>CM066033.1:1036064051-1037264051 GCA_033557465.1 Ichthyophis bannanicus | reverse complement strand
GTAACACAAGCGCTATAACAAGTCATGGGTAATCGGGAGCCTACAATCTCACCGCAACGGCAGCGCCCGCTCCCACCTTTGCAGCAAACGCCGGGCCAGTCGCCCCCGCCCTACGCCCGGCCAACCCACCGCCCGGGCAAAGAATTCAAACCCCGCCAGATTGCCCCGGACCACCGATCTCGGCAACCCCCTCTCCTTTGCCCACCCAACATAGCTCCCCAGCAGATACTCAGACACCTCGCTTCCAACACACCCCTCACCATGCAGATACTCCCACACTCGCGCGCAGCCCCGCTGATAAGAATCCCACGTGCGCTCAGCTACTGAATTCTTTAACAGGTTCTTCATCGCGGAAGGCCACAGCTCCACAAGTTCCAAGGGACCACGAACCCTTCCTCGTCCGCATCCGGCGCCAACTGCCGAAACCGCTCCCACTGCAAACGAGAAAGAGCATCAGCGATTGCATTAGTACGACCAGGAATACGGCGGGCCTTTAAGTCTACATTCAAACGCAAACCGGCGAGAACGACTTGGCGCATCAAGGCCGCAACTGTACTGCAGCGTGGAGTATAACAATTCACGACGGCCACCACCGCCTCGTTATCACACCACCACACCACCCTACGGTTGGCCAATCGCTCCGGCCATAACGCAAGCGCCACTAAGATGGGAAACAATTCAAGAAAGGTAATATTTCTCAGAAGCCATGCATTCTCCCATTCCATCGGCCACCGCTCAGCACACCAAGCGCCGCCGAAATATATGCCCAGACCAACCCCACCCGCCGCATCCGAATACAGCTGCAAATCCTCACTGGAGATCTCAGCCATTAAAGTCGCTCAAAAAGAGCTCCCAAATCCTCAAATCCTCTCGCATAACCCTTGACACTCGGATACGATGGTGAGGCTTCCGAGCCCCCGCCGTCGCCGCCGCCAAGCGCCGAAGGAATACCCTACCCATGGGAATGACCTTACAAGCAAAGTTCAGGGAACCTATTAAGGCCTGCAGCTCCCGCAAAGTCAACTTGGAAGAGGCCAAGGCATTAGCCACCAGCACCCTCAATTTCTCTACCTTATCTGAGGGCAATCGTGCATCCAAACTTTGCGAATCTAATTCCACACCTAAAAAGGTCAACCGCGTAGTCGGGCCTACCGTTTTACTCTCAGCCAACGGCACCTCTAACTCACAAGCCAGACTAGCAAAACCAGCTAACAGCTCGCTACACCCTAAGGACTCTGCTTCACCCACAAAGAAAAAATCATCCAAATAGTAGACAACCTCCCCCCTTCCCACTCTCCGCACCAAACTCCAGTGCAAGAAAGAGCTGAACTTTTCAAAATACGCGCAAGATACCGCACACCCCATGGGCATACACTTGTCAAAATAAAACGCCCCCTCAAACTGAAAACCCAGCAACCTGAAGGAAGACGGATGAACCGGCAACAAACGAAAAGCCGACTCGATATCAACCTTCGCCATCAGTGCCCCCTGCCCCGCTCTCCTGACTAACTCCGTGGCCTTGTCAAAAGACTGATAACGCACCGTGCACAAATCCCGCGGAATCAAATCATTCACGGAGGATCCAGCCGGAGAAGAGAGATTGTGAATTAGACGAAACTTCCCCGGCTCCTTCTTGGGAATAATGCCTAACGGTGATACAACAAAATCCGGGAACGGCGGCTGCCGAAAAGGCCCCGCTATCCTCCCCAACTGTAATTCTTCCACTATCTTCACCCGAGCTGTAGCCCCCCAGCGCCGCACACTAAGTGAATTGCACGGAGACGAAACCACGACCACGCCATGCACCGGAACCACAAAACCCAAACTAAATCCCAACTGCAACACTAACCTATCCCGCCTCCGCGGATAAGAATGCAACCAAGAACACAAAAGCGGAACCTGAATAGGTGAAGGGGCCAGCTCGAAAGGCCCCCCCCTATTTGAGAACGGACGGCGGCTGAGCCCCTGCCCCTTTTTTAACACATTTTGCTGCTGCATGGGGACCCCCACAGCTCGAGCACGCATGCCGGAATTTACAGTCCGGAAAGGGACACATCGACCGATTAAACCTCCAGCACACATCACTCCCACCCCCAGGGGCCGGCTGAGCCGGTCCTGTGGCGACTGCCCCCCGAAAGGAACGAGCTGCCCCCCCAATGACTACCGACCCCATCTTACCTCCGCTTCCCCCAGTCCCCCCTCCCTTGACCGACATCTGTGTTAGCCAAAGGTTAATGTCTTGCATGTCCCAGGTTAAAAATTTATTCTCCTCCATTTTATCCCTGAATTTCTCATCGTAATTAAGCCATGACCAGCCTTCATGCATTTGAGATGCTTCAAGAATTGAGTCCGCATAGGATAACAACATCCCGGACTGTTGAGGAAAATGATGCCCCCACACACTCGCCAACCGCAAGAAGGATCGCACCCAATTAATGACATTGCGCGACACCTTCCGAAGCCGACCCGCCTTCTTGTCCTCCTTTCGCTTCTTCCTACTGTCCCCAGAACGTTTCCTTCCTTCTAGCAAACGAAATAGCGGAGCCAATCAATTTAAAGAATGCACCGCGTGTACGGACCTGCACGGCCCCGATTTCAACCCCCTCCACCCCGTGCACGAGCAGGGTCCCGCGCAGGGCAAAGCACCCGGTTACGAGCAGGCGCCAGGACCCTGCCCGCGCCTTTATTTTTTGTGGGAGCCATTTCTATTTTGCAGCGGTATACAGCGTTGATACAGGACATGAAGGAATTTGTTCTGTCCTAAATGCAGTACTGTGTTCGGATCTGACTGCGGACATTGGGGAGAGTGAAGTGGATTTTCCCATTTATAACGGAGCTGCGGTATCGATCATATGAGTACTAAAAAGTTTTTGGACTCTAATGTTAGATCAGATCGTTACTTTAGGAGCTTTTACGATTGATTAGAATAAGTGTGTAGAGGCACTAGCAGGTGTGCTTTGTCTCAAATATGTTGGTTCTATTAGATTGAACCGTGATTTGAATAAAAGGGAAGTTACGCTTCGAGAGGGGATTCCCCCTCATGGCAAAAACTTCCAACAAAAAATTTTTTTACAATTCAGTTAATATATTACACTCTAGATTGAGAGGGGTTTCCTTTATATGTGGCACATCACAGCCAATGCTGACTGGCTTTAACTCTATTAATAATTTGGGTCCTGCCCACTGACCTGGGAATGAAAGAGATATTGGCACAAAATGTATGCTGTTCAAAGTAGAATAGATTTTTGCAAAATTGATCATGCTATATCTTTTAGATTTAAAATTCCAAGTATTTTGGAAGTAGAGTTAGATATCACAAAATCTCCAGTCACAATTAGTATTGGCATTCATTTTTTTTCTCAGTCTTTTTACTTCCGTTTGTAAATCAAGGTAGTTTTTAAAAAAAAAATTCCAGCTGTTTTTCATCAGTGATACTATTATATTGCCTCATCTATAAACCATATATTTTTTTCTTCTATGATTGTTATGTCAGGAATATGGTATTCCAAGTGCCTGCCAGTTTTGTATTTTAAAATCCAAAAAGATCTTAAGAATATAAGATATGCCATACTGCGTCAGACCAAGGTCCATCAAGCCCAGTATCCTGTTTCCAACAGTGGCCAATCTAGGTCATACATACCTAGCAGTAACCCCAAGAGACAGAAGTACCACAATGCTTGTATTGGGTCAAGCATTGTATAAATAAAAACTGGACAGGTTTCATCCTAACTGAGCAAATGGGGCGCATACAAACATGAGGTGATACCTATCTGAGGGGTAGGATGTGTGTACATGTACTGCACAGATGTGAGGGAGACAAAGCTACATAGCCACAGTCATTATAAGAACATAAGAACATAAGATATGCCATACTGGGTCAGACCACGGCCCATCAAGCCTAGTATCCCGTTTCCAACAGTGACCAATCTAGATCATATGTACCTAGCAGTATCCCCAAGAGACGCAGGTTCCACAATGCTCGTATTGGGTCAAGCATTGCTATCCTGGGTCCCTTTTTAATAATGGTTTATGGACCTTTCCTCCAGGAACTTGTCCAAACCATTTTAAAACCCAGCTAGACTAACAGACCTTATTACATCCTCTGGTAACAAATTCCAGAGTTTGATTACACTTTGATTGAAAAAATATTTTCTCTTATTTGTCTTAAATAGTGTACCCTGTAGCTTCATTACATGTCCCCTAGTCTTTCTATATTCTGATAGCATAAACAATCGATCTACGTTTACCCGTTCCACTCCATTCATTAATTTATAAACCTCTATCATATATCCCCTCAGCCGTCTCTTTTCCAGGTTAAAGAGCCCTAACCTTTGTAGCCTCTCTTCATAGGAGTAGCCTTCCATCCCCTTTACCATTTTGGTGACTCTTCTCTGTGCCTTTTCTAATAACGGTATATCCTTTTTAAGATACGGCAACCAGAATTGCACACAATATTCAAGGTGCGGTCATACCATGGAACGATACAGAGGCATTATAATATCCTTTGTTTTATTTTCCATTCCTTTCCTTATGATACCTAGCATTCTACTTGCTTTCTTGGCCGCCGCTGCACACTGGGCGGAGGGTTTAAACATGTTATCCATAATGACTCCAAAATCTTTTTCCTGGATGGTGGTTCCCAATGTGGAACCTTGCATTGTGTAACCATAGTATGGGTTGTTCTTTCCTAGGTGCATAACTTTGCACTTGTCCACATTAAATTTCATCTGACATTTGGATGCCCAGTCTTCCAATTTATCCAGATCCTCCTGCAGTTTTCCACAATCCTCTTGGGTTTTAACAACTTTAAACAGTTTTGTGTCATCTGCAAATTTGATAACCTCACTAGCTATTCCCTTTTCCAGGTCATTTATGAATATGTCAAAAAGTAGCGGACTCAGTACAGATCCCTGGGGTACTCCACTATTCACTTTTTCCATTGGGAAAATTGGCCATTTAGCCCTATCCTCTGCTTTCTATCTTTTAATTAGTTCCCGATCCACAATAGTACACTGCCTCCTATCCCATGACTTTTTAGTTTTGCCAAAAGTCTCTGATGAGGGACCTTGTCAAAGGCTTTCTGAAAGTCCAGATACACTATATCAACTGACTCACCTTTGTCTACCTGTTTATTCACACCTTCAAAAAAACATATCAGATTAGTAAGACAAGATCTTCCTTGTCTAAAGCCGTGTTGGCTGTCTCCCATTAGGCCATGACTATCTACATGCCATAATTTTGTTCTTTATGATGGTTTCTACCATTTTCCCCGGTACTGACGACAGGCTCACTGGTCTGTAGTTTCCCGGATCACCCCTGGAACCCTTTTTTAAATCGATTTAAAGACAAGGAAGATCTTTTCTTACTAATCTGTTATCTTTTTTTGAAAGTGTGAATAAACAGGAGGACAAAGGTGAGTCGGTTGATATAGTGTATCTAGACTTTCAGAAAGCCTTTGACATGGTCCCTCATCAGAGACTTTTGGCAAAACTAAAGAGTCATGGGATAGGAGGCAGTGTACTACTGTGGATCAGGAACTGGTTAAAAGATAGAAAGCAGAGGGTTGGGCTAAATGGCCAATTTTCCCAATGGAGAAAGGTGAATAGTGGTGTACCCCAGGGATCTGTGCTGGGTCCACTGCTTTTTGACATATTCATTTATGACCTGGAAAGTGGAATAACGAGTGAGTTTATCAAATTTGCAGATGACAAAAAACTGTTTAAAGTTGTTAAAACCCAAGAGGATTGTGGAAAATTGCAAGAGGATCTTGATAAATTGGAAGACTGGGCATCAAAATGGCAGATGAAATTTAATGTGGACAAGTGCAAAGTTATGCACCTAGGGAAGAACAACCCAAACTATGGTTACACAATGCAAGGTTCCACAATAGGCACCACCACTCAGGAAAAAGATTTAGGTGTCATTGTGGATAACATGTTAAAAACCTCAGCCCAGTGTGCAGCGGTGGCCAAGAGAGCAAATAGAATGCTAAGTATCATAAGGAAAGGAATGGAAAATAAAACAAAAGATATTATAATGCCTCTATACCGTTCCATGTTGAGACCACACCTTGAATATTGTGTGAAATTCTGGTCGCCGTATCTTAAAAAGGATATAGCGTTATTAGAAAAGGTTTAGAGAAGAGCCACCAAAATGGTAATGGGGATGGAAGGATACTCCTATGAAGAAAGGCTAAAAAGGTTAGGGCTCTTTAACCTGGAAAAGAGATGGCTGAGGGGAGATATGATAGAAGTCTATAAATTAATGAACGGAGTGGTACGGGTAAACGTAGATCGATTGTTTACGTTATCAGAATATAGAAAGACTAGGGGACATACAATGAAGCTATAGGGTAAACTATTTAAGACTAATAAAAGAAAATATTTTTTCACTCAACGTGTAATCAAACTTTGGAATTTGTTACCAGAGGATGTAGTAAAGGCTGTTAGTGTAGCTGGGTTTAAAAAAGGCTTGGACAAGTTCCTGGAGGAAAGGTCCATAAACCAATATTAAGAAGGGACCCAGGATATCAATGCTTGACCCAGTAAAAGCATGCAGAACCTGTGTCTTTTGGAGAAACTGCTAGTTACGTATGACCTAGATTGGCCACTGTTGGAAACAGGATACTGGGCTTGATGGACCTTGGTCTGACCCAGTATGGCATATCTTATGTTCTTATGTTCATGAACCAGCTGCTCCAAGAAGCAGTCACTTATTTCATCTAGAAACTTTATCTCCCTAGCATGTCCTGCCATGTCACTGACCCAGTCGATACCGGGGTAATCAAAATCACCCATTATTATTACTGTGCTGTGACCTTTGTTAGCTTCCTTGATTTCTTTGAGCATTTCATCATCCATTTGTTCATTCTGGCGAGGCAGTCGATAGTACACCCCCACTGCCATCACCTTCCCCTTCATACATGGAATTTCAATCCATAGAGATTCTACAGCAAATTTTGTTTCCTTCAAAACTTTAATCCTTTCTGACTCAATGCCCTCTCTAACATAGAGCGCAACTCCTCCACCAACTTGATCAGTTCTATCATTACGATATAGTTTGTATCCAGGTATCACAATGTCCCACTGGTTATCCTCCTTCCACCATGTCTCTGAGATTGCAATCATATCTAACCTCTCATTTAGTGCTATATATTCTAACTCTCCCATCTTATTGTCTAGACTTCTAGCATTTGCATACAGGCATTTTAGAGACTGTATTTTATTAATATTAATCTGGTTATTGGTAGGCATAGGTAATTTGGAATCTTTACACTCTGTCTGCACCATACTCAAGGGCATTTGGGCTACTTTACTCTTTTTTGGAACCTCACTTCTTTTGGCAGTATCCGTCAAGGATACCTTCTTCCGAACCATGCGCTCTTTGGCGACTGTCGGCTTTCCCCTATTTTCTAGTTTAAAAGCTTCTGTTGATCTTGATCTGTTCATTTTTTATTTCTTTTTTCAATGGTATGGTGCCAATATTTGTTACCTACATTAAAACCAAACTGTTTGCAAAGATTCCAGTGGATTAATTTAGCCATTCAATCATGGCGTTGTTTACAGTCAGTTAGGGCTATTGTACTAAAGACACTAATTGGATGATCTACAGCAAGGGTGGCCAACTCTGGTCCTGGTGCACCACGATCCAGCCTGATTTTCAGGATGTCCCTAATGACTATTCATGAGATATATTTGCATGCAATGGGAGGTAGTTGATGCAAATATATCTCATGAATATTCATTAGGGACATCATGAAAACCTACTATATGCTACCAATACCAACCTACTATATGCTACCTCAGTGCCCGTCTTAGAGAGAGTGAACAGTGCATAAGGGCTTCAGGAATTTCTGAGGAGGTTAAAGCCGAAAGGTACCAGGATGCTATGAGTGAGGATAGGAAGCAATACTAGACTGCCACTGACTCTGGTATTCAGTGTAATAGGAAATGCCAAATTAGCAGGCCAAATTAGCCTGGATGTAGGGGTACATGCTGGAGAAATTTAGTGTAACTACCTTAAAATGTTGTTGATGTTCTGTAGGACATGCGCTGCAAGGAGATGTACATTTTACAACACAGGAAAATTATGATAATGCATAGCAGTTAAAATAATAATAGGGTGAATAAAAACATTACAGACATGATCAGCAGTAAGTGAGTAACCAAATAACAATTCCCACACAGACGCATGAGCATCTTGTAGCAAGTGTGTCCATTCTCATAAGTGATGGTGTGATTCACTTCAGTGGATGTTGTTTTAAAGTGATCAATAAAGGTATGGAGTTCTGTAAAGTTGAGCAGTTTATGTAGTGTCTCTTCTCCCATGCCAAGTGGTAATGGATGCACAGCATATGAGATAAAGTCTGGAATGTCCATAGAGTCTTTGATAACCAGCGGTGTGGAATAAGTTGCCCCGTTAATGGTGATGGAGACCAGTGGTGTATGACTGCACCGGGTATTGTTTGAACTGTACAACAAAGTGTTCTTAGGAAGGCGGGTGTCATGCATTCTGGGAGCAACTGAAAAAGAAGCATTCTTTGTCCTGACAGGAAATATTGTACAAAATTAAGGCAGGAGAACCTAAAAAGTAATGTTCTGGAGGTGCTCTCAATTCTTGTGTCCTTTCTGGAGAAGTGGAAACTGGTGGTACCCACTGTACTTGAGTGATGTTTAATGAGTAGAACACTGGCTTGTCCTTTATGGAACAGAAACTCAGGATGACCAGATCCTTTCCTTCCGGGAAAGGTTGGGGTATTTCTTGATAGTAATATACCCCACCTGTGGGATTAGCCCATCCAATCGTGCATATTCGGATGATAGTTCCTGTAATGAGACTTGGGTAGAAGAGAGCAGATACAAGAACAACAGGAAACTGAGACATAATAAAAGCTAACTTGTTTCACTCTACTAGGGAGTAAACTAGTGCTCCCCACTTATACTATGCAACAACAGAAATAATGTTTACTACACATTTACATAACTATTAGACACATGTCCAGTATCTAGGACACATCAACGATACAGCAGAAGTAAATAGTTCCCATCCTCAAGCAACTTTTGTTCAGAAAGCAGCTGTCCGTGCTGTCTTCAGAAAGCAGCTGTCCGTGCTGTCTTCAAAAAGCAGCTGTACGTTCTGTCTTCTTGTGGTATCTGAAAACAAAGACTGATAAAACACGTAAAATATTGCAGTTAGGATTTCTGCAGTGGTTCGAGCAGTTTGATCTGGGACAGGGAATGCTTCTACCCAATAAGAAAAGAAATCAACAACAGTGAGTAAAAATCTATTTTTCCTAGCTGTTAATGGGAGACGGCCCACATGATCTATTTGCAATCTCTCAAATGGGCCACGAGGAGGTGCTCTCATTAACTGTCCCCTTCTCTTTTTAGGTTGCCTCCCAAATGAAGCACAGATTACACAGGAGGAAACATGATCCTGTATATCACTGAAACAACTGCCACTACTGAGGCTCAAGAGTGAGATTGGGGAAAACAGGAGAGCATCAGCTGTTTAGCTTTAAAGTATATTGCAGAGCAGAATCCAGGCTGCCAATCAGAGCCCAGCTGAACACTGAAACAACTGCCACTACTGAGGCTCAAGAGTGAGATTGGGGAAAACAGGAGAGCATCAGCTGTTTAGCTTTAAAGTATATTGCAGAGCAGAATCCAGGCTGCCAATCAGAGCCCAGCTGAACACTGAAACAACTGCCACTACTGAGGCTCAAGAGTGAGATTGGGGAAAACAGGAGAGCATCAGCTGTTTAGCTTTAAAGTATATTGCAGAGCAGAATCCAGGCTGCCAATCAGAGCCCAGCTGAACACTGAAACAACTGCCACTACTGAGGCTCAAGAGTGAGATTGGGGAAAACAGGAGAGCATCAGCTGTTTAGCTTTAAAGTATATTGCAGAGCAGAATCCAGGCTGCCAATCAGAGCCCAGCTGAACACTGAAACAACTGCCACTACTGAGGCTCAAGAGTGAGATTGGGGAAAACAGGAGAGCATCAGCTGTTTAGCTTTAAAGTATATTGCAGAGCAGAATCCAGGCTGCCAATCAGAGCCCAGCTGAACACTGAAACAACTGCCACTACTGAGGCGCGCCCGCGCCTTGCGGGCCCGCGCCTGAGGGCCTCGCAAGAGGGCCCTTTGGCGTGGTCCTTAGGAGGGGCACGAAAGGAGGATATACTATCAGACCGGAATAACCGAAACAGATAAAGTGAGTAAAGCTACTATGTAGAACATTCCTGTACAGTGAACCTTGCTCTAGCAGAGAAATCACACATGATGTGCACATGAAGTAGCTAGATTCGTATTGCCTTCTTTTAAAAATTGGTTATGTTGTTATTACTCATCCTACTGTAGATATCCTTTTAAAGATAGCACACACAGACATTAAGTGCTAAAGATTTATTCCTTTTATCCTTAACTACTATGGCTACTCCAGCCTACCATCCTGTCTTTCTTTTACCCACTCAACACTACATTCTTCAAGGTAGAGATCCTTTTTTACAACCCCTTTATATTTGGTTACCTACTCTCATGCCAATATACCATATATTCCTCAACTCACTAAGTTCACATATAACATCATTATACAAATACAACGACTTTAATAAACACCAGCAAACAAATTCAAAGATTCATCACAAGAGGTATTATACTCCAAATACAATTTCTATCGAACTAATGAACACAAGGTCAGTAAGAAACAAGATTCACACAATCAGAGACCATATCAGTGACCAACAGCCAGATATCCTATGTATCACTGAATCCTGGCTAACTCCCACTGACAGCGTCCTCCTCAACCAACTGGTCCCACCTTCATATTCTGCCTTTAACAACCCTCGCTCTCAGAGAAGAGGAGGCGGAGTTTTGATCATCGCAAAAAAATCTTTACATCTAAAAAATATAGCCTCTAATTCCTCTGACGAATCCAGCACTATCACAGTGGGTAACAAACACCTAGCCATCAGCCTACTATATAGAGCACCTCATGCCCCAGCTGAAGAGCTAACCTCCATTTTAGAAACCGTCTGTGCAGTCAACTCTCACCATAAACCTCTAATTTTACTAGGAGACTTCAACCTCAACTCCTCTTCCAATATAGATAAGGAAACCTTCTTGCAAGCTATGGACTCCTTACAATATACCCAATTAATAAACGCTCCCACCCACAAATACGGATCCATGCCAGATCTCATCTTTGCCCCCAACCACATCATAAATAATGGCAACTTCTCATCACCCATAATTACCCCAGTTCCATGGTCAGATCACCATAGAATTAAAATAGAATTCAAATGCACGTTTGACAAGCTCGATAAAATAAAAGCTAATACATTCACCCCAAGAAGGTTCAAAGCCTTCAATAGAGATCAATTCTTACTAGACACAATACCTCACCTTAACTCAGCTGAACTTGATTTGAACAAACAAGTAAACAATTGGTATGACACCATCAGCACTGCAGCCAAGGCTATAACAGACTCAAAAAAGATCAAAAGGAAACATCACGCACCATGGTATTCAAATAACATACGCGATGCTAAGAGAGAATTAAGGAAGTTAGAACGCCAATGGAGACGATCCAAATCTACCACCTCTCAGGATTTATATTTAATTCAGCAAAAGAGTTATAATGATCTCATCAACAAATCAAAAAAAGAATACCACACAAACACTATCCAGAAAGCTTATAACAAACCTAGAGAACTTTTTGAGATAGTAAAATACCTAGTTAATGAACCTTGTTCTGATAAAGACATCCTGATCAACCCTCAAGTGTTTGCGGATTATCTTCGAGAAAAAATAGGCCAGACTCCACCTTTAAAACAATCTGAAAAAAACAATCTTATGTTACCAAGTACAATTTGGAACAAGTTTCATATTCCCTCAACTAAGCAGCTTTCAGACATCATTGCTGCACTTAACACAAGTACCGCACCCACAGATCCTTGCCCAGTACCTTGGGTCAAAGCTACTAAGTCAAACTTCATTAATTTTATACACCACCTCGTAACCAACTCCCTAAATCAAGGAATCATGCCAGAACAGCTGAAATTAGCCACAATAAGGCCTATCCTTAAGAAAACCAACCGTGAAAAAAACAATCCAGCTGCATATAGACCAATTTCCAGCTTACCACTCCTGGCAAAAATTATCGAGAAGGTAGTACAACTACAGCTCCAAGACCATATTGATGAGCATGCGCCACTTGACATACATCAGCATGGCTTCCGCCCGAACCATGGAGTTGAGACGCTGCTACTTTATTTATTTAATGATATCACTCAAACCATAGACAACTATAATAGAGGAACCTTAATGATTTTCTTAGATATTTCAGCGGCCTTTGATTCAGTGGACCATTCAATACTATTAGCCAGACTAAAGAGCATCGGTCTAACTGGCACCGTCCTAAACTGGTTTGAGTCCTACCTAATTGGTAGACAGTTCCAAGTTAAAGTCGGTCTAAACACTTCTCATCATACAGTTATCAAACAAGGCGTACCGCAGGGATCTGCACTCTCATCACTTCTTTTTAACCTCTTTATCCAACCAATATGTCACATAATATCAACTCATCATATAGACTACACAATTTATGCAGATGATATTATGATCTACACTCCGATTGATATCAACTGCCCAAACTACAACAAGATTTCAAACTGCATTACCAGCATTTCCATTTGGCTGTCAAATAACAACCTTGCAATAAACTTGAAGAAGACTGAAGCACTTATTGTCACTAAAAACACCAACTTTAATCCCCCACCATACATCACATGCAACAGTACTGAGATTCCAATTAAGGATGAAGTAAGATACCTCGGGGTAACCCTCGATAAGAAGCTAGACCTGCGATCTCACATAAAGAAAACTGTTAAAAGCGCTTATTACCGAATGAAAATAATTAGACGCCTCAAGCCTCTTATCTCTAATGAACACTTTCGTACAGTCTGCCAGGCACTTATTACCCCCATTCTGGATTTTTGCAACCCTATCTACAATGGGCTGTCAAAACATGCTCTCAAACCTCTTCAAATGGCACAGAATACAGCAGCCAGAATAATTAACGGTTCCACTAATCATGACCACATTACCCCCATCCTTAAAGATCTCCACTGGCTCCCTATAACCCTTCGCATAAAGTATAAGTTAATCATAAACATCTTCAAAATGAAGCACAACAGTTCTGCAACCAGCCTCCATGCCCTCTTATCCCATGATACCAGCAACAGACCTAGAAGATTATCCACCTCAAACACCCTCAATACCCCAAGAAACTTCGCTAAATCACGCAAATGTACATCACAACGAGCAATTTCTTTGGCTGCCCCTTTGATTTGGAACTCTCTCCCCCCTGATTTACGTGCAATTGATGTTTTAAGTGACTTTCGTAAGCAATTAAAAACTTTACTTTTTATTGAGCACTATGGATCAACAAATGACTAAGATATCATCTATTATATATATTTTATAAATAATCCACTATTTTGTTAACCCTTGTTATTTTTCCTACATTACCATATGTTGTCATGTCTATACTGTTTGTTTCCCTTGTTTATACCTTGTATTTCTTGTGACCGCTTTGATTGAAGGAAAAGGCGGTATAAAAAACTTGTTAAATAAATAAATAAATAAATAAATATCATGTTTCATTTCTGGCCACCATACCAACCTATTGAGGATAGTCTGCATTTCTTCTGCTTTAGGGTGTCCCATAGGACCTGCACCATGAACCCAATGCATCCATTCTTTACCTCGAGCTCTGCAGATAGCTATAACCAAGCCATCCTCTCTTTTTGCAAATAGAATGTCTTTCTCTATAGCGAGTGTGAGACAGGGTGTGTGCTGATATAGGTTATCTGGGGCGTCCTGCACAAGCTTCCTCAAATTGGAAAGCTCAGGGTCCTTTGTCTGCAGTGCTACGAAGTAATCTGGTGGTATTATCTGATCATAATCTATGGAATGGGTAGCAATAGCAACCATGCGTGTCTGCTCATACCAGGGCCATATGAGGCCTGCATGGCATGCTTCCTTGGCTAATGAGTCTGCTAACGTGTTTCCTTTCACTAAAGGGCCTTTCTTCCTATGTGCCTTTACTTTAACTAAATGTACTCTCTGAAACTTCTTACTCAGTTCTTGTGCCATAGTCCACAGTGATGAATTTTTCACTGTGGACCCATCTGTGGATTTAAATTTATTTGCCAGCCACCAGGGTAACAGGGCAATGGCACTTTAAAAGACAAAATCAGAATCTAAAATGATTTGTATCCCTGGGTGTGAATCCTGATATTGTTGCATACAAGCTACAAAAGCAGCCAGCTTACAGTACTGTGCTGACGCTGACCCACAGGAATACTGTCTCTGCAGTACCACTTGGTTATTTGCGTCCAATTGTACAATTGCAAAACCTGCTAGTCGCCTGCCTCCTTCACATTGGCTACTACCATCAATATATAATGCAGGAAGAAAAGGTGAAATTTTGTCTAGTCCCAGTTCCCTAAAGATCATGTGATTGGGGGCACTGGGTGAGGACTGACAGTCATGAGGTTGCCCCTTCAGCAAAATTCCAGCCACTTGCAACAATTCTTTCAACAATTCAAACTTTACATTCTGTGCTTGCAACATGAGAGTCCACTGGACTATTCTCTCAGTCCTAATCTTGCTACATGCTAGCTTTCTCTCTACAATGAATTTGAGGGGGTGTGATGGCTGCATATGTATGTGGTTTGAGCACCAATGATGTAAGTAAATTTCTGCATAGCAGCATAGGAAGCCAGTACATGTTTTTCACAGTTTCCCATTTTGAGTTCAGGAGAAGTGAGAACTCTGGAACAGAAGGCAATAGGGCGATCTACTCCTCCTAGGCGTTGTGTTAGAGCTGCACCTATACTGTTCTCTCCAACTACAGGGTACAGGAAAAATGTGTGTGATCTGAGTGTGCAAGAACAGGAGCAGAAGTCAGAATGTGCTTTAATTTAGTTACAGCTTCTGTATGTTCTTCCTCCCAAACATAACTTTTACTTTTTAGCAGGGAGTAAAGTGGAGCTGCCACTTCAGCATAATTGTGCATGAAGTCACGACAGAAACCAGTGAGCCCTAGAAATGACTGGAGTTATTTCTGATCTGTAGGAAGTGGAAGTTTCTGTATCAGCTCTATCCTCTGAGAATCTACAGATTTACCATCCTGGCCAATAGTAACCCCTAAAAAGGAAACCTGTAATTTTCACAGTTGAGCCTTGGCAGGATTAACTTTAAGACCAGCTTGTAAAAGGGCTTTTAAAACTTCTCTTACATGATTCCAGTGTACAGCTTCATTCTCAGACTGAATCAGAATGTCATCTACATACTGAATTATATTATCTCTGCAAGACAATAATGACAGGGCTTCCTGCATGTATTTATGAAATATTGAGGGGGAATCCTTATAGCCCTGTGGAAGCACAGTCCATGCATATTGTTTATTCAGCCACTGAAAGGCTGTTTTGTACTGGCATTCAAGGGCCAGGGGCAGACTCCAAAACCCATTGGATATGTCTAAAACAGAAAAAAGTTTATATTTGGCGTTCAGTTTAGAGATCATTTCAGGGTATGAGGCTACCACGGGCACTACAGATTTTGAAACTTGATTCAGGGCATGGAAGTCCATAGTGAGCCTGAAGGAACCCCCCGATTTGACTATCGGCCAGGCTGGTGAATTGCATGTGGAAGAAATAGGTCTAATCAGACCCCTCTCCTCCAGTATCTTCACAATTTTAGTCACTGGTTCTATAGCCTGATGAGGTACTGGGTATTGTTTCTGTGGTGGAGGATCCTCGCCTTCCAACAGTATTTCTGTGTGCATTTTCCCACAATCTAACTTGTCTTGTGCCCAGACTGGAATATCAGCCACCTCTGAGGGAATTACACACAGATAATACTGCTGAGCTGCCTTGGTGCACTGAGTTGCTAACTGCATGGGAATGACTTCATGCACTAAAGTATTAGGAGCACTTGAAGTTCCTGAATACTGCCACAATTTAAGATTAGCCATATCCACCACCAAATTTAACTGGTTGAGAACGTCAATTCCAATTATTTCTTTTGGTGTGTTCACTATAGTGGAGGCAGTGGTTTCTAACATGTCCTTATTTTGTTCACTGTGCACAGGGATAACCCATTTAACTGGGATAGCCACACATTTGGAAGCTGTGTCATTAATTCCTTGAATTTCATAAATTTCCATATTTTTCTGATCTGCAGTGGGAGAAGCTCTGTTTGTAAAACTAATTCCAGCCCCTGTGTCAATCAAAGCTAGTTTATCCTGACCCCCTATTCTACTGATAACATTGGGGCGTCCACAAGAGTCCAGTATCAAGGATGTTACAAGACTTAAACTGTATTCTGGGCCTGTATCTGTTTCATCATCCAGAGGCTCTGGAATCGAGTCCTCTGCTGAGAGAATGGAGGCAGGCTGGGCTATGAAGGCTTGAGACATTTTGATATCTGAACCCAGGAGGTCAGGACACCCCTATGCACTAGCCTTGTGTTTGTCCAGTGCTGCTTGTAAGTCCTGTTTTAATTTATCTATTTCTACCTGCAGCATGTGTTTGTCCTGTTCCCATTTAATTTTCTCCTTTTCTAATCCATCTGTCTGTACTTTGAGCTCCTGAAAGGTAATGTCCCTGAGGAATTTCTAAAAGTACCTCTGCTTTGTCCTCTCCAAGGTGTCTATCCTCTGTATCCTTTGTCTGTGTTTTTTTTGTATTGGGAGGATCCCTCAGCTTGCCACTTCCATGCTTCTGATACTGTTATGACCTACGTGGGCTGGGTCTTCCAAACAGACTCAATTCTGAGCATTAAAGTATCAAATGGGGTTGCTTTAGGGTCTTCAGAAAATAACATAAGGTGTTTTGTAATTTCAGGGGATAACAATTCTAATAAAAATGCCTTATGCGTGCTCTCCTCATAATCTTCTGCATTGGGCCAGGACCCCTGCTCATTAAGAACTGCTTTTAAAATCCAGGCTCTATATGCAAACTCTTCCAGTGTATCATTTGGTAGAGGTGAAATAATTTTAAATACTTGCATTTGGGAACAGTGAAATAGTTTCTCAATGCCCCTTTTAACCAACTGGTATGGGTGAGTGAGAGAGCCAACTTTATAATAGTGTGGCCCCAGAGCCAGATGCATAAGTCTATCAAAGTCTGATTATTTTCTTCTATATTTCCCTAGACCCCAGTGAATCAGAATATCAGTGGCCCATTTGCACCAGTCATTAACATTAAAAGGCATAGGGTCAGTTTTCTCAACTATCCTTTCCATGTCCCTATCTTTTAAATTGTCCTGCAGCATCACTTTAACTGGTGCTCTGAGTTCAGTACTGGGTGCCGGGTCTGAGTCATCTGAATTGTCCTCCTGACACAGGTCCTGGTTATTGCTCTGTTCTGGCTGAGATAAACTATTAGGATTTTCTTCCTCTGATTCATCTTTATTTTTTCCATTCCTAAGCCCAGCTATAGATACTTCTGTATTCTTTTGTTTATAGGGTGTGTCATAGGCGGGGGGGGGGGGGGGGGGGCTGAGGGTGAAATAGTGCAGAGCTTATATTTCTTTTGTCTTTCAGAGGACAATTCATCCTTAACATGCCTCAATTCAAGTTTAAGTGCTTCTAATTGCTCACTAACATTTATAAAGGAATTTGTGGCTTGTATCACCTGAGCCCTTTGCATAGAAATGCAAATTTGTGCCTCCTCAATGTCTTTGGTTAATTGTGTACAATGAGAAGTCAGTTCAGTATTGTCCTGTTTCATGCTAATGAGCCCCCTGCACATGCCTTGAATAAAAAGGCATTTTCTTTTATTTGTTTTCTTTTCGAATTCTTGCTAATGGTTTAACATTTGCCTTTGAATATTATACCATGATGCCTCAGGGAATTCCCCTTCAAAGGGACCACCTTTTCTCTTACAGTATGTCAATACTATTTCTTTAAGTTCTTTAAAATCAAAGGCTTCCATATTTGAGACTGCAGAAAGACTGTAGTTGGTACAGGGGCCTAGCTTATTATGTTTTTATTTGGTTTTATGTGACTATCTCAAATGTGCAACCTTGGAAGGAGGAATGCTCACTTTTATGAAGAAGAGAGACTTAGAATTATAGTTGTAATGACATAAATTTTATGGGTGTTCAGTAAAGAGTACTGGCATAAAGACCACACCTTAAAATGATACCTGAATAAAAAGTGCTTATCACCTTTTAACCGGGTGGAAGTTTAGGATGAAATTATTGTAAGAAGGGTGTTAGGAGATTAACAGAATTGTCAGTTACCGTATCAATTGCAGCAAACTTTAAGCCTGCTCTCACCAAGATACCTACTGACAGGAGACTGAGAAATAAAGGCAAAGAGACAGGAGGTAATATTGTTACCAGGAAAGATGTATATTGTATTCAATGAGGGACTGTTTACCTGTGTACCACTTCTAAACTAAAGCTGGACTATCTCTCTGTCTTTTCTTAGCAGCTCAAATACTAGAGAAAAATCTGTGCCTTGTAACAAACCGTAACAAGCCTCTACCTACAAATAAGTAAATTGCAAGCCACTCTATGTAATGTCCCTAGGTGTAGGTAATATTAAAATTCAGGATTATTACAGAGCCTTTTGACAATAAACAATCTCACCTTGTCTAACCCACAAAACAAAGGTATCACTGGAACATTTCACTAAATAGTGTCACTCTGCCTGTCTACAGAGTCCTTTCACTCACGTGTCATCCAGCTTGTAACCAAAATTGTCAATTGTACATGGTCCCAAAGGACTTTTGATTTTCCTGTCTCACCCTGTCTGAAATCCACTTTAATGTATCAAACAAAATTATTACTTACCCAACTGGAGATCTGCTGTGAAGGGGCCCCCATAAATGTAATCTTCCGGAAAATGTAATCTTCTGGTAATATGTAATCTTCTGGAAAATGTAATCTTTCGCCGCTCTCTACTTTTGGTTATGCTCCGTTTGGTCCTGGGTTCATTTCACAGAGACAGTAGGGTAAGCAGCACAAATAAGACAACCAAAACTGGTGTGGCTTTGAAAAAGAGTTTTATATAGAAATAGGTTTATTACATAGGTACAGAACAGAGATAGAAGGTTGTTACAGAGCTGCATCTGTGGGTGTGTGCATGTGTGAAGTGTGTGTCAGAGTCTCATAGTGAGAAGAATATAGAGAGAAAGAAAAGAACAAGGGGGGGGGAGAGAGAGAGAAGTATGGGTCAGAGCCTCATAGTAGGAAGTGTCCCATCAACAGAGCGAGAGCTATTTTTGTGTTTCTGTATTTATAGTGAAAATCTTCAGCACCTCCCCTTGTCATAATTTTGCTTGTTTGAGGTCTGCTATCACTTGATTTAGCAAGGAGGGGCTGCAGACCAATCTCATCAGGCCCGGAGACTGACATCATAAGGGGGTCAGAGCTAATCTCATCTTGTAAACTACCCTCATTAAGTTTGGAGACTGACATCACCAGAGTAACAAAGCTGCTTGAAATCCAAGGTCTGGGAAAAAGCCATGACACCCATGCTAGGCATAATGTCATGCTGATGTATGCTGACACAAACCATCTCCTATGATTTTGTTTCCTTTAATTGCTAATATTGCACATTTGTCTAAAAGGCATATTTCATCTCCCATATCTTCACTAAAGATATGAACCATATTGAGCAAAGATTCAATTTCAGCTTTTGCTTTGCCATACAGTTTTAGGTCATTCATATACTGTATTTTTTTTTTACTTTGTTTTGAAAGTTGGTACCCATAGTTGGCTTTATTTAGCATGTTTATTATCACCAGTGTGAAGAGCAGCAGTGATAACAAGCCTCCTTGGAATATCGCTTATCTGATCGTGACTCACCCGGCTCTTCTCCATTCACTGCCTCGTTTGTTTTCCTGGAGGCTACTGATATTTTTAAAAATGCTCTGTCATTTTTGCTCACGCCAAACCTTTCAAGACATTTTGGGTCATTTTTTAAAATTTAGTCTGTTTTGAAAATTTACATACATTTCCAAAGAAAAATATGCAAGAAAATACCCACATTTGAACATCAACACATTGAAAGAAAATAATATATAGGCACTAGCATTTAGGTTTACTATCCCACATTAAGGGAGAAAAGAGGATCTGCTGTTAATATGCATTGAGTCCTTATTTGTAGCAAGAAGGCTGGGTTAGACCCATTCCAGCTGATGGGAGTGTGCCCGGCATACAGATAGAAGAGGTCTGACTTTGCCCCTTTGCTATGCCATTTGATACGATTAACACGGGTGCACTTACTGCCACCCATTGAGGTGACAGTGAGTGTACTCATGCTAATTACAACATTGCCAATTAAGTGTGTGCCACCCCCCCCAACTAACTGCAATGTGCACACGCCACCGCTGAACCACCAAGTCTCAACTCCAACCTGTGCTAAGTCATTACATATGATTTTTACCACAGACTCATTTATAGCGCACAGTAATGGTTACTGCAGTGTTTTTAGCAGGAGGAAAACCCTGCAATAAACATACTTTAGTAAACACGCCCCTCTGTGATCCAACTATGAGAAAGTGAACAAATGCTTATTTATAGTTAATCCAAGCCTTGAAGGACCCGATATTTGAAAGACAGTTACACGGTTTACAGCTCTGTAAACCATGCAAATGCCACTCAGCGGGATATTCAACAACACTAACATGGTTAGTGCCACTGAATATACCTGATTATCTCCCCTACATGCTCTGATGCTAACCAGGGCATCGGAGCATGTTGTGGCATTCCAGGGAATGTGGTGGGTGGCGACAAAGGTTAACTGGGTAGTGGCGATATTGCACCGCTACCCGGTTACTATTACAGGTGCTGCAAAAGCTGGCCTATTTATCTGTAGAAGCTAACTGGGCAGCGGTGCAATATCGCCACTAGCTGGTTAGTCTCTGAGGCTTCCAGGCATGTGCAGCGATCCCAGATATTCAATGCCAGAGCCGCATATAAACCTAGCATTTTTATATCTGGGGTTAGAGAATAGCGGCAATGGCTAGGCGCTATATTCGCGCCTGGCTGTGCTAACTCAATATCAGGCCCGAAACGATTTCTTTTCCTTCTTTTAGAATTTTTAAAAATAATCTTGTCCATCAGCAATTGCTTTTTTGCCCCTATTGAATTTTTGCAAGTTCTCTCTTCTGTTGGGAAAGACAGTTTTCCTTCAAATAGACGTATATTAAATGAGTTATAGTTGCAATAAACAGTTTGAAAATATGGACAGGGAAGTTATCGACCTGTAATTATAATGTTCAGTGCCTTTTGCTCTATTTTTCCGAATCAAAAGAGTGCCATCCACAAAGAAATACAGGACTAAGCTGGAAGTACAGATATCTAGCCTGTATGTATGTTTATGTTTACTAACATTTGCTATACCACCCTTTGCAAAAGCATCAGAGTAGTTTACAAAATACATGTTGAAAAATATTTTTTAAAATGAAGCTGGTAATGAAATAAAATGAGCGATAGGATAAACAATGCAGTTTTATAGTGACGGAGGGATTGAGAGGGAAAGGAGAAAAGGCGAAAGATAGTAGCATCTTGTACCGTGGCCCCCATCTCATGACTGTAAAGGGGGGAATAAATCGATCATTAGTATAGACTAAAGCAAAATGAACCTTGAGCTCACTTTTGAATTTTTTAAAGTCTGTTTTGGTCCTGATGTAGTGAGGGAGGAAATTCCATAATGCTGGAGCAAGAAAGAAAAATGCTGACTGACGGCAACTTTTTGGATGAGCCAAATATCTGGTAGGAACATAAACATTCCCTTCTCTGCATTATCACCCACAAGGATATTGATCAGAATTGGCCTCAAGGTCGATTCCTAACACATTCTATTAATCACCTTTTTCTCCTCAGCGACTTCCATTTGCCACTGTCCTCTGCCATCTATCACTAAACAAGTTTCTAATACAGTCCATCACCTGAGGAGCCATTCCCAAGTCGCTCAAGTCTACGGAGGGTTTGCTTATGTTTATGTTTATTGATATACTGCAACACTGTACACAGTCTATGTGGTTTACAAATTTCTAAAATTCTTATTAATAAACATAGAAAAGAACTTCCATTCATTGATAGGAAAGCATAGGTCAGAAAGAAAGTGACCAGAAAGATATAGTTTCTTCAAAGGGAGAGAATAATATTCCTAGAACCGTGCTGAGGCTCAGCTCCTACGTGGAAAGTCGAAGGTGGTTTCAAAGAGGAAGATCATGAGGGCTTTTTTTAAAGCTCTTGATGCAGGGTTCCAGATGGTTGGGGGCTGGAGGGCTGTTCCAAAAGATAGGAGCCACTAAAGAAAAGGCTGATTTTTGTGTGCTCTCATAACTGGCCGAAGTAAGGAATGGATACTGGAGGCGTTATCTATAAAGTGCTCACAGTGCTCTAGCTGGAGCATGAAGCAAAATAATAGATGATAGATATTCTGGGGCAGAATCATGCAAAATCTTGTGCACCAGGGAAAATGGGGTATGTTTACTAAGCAGTCTTAACGTGCGCCCGGTGATAGTGTGCAGGATGCCATAAAAGGAGTGGGCGTTTCGGTCAAAATGTAGCAAACCGGGATTATCTGGTGATAATGAGCACTGTGCACATTATCGGGCGAAGAATTGAGCTATGCATATTAACACATTTTAATCTTAAGTAGGGGTGTAGCACAATGGTTAATACACTGACTGATGGTACGGGGTCATAGGTTCAATCCCCCAGTGTGCCTAATGAATAAGGCTGACTGAGGCATTACCCTTTATGTTTAAGCAGTGCTTTGTGAGGCATTTTACTTTTATTTTAATTAGTGCTGCCAGAAAACACACCTTCACAGTGCCATAACCTAAGGTGACCTATAAGGCACTCCAGAGGGCACATTATAAAATGCACTGTCCGGCAAGGCACCCTATAATGTCCCCTATAGGGCACCTTATAAGGTGCTTTATAGGGCACCTTAAGGTTACAGCACTGTGAGGGTGTGTTTGCTGGCAGCACTAATTTACATTAGCAATAGACAATGCCTTAGACAGACCTATTAAATAACCCCACTGTGGGATCAAACCCATGACCTCTAGCTCTACAGGCAGTGAAGTAACCAGTGGGCTATATCTCTATTGCTACTAACACCCCCCCCAGCTGGCTACAGAGAGACTGCAGGTCACTACACAAACTGTCTTCTGTGGTTACCAGGATAGGGTTAACCCACCCATACCCATGATGCACTGCACATGCAGATCATCAGTCTACAGATGATCACAAGATGGGGTATGCACCAACACAGCACCTCGGCCTGGTAGGGGGAACTGAGCATGTGTGTTACTGGCACAGAGTAGCTACAGACTGTCACATTGTGCGGGTACTGTGCTCACCCTGAGGGTGAGGTGGGGCATCCAGCACTATGTCCACAGCACCTGGCTTAGCTGTGCTGGCTATGCTGCAGGTCACCATCAATGCCAGTGTGTGATAGGTAGTCCTTGCAGACACACCTAGCATAAACCTGTGTCCATCTCTATTTCCCATTCACGTCTAGCCCTGTGGACTATGATGCACCCAGAATAGTGCATATCCTGTGTGGGTGCCATGGTCACATGACTTAAGTGACAGGGGTGGTGTTTGGACCCATAGGTGGATTATGTAGTACAACCCAACCTGCCCTCTGGGGCTCAGGGTGGGGGACAGGATCTCCCACCAACAGATCAACATTTTACATCCCTGCAATGGTGGCCGTAGAGGGGACCATCAACCCCAGTCCTGCTGGGGAACAGACACCCTACAGGGCAGTCAATGCAGATCTGTACACATCCATAAAGCAATAACAGGCAGACAGTAGGCTTGGAAATGCTCAGCTGCCCCCCACAACTATCTGACAGTCTCCAGCCACTGCACCCTGCAAGGTGTTCCAGCCATACACATACCAACTGCAGACAGTCTGCTAGCTAGTTAGTTCATAGTGCATGTCCTTGGAGGAGATGTATGCACACCCACCAAGCAGATAAGTCAGTGATTAGGCCCCAGAAAAGAGAACCCATATATATCACTTTAGTAAAATACAATAGTGCACTATGGGGGAACCTAGGCATGCCATGGTCACTGCTCAGTCAGGGTGAGAGTGATCTCCCAACAGGACATGCTGTAGCCACCCTGTCCGTGCAGTTGGTAGCCGGGCACTACAATGTCCCAGCCATTGCCCTATGCCCTGTTCAGATGCATCCTGCCCAGGCCGCCCAGTCCGGGCCATACCCACGGTACTTTGCTCCTTATTATGCACATTGGCAGGCTAACACTGGAAACAGTGCAAGCAGTGTGGGCTGAATAAGATGTTAGCAGCCACCACACACTGGATGGACAGATACACGCTCCCACACCTATGCCAGCATTGTGCAACTATACAGACTTTTGGCAGCCCTGGCCACCACACCTGTCCTGGGCACAGTGCAGGCATGGCTATGGTACGCAATACGGTTGGGGTCACTCCCCAGGGTGGTGAACACTGTCAGACACCAGACCTCAAACACACTCCATAGACATCAGAGAGGTTGCTATGATACAGCTCAATGAGCAAATTGTGCTTAACTTAGGAATTGCTATCTGCCAGTAATCACAGCAACCCTTTGATATATGTGTACTGTATTCCTAGGTTTAGGGTGGCATTGCTAAGGTATTCAAGTGCTAGTATTGGGTGATGCGCACAGGGCCCAACATCCTGCCTCTCCAGGAGGCATTGGATAATGGAGCCTGTGGGTGCGGGTGTTTATGCCCCTGTTGGCCGCTGCTCTAGGGCAGAGGTTCCCAACTCCAGTCCTGGTGGGCCAAACACTGTTCGGATTTTCATGCTGTCCCTAATGAATATGCATGAGATACATCTGCATACCATGGTAGCGTTGCATAGAAATGCAGCACAGGCATCTTTAGTAGAGACAGTATGGAACCTGAATGGTGTTTGGCCCTCCAGGACTGCATTTGGGAGACTCTGCTCTAGGTAATGCACATGTTTATGGTGTCTGTGCTCTGTAGGGTAAAATATAGGTGTTTGAGGCATGTTTATGTTATCTACAATAAAGGTTCCATCTTTATTACCACGGTTTAGTAGTGGGTAAAATTTGGGGACTGGGTTGGCAGAAACCACAGCTGGGACTTGAACCTGTGACCTTCTGCTTTTCAACACATTGGCTGTGTGTACTGCACCACACGGACAGTTCATTCTCTGGGGTACCATGACTGTTTGTCAGACAGAGCCTGTCTGTTGCAGTGCACGGCACCCAACTAAACAAGGCTAGGCCACGGTCTGCTGTGGGCAGCAGCCACTGCCCCCTCCACCACCAGTATCCCTCTGCCACCATGCTGACATGCCCTTCTGCTGGTGGTGCTGGTGGTGCGCAGTCTCAGGCCATCCAGTGTGCAGGTAGGCGGCTGCCTATGGTGTGGGTTCTGGGGTAGGGGTGCCTGCATAGAAGTCCACGCTTCCTCCCAGCACCGCCTGCCAATGTTCTGTGCCATTGGGGGTACCTGCTAGGTACTATCCCCTGTGACACTGTGGGAAGCACACTCATGCCCATGTTGGGCCCTCATCAGTTGCTGTCCGGCTGCTCTACTGTTGCAGCATTCCTATGGGCCACCTAGGCATCACCCTAGTCTGCACTGTGGCCCAGCTGCACCACAGCATGTGCCGCCTGCAGCCCTCTGTGTCCCCTTTTCCAGCATCTGTCCAGTTGCCCATTCCGACATGCCTGCCATGCTGTTGCAGAACATGTGCGTGCCATAGGAAACCTGTCCAATAAAAAGGGAAAACCCTGATCAGCACTATTTCACTGAGGGCTCATTCATCTTGTATGGGGACGGAGCATAGATCCTTCCAAAATTCATATCTTTTTTTTTGGAGCTTTCTTGGGAGTGTTTTTTGATGTTTCCCATTAATATCACTATTGCCCAGCTTGTTTTTTTTATGTTTTCTTCTGGTCATTTTCAGTATTTATTTGCCCTTTTGTTCAGTGCACATGTATCACACTTATCACGTTTAGTTGGTTTCCCTGGTTTTGCTGTACATTGCTGACGGAAATGGTTTCTTTTCCCTTTAAATCTGCTCTAACGCCAGGGTTTCACTGGCGTTAGTTTTCAGCCCCGGAATCCACAGCTTTAGTGTGTGGGGAGCCTCTTCCCTTCCACTCTCCACCCATTGACCCTCTCTCTCTGTCCCTGGGGAGCCTTCCTCCGCCCTCCAGGAGCCTTTTTCCACCCTCAGCGCTCATTTGCACCGCTGCACGCGTTATCGAGCGCTAAAGTACCTTAGAACCTGATAAAGCACCTTCATCGGGCGATAAGGTACCTTATAGCTTGATAACATCGCCGGGCGCACATTAAGATGGTTTAGTAAACATACCCCAATGTTTTAAATTGAATTCATGCAGTAATAGGTTACCAGTGATTTTGGATTAGAAGAGGGATCATAACGACAGATGCGGTGTAAGGTACGAATAGCAGAGTTTTGGATAGTTTGTAATCTTTTTAATTGATATTGAGAAAGGCCCAGGTATGCTATATTACAGTAATCTATTCTAGGCGAAACAAAAGTGTGTGCCAGTATTGTAATCTGTGCTCGCTTGTCAAGGAATGGTTGAATGGCATGGAATCGATGTAAAGCCAGGAAAGAGATCTTGGAAAGCCTAGATAGTTGTTGGCAAACCATTGATGATATTTCTTCTTTATGAACACCTAGAGAGTTTTTTCTACACAAGCAAAAATAAATGTCGACAACCTCAATATAGCTACAACTGTTGCTGGATTTGCACTAGTATTTTATAAAGATGCATCGTTCCTATGTGCCTTTATAAAACTGAGCAAAATTAGACACTTTCTTACTCTCTAAAGCTAGGCACCTCGTTACAAATGTATCCTCCTTGTGGACAAAATGTTCTTTCTTGCAGTCAGCTCTTCATTACTGCAAGATTAGCCTTTGAAAGCAATAAATCTTGGTACACAATAATGATGGAACAGTTTTCTTCTTCCTCAACATTGCTTCTTTCCACCTCCAATGCCAAAATGCACCCTATTAAAAGAGTTATGGATGTGAATTTCTCTACAACAAAGTCAGATAGGGTCAAGCATTAGATCATCCAGGAGAGTTATGCTGTATGTCCATCCATAGTGAGATTTGATAGAAAGAATATTTTCATTTAGTGGGTTTATTATTTTAAAAAATTACTTTTGTCTTCAAACACTAATCCCTGCTTAAGTTTTATTGTTTATATTCAAAAATTAAATCTGTGAATTTTTCACATTTTGCATAAATGATAAGCTCCATAATTGTGTCTGCAACAGTAGACATCCTACTGTTTAACTAATCCCAAGATGTAGTCCGACGTTCATTTTGCAGCCTGTAAGGTCTCTGAGCTTCAAATTTTGTACAGTCTCACTTTCACATCATCGTGCCGCTTTCTATCAGGAATTCCATTAATGTGCAATTACCAAATAAAGTGCTAATTTAAAATAAAGGAACACCATTGCAATGGGTGTATTGTAAAAAAAGAAAAAAAAACCTTTATATTCAGTCAACTAATTTTCTACAGAATCTGATCTAACTCCTTAGGCTTATTAAAATAAGTGATTCAATCTACAATCCTTTCATGCTAAATGGAATCTTTGCCTAGCAATCATAAGACTGTTTGTGGCTTTCCCTTCTCTGCATCCTAAACCAATAGGGTTTTTTTCCAGTTATGTGATTTATCTGAAACCTGCCCCATGCGATTGCCACACAGCAAATACAAATTCAGTCCTGCCAGAGACTTGCAGCACAGTTTAAATTATGCACAGCCCAGTGTACGTGAGCTGCAGTGTAAAATTCAGTCTAGCAGTTGTTCTGTTCAATAGCCTTATTCTTCCAAATTTGTGATTTAGAAAAACTTCTTGCAAAGCTTTGGGACTCTTTTACAAAAGTGTGGTGTATTTTTGCCCCTCTTACACATTTTGAGTAAAAATCAACGTGCGTTAGGCGCTACCACACATTGGTGTTATGGCCAGCATATAAACAAATACTCTGTAGGCAAGCTCCTTAGGGGGTCATACCAATCCCAAATAGCAGGGGCTGGATGTCTGACATGGATATCCAGCCTCCTCTATTCCCCTTGACCCAATTCTGAGTGCAGAGTTTCCCGCACATACTGCTGAGATCTGCGGGCAGCTCTGTATGAGGGCAGAAGGGGCAGGCCGGAGGAGTGAGGATGGGCTGGAAGGGGTGACCCCCCAAACTGGACATACAGGGCCTATTCCGGCCCTGTACAGGGGGAAGTATTCTACCACAGAGGTGGAATGTTCCCCCCGAGGGCAGCAACTTGCACCAGTGGACCCCACTGAGGACAGTTTCAGGCCTCTCCAAGGATTGGGCGGTGGGGAATGCCAGGCACATTGCCAGTGGTGCATCGGGGCCTCTACATGGTGTCCCATTGCTATGGCAATGGGATACCATGGCACCGGGAGTCATGCAAGCACCTCAGGCAGGTTGTGCAGGGAGGGGGCTGGATGCATAGAGGCCCAGAATCGGGGAACGGCCTGCCTGTCCAGGCCAGTTGCACCCGATTCTGATCCCACAGTGACATCTAGCCCCTGCGGGCTCAGAATCAGGTGCAAATCTGGCCTGTCCAGATTCTGGATGTCTGGATGGGCTGGACATGCCCTGGATGGAATTGGCCTCATTGCGCACATTCTGGTCTTCAGCAATTATCATAGGTGCATCTGTTCTAACTGCAACACTGGCAATTAGTACATGCTACTGATGACCATGCTATTGTTACATGTAGTCCAAACTCTACCCCATCATGCACTGCACAGTTAACAGAAATGTCAGCATGTTAATTGTCTGGCCTACACGGTAACAATTACCATTAGCCAGTGGAAACAATTAACACATGCTGAAACATGCATTAAACATATAACGCACCTTAGCAAAAAGAAGAAATTAGACCTTACATGCTAATTGTCTTTCCTGGAGTACTCTCCGGGCCAGTCCAGGAATCGTGGGTGATCAATCCGCTCCAGCAGCTGAGGACTGGAATCTACCAGGTTTTACTGAACACCCCTCCAGCTCCCCTAGGTGTCAGCTAACCAGTCTCTCGGTAATAAAGCAGTGACACTAACCCTAGAAATACGCAGGAACCAAAACAAAAAACGTAACCTATGCTACGAAAGAAAGATAAGAAAAAGCCCAGCCCAAGCACGGAACTGGTATAGACTGCTTGCACAATGATATTCAGAAAAATCCTTTTTTTTTTTTTTTTTTAAATTATACATGAACAAACAAACAACAGCCCCACAGAGGAGCCTGAGCGAACGAGACTGGCCAATGTGCTACATGACCGTGCTCGCCTTTTCTATTGCGGGGTTTTTGTTTTTGTTTTTTTTGTTTTGTTTTTTTTCGTTTTGACTCTTTGCCAGTTTACCATGCCCCCGAAGGGAAGCGCAGTATCCGCTGCCTCTGCATTGTATGATCTCTCGACGAGAAACAACGGAAAACAAGGCAGTGTCAGACAACCGGAACTCGCAGACACAGAAGGGAGGGTCCTGGACTGGCCCGGAGAGTACTCCAGGAAAGACAATTAGCAGGTAAGGTCTAATTTCTTCTTCCTAGTCATCTCTCCGGGCCAGTCCAGGAATCGTGGGAAGTACCAAAGCAGTACTTAAATACGGGAGGAACCTGCGAGACCGGACACCAGCGCCGCCGTGCCAACCCTGGCATCATTTTGTGCCTGAACATCCAACCGATAATGCTTCGCAAACGCATGCAAGGACGACCACGTCGCCGCCCGACAAATGTCCACTGGCAGAACTAGCGCATATTCCGCCCAAGAGGCGGCCTGAGCTCTGGTAGAATGCGCTCGCAGCCCTTGCGGAACCGGCACACCCTTTGCCTCGTACGCGACGTGAATGGCATGTTTTACCCAACGGGCGATAGAAGCCTTAGTGGCCGCCTTTCCTTTTGCCGCACCACTGTAGAGCACAAACAACCTGTCCGATTTCCGAAAAGACTCAGTCACCTCGAGATACTTACGCAATACCCTTGGAGTCACCCAAATCCTTAACAATCTTGTCCAAGGCTTCCCCAAACAATAGCTTGCCCTTATACGGCAACTTACTAAGACGAGCTTTGGAAGAAGCATCTGCCGACCAGTTTCTAAGCCAAAGGAAACGTCTAGCGGCTATGACAGAGGCCATAGCCTTAGAGGAAACGCGAACCAAATCATAAAAGGCATCGGCCTGATAAGCAGCCGCCGATTCTAACTTTGCCAAGTCCGCGGCAGGTTCCTCAACCTTCTCCGAGGACTGTTCTCCTTGCAGCCAGCGAATGGAAGCCCAAGACACATAAGCTCCACAAACAGACGCTTGAAGGGCCAAAGCACTAGAGTCAAAGGCCTGCTTCAGCAGAGCTTCTAACCTGCGATCCTGCAAGTCCTTGAGAGCTGTACCGCCTTCAACAGGAATGGTGGTCTTTCGAGTGACAGCAGACACCAACGCATCCACCTTGGGCATATGCAATAAGTCTCTCTCATCCTGCGGGATAGGGTAAAGCTTAGCCAAGGAACGAGCCCCTCTGAGAGATGCCTCAGGAAATTCCCATTCCGCTTCTATCATTTGTTTGATAACTCTATGCACCGGGAAACACTTTTGCTCCGACCGGAACCCCTGTAGCAAAGGATCTTCCAAGGGCTCCTGCGGCACCGAAGGAAGGGTTAAATTCAGAGCAGAAAGCGACTGAGAGATGAGCGCTCCTAACTCCTCTTTACGAAACATGCGAAAAACATTGGGATCCTCCCCTGGCCCCAGTTCCCCTTCCTCCAAATCTCCAGACCAGGTATCCAAGCCAGGCTCAGAGAAAATCTCACCCTCTTCCAACCCCGGAGATGGGGTAAACAGGACCTCTGCATGGTCTCCACTCTGGTGTCTACCAGGGACTACCCTGGGCTAGACTCACCGTGAAGCGGTCCAGAAGAACTGGCCATAGGAGCCTCTAGGAGATCCAAAGAGGCAGAAGGGAGAGAAAATTGAGTCTTCTTAAGAAGATAGGCATTATGCAGGGAGATAATAAATTCAGGAGAGAAAAAGGAACTAAAAGACTCCTGGCCGGCAGAAACAGGCTGCTGCTGAATTTCTGCAGGCACAGACGATTTCGCTGATTTAGACTTCCTTTTGGAGGGCTTAGGGAGAAGCGCGGGAGCAGCAGCCGGCTCCGCTAAAATGGCCGCCGTTCCCGCTCTTTCCCCTGAAGTGAGGGAAACACCAACGCTGATGTCAGAAGCCTTCTCCTCCATCGCCGCAGTGCACCCGCCGAAAAAGAAGCCACAGAAAGCAACTGCCGAAACGGGAGCCGCCGGTCTCCACAACTGAACTCAACACGCAGCAGAAACCGCGGGCCGTACAGAACGCCGGCAAGGGAAACTACACGGCAAGGGAAATCCGCCCCCCGAAAAAAAAGGAACTGCAGACTTACCGGATGAAGAACCAAAATAACTGCACGCTGACCCGAACTGCCCCGCCGTTGCTAACGGCTAGCATAAGCTCAAGAACCTCCAATGCAGAGAGAGAGGACACTGGGGCTACCAGGCCTGCAAACTCCTGCCGCTGCTCAGAGTCTCGCAGAAGGCAGGCTCTACCTCATGAGACGGGCACCGAGGCACAAGGGGAGCTTCCCCGACCTCTAGTTTAAGTGCCGGAGCTGCAATCGATCCACTGAAATTTTAAAACAGGCAGAGTGCCGTGGAAACAAAATTCAGCACGGGAGTCTGAACTCCGCCGGAGTAAAGGTTTTTTTTTTTTTTTTAAGATATATAGAGGCAAGCAGGCTACAACAAATTAAAAACCACAGAAATAAATGTTAGCCTACACTAAAACCTAATATTCCTATCCTCTCACAGGGGAGCTGATGCAAAAGACGTCCAGTCCAGCTGCTGAGGACTGAAAGACTGGTTAGCTGACACCTAGGGGAGCTGGAGGGGTGTTCAGTAAAACCTGGTAGATTCCAGTCCTCAGCTGCTGGAGCGGATTGATCACCCATGATTCCTGGACTGGCCCGGAGAGACGACTAGGAAGGTCTCATTATTAGCTAAACCTATTTCACCAATATTCAAAGGTGGCTCAGTGGTTTGTGGCTTATTTATTGCTTCATATACTGCCTTTAGCTCATCGCATCAAAGCAGTTTATAAAATTTAGATATCAAAGTTGGGTTTCTATGTTATTTTAATTCGATCTTAGGTGCTTGAGGGTAGGCCTGAAAATAACTTCGGTGTTACTGGCCTAAAACTGCAGTTCTTAAATTTAGGATGAGTGGAGGAGTAGCCTAGCGATTAGAACAACAGCCTAGTATCTGAAGAGATAAGGGTTGGATTCCCATTGGCAGATTTTGGACAAGTCCAGGGGCAGCAGAACATATCTTTGGTTGGGAAGGTCAAGCAAACCAATCTTTAGTCCTGCCCCCAAGCTCTCTATTCCTGATGCTGAATTGGGCAAAATATTTGTGGAGCCATGGCCCCTGCGGCCCACCGCTTTCTGCTGCCTTTGGGCAAATCACTTTACCCTCCATTGCCTTGAAAAAGAAGGCCTGGAAATCTACTTCCAGTCATACCTTGCCAAGAAAACCTAGTGGGTGTTGGGTTGCTAGGAGTCATCATTAACTTAATGGCACTTGAAAAAAATGTTTAGGGCAGCTATTGTTTTTTTCTTGTTTCTATACCTAAATTCAGAGTTTAACTCTGAAAATCCACAAACTGGCCCCAGCCACTGTTTAGGAGACTAAAGTTAGGACACTTGTAAAAACAAGCGCTTAATTATAGGTGCTCGGGGGGGGGGGGGGAATTTTTATTTTGTCAGATTTAGGTGCCTAACTGCCTAAATCTTTTAAATATTGTCTGATGCTAGGTAGCTTTGAGTTCCTGAACATCTCAGGAAATGTATTTTAAGCAAAAATCTACTACCAATTATGTAAAACGTTCTTTTTCTCAACTGCAACAGGTGTTTTCCAAAGACATCAGGCACCCAAGCAGATGACATCATCATGCAATCAGTATGGAACAGCTCTTTTAGACCTCAGAACTGAAAATAAAACTCTGGGAATGCACAGCCCGTTTCATCCACAGCAGTCTCCTTGGTGCCACAGCTAGTTCCATAGCTAACAAAAAAAATGCAACTCTTGCAGAGGATGGAGGGATTTGCATGTCTGATCAACCCACCTATCTAAGGAAAGCACCTGTTACAGGTAAGAAATCATGCATTTTCCTACTAAAGTAGGACTAAAAGGGGTCTGTTTACTAACTGGCGGTAGCAGACTCCATGTGATATCGGAGCCGCGGCCCCATTGGGGCCACGGCTCCGATATCGCACGGAGTCCGCTACCGCCGTTTAGTAAACAGACCCCTAAGTCAGTCACACAAATGGGTGACTCCAAAGCCCAGGGCTGTTCATCGTGATATGAATTTATTGTTGAGGAGCAGTCCAGTCATCAAGAAAATGCGAGAGTTTCAGTGTTAAGATAGGTTTCCAAGCACAGCTAAATTGAATGCATTCTCAGATTTTGGACTATTCCAAGTGTGAAGTGAAGTTATGAAATAAGGACTAAGTTGCTGTTTTACATAGTGAATCCTGTGAAACAGGCCTAATGAAGGTCATTGTATCTGCAGCGGTTCAGTTTTGATGTGGTTTTGCTTCACTGGTTGGAGGAGTATTAGTTCATGACAGAACTATATGCAATATGCTAGACAATTTGCCAAAGTCTGCAAGAATGCCAAGACTGAAAGGGTCACTTAGCTGTCTAGATCTTTTGATGGACTCAGTTCCTTTGAGATACTGAGAGCCCATTTGTAGATCATCATGTGGATGGACTTCTCATGTGGAATTTTATGAGGTTTAGGGGAAAGGGTAGGGAACAATTTTGCTTTGTTTACATGGAAAGGTGCCTTCTGTAAAAAGTTGAGATGAATGCAAAAAAGTGCTTTGTGATTCTATACTATGCCTTATGTGGATAACTGGTAGGTATATAGTTCAATCATATGATAGTTCATTTGTAACATAGTTCCAACTTGTTCTCTGTAAATGTTTGCTGTTTGATGTAAACTGCCCCTGATCAATGGAAGGGGTGGTATAGAAAAACTGTTCAAATACATAAATAAATAAAAATGAATTTGTGTATATGATTCATCAGTAACTAAGGTTTGAGGTTCACTTAATCTTCTAGTCAAGGCCACTACTAGAAAAATGAAAGGATGATGCTGAGATCTTAGGGTACAGGAGGTTTCTGTAATGGTGATTTGACATACAGAAGGCCTTCCTAAATTGAGAAATGATAGGATATAGTGAAGTCAGTAGCCTTTTCATAGGGGCATGATAGGTAGAAAGAGCACTGAGATGTACTCTGATGGAAGATGTCTACAATTTATTTATTTACAGTCAAACCTCGGTTTTCATGATTAATCCGTTCGAAAAAGTCTGACTAAAACCGAAACGTATGAAAACTGAAGCAATATTTCCCATAAGAAATAATGTAAATCCAATTAATCCGTTCCAGACACCCAAAAATATTCACAAAAAATACATTTTATAGAGAATAACTATATTTTTACATACAGAAAACAATGAGAAATAAATATAAATGACTAATGAAATGGATAAATGAACATTTAACATCACTGAAAGCAAGCTAAGTACAGTACTGTACAGTACAGTATGTTAACATCTGGCCTTAGCCACCCCTGACAAGCTGCTGTGCCCAGCTCTCTTCGGAATCACATTGAATTCAGTCCATTAAAATACCTTTACATTATCTGCTCAATGCTTCAGAATGGCAGAAAATCTTAATGATATAGCTTCAGACGTACCCTGCAAGAGAAAGAACTGCCTCCCACATTCATGCAACATCTCCTGCTTACGTTGACAGCTTTTCTTCCCTGCTACCGGGACAAAATCTCAGTCAAAAGACGTTGAAAACCGAAGCAATGCATGATAACCGGGACAAAATCTCAGTCAGAAAAGACGTTGAAAACCGAAGCGTATGAAAACCGGGGCAAATGAAAACCGAGGTTTGACTGTATTTGGATGCTTTTCTATACTGCCTCTTCCAGAGATGGGGGGTTCGGAAAAGATAGATGATATGGATCATAATTGGGTGGGTGTGGGATTATGGCTGGTTTGGTGTGTACAAGTGTTAAGTGGTTCAGGGGACATGTTGGTATGGTGTGTACTAGTGTTAAGTGGTTCAGGGGTTATGTGGGTATGAGGGATTTGATCGGAGGTGGAATTAGGGTTATTGTAATGTTGCATGAACAAAAGTGTTTTTAATTCCTTTTGGAAGACTTGGAGGTCTTCAGTTTCTCTTAGACTTTCTGGGAGGGCATTCCATTAGGCAGGTACAACATATGAGAATGCCCTGTTACTTGCTATTTGCTTAGTTTTTTGAATTGAGGTAGGCGTTAAGAGAGTGTTAAAGTTCATCTGTCTTCTTGCTCTGTTGTCTAGGGGTGTGTGGATTAGGGTTGTAAGATGAGAATGTATTATATTGTTGATTAGTTTAAACTAGTCATTATGGATTTGTATTTTATCCTACTGGCAATTGGGGTCAGTGGAGGGAGTACAAAATGGGGGTGATGTGATCGGATAGACTGGTTTTAAATATTACTCTGGCAGTGACATTTTGAGCTATTTGGAGTATGTTTAAATTCTTTTTAGTTGTTACTTGCAGTATGCTATTATAATAGTCAAAGTGATGTGTAATTAATGCTTGGACTATGGATCTGAAGTCATCTGTGTCAATAAGAGGTCTGAGTTGTTGAATGGACTTTGATTTGATGAAGATGGTTCCAGCTGTTTGTTTTATGTGGGCAGTCAAGTTGAGGGTCTTGTCATGGATGACTCCTAAGTATTTTACCTCCTGTTTAATAGATAGTGTGGTGATATGTAGACTGATTACTGAGGGGGGGGGGGTTGAAATGAGGGTTTCTTGAAGTAAACAACACTTCCGTTTTGTTGAAATTGATGTACATATTGTTTGAATGGAGCCATGTTTCTGCTTCAGTGAGGCAAGCTGCTAGGTGATCATAGTTGGGGTTTGCAATGTGTAATGGAGCATGATATCATCAGCATGATATCATCAGTGTATACGTGATATCTTATATTGTGCTTTTTGAAAATGGAACATATTGGTTGAAGATACAAGTTAAACAGGAGGGCGGAAAGTGCAGATGCCTTATGGAATTCCTTGTTCTTGATGAAAGGGCACTGAGAATCCTGGTCTATTTGCACATATTGAAAGTGGTTTGAGATATATGATTTGAACCAATTGAGAGTTATTCTTTTCATACCTAATTGGTTAAGTCTGGTGAGGAGGATATTATGATTTACATTGTCAAAAGCAGAGTAGAAGTCAAGAAAAACAAGGATGAATGTTTACTTAATTTTGTCCATACCTTGGATGAGGATGTCAATAAGAGCCAGGAGGAGGGTTTCAACCCTGTGAAAAGGACAAGATCCATATTGATGTTCAACTGATGGTGCTGTTGTGTCTATGAAGACCTGTAGCTGGAGTTGAACAACTTTCTCAATGACTTTTGCCGGAAAGGGAATGCTGGCAATGGGTCGATATGAGGTTGGATCGTTGTTGCTAAGGGACTTGTTTTTTAGTAAAGGGCAAATTGCGGTAAGTTTGAGGTCATTTGGCATGATTCTTTGTCTTAAAGATTGATTTAGTAAGTAGGGGGCTAGTTCTGTTTTTGTTGCCTTAATCCATGCTGCTGGGCACGGATCTAAGAGGGATGTGGTTGTGCTTATTTTTGAAATTGTGTCGAGAAGTTGTTTGCTGTTAATGAGATGGAAAGAGCTCCACTCATTGGGGTCATTTATTAATGTTATTATGGGGTCAAAGACTGGTGTTGTTTTTTGCTTTAGCTTGTTAGCAAAATGGTTAGCTAGTGTCTGGGAGTTGATTGGTATTTTATGAGGGCTGTCAAGAGGGAATTTAGTTAGAGATTTAACAATTTCAAATACTTCCCTTGGTCAGTTGATGGCCTTTGATAGGAGTTTTGTATGGTGATGTTTCTTGTCATTGTTTATGGCTTTCTTGAATGAGTTTAAGGATGAGATGTAAAAAGCTTTGTATTCTGTGGTCTTTTTTGTTCTCCATTTATGTTCTAGCTTTCTAAGTTCTTTTTTTAACCTAGCTAGATCAGGGGTATTCCGTTTATCAGATACTTTGAGATGGGATTTTAAAGGGGCAGGAAAAGGTTTAGTTTCTGCATATATAGCGGAGTTCCAGATTGTTATCATTTCACTAAGGTTCTTTGAGTTGTTATCTAACTTAGGTATAGTTGTCTCTAGAAATATCTCTTTGTCAAATGGTCTGAATCTTGGCCCTTGGTGCAGGGCTGGGGTATGTAATGAGGTGGTTTGCAGGAGGTGAAAGGAGAAGCATATAATGGAATGGTCGGACCAGGTGACTGGAGTTATTTGTGGAGGACTATATTGAAATAGTTCAGCCCCATGGGATCAGAATCGCGAACAGCACTGGCCTGCACATACAGCTTTAACCCAGCTAACTCAGCCAAAGCTTTTAAATGCAGTTGCAGCGCCATGGTATCCCGTTGCACCGTGGTTCCATTTAAAAGCTGCGATGCCGTCTGCTACCCCAAAAAGTTAATTCTCCACAGTCTGACCCCCGATCCAGCCTCCTAAGGCCAGGATCGGGCTGCAGGGGATCAACTTTGCCCCCCCCCCCCCAGCTCCTTCCGTGCCTCAAATTGAAAAAAAAATGTCCAAAGAGGTTATTCCACCCAGGGGTGGAATAACCTCCCCGGCCAATTCGCTGGCCCTGGACATGCAGGGCTGACATTAGAATCGACGCTGTACATCCAAGATCGGTGATTGCCCACTTTCTGCCCCTTGGCCGCCTCTTCCCCACCGAAGACTAACTTCCCCACACAACCAGTGGGAAGTTATTTGGGGGCCTGCAGCTGTACGAATAGCAGGGATGGACGTCCCATTGGAACATCCATCTCCGCTATTCATGATTCAGAATAACCCCCAGAGTGTATAGGATAGCACTTCAGAGAGAGCATGAACATTATCATAAATTTCATCATGGTACACTTTAGATTTGATGAGAGGATACAAAATCTGTGACTAGAGCAATTATTAAGTGGTGGAAAATACCAAACAATAATTGAAATTGATACAAAGTATCAGCAATGTTCTATACTATTAAAAGTAGTATAGTGGCATCAAGAGAATACAGATATTATACATACATTGGCAAATTATATGGGATCAGTTAGCAGAGATCAAATTATCTTGTTAGAGTTCAGTATAGAAGACTGTGTGAATGACGGGCTTGAAAAACTTACTGGGTTATAGCGGTCGAAGCAGGCGATTGTGGAGCTGTTTTCTTGTAAATCTTGTTGATTTTGGAGTTCTCACTGCAGTTCCCCATCAGAGGGCCCTCTGGCGAGGCCCTCCAGCATGGGCCCACCAGGCATGGGTGCGCCTTCGACACGCTTGGATTTAAAGGGAGCCCCCTCTGTTCAGCAATGATGCTTGTGGATGGAGCAGAATGTCAGCGTGTAGCTGAGGAAAACCCCATGAAGGTCGCAGTGCAGGATGAAAGGAACAGCGATCTCACCTCCCACGATGTTACTGGCTTGGTTAGGCTTGTTGTTGGTGCTGGGAAGAGTTGCTTTGTTCCTCGGGGAGCTCAGATGGCAGATGCAGCCCCGGATTGCATAAAGAGGGGTTTTCCTTCAGCATGCTCGGATTTAAAGGGAGCCTCCTCCATTCAGCAATGATGCTTGTGGGCAGAGCTGAATGGCCACATGTAGCTGAGGGAAACCCTGTGCAGGTCGCAGTGCAGGATGAAAGGAACATCGATCTCACCTCCCACAATGCTGCTGGCTTGGTTTGGCTGGTTGTTGGTGCTGGCGAGAGTTGCTTTGTCTCTCAGGGAGCTCAGATGGCAATGCAGCCTCGGATCACACAATCCTAATCAATATAGATGATATTTTCTTTGGGTTTAGGTGCTATCCAAAAGCTAAAGGATTAGACCTTGCATTCGTCCACATACACACATAGTCTCCACCAAACCTAAAGAACAGGAAAGTGAAAGAGATCTCCTATGAGATCTGCTTCAGCTTATTTAGGGCCTGATTTACTAAAGCCATTTTCCCATTACGTGTTTAAGGGAAGATTGACCTCCCCCTAGCAGTAGTACCATGAGACTACCACTATGGGTCATCATCACCATTTTGGAACCTGAGTAGTCCTGTGGGGTGTCAGAGGGTAAGGGATCAGGTAGTAAGGGGAGGGGGGGGGGCTGATGTTGGGTGGAATTAACCAGTGAGGTCTTGGTTGGGAGGTGGGGATAATGTCCATGGCAACATGCTATTTGGGGCAGGGGGTGTAATTAAAGGGGGATCAGATTGCACCAGCACAGTTGTGCTTTTTGTTTCCATGGACTGCAGTAGCATAGTTGCTCTTAACTCTATCTCTTGAGGTGACATTAAGTATCATCAAGTTATTGGCAGTCATGACAGCATGTGGTAAAATGCTGTATGTTAGCTGTCACTGGCAGCTATGCCTGATCTCCACCCAGAACCTGTCCTCACCCACCCCAACTCAACCTAAGCACTTAGCATGTGTTATTCTCCATGGCACTGTTTTTAATGCAATCTGTTAGTGTGCTCACACAGCCCTTGGTACAATCATGTATAGAAGTATGCAAGATGTAAAACCAACCTTAAAATGTCTTGATTTGAATATGACTAAAGAGGTTTTATGATGCACGGTCTCGGGAAGACTGTTCCAGGCAAATGGCACAACAGGTTGAGACAGTGGAGTTGGAAGAATGCAGTGCAAGAAAGGGCACGAATTAGAGCAACTTACCAAATAAATAGATTTCATGAGGAATGTGAAGAGAGAGAAGACAAGTAATGAGGAGCTGCAGATTGAATGTATTCAGAAGTGAGCAATTGGAATTTGACCTGTATGTGGAAGCAGATGAGAAGTCATTTTAACAACTAGAAACATAGAAACATGATGGCATAAAAAGACCACATGCCCTATCTAGTCTGCCCTTCCACATTCAACTACAATAGTCCCCTTTTTACCTTTAGAGATCCTCTGTGTTTGTCCTATGTTTTTTTGAATTCAGATACTGTTCTCGGGTCCACCACCTCCACTGGGAGACGATTCCACGCATCTATCACTCTTTCCTTAAAGAAATATTTCTGCATAATACTTCTGAGTCTATCCCCTTTCACCCTGATCCTAGGCCCCCTCATAGCAGAGCTTGCTTTCAATCAAAAGAGGCTCTCCACTTGTACATTTATGCTATGAAGATATTTAAATGTCTCTATCATATCTCCTCTATCCCACCTTTCCTCTAGAGCCCGATTCCAATCCAGACATGCATGCCCTCTGTGTGTCCAGCCAGATCCAGATGCACAGAGGGAGTCGTGATTCTGAGCCCATGGGGCACACCTAACCCCATGGGATCGGAATTGTGAATAGGCCTGTACATGCAGGCTGGGACCGTGATTCAGCCCAGCCTGTACATACAGGCCATGCACAACTAACTCCTTACCACGTATTTAGACTGGGTTCTTCAACTGACGTGGCTTAGTGCTTTTGTTGGTGGTATAAATAGGAATGGGTCAGTGCAGATCGTGGCTACTAAAATTAGTGGTCTTTGTTATAAAGCAAGAGGACAGGGCATATTCCAATGTTGGCCCTGTATGTCCAGGGCTGAAGACTGAAACCGCGGCGTTTTTCTGCACGTAAAAAAAAGTTTCAGTATGGTAAAGCTTTGAAGGTGTAGAGAGCAAGCCACCACGTTCCACTCCAAGATCGTGCTGTGATAACTTAAATCCCCCTTGAGGAAGAAAATGAAACGCATTTTAGCGGTACCCATTTGGTGGCGTCGAGGAGAGTAATCACCTACAATATGAGAAGATAAGCACAATCTTTCACTAATAACAACATGAATAAGCAAATTAAGTTAATGATTGAAGAAAAAGTCTAGTAGGGAGTTCTGAAGTACTGTAACTCTTCAATGAATGGATAAGTGCTTAAAGGTCATTGATGCGTGAAGGTATGTTGCTTTTGATGCTTGCAAAAAGCACTGCCAGTGTTAGTCTGAGACCTGCACTTTATCTATATTTGTAGGTACTGATGTCTATGTAAAAATTTAAAGAAATAACAAAAAAAATGGAAAAAATAGGATATAAAAAAAGAAAAAAAACTTTGAATTGAAGATGGAGGTATTACAGTAGAAACCCTATAAAGCGGATTTTCTCAATACCTTTTGAGGGCATTCACTGCGATAAGGATCTTTAACCCTCTGAAAATTGGACCCAAAGCATAGTGCATTTATGGAGACAAGGGACTTTAGGACCCCGAAATTTCCTGGGGCAGTCCCCACTGCAGCCTGCTCACCCCGGAAACCCCCATCGCTGCACGGCTGGCTCCAAACAGTTCTCCCACTGTGCGCTGAGATCAGCTGGGTTTTAAGCCCCTGAAATCACCTGGGGCAGTCCCCGCCACAGCCTGCTCACCCCAGAAACCTCTGTCGCTGCATGGCTGGCTCCAAACAGCTCTCCCACTGTGCACTGAGATCAGCTGGGTTTTAAGCCCCCAAAATCGCCTGGGGCAGTCCCCGCCACAGCCTGCTCACCTCGGAAACTTCCGTCGCTGCACGGCTGGCTCCAAACAGCTCTCCCCATTTTAATTATTTTTAATTACAATGTTTATTATGTTTTTATTCGTTATTGTTTGTGTTATAATTTTTATGTTTATATATTTATGACCCTAGTGCGCCATATTACCCCTGAAGAAGGTTAAATGAAACTTGGCCTGTGTCGTGTCTTTTCAGTGTAGTTCTCAGGTTATTGGTACAATAAAAAGCTTTGTTCTTTCCTTACCACGTATTTAGACTGGGTCCATTCCTGTTTATATCCTTTTGAAGATGTGGTCTCCAGAGCTGCACACAGTATTCCAAATGAGGTCGCACCAGTGACTTATACAGAGGCACTATCATCTCCTCTTTTTCTGCTGGTCATTCCTCTCCTTATGTATCCAAGCATCCTTCTGGCTTTTGCCATCACCTTTTCTACGTGTCTAACCACATTAAGGTCATCAGAAACAATCATGCCTAGGTTCTGCTCTTCTTCTTTAGATAGAAGTACTTCACCTCCTACACTATACTGCTCCCTTGGATTTTTGCAGCCCAAATACATGACCTTGCATTTTTTAACATTAAATCTCAGCTGCCAAATTCTCGACCATTCTTCAAGCTCCTTATATTATCTACTTGCTGGGTGTCACTGTCTACTCTATTGCAGATTTTGGTATCATCTGTAAACAGGCAAACCTTAGCACTTCCTCAATATCACTAACAAAGCTGTTAAAAAGAATTGGATAAAGGACAGATCTCTACAGCACACTATTGGTAAAATCCTTCCCCTCAGAGTGAGCTCCATTTACCTCTACCCTTTCTTGCTTCCCACTCAACTAATTTCTAACCCAGTCAATCACTTTAGGGTTCATCCCTAGGGTGGTCAGTTTATCTATAATTCATATCAAAGCCATGGGGCACAGTCCCCAATGGCCGATAATAATAGGGGAGCGGCGATTTGGCGATCCCTGCGGGAGCGCAAGATGGGAGAGCAGATAGGGAGGCAGGCCTAAGCCGAAGGGCATCCTTTAAATTTATTGGCTCCCGCCATGAGAGGGAAGGCAGGGGAGCCAATCATGATGGAGGAGGGCACCGGGGAGGGGGGAGGTGTGGAGCGAGGGCTGCATGGGCAGACTTTGGCGCAGGAAGCGGAGGAGAGAGCAGGCGGTGTCTTACAGAGCTGTCGGTGTGTGGCCGTTGACGGTGCTTCAGGGCACATTGTGTTGGCGGCAACTTGTGTTGGGGGTGATCTGCGGATCCTTGAGAGGTACGGCAGCTCCCAATACAGCAGTCTGCTGGGAATGTCAAGCCACTTCAGAACAGGGAAGAGGCAGATGCCACGTGGCAGGAGACTTTCCGGAGAAGTTCTGAGGCAAGTTGGGGCCTAAAGGGTGGGGCGATGTCTCAGCGCCGGGGTTCAGCTGGCAAGGGAGGGGGGGCAACGTGAGGGGCAGGGGCTGGGCGGCGAGGGGTCTCCGAGGGCAGGGGCAGCGTGGGTAAGGAGGCCTGGAAGGGGGAGAAGGGGGTCTTGTGCTACATTGTTTATAGGAAAGAGGGGAGTGCGGTCCCGAGGTAGAGAGCCTCTGTCTGCGCAGGGGAGGGGTCGGGCTAGGGCTCAGGGGCAGGGGCGGGGAATGGTGCTGGGTAATGGTAGAGGGGGAAAGGAGAGGGGGTTGGGGGTGTACCTTGGGGCACTGATAGTAGGTCGGTGTGGGGGGGGGGTCAGGCCCGGTGATGCTGGCAGTCCCGGTTTTAATCTCTAGGGACCAGCGGTGGGGCAATGCCTCAGGCAGGGAGTAGTGCCGCCGGGGTTGAGGTAGGGGGTTGTGGGCTACCTGCAGGCACGGTCAGGCAGGGGGCAGGCAACCTGGGGGGGTTGGGGGCCAGACAGCAAGTGGGGTATCCAGTGGGGGGCCGGCAGCATGGGAGCATTGGTTGGGGGGAGGCCAGGGTCCCTCAGGGGCAGCGTGGTTGGGGGCTTGGCTGGCGGCTTGGGCTGCAACGGTTCCCCCTCCTGTGTTTTCTGTATCTCCGCAGGCACCTACGACATTGCTGTGGATGAGAGACAGTCAGATAGTGGAGAGTGGGGCGTTGGGATCAAACCTTGGAGTGCAGCCTGTGGGAGTGATCAATGGGGGGAACACTGGTTTGCGGGACATGGAGGTGCAGGACCCGCTTGCGGCGGCTGTTTCAGCGGGGGCGAGGACTGCCGAGGCAGATGAGTTGTTGGGGTAGACTGGGGAGGGGACGGGGTGGGGGGAGGGTGCACAGGCTGGGGTGGGGGGGGAGTGCATAAGAAGAAATGTCATGCATGTCGGCGGAGGTCTAGCTCTTTGTTGTCCTCGTCGTCTGCACAGTCTCTGTCCTCATCATCTGGGGCGGACTGGGTTGGGCGTGCAGTAAGTCCTGGTACGCTGGGGACGGCTGATGTGGGTGGGGGGGAGCTCGACGATAACTGCCTTTTCGGAGTTGTGGGAGAGCGTACCAAGGAAACTCAGATGGTGGATTCAGAAGAGGCGCTATATTGACATTTTCCGGTTGTTGGAAGGGAGGAGAAGGTCAGGCGAAAGCAAGAAAAAGAGGAAAGGGGACCAGAAAGCAGGCAGGGTCAAGAAAGTGTCTCGGAATGTGGTCAGCTGGATGCGAGAGTTTTTGCGGTTAGCCAGCGTGTGGGGTCGACAGTCACCCGAGGATTATGGGATGTTGCTAGCGTATGCCGATTCTATTTTGGAGGCGGCTCAGACGCATGACGGTTGGGCCTGGCTCAAATATGATGAAAAATTTAGGGATAAGATGGAGGAGAATAAATTGGTTTCTTTGGGGATGCAGGATATTAATTTATGACTGACCCAGATGTCGGCCAGGGCAGGGGGGGATTTGGAGGAGCAAGGGTGGGGGCGGCTGGGGCTACAGGGTTGAGTCATCCCTTTCAGACAGGGAGGGGGCACAGCAGAAATCTGGGGGAGCAGAGTGGGGGATGTTTGTTGGAGATTCAATAAGTCCTCATGCCCCTTCCCCGACTGCAAGTTCCACCATGCGTGCTCAGTCTGTGGTGGGGGGCATTCCGCACTCAAATGTGTTAAAAAAGGGTCCGTTGGGATGTCCTTGCCCAGCCCCAAGCAGTAGAGACTGGTGGGGCCTGGTGTCTACGCCAATTCGGCTGGAGGCCTTGGTGCCATGGTTTCACCAGTATCCGAAGAAGGGAGACCGTAGAGAATTGGAGTTGGGATTTCGGGAAGGTTTTGCGATCCCGGTAGAGGGGGAAGTGGCAGTGGTGGCTGTCTGCAATGCTCCATCTGTAAGGATGTGGGCTCACATTGTGCAGGATAAATTGCAGAAGGAGTTGGAGCTGGATAGGATTGCGGGTCCTTTTCTGGAACCGCCATTCCCAGACCTGGCAGTTTCCCCATTGGGAATTGTACCAAAAAAGGAGCCGGGGAAGTCTCGCTTGATCCATAATTTATCCTTTCCTTTGGGGGCGTCCGTAAACGATCACATCCCTAGGGAATTGTACACAGTGCGGTATGCCTCCTTTGATTTAGCAGGTGAATTGGTTAAGAGATGCGGGAAGGGCTGTCTGATGGCCAAACTATTTAAAGTTGTACAAAACTATTTAAAGTTGTACAAAACTATTTAAAGTTGTTAAAACCCAAGAGGATTGTGAAAAATTGCAAGAGGATCTTGATAAATTGGAAGACTGGGCATCAAAATGGCAGATGAAATTTAATGTGGACCAGTGCAAGGTTATGCACCTAGGGAAGAACAACTCAAACTATGGTTACACGATGCAAGGTTCCACATTAGGAACCACCACCCAGGAAAAAGATTTAGGCGTCATTGTGGATACCCTGTTAAAAACCCTCGGCCCAGTGTGCAGCGGTGGCCAAGAGAGCAAATAGAATGCTAGGTATCATAAGGAAAGGAATGGAAAATAAAACAAAAGATATTATAATGCCTCTATATCGTTCCATGGTGAGACCACACCTTGAATATTGTGTGCAATTCTGGTCGCCGTATCTTAAAAAGGATATAGCGATTTTAGAAAAGGTTCAGAGAAGAGCCACCAAAATGGTAAAGGGGATGGAAGGATACTCCTATGAAGAAAGACTAAAAAGGTTGGGGCTCTTTAACCTGGAAAAGAGACGGCTGAGGGGATATATGATAGAAGTCTATAAATTAATGAACGGAGTGGAACGGGTAAACGTAGATTGATTGTTTACGTTATCAGAATATAGAAAGACTAGGGGACATGCAAAGAAGTTACAGGGTAAACTATTTAAGACTAATAGAAGAAAATATTTTTTCACTCAACGTGTAATCAAACTCTGGAATTTGTTACCGGAGGATGTAGTAAAGGCTGTTAGTGTAGCTGGGTTTAAAAAAGGTTTGGACAAGTTCCTGGAGGAAAGGTCCATAAACCATTATTTAGAAGTGACCGAAGATATCAATGCTTGACCCAGTACAAGCATTGTGGAACTTGTGTCTCTTGGGGAAACTGCTAGGTACATATGACCTAGATTGGCCACTGTTGGAAACAGAATACTGGGCTTGATGGACCTTGGTCTGACCCAGTATGGCATATCTTATGTTCTTATGTTGACATTGAGTCGGCATTTTGTTTATTGCCGGTTCAACCGTCCGCATTTCGTTTGTTAGGTTTTTATTTTAAAGGCCACTGTTATTTCGACAAATGCATGCCTATGGGTTGTTCTGTTTGGTGTGCGTATTTTGAGAAGTTTAGCATGTTTTTGCATTGGGCGCTCGTTCGGAGTGTAGGCTGTACAAACGTTGTGCATTATCTGGATGATTTCCTGTTTGTGGGAAGGGCGCAGACCTCAGAGTGCCGGGAGTTGCTGGAGGGTTTTGTGGAATTGTCCAGTTCCTGGGGGGTGCTGATAGTGGACAGGAAGACAGAAGGCCCGGGTACCAGGATTATCTTCATGGGGATAGAAGTAGACTCGACGGAAATGGTGGTGCATTTGCCACCGGAAAAGGTGTCGAAGCTCCGGCTGTTAGTGGCAACTGTTTTGGCATCCCGCAAGATCACTTTGAGGGAGATGCAGGCCTTGATATGTTCATTGAACTTTGCATGCAGGGTTATCCCAATGGGTAGGGTGTTCCTATGGAGTTTGGCGTCTGCTACAGTGGGGTGAGTAAACCTCATCCCCGGCTTAGGGTGTCCAAGGGCATCCGGGAGGACTTGGGTGTTTGGGACAGCTTTATGATAGATTTTAATGGGACTTCACTTTTAATGGAGGCGGCAGTCTCCATGGTGGAATTGGAACTCTTTACTGATGCGGCTGGGGGGGCAGGTCTGGGAATATATACTTTGGGGACACTTGGTGAGCAGGTACATGGCCGCTGGAGTGGCGTGAGGCAGCTTTAATAGGCAATGTCGCCTTCCTGGAGCTCTTTCCCATTTTGGTGGTGCTCAAGTTGTGCCCTGACAGTCTGCGGAACCGCAAGGTAATCTGGTGGTGTGATAACGAGGCAGTGGTGAGTGTGATTAACCGTTATGCACCGTGGTGCCCGCAAGTGGTGGCTTTGATGCAGGAGGTGGTGTTAGGTTGTCTGCGTTTGAACGTGTTGGTGAGAGTGCGGCATATTCTGGGAAGCACTAATCAAATTGCTGATGTACTTTCTCGTTTCAAGTGGGCTCTGTTTCGGAGGTTAGCACCAGCGGCGGACGCCAAGGGCTGGATAGTCCTGGAGCAATTATGGCAACTTGGCCTCCGGAAATGTTGAGTCTGCTGAGGAGTTCGGTGTCAGCGGCAACGTGGTTGGCGTATCAGCATGGCTGTGGAAGCATCTTGTCATTTCTTAGATCCCATGGATGGCAGCCAGGGCAGGTGTCAGACCATCTGATGGGACAATGCGTGCTTGATGCAAAGGCCCGAGGGGTGTCAAGAGCATCAGTGCAGACACACCTGGCCGGCTTTACCTTTTTCTTGAGAGCGGTGGGCTGGGGCTCCCCGCCGGGGGTTTCTGACTCGCAAGCTGTTGCAAGGGTGGGAGCGGGTTCAGCCATTGCCTCGGGATAGCCGGAGGCCTATTACGCATGAGTTGCTCGTGCGGCTGTGTGCAGCGGTGCCAGAGGTGACATGGACGCCTTATGAAGCAGCTTTGTTCAAGGCAGTTTTTTGTGTCGCCTTTTTTAGGGCGTTCAGGGTGGGGGAGTTGGTGGCGAACTCGAGTTGGGTGGAGGGGGGTAATGGGATGATGTTGCAACATGTGTGCTTGAGGGAGCGACAGTTGCAGATACTGATTGACAGATCCAAGACGGATCCGACGGGAAGTGGGTGGGGGTGGTGTTGAGGGAGATTTCAGGTGTGCCGACTTGCCCAGTGGCTGCCTTGCAGGCCTATTTGAGGTTGTAGCTGGGGCATGCAGGCCTGTTGTTCCAGCATGCAGATGGGGCCCCATTGACGTGCTTCCAGGTGACAGCGGTCCTGCGCTTGGTGCTGCGTCATGTGGGGGAAGATCCCGTGCAGTTTGCCCCAGATTCGTTCCGCATTGGGGCAGCGACTAGTGCGGCGGTGGGTGGTTTACCTGAGTGGGGGATAAAGCGCATAGGCCGGTGGTGTTCACAGGCTTTTCAGGGATATGTCCGCCCAGAAAGGGGTGGTGTGGACGACACTTGCGAGGTTTAATGAGTATCTTTTCTTTCAGATAAAGATCAGGGGATGACAGGCTGCTGGCTCATTAGGCACTCGTATGTTTATTGGGCCAGCCAACGGGCTGCGGTGCGGCCACTGGGGCCTAATTTGGGTCTGGATTCTATGGCTGGGCGAGCGAGGTCTGCGTTGGACTCAGCTGTTGCCCTAGCTTCGGCACCATGGGCATGCGAAGTGGCAGCCTTCCATGCTCCTGCTACATCTGGGCGTCAATGACCTTGGATCCTGGACTTGTAGACAGTTGATACGAGCGGCAACGGCGGATCTGGCTGAAGTTCTTCAGATGTTTCACGGTTTACTGTTATTGTGGTTTGACATTATTTCAAGGCCGGCCTGTGGGGCTCAGCAACGGTGGTCGTGGGGTTTGCCGAAAATTAATCGTCAGATTTGGCGTTGGGTTTGTGAGCATGGGGGATATCAGATCCTGCACTCCTGGGTGAATGTTGGTTGTGCAGGGTTGTATAGGCAAGATGGGGTGCATTTATCCCCAGTGGGTATGGATTTGTTGCTCAACGATTGGCAGGAGGCCTTGGAGTATGTGGTTAGCTGGGAGTTTTAGCTGGTCGCAGCTTGCTTGTTGGGGGGGGGCAAGCACGGGGACATGGATGTCCCCCGTGCCGGTGGTGGGATCCCGGAGGTTTCTGGGGTCTGGAGCTGCAGGTAATGCTTAGGGCGGGGGCGGGGTGCCCCCACCCATACAACCCTGGTTGGCCTTTGCTAATCATATGGTAAGGCCAGAGAACGGTGGGTACTTAAGTAAGCCACTGGCCTGTCCGAGGCAGAGTTTGATGTCAACTTGCTAATCACATGGCTGTTGAGGCATTGCTCCGCTGGATGGATAGTTATGACTTTATGATGTAATATGAGTTGGTTTAACATTGGAATGTTAATAAAGCTGCCACCAGTTAATACCCATTATGAGTGTTGTGTGGTTTTGTGAAGGGAGTAAAGGAAGGAGGTGGGGTAGGGGGAGGTATGGGGGAGGGGGAGCCACCGAGTCAAGCGTACCTTCGTTATATCAAGGCCGCAAGGTGCAGTCCCCGATGGCTGATATTAACGGAGGAGTGGTGGTGTGGCGACCCCTGCGGGCACGCGAGACGGGAGAGCAGGTAGGGAGGCAGGCCCGAGCCAAAGGGCATCCTTTAAATTGATTGGCTCCCACCGCAAAAGGGAAGGTGGGAGAGCCAATCATGATGAAGGAGGGTGCCGGGGAGTGGGGAGGTGCAGAGCGAGGGCTGCGTGGGCTGCGTGGGCAGAGTTTGGTGCAGGAAGTGGAGGAGAGAGCAGGTGGTGTCCCGCCCTCCCTCCCCTTTTGTTTGGCTAAGTGGGAAGGAGGGATGTAGGGGTGTCACAGCGGGGGGTAGGCGGGATCCTGGAGGTTTCCGGGGTCCGGAGCCGCAGGTAATGCTTAGGGCATGGGCAGGGTGCCCCCACCCGGACAACCCTGGTTGGCCTTTGCTAATCATATGGCGAGGCCAGAGAAGAGTGGGTACTTAAATTAGCCGTTGGCCTGTCCGAGGGGGAGTTTGATGTCACCTTGCTAATCTCATGGCTGGTGAGGCATTGCTCTGCCAGATGGATGGTTATGACTTTATGATGGAATATGAGTTGCTTTAACTTTGGAATGTTAATAAAGCTGCGACCAGTTAATACCCATTATGAGTGTTGTGTGGTTTTGTGAAGGGAGGAAAGGAAGGAGGTGGGGGGTGGGGTGGAGGTATGGTGGGGAGGTATGGGGGGAGGGGGAGCCACCAAGTCAAGCGTACCTTCGTTACTGTCTGGAACGGTGTCAAAGGTCTTACTGTAATCCGAGTACACCACATCTAGGGCTCTCTTCGGTCCAACTCTCTGGTCACCCAGTCAAAGAAATCAATTAGGTATGTCTGACAAGACTTGCCTTTGGTAAACCCATGTTGCTTCAGATCCTGCAATCCATTGGACTCTAGAAACCTCACTATTCTTTCTTTTAGCAGCATTTCCAATAATTTACTCACCAAAGACATTAGACTAACTAGCCTGTAATTTTCAACCTCATCCTTACTTCCAATTTTGTGTAAAGGGACATGTGCTAATCTCCAGTCCTCTGGGACCACACCCTACTGTAAAGAAGCATTGAAAAGATCAGTCAGTGGAACTACTAGAACGTCCCCAAGTTCCTTCAATATTCTCAGATGTATCCCATCTGGTCCCTTTGCATTGTCTACCTTTAGTTTAGCTAGTTCCTCACAAATACAGGCTTCTGTAAAAGCGTTCAATATCCCCATCTCTTCTGTTCTTATTTGTGGGTGTTTTCTGAAGTCCTACTCCTGGCCCTTCATCTGTGAACACAGAACAGAAATATTTTTAAGCAAATCTACTTTATCCTCATCAGCTTCTAAATATTCCTCCTCTTCATTCTTGAGTCTGACAGTACCACTTTTACCCTTCCTCTTCTCACTAACATATCAGAAAAATGTCTTATTCCGTTATTGTACTGGCTATTTCTTCTTTTTTTGTATCTTTGCTTTCCTGACTACTTTGCTAACTCCTAACAAATACAGATACTTGTCTTCCTTTCTCTATGATCTCTTGTATTTTATGAAGGCCACCCTCTTTTTCTTCACCTTTTCAGCTATTACTTTTGAGAACTATAGTGGCCTCCTTTTCCTTTTATATTTATTTACCTTTCTAATGTTCATTCCCTCACTTGGTTTGCAGCTTGTCGTGCTGTGAGAGCTTGTGTGTATCAGTGATGCTGAGAGCTAAACTATCAGTAGTTTAACTACTGGCAGTGTCTCCCAAGATGGAAAGCTCTCAGCTGAGGTGCCAGACCAAGACAAACCACCCATCTGGGCAGCAGCAGAATGGGATAGTGTTGACGCGGAGGATCACATTTCTGTGACAACGGCAACAACACCAAACTTAAACTGCGCGGAAGAAAGGCCCGGCAATCTACTTCTGTATCTTGCCATGAAAACCCAATGGATAGTTACAACAAAACAAATTGTACTATAGTGCTGGAAGATGAGACCCCCAGGTCGGAAGGCACTCAACTAGCTACTGGGGAAGAGCTGAAGAATTTTCAGAGTAAAGCCAGCATTTACGATGTGGTTGGATCAAAGCCCTCGGGACGTCTGACTGCTAATGTAGCTGCGCATGAAATGAGAGTCAGAAGCTGTAAAGATGTCTTACGCATTGAAACAAGGAACATACGAAGCATGAACCAAGGGAAGTTGGAGGTGGTCAAGAATGAAATGGAACGTGTACAACTTGATCTGTTGGGTGTCAGCGAACTGAAATGGACTGGCATCGGGCACTTTGCATCAGATGATCACATGGTCTACTATACAGGAAATGAAAGACAAAGAAGAAATGGTGTTGCATTTATAATAAAGAAGAAACTTGCAAGAACTGTAATGAAATACAATGCAGTCAGCGAACGCTTAATCTCTATTTGTCTATGAGGAATGCCTATCAACACAACTATAATTCAAGTATATGCCCCAACAGCTGCAGAAGAGAATGAAACTGAAGAGTTCTATGAACAAGTACAAGCTGAAATTGACAGAACATGCAAACAGGATATCCTGATAGTCATGGGTGACTGGAACGCAAAAGTTGGCAACAAAGAAGAAGGCAAAGTAGTTGGAAAATATGGACTTGGCAACAGAAATGAAGCTGGAGAAAGACTGATAGAATTCTGCAAGACCAACGATCTATTCATCTCAAACACCTTCTTCCATCAACACAAGTGGCGACTGTACACATGGACTTCACCAAATGGATTGTATAAAAATCAAATTGACTACATCTGTGGAAGTCAACGATGGAAAAGCTCTATAACATCAACAAAGACAAAACCTGGAGCTGACTGTGGTACAGATCATCAACTACTAGTATGCAAACTCAAGCTAAAGTTGAAAAAGAGCAAACCACTCATGAATGCAGCAAAATATGACCTTGAGAATATACCAATGGAATTTAAAGACTCAATCGCTCTGATCCCACATGCCAGCAAGATTCTACTGAAGATTATTCAAAAGAGACTACAACCATACCTGGAACAAGAACTACCTGAAGTGCAAGCAGGGTTCAGGAAATGGCGAGGAACAAGAGACATCATTGCGGACGTGAGATGGATCCTTGAAAAGACTAAAGAATACCCAAAGGATATCTATTTGTGCTTTATTGACTATAGCAAGGCTTTTGACTGTGTAAACCATGAGAAACTCTATGCCACATTAAGAAGCATGGGTATACCAGAACACCTGATTATACTCTTGCACAATCTGTACATTGATCAAGAAGCAACAGTTCGAACGGAACAAGGAGAAACAGAATGGTTTAAAATAAGCAAAGGTGTAAGACAAGGCTGCATACTTTCCCCCTACCTGTTTAATGTATATGCAGAACAAATCATCAGAGAAGCAGGATTGTATGAAGACAACAGAGGTGTGAAGATTGGTGGAAGACTCATCAACAACCTTTGCTATGCTGATGATACCACATTACTGGCTGAAAGTGAAGATGATCTGAAACATTTGATTCTCACAATCAAAGAACATAGTCTCAAAATGGGCCTGCACCTTAATGTAAAGAAGACAAAGATCATGACAACTGGAATAATCAACAGGTTCATCGTTGAAGGAGAAGAAATTGAAATTGTGAACAACTTTAACCTACTTGGATCAACTATCAATAAAGAAGCAACAAGCAGTCAAGAAATCAGATGACGCATTGCTCTTGGCAGAATGGCTATGAAAGACCTAGATAAGATTCTCAAGAGCAGAGATGTCTCTCTCCATACAAAGATTCGACTTGTTCAATCCATGGTATTTTCAATAACATCATATGGTTGTGAAAGCTGGACAGTGAAAAAGATAGACAGGAAGAAAATTGATGCCTTTGAATTATGGTGCTGGTGGCGAATACTGTATATACCATGGACTGCCCGAAGAACAAACCAGTAGGTACTAGAGGAGATCAAACCTAAACTTTCTTTAGAAGCTCAGATGACAAGACTTCAACTTTCATACTTTGGAAACATCATGCAAAGAGAGAGATCATTAGAGAAAGACATCATGCTTGGCAAGATAGAAGGTCAACGCAAAAGAGGAAGGCCAGCAATGAGATGGATCGATACAATAGCAGCAGCTACGGGTACCAGTCTGTCAACGATGAGCCCCCTGACTCAAGACCGAACACAATTTAGGATAACTATCCAGAGGGTCGCCATGAGTCGAATCTGACTTGATGGCACTTAACAACAACAACAACAACAAAGTTTGTTGCCCTTAAAATATCCCCTTTCAGTTTTGCCCATTGCTTTTCTACATCTCACAGTTGTTCCCATCCCACTAACGATTTATTGAGGTATTGTCCCATTTTGGAAAAGTTAGTTTTCCTAAAGTTTAAGACCCTTGCTTTTGAATGGATTTTATCAGCATTAGTCCCAAAACTGAACCATAGCATCTGGTGATCACTGGATGCGAGATGATATTTTCCCACTCTGACATCAGAAACACTTTTCTCACTGGTGAACACCAAATTTTGTATGACCCCTTCCCATGTGGGTTTTGTTACCAGTTGCCAGAATAGTTCTTCCTGTAGAGAATCTAGGATCTCTTTACTTACAGATGACACCACAGCAGGGATGTGCCAATCAACATCCGGTATATTGAAATCACCTATCAGTATCACTTCTCCTTTCATGGCAACACTGCATATGTCTTCTTCACCCGCAGCCAGCTGAAGTGCTGTGAGGGAGCCAGCAAATCTCCCGCTCTCACACTCCGGTCCAATCCGGGCCGTGGGAGGAAGCACAGGAGTGCTTAAGAGCTGCCGCAGGCAATCGGAAGGCCTCTTCTTCACCCGCAGCCAGCTGAAGTGCTGTGAGGGAGCCAGCAAATCTCCCGCTCTCACACTCCGGTCCAATCCGGGCCGTGGGAGGAAGCACAGGAGTGCTTAAGAGCTGCCGCAGGCAATCGGAAGGCCTCTTCTTCACCCGCAGCCAGCTGAAGTGCTGTGAGGGAGCCAGCAAATCTCCCGCTCTCACACTCCGGTCCAATCCGGGCCGTGGGAGGAAGCACAGGAGTGCTTAAGAGCTGCCGCAGGCAATCGGAAGGCCTCTTCTTCACCCGCAGCCAGCTGAAGTGCTGTGAGGGAGCCAGCAAATCTCCCGCTCTCACACTCCGGTCCAATCCGGGCCGTGGGAGGAAGCACAGGAGTGCTTAAGAGCTGCCGCAGGCAATCGGAAGGCCTCTTCTTCACCCGCAGCCAGCTGAAGTGCTGTGAGGGAGCCAGCAAATCTCCCGCTCTCACACTCCGGTCCAATCCGGGCCGTGGGAGGAAGCACAGGAGTGCTTAAGAGCTGCCGCAGGCAATCGGAAGGCCTCTTCTTCACCCGCAGCCAGCTGAAGTGCTGTGAGGGAGCCAGCAAATCTCCCGCTCTCACACTCCGGTCCAATCCGGGCCGTGGGAGGAAGCACAGGAGTGCTTAAGAGCTGCCGCAGGCAATCGGAAGGCCTCTTCTTCACCCGCAGCCAGCTGAAGTGCTGTGAGGGAGCCAGCAAATCTCCCGCTCTCACACTCCGGTCCAATCCGGGCCGTGGGAGGAAGCACAGGAGTGCTTAAGAGCTGCCGCAGGCAATCGGAAGGCCTCTTCTTCACCCGCAGCCAGCTGAAGTGCTGTGAGGGAGCCAGCAAATCTCCCGCTCTCACACTCCGGTCCAATCCGGGCCGTGGGAGGAAGCACAGGAGTGCTTAAGAGCTGCCGCAGGCAAGCGCGCCCGCGCCTTGCGGGCCCGCGCCTGAGGGCCTCGCAAGAGGGCCCTTTGGCGTGGCCCTTAGGCGGTGGCACGACAGGCGAAGAACAGTCTCTTCCTCAGTCGCAGCAAGTATACGCACAATCGATCTGATTATAGTGACTCAACGGGGTTTTAATGTCTATTTTGTCTATTTTAACCTATTAATTCAGTAAAGCTTTAATCAGCCGCTTTAGTTCCCCATTGTACATTATCCTTAACAATCTTTATAATTACTGTTGCTAGTAATTGTCCTGTTAGCGTATACTGTCGTCAGTAGATGTCACATCATAATTCCATTTCTATGTAGCAGTTTCCTTAATTTACTACTGTCGCCAGTAGATACCCAATTGTTATACTGTTGCCAATATTATACTGTCGCCAGTAGATACCCAATTATTATACTGTTGCCAATATTATACTGTCGCCAGTAGATACCCAATTGTTATACTGTTGCCAATATTAGTTTCTTAGTAGCTCCTAACTATTACTGTTACCAGTATAAATATTATCCCCAGTAATAGCTACTCAGTTAATACTGTTGACAGTAATTGCCACACCTGTAATTCTACTACTAGTAGCAATTTTTCAGTTACTGCTGTTAATGGATGTACACTTGTAACTGTTGCCATTAATACTTACTCAATTATTACTGTTGCCAGTAGATATCATTTCCTTAAAACTTGTTACTAACAGCAGTTCCTTTCAATTCGTTTCAACCATCTGAGGTTCCAACATGAACTGTAAGAAGATGTTCTTGTTGATTTTGAATCTTACCTTATACATTGTCAGCCTGCTTCTTTCTTTCCACCCCCTCCCTGCTAATGCCTTCACACCACATTTGAACCTCCCAGAATACTCTCACATCCATGTTATCGCTCATCATCAGAACCATAACCCCCAACAGCTATTTCCAAGAAATTCTAAGATAAATTACCACAGACTAATTCAGATAAAGACAGACTCTAACATCAACCACATAAATGTTGGCAATTCCTACACTCACATCTCCTTCATCCTCATCAATGCCAGGTCAGTTAGAAATAAAACACCCATCATAACTGATATAATTAATACAGAAAACCCTGACATCCTATGCATTACTGAGACATGGTTAACAGAATCCGACTCAGTCCTGCTAAACCAATTAAAAGTGCAAGGATATTCCATCTTCACTTGCAATAGGAAACGTACAAGAGGTGGAGGTGTTCTTATACTAGCTAAATCTAATATTGGGTTATCCCCTACTTTATGTGAAAACCGTGATGACACAAATATACTCAAAATTGAAAATAAGGACATAGCAATCTGCTTGATATACAGACCCCCTACTGCTACTAACCAAAATATTGACTCCATACTTGAATCAGCTTGCAATTCTACTTTAAGGAAACCACTTATATTGCTAGGCGATTTCAACCTACCATCTCTACCTAACAATCTTGAAACATCTTTCTTAGAAGCGATGGAAGAGATGGGATTCAAGCAAGCAGTTAACCAACCAACTCATACTAGAGGAAACACTCTCGACCTAATATTCATCCCTACATATTATTATACGTCACCTCATTATGTCTCACCTTCCACAGCTCAAGTCCCCTGGTCGGATCATTATCTTATTAGGTTTTCTTTTCTCTTTCAACAACACTCTAAACCTTCCCCTGTCAATCTACAACAGGTTCATAGATTTCGACCATTCAACAAAGAAGAGTTTCTTGAATCAGTTCTTCCCAGATTAGATCCTTCTATCAATAACATTGATGATGCGATATCAAACTGGAATTCCATTATTCGATCAGCATCAGAATCAGACCCACCAAAGTCTCGACACAGAACGAGAAAAGATGAAAAATGGTATACCAGTGAACTTGCAACCCTTAAGAAAAGCCTTAGAAAAGCAGAATCCACATGGAGAAGGAAACAAACTCACGAACTCAGAATAAAATACTTCTCACTACTCAAGAATTACAAGGATGCGATTAATAACGCTAAAAGACAATATCACTCTAAAACGTTATCTAAATCCATTAACCGTCCTAGAGAACTATTTGAGATTGTCAAATCTTTAACCAAATCCCCATCAAACAATTCTCACAAAATTTGTATTAACCCACAAATAATTGCTGACCACTTTGCAAATAAACTTAAACTTAACAGCCAATTCACCCCACCTAATCTACCTATCTCAGATAATAACTTACAGGAATGGAAAGCCTTTCATCCTATTAGCAACAAGATGCTCCTTCAAACAATCTCCAACCTAAATACAACTACTTCTCTTCTTGATCCTTGCCCAGTGGCATGGATAAAATCAACAAAATCAGAACTTGCCACAGACATACTGAACATAGTAAATCAATCTCTTCAACAAGGATGTATACCAGATGCCCTCAAGAAGTCAGCTATCCGTCCGTTGTTAAAAACAAAACTCTAGACAGCAATGACCCCACATCTTATCGTCCCATTGCAAGTATTCCATTCCTCGCCAAAATTATTGAAAAGATTGTGCAAACACAACTACAAGATTATATAGACTCCACGGTTCCATTAGATGATCATCAATATGGATTTCGACCACACCATGGTGTAGAAACGCTCCTGACGGCACTATTTGATACAATCATAAGAGGTATTGATAACACCAAGCAAGCCTTCATTCTCATATTCATTGATATCTCCTCGGCATTTGATACTGTAAACCATACCACGCTCATTTCAAGACTTTCTCAACTAGGCATCAAAGATAAAACTCTTGAATGGTTCATATCTTATTTTACTAACCGGACACAATATGTTCAAATTGACCAAAATGCATCATCCCCTTTTCCGCAAGAGCAGGGCATCCCTCAAGGTTCTGCCCTATCAGCCCTATTGTTCAATCTCTATCTTCAACCTATCTGTTCCATATTTAAACGTTTCAAAATTAATTATCACATCTACGCAGATGACATTATGTTGTACTCACCATTTGATATGTCTAACCCAGATTACTCCAACATTTGTCATTGCCTCGCTGAAGCTGAGCTGTGGCTGAAATCTATTAACATGTCTATTAATTTTAAAAAAAAACCGAAGCTTTATTTATAACAAGAAACACAAGCTTCACCCCTCCAATGGAAATCAACATTGGCAATAATTCTCTCCCTGTTAAAGATGAGATCAAATACTTGGGAGTCACTCTTGATAAGACCCTCAACCTCTCCAAACATATAAAACTAACTGTAAAAACAATCTATTTCAAACTAAGGACAATCCAACAACTTAGACCATTACTAGACAACACTGATTTCAGAACCATAGTACAAACACTCATTACACCACATTTAGACTACTGTAATGGTATTCTTCAAGGGACCTCAAAGAAAAATATCCACTCACTTCAATTGGCTCAAAATGTCACCGCAAGGATTATCTCCAAAGCAAAATTAACAGATCATATATCTCCGATTCTTTATTCTCTCCATTGGCTTCCAGTATCATGCAGAATCACCTACAAATCCTTAATCAATACTTTTAAGATTTTTAACAATATAGCTCCCTCCTTCTTATCCACTCTTATCAACATCCCGCTTGAAAACAGATCAAGAAGAAGAATTAACCTTCACATGCTACAAGTACCTGATTCTATCCGAAAAACAAGTCAAAAAACAAGCAACTCAGCGTTCTCATACTTTGCTCCTATGTTATGGAACAACCTACCAGCTGAAATCAGAGAAATTAAGGATCTTCAATTATTTAGAAAAAATCTAAAAACCCACCTATTCACCCTATACTACTATAACCTCCACAAGGAAGATAACCCTAACTCAGAGAAAACTTCTGATCAGCAGTCACTCACTGACCCTACCTAGACAGGCATAAAACCCTTCACTCATTCACATTGTTCACCTAATTAAACTTTCCCTTTGAAAGCAAAATGTGAATAAGTATAATTAATGTAATATATTCCATTGCCGATGATTTACTATTGATAGCCAGTTATTTCATTGTATTATTGAGTTGCAATTTAATAGTTAAATGTTTACGTTTATAATTTTGTTCTATGTAAAAACCCTTGTTCTCTATTTACTATTCTTTGTATTTACTGTTCTTTTTACTAAAATGTTCTATGTAAAATAGTTCAAAACCTGTTCTATGTAAAATAGTTTCTAAACCCGTTCTATGTAAAATAATAGCATGCTATTATTAAATTTTGTTTACTTGTAAACCGCCACTGATCGCTGGAAGTGGCGGTATAGAAGAGATGTATAAATAAATAAATAAATAAAATATTAAATTCTTGTCCACTTCTTCTCCCAGTAAGGGAGATTTGTATATCATACCAATGCAAATGGATTCCCCATTCCCTCCGTCTAGTTTAACCCACAGTGCCTCCTCAATCTTTTAAACCCTGTAATTCTATAGCTTTAATATTATTATTTACATATAGTGTCACTCCTCCTCCCCTTTTTCCTACCTTGTCCTTCCTGAATAAAGTATAGCCCGGTGTAATTACATCACAGGCCTGGTTGTCCGTGTCTCCATAACCTCCACTAAATCCAAGTCAGTCTCTTCCACTAATGCCTCAACATCTGGGATCTTATTTCCCATGCTACGGGCATTTATACACATCACTTTTCAGATTTTGCCCCTTTTACTAATTTCTACAGAGATATTTAATGTTTCAGTTGTCTGGGGGCTATCACTTACCTGGGTGCTTTCTTCACCCAACCCCAACAAATCTAGTTTAAAGCCCTCTTCAGTAGGTTAGCCAGTCTGCTGCAGAAGACATTTTGGCCCTTCTTGGACTAGAGGAGAGGAATAACATGGTTATAGTGAGGTTGAAGGAAAATGTACTTTTTAAATGTGGACTTTTGTGTTCATTTATACATGTACTTTCATTTATATAAGAAATATGTTTAAGGAAAAAAAATACTCCCACAAGCATGCTAAGTTGGGCATAGTCTATTTACACAGCTAAAGCAGCATTTCACTTGTGGAAACGCCTTTAAAATTGCTCATTCTCTGTTCAGTTGTGTATGCTTTAGAATTACATGGAATGATGTGCTAATAATATGTTAGGCTTATTATATAGGCCTAATGGAAGGACAAAAATCTTTTGAAGTACATTCATGTAGACATCGTCTTTTCTTCTTTTGTATATGACTGAATTCCAATAGTCTACAAATAATACACTAAAGTGATGTTTTTCCTGCTGTTTAAATACTGGAGGATTTATTAAGTCAGATGAAAGTATTCCTGCCTGTGCTTTAATAAAAAAATAAAATCAGCATAAAAATTAAAATACAGTTGATTTATGCTGTAACAAGAACATTAGAGCTTCATCATAAAGCAAGTATCTTTCTGCAGTGACTCATTCAAATTGCTTCTTACAATGTAGATTATAAACAATATGCTTTCCATAATGGTATTGTTAAACCTGTCACAACCACTGCTTGACCATAATTTATCTTAGGCTTTTTCCCCTCATGTGAAGAATAAGAGGTAATACTTGATAAATTTGCCTACTAGTCTCAAATTATAGAGATCACATATATGAACACTAGAGATATGAATGGAAATACCTTTGGTTCATTATTAGCTCATTTCAAACTGTTATTTGATTTTTAGACATTTTCTATTTGTTTTACAGTGTTTTAAATATAAATTTCTATTGAAAGAATTAACATGTTTTGACTTAATGCATGTTCATTTGTAGGTTACTATGTGTTAAACTGAATTAGCACACACCAAAGGGCACATTTTAGAAAAGACGTAGAGATTGGAATAGTGATTTGGAGGTTGCAGTGTTAACATTTCAGTGGTATTTTAGAAAAGGCCCTGCTAAACATACAGTAGAATGTGCCCATACATTTTGCTAGAGAAGCCATTTTGCAATCCGCCTGTAGGAAAGATCAAAGGGGTAAACATGGGTGTCATATACGTATAAATATTGGATTTCACAACTTACATGTGTAAGTTTTGACATTTACGAGCGTATATAGCAGCTTTATTGCAAGACTAATCATATAAATGCATCAAATTATTTCTTTATTTAAACTTATTTTTATACTGCCTTTCTACCATTCAATAACATACCTACAGTGAACCAACAAACCTAACAGGGCATCGAGAAGCACTCTGTTGTACAGTGAAGCACAACATAGCAAAAGATAACAGTAACTATGCACAAGATAAGAAAAGAATGCAATCAATCAACATTTATACATGCCACTCTCTCTATCTAATTTAACTTTTGAGGAGGAAATAAACAAAAGGGGATTAATAATAATAATATCCTTAATCTCCCATGTAAAGGATTTGCAAAACCAAGCACTTTAGTATTTATTTATTTATTTATAGGTTTTATATACCACTTTATCATTTCAATCAAAGCAGTTTACATTGAAACTTAAACTTGGTAATGTACATTAAAACAGGGGCATTGATAACTTGGATTTTTCTGAGGCAATGGAGGGTTAAGTGACTTGCCCAAGGTGTGCTAGTGGGAATTAGACCCTAGTCTCTGCGTTCCGAAGCCAGCGTTCTTAACCATTAGGCCACGCCTCCACTCCTAACCTAAGCCTAAATGGACCACGGAACAGGTGTAAATCTACACATGGACAATTGCAGTCATACACATGTAGTCCCTATATAAAATATGGAATATACATGTAGATTCCCTAGCCATGCCCCTTACAATTTTTTTTTAAATAAGGACATACACATTTATTTATTTATTTATTTATTACAGGCTCTTATATACCGCTCTATTTAGCATCAGCGCGGTTCACAATATAACAACATACCATATTGAACAAACTGTTTGGTTTTACAGAGAACAAGGTCAGAGAACTTGGATAAAACATGGGAAGTCATGTAAACTGTAAACTGAGCCCTTTTTTATTTTATTTTGTATCTATAATTTTACAAATAAATCCAAGAATTTACCACTTGTACAGAAATAAAGGAATGGGTTGAAAATGCACCATGAAATAAAATTTAAAAAAACCCCGAACATCCACAAAACCGACCCTTCTCAAGCCCGCAAGAGATCCAATAGAACATTTATCAAACAAAAACTGCAGGAAAATAGAGCAGGTCCTAATATGCCAGCATTAGATATCATGGAGATATAGAAGCGGGGTGGTCCAAGTTGACAGGCCTATGAGCACTGAGGAAGGCCAGCAGGCTCAAAAATATATAGGAATTGGACTGATACTTTACCATGTTGTCTTGAGTCATGCCACCTATTGGTTTTGAGAAAGTCCATTATTCGCTCTTTCAGGAGCACCTTCATTACTTTTCCCACCACAGAGGTAAGGCTTTCCCGCCTGTAGTTTGTCACCTCTTCCCTATTACCACTTTTGAGAAGGGCTGATATAGTACCTCTTCACAAAAGTGGTAATAGGGAAGAGGTGACAAACTACAGGCCAGCAAGCCTTACCTCTGTGGTGGGAAAAGTAATGGAGGTGCTCCCAGGGGCGACTTAAGGCAATCTGCTGCCTGAGGCAAAGGGTGGGTGGCACCCCCACCGCCACCCATAGATTGGGGGGGGGGGGGGCACCTTCTCAAAACTCAGTCAGGGACTGAACCAAAACAAAAAGCTAATTAGAAAATATGGAGGAAATGCAAGATGTTTGCACACCAAGGAACTAAAAGAATGAGCAAGAACCACAGCACAGTTTATAAAACTAAATTATAACTCATTTTTATTTTGTTATAAACTGAGTTATGGTTCTTGCTTTTTCTTTTTGAACTGTTATGTCCAAACCTTTTCTATGTTTCTATTAAAGGCTTTGACACTGTTCCTCACAGGCTATAAACAAACTGAGCACCCTAGGGATGGACCCAAAAGTTACTGCTTGGGTTAGAAATTGGTTGGGTGGGAGGCGAAAAAGAGTACAAGTAAATGGAGCTCACTTTGAGGAGAAGGATGTTATCAGTGGTGTGCCCCAAGGATCTGTCCTTGGTCCGATTCTTTTTAACATCTTTGTTAGTGATATAGCGGAAGGGCTTTCAGGTAAGGTTTGCCTCTTTGCGGATGATACCAAAATCTGCAATAGAGTAGACACCCAGGAAGGTGTAGATAACATGAGGAGGGATCTAGCTAAGCTTGAAGAATGTTCTAGAATTTGGCAGCTGGGATTTAATGTTAAAAAATGTAAGGTCATGCATTTGGGCTGCAGCAATCCAAGGGAGCAATGTAGTATAAGGGGTGAAGTACTTTTGTCCACTAAAGAAGAGCGGGATCAAGGCGTGGTTGTGTCTGATAGAAACATAGAAACATAGAAACATGATGACAGAAAAAGACCACATGGCCTATCTAGTCTGTCCTTCCATAACAACAACTACAACAGTCCACTTTTTACCTTTAGAGATCCTCTGTGTTGGTCCCATGCTTTTTTGAATTCAGTTACTGTCCTCATCTCTACCACCTCCACTGGGAGACTATTCCACGGATCCACTACTCTTTCCGTAAAGAAATATTTCCGCATATCACTCCTGAATCTATCTCCCTTCACCCTCATCCCATGTCCCCTCGTAGCAGAACTTGCTTTCAATTGAAAGAGGCTCTCTCCCTGAACATTTATGCCACGGAGGTATTTAAACATCTCAATCATATCACCTCTATCCCGCCTTTCCTCTAAGGTGTACATATTAAGATCCTTAAGTCTGTCCTCATATGCTTTATAATGAAGCCCATTAATCATTTTAGTAGCCACCCTCTGCACCGACTCCATCCTGTTCACATCCTTTTGAAGGTGCGATCTCCAGAATTGCACACCATACTCCAAATGAGGTCGCACCAAAGACTTATACAGAGGCATTATCACCTCCTTTTTTCTGCTAGCCATTCCTCTCCGTATGCAACCAAGCATCCCTCTAGTTTTGCCGTCGCCTTTTCTACCTGTTTAGCTACTTTAAGATCTGTTTAGCTACATCAGATCTTAAAGTAGCTAAACAGGTAGAAAAGGCGACGGCAAAAGCTAGAGGGATGCTTGGTTGCATATGGAGAGGAATGGCTAGCAGAAAAAAGGAGGTGATAATGCCTCTGTATAAGTCTTTGGTGCGACCTCATTTGGAGTATGGTGTGCAATTCTGGAGATCGCACCTTCAAAAGGATGTGAACAGGATGGAGTCGGTGCAGAGGGTGGCTACTAAAATGATTAATGGGCTTCATTATAAAGCATATGAGGACAGACTTAAGGATCTTAATATGTACACCTTAGAGGAAAGGCGGGATAGAGGTGATATGATTGAGATGTTTAAATACCTCCGTGGCATAAATGTTCAGGGAGAGAGCCTCTTTCAATTGAAAGCAAGTTCTGCTACGAGGGGACATGGGATGAGGGTGAAGGGAGATTGATTCAGGAGTGATATGCGGAAATATTTCTTTACGGAAAGAGTAGTGGATCCGTGGAATTGTCTCCCAGTGGAGGTGGTAGAGATGAGGACAGTAACTGAATTCATAAAAGCATGGGACAAACACAGAGGATCTCTAAAGGTAAAAAGGGAACTGTTGTAGTTGTTATGGAAGGACAGACTAGATAGGCCATGTGGTCTTTTTCTGTCATCATATTTCTATGTTTCTATGTTTCTATTATATTTTGCATCCACAGAACTACTTCCCTCAACAGTGGATGCAGAGCAGGACTAGAACATTCACCGACATAATTCAATATCTTAAAAAAAGAAAAAAAATCTGATTCTGGTCATCTCACTAACAAATATTCTCCAGTACCAGGAATACTGGAAACTAATATGAAACCAAAGATTTACAAAGCCAAATCTACCAAAACATTACTAGCATAAACTTCCAAACTCATACAAAAAAAGCAACACTATAAATACTTCAGCAGGCCCTAGAACATCTAACACTTATTCGAAAAGCTGAATAAGGCAAATTGCTACAGTACAGATCCCTGTGTACAGATCACATGATAACAGAATACATAGCCTTGGTCACACACTAGGAACACAGACTCTCATCAAGTACAGAATAAGTAATCACAGCCTAAAGTAAAAATAAAATATTTAGAGAAAAATTAAACCAAAACCCCAAGAAGCCAGACTCTGCATGCAGTGCAACACCAGATAAGAGATCCAGTATCCCATACTGTGTAAGATATAAAAATAGCACAAAGTCCAATCACTAAATTGAAAGTACATTTTTTTTCTACCTTTATTTTCTGGTCATGCTGGTCCTGATCTGAGACTTCTGCTTTCCTGACTTCTCTTAGCACTCTATCTGCCATTTCTTGTATTTTCTTTTGTTTTCTTCATTTCCTTCCATTAGCCTATTTCCAATCCCAATGACCCTCCACACGTCTCATAAGAACATATGATATGCCATATTGGGTCAGAATAAGGTCCATCAAGCCCAGTATCCTGTTTGCAACAGTGGCCAATCTAGGTCATACGTACCTAGCAGTTTCCCCAAAAGACACAGGTTCCACAATGCTTGTATTGGGTCAAGCATTGACATCCTGGGTCTGTTTTTAATAATGGTTTATGGACCTTTCCACCAGGAACTTGTCCAAACCTTTTTTAAAACCAGCTACACTAACAGCCTTTACAATATCCTCCGGTAACAAATTCCAGAACATGCTGTGGCCACCCTGTCTGTGCAGGTGGTGGCCGGGCACTACAATGTCCCAGCCAGTGCGCTATGCCCTGTGCAGATGCATCCTGGCCAGGCCACACTGTCCGGGCTATACCCATGGTACCTTGCTCCTCATTATGCACATTGGCAGGCCAATACTGGCAACAGTGCTGGCAGTGTGGGCTGTGGAGGGTGTTTGCAGCCACCACACACTGGATAGGCAGACACACACTCCCACACCTATGCCAGCATTGTGCTACTATAGAGGTGTTTAGCAGCCCTGGCCACCACACCAGTCCTGGGCACAGTGCAGACATGAATATGGTATGCAATACTGTTGGGGGTCACTCCCCAGGGTGGTAAACACTGTCAGACACCAGACCTGACATCAGAAAGGTTGCTATGATGGAGCTCAATCAGCAAACTGTGTTTAACTTCGGAATTGCTATCTGCCAGTAATCAGCAACCTTTTGATAGCTGTGTACTGTATTCCAAGGTTTAGGGTGGCATTGCTAAGGTATGCAAGTGCTAGTATTGGGAGATGCACGCAGGAGGCATTGGATAATGGGGCCTGTGGGCGCGGGTTTGTCTGCCCCTGTTGGGTGCTGCTTTACGGCAGAGGTTCCCAACTCCGGTCCTGGTGTGCCAAACACTGTTCGGGTTTTCATACTGTCCCTCATGAATATGCATGTGATACATCTGAATACCATGGGGGCGGCACATAGAAATGCAGTACAGGCATCTTTATTAGAGGCAGCATGGAACCTGAGTGGTGTTTGGCCCTACAGGACTGCATTTGGGAGACTCTGCTGTAGGTAATGCGCCTGTTTATGGTGTCTGTGCTCTGTAGGGTATAATGTAGGTGTTTTGGGCATGTTTACGTCATTTGCAATAAAGGTTCTGTCTGTATTAGCACGTTTTAGTAGTGGGTAAAATATGGGGACTGGGTTGGCAGGCACCATAGCTGGGACTTGAACCTGTGACCTTCTGCCTCCAAACACACTTGTGTGCACTGTGCCACCATGTTGCCACAGAGACAGTGCATTCCCTGGGGATACCATGACTGTTTGTCTGTCAGGGCCTGTCTGTTGCAGTGCATGGCACCCACCTACACAGGGCTAGGCCATGGTCTGCTCTGGGCAGCTGCCACTGCCCCACTCCACCACCAGTACCCCTCTGCCACCATGCTGACATGCCCTTCTGCTGGTGGTGCTGGTGGTGTGCAGTCTCAAGCTATCCAGTGTGCAGGTAGGCGGCTGCCTATGGTGGGGTAGGGGTGCCTGCATAGACGTCCGCGCTTCCCCCCAACACCGCCGGCCAATGTTCTGTGCCCTTGGAGGTACCTGCTGGTTACTATCCCCTGTGACACTGTGATAAACACTCTCGAGCCCATGTTGGGCCCTCATCAGTTGCTGTCTGGCTGCTGTACAGTTTCAGCATTCCTAAGTGCCACCTAGGCATCTCCCTAGTCCGCACTGTGCCCCAGCTGCACCACAGCATGTGCCACCTGCAGCCCTCTGTATCCCCTTTCCCAGCATCTGTCCAGTTGCCCATTTCGACTGCTGTTGTGGAACATGTGCATGCCATAGGAAACCTGTCCAATGGAGAGGGAAACCCTGATCAGTGCTATTTCACTGTGGGATCATTCACCTTGTATGGGGACGGAGCATAGACCCTTCCAAAATTCATATTTTTTTTTTGGAGCTTTCTTGGGAGTGTTTTTTGATGTTTCCCATTACTATCACTATTGCTCAGCTTAGTTATGTTTTTTGTATATTTTGTTGGGGTCCTTTTCAATGTTTATTTGTACTTTTGTTCCGTGCACATGTAACACACTTATCACTTTTTTGTAGGTTTCCCTGGTTTTGCTGTACATTGCTGACAGAAATGGTTTCTTTTCCCTTTAAATCAGCTCTAACGTGAGGTTTTCACTGGCGTTAGTTTTGGCCTCGGATTTCACATCGTTAGTGTGCGGGGAGCCTCTCCAGTTCTACTCTCCACCCAAGGACACCTTCTCTCCGCCCCTGGGGAGCCTTCCTCCGCCCTCCGGGAGCCTTTCCCCGCCTTCAGCACTCGTTTGCGCTTCTGCGCGCGTTAGCGCACGCTAAGACACATATTTGCCCCATAAAGCGTGTGATAAGGAAGCTTATCATAGCTCAGGAAGGGGCTATAGAAAAGGTGAAGTGTCTCTGAACAAGCAACCTGTCAGTGCTGGTAGAAATGAGAAAACGGAATTTTGCCATAAAAGACTACCAGTCCCAGAATGCACCAGGTTTCCAACAGCCATGAGAGGAGCTGAAGTGAGAAAACGTGTGTTCAATCAAAAGGGCTATGAGGTAATCCCTAAGCACTCATCTCAATGGGCAGGGCCTGATTCAGCACAGCTGCGCTGTGTTAGGGAGGACCACTCATCTAAGCAGAATAAGAGTAGAGTTTATTCTACAGATGACCATCTTCATGATCATCTTGGATATCCAGAGAATTGTCCTCAGTATCCTGAGAATCAGCTTGAATTTGATCATCAGTTTCATCTGAAGGATCATCAGAAGCAGAAGCCAAACCGGACGGACAGAGAGGGAAAGAGACCCTTTGGAAGAAGGAAGAGAAAAGCCTTTGAGAGGTCTAGAAGAGTCCAAAGCAGTACGTATACTGGGAGGTATTCCAAGGGCCAGCATACACCATTGGACTGGGGAAAGCCAGAGGAATGGTGCTGCAGAGCTAGGAATCACCAGAGGCTACCTGTGAAGGAGACGGCTGCACGTGGAAGGGACCCTAAGACCTGTGCCAGAAGGTATGTGAAGAGAGATCCAGTGTCCAGGGATCTGGATTGGAAGGCTGGACATAAGAACTGGACTACATACGGGCCAGGCTATATAGAGAGGAACTCTAGCAGCAATGGAAGCTCAGGTATGAACACTGATCTATGCCCTAGCTATAACCTTGAAAGACAGCAGGGAAACAAGTATTCTCCTGAAAATGCTCCATTGAGAGATTCATCTGTGCCAATCCATGATATTGAACCCATGCTTGTTGAACAAGGGGGAATAATAGCAGATGAGGATCCTGTTTATATGGACTGCTCTCTATCTAAACTCCGTTGGTAACTTTCTGTTATAAAGTACAGCAACCATCACAAAGAAATACAAATTTGTTCTTTAATCTACTCAGAGAAGCTCCTGAAGCAGGATTTGACCCACACAGTGGAAGGCAAGCCAGCTAAGGGGTTTCAGCTGGTAACTGCTAGCAATTAAGCCTTACCTAATTGCTTGTGAGCTAGGAGAGAATCACTTCTGTATCTATGTGGGAAGTAATCAGAAGTTAACCTGAAAAGAACAGTTTGTTTCTTGCTTTGTGGCTTTTCATTTGTTGTTTTCCTGATTTTAACTTTGTTTTTCCACGTTAACACTGAAAGCAAGTAACCTAATTTATGTGCTACCAAGCATATCTGTGTTGGGAGAAATAACCCCATAAATAAATATCTTATTGGCTTTACCCAAGAGCACAACTAAATTATTGTCAGCAGCTGTGTCTGGTGTGAATGAACTACATTGCCCACAATACCTTGCAAATCATATAGATATATGCACTTGACAAGACTGTGAAGATTCTCACCCAGGCAGCCGTCTGACAAATGGCATAGTTGGCAGGATTGCTTTTGCACAAAAGGGGATTTACTTGCTGAGGATTACAACTAAAGTTCAAGCTGGAAAAAAAAAAGATTTTCCCTCAACTACACTTTGGAGGAAAAGGGGTTGTTCCTGGAAGCTGTCCCAGGAGGAAAAGACCCTGTGCAGAGCTGGATTCATCACTGAGACAAGGTAATAAGTACCTGGGCATGTCTAGTGGTGGATGGGAGTAAGCACAGGGTAATTAAAAAAAAAAAGTAGAAAAAAACACACCTGTTTGGAAGGTGGTGCACTTTGTTTTTTTTTTCTTTGTTTCTTGCAGGGATCAAGATGGATCCAAGGGAGATGGCTAGCTGGATGGCAGCCCAGTTTAGCAGGCAACAGGAGCTATCGCAGCAAGCACAGGACACTGCTATGAAAGCCTTAATGGACCAGCAGAAGCCAGTGCTTGATCTGGTGCAAGCCCTAGTTCAGCTGCAGAGCCAAAGTGGAACAGATGCAAGACCAGCAGTAAATACTGGTACACCACATATGGACAGTGTGGGACTCAATCAAGGAATTGGGGCATTTAGTTTTGGGAAGCTAACTCTAGATGATAATGTTGATGATTTTCTAGAGTCTTTTGAAAGAGTGGCACAAGCATTAGCATGGCCAGAGACCCAGTGGGCAGTAAGGCTGGCAGCCTCATTAACTGGAGAGGCGCTTGCAGCTTACAGAGCAATGCCAGCAGCCCAGGCTTTGAATTATAAGGATGTAAAGGCTGCTATTAGAGATCGCCTAGGGTTGTCTATTTCAGAGTATAGGCGATTGTTTAGAGCTACTACATTGAGAGTGGGTGAGACACCCAGGGCTCTGAGTCAGAGAATCAGAGGTTTAGCTGTAAAATGGTTGGAGCCTGAGCAAAAGACGGTAGAAGTGTTATTAGATATTATAATGCTTGAACAATTTATGTCTGGGGTGCCTAAAGATTTGCACACTTTCCTTATACAGCAAAATTGCCAAAATCTTGGAGAGGCAATCATGCTAGCAGAGAGATTCTTGGAAGCCACGCAGGCTTGCCACAGAATGGGTGGCCCTCTGAATATTGGTGCTGAGGCTAGATGTGCTGTATCAGAAAAGAGAAAAATTAAAAATGCTTCTGAAAATGAATGTACTGTATCAAACCAGATGACACAGTGGAATAGAAAGAAATGTTTCAAGTGTGGAAAATGGGTACATTTAGAAAAGAGATGCCAGACACACACTAGCTTAGTGGGTGTGGATTTAAAACAGCCTAAAGATGGATTTCTTTTGATGGTTGATGTGCAAGGAATTACCACAAATGCTTTGTTAGACTCTGGGGCAGACCAGAGTATGATGTCAGAAAGGCTTTGGCAGAGAATAGAGGCCCAAGAAGGATTTGTGCCTAGAACCCCTGAAAGCCAAGTTCACATCGGGTGCATTCATGGTGCTGCAACATCACATCCCACCTATAGGCTAAAGGTTAAGTGCCTGGGGGAACAAGAGGAAGTCCTGTTAGCAGTGGTGCCTAGGCTACCCTTTGATTTGGTTCTAGAAAGAGACTGGCCAAGATTTAAGCAAGGACTAGTGAAAGGGCTAGGAAAGAAGGAGGGAGAAGGAATAATGGAAATAGCTCCCGGTCCTTTCTTTGGAAGTCCTCAGTCCCTAGCTAAAAAGATGGTTAAGCTTCCAGAAGACCAAACTATGGGTAATAAGAGGGGCCTTGTATCCACCCGCTCGCAGGCTAAGGTAGAGAGCCAGCAGGAGGAGGAGGGGGAGCAGGCAGAGTTATTAGGAGACTTACCCTCTCATGATGATTTAATAACCCCATCATCTGGTAAAGTAAGAAAGTTGAAAGCACAAAAGCGGCGTGAGAGACTTTGCAGAGCACAGGGTAGGGCTGAGATGTTAGCTGGCCAAAGTTTACCCTGGGTGCCAGCTGAGTTAGTGGCAAAGTTTCCTAACTTTCTACAAGAGCAGCGAGCTGATCAAGCTCTCACCCGAGCTTTTAAATATGCTCAGGAGGTCAGGGAGGAATTGCCCAGATTCAGACTAGATAATGACATATTATATAGAGAGAGTCAGGACCCCAGGAATGGGACCATACGTAAACAATTGGTGGTACCCACAACTTTCAAAGGGCTAGTACTTAGACTAGCACATGATCATCCAGTTGGAGGTCATAAAGGGATGCAAGGAACGCTGGATCAAATACTTATGCGTTTTTACTGGCCAGGTATTTTCAAAGAAACTGCCCAGTTTTGTGCTGCATGTCCAGCGTGTCAGCGAGTTACAGCGGCTCACCCACCGGTGGTGCCATTGATTCCCATGCCAATTATTACAGACCCAATTGGTCACATTGCCATGGATATTGTAGGCCCATTAGTCAAAACGCCCCGAGGTTTCCAATACATCCTAGTTATGGTAGATCAGGCAACAAGGTTTCCCTGGGCCATACCATTGAGGAATGTTTCTGCAAAAACAATAGCTTTAGAGCTAGTAAAATTGTTTTGTGAAGTGGGATTCCCAAGAGAGGTGTTGACTGACCGAGGGTCCAATTTTGTATCCAAATATTTGGCCCAGGTCTGGGATGCCTTTGGCATTCATCACGTGAAAACCTCAGCCTACCATCCACAATCAAACGGTTTGGTGGAGAGATTCAACCAAACTCTCAAACAAATGTTGAGAAGGGGGTTAGCAGGAGAGGTAAAAGAATGGGATATGTTATTGCCTTTTGCCTTGTATGCCTGCAGGGAAAGAATCCAGGTGTCCCTAGGTGTAACCCCATATGAATTGATGTATGGTAGGGCTCCACGGGGTTTGTTAGACATTTTGAGGGAACAATGGATTGATCCTGAACCAGGAAGTCAGGAGGTGCCACTGTTTCTACGTGACTTGAGAGCACGTTTGAACAGGACGTCGCAGGTTGCTGAGAGGAACCTGCAGGACAGTCAAGTGCGCCAGAAAGGGTGGTATGATAGGAAGGCCAAAAGCCGCCAATTAAGCATTGGTGAAAAGGTTTTGGTTCAAGTAGCAGGTACAGCTCCAAAATTTGAAGTACAGTGGAAAGGGCCATGGAAGGTTGTTAAACAAGTGAGCCCAGTATCTTATATGGTAGAAAATGCAAGAGGGCGTAGGCAGACCTACCATATTAATGTACTTAAGTCTTGGAAGGAGAGGCCTGTAAATAATAATGACCCTGAAGCCAGTCAGGAAGTAAGTGAGCTTCAAAAAGAGAACACTCTCGTAGGTATTACGGACTGTAGGAAAGAAGTTTCACCAGTTAAACCAGTCCGTAATAACTTAAGCAGGGGGGTATGTGATAAGGAAGCTTATCATAGCTCAGGAAGGGGCTATAGAAAAGGTGAAGTGTCTCTGAACAAGCAACCTGTCAGTGCTGGTAGAAATGAGAAAACAGAATTTTTCCATAAAAGACTACCAGTCCCAGAATGCACCAGGTTTCCAACAGCCATGAGAGGAGCTGAAGTGAGAAAACGTGTGTTCAATCAAAAGGGCTATGAGGTAATCCCTAAGCACTCATCTCAATGGGCAGGGCCTGATTCAGCACAGCTGCGCTGTGTTAGGGAGGACCACTCATCTAAGCAGAATAAGAGTAGAGTTTATTCTACAGATGACTATCTTCATGATCATCTTGGATATCCAGAGAATTGTCCTCAGTATCCTGAGAATCAGCTTGAGTTTGATCATCAGTTTCATCTGAAGGATCATCAGAATCAGAAGCAGAAGCCAAACCGGACGGACAGAGAGGGAAAGAGACCCTTTGGAAGAAGGAAGAGAAAAGCCTTTGAGAGGTCTAGAAGAGTCCAAAGCAGTACGTATACTGGGAGGTATTCCAAGGGCCAGCATACACCATTGGACTTGGGAAAGCCAGAGGAATGGTGCTGCAGAGCTAGGAATCACAAGAGGCTACCTGTGAGGGAGATGGCTGCACGTGGAAGGGACCCTAAGACCTGTGCCAGAAGGTATGTGAAGAGAGATCCAGTGTCCAGGGATCTGGATTGGAAGGCTGGACATAAGAACTGGACTACATACGGGCCAGGCTATATAGAGAGGAACTCTAGCAGCAATGGAAGCTCAGGTATGAACACTGATCTATGCCCTAGCTATAACCTTGAAAGACAGCAGGGAAACAAGTATTCTCCTGAAAATGCTCCATTGAGAGATTCATCTGTGCCAATCCATGATATTGAACCCATGCTTGTTGAACAAGGGGGAATAATAGCAGATGAGGATCCTGTTTATATGGACTGCTCTCTATCTAAACTCCGTTGGTAACTTTCTGTTATAAAGTACAGCAACCATCACAAAGAAATACAAATTTGTTCTTTAATCTACTCAGAGAAGCTCCTGAAGCAGGATTTGACCCACACAGTGGAAGGCAAGCCAGCTAAGGGGTTTCAGCTGGTAACTGCTAGCAATTAAGCCTTACCTAATTGCTTGTGAGCTAGGAGAGAATCACTTCTGTATCTATGTGGGAAGTAATCAGAAGTTAACCTGAAAAGAACAGTTTGTTCCTTGCTTTGTGGCTTTTCATTTGTTGTTTTCCTGATTTTAACTTTGTTTTTCCAAGTTAACACTGAAAGCAAGTAACCTAATTTATGTGCTACCAAGCATATCTGTGTTGGGAGAAATAACCCCATAAATAAATATCTTATTGGCTTTACCCAAGAGCACAACTAAATTATTGTCAGCAGCTGTGTCTGGTGTGAATGAACTACATTGCCCACAATACCTTGCAAATCATATAGATATATGCACTTGACAAGACTGTGAAGATTCTCACCCAGGCAGCCGTCTGACAAGCGCCATTATCGCGCGCTAAGGTACCTTAGCACGTGATAATTGCACACCATGCACGTTAAGAAGGTTTAGTAAACATACCCCTATGTGTCTATTCCACAATAACTAGATTCATTCTACCTTACAGCATGCTTTGTACAATTAACTTGTAGTACACTATGCAATTTCAGTAGTGCTACTCCACATGCAATAAAGTAAACAACAGTTTTCTTTTCCTTTAGAACAGGTTACTTTACACTTATCCTCACTTCAGAGTCATTCCAATACTCTGGTCACCTTTAGACCATTCAAAACAGGAAACCTATTTTTAGGGAGCTCTTTTACTAGCATCACCTTAAAAAAAAAAGTCTTCAGTCAAGTATACAGTAAATAAATATATACACAGCTCTTTGTAATTAAATGTGCAATTCCTAAGCACATTCAAACCGGTCACTCTGTCACAAAACTCAGTCAGGGGCTCTGTTTAACACATCTCTGCTCTCACGTCCACAAGCAGCTTTCCTTCTTTTTAAAATACCTGACCGATTTCAGTAATACTCAACCATATTTTCCTACTTTGAAAGCAAATCTTCAACCTTTATAAGAAATCCTATAATAACCAACTGCTCACTCTCACAAACAGTTCTTCACTTCTCCATCTTCTCAGCCGTAACCCCAGGCAACACTAACTCAAAAAATGACATCATCAGAAAACCTACAGCCAATAAAAAACATGCTTGCACCAGTATTCTAATAATAACAGTTGCCACGAATTCTATTTTGCAGCTACAATCTCCATTTTTATCTTTTAAAACTCCCATAAGAAATAATGGTATCAAAATTCTATGTTGAATTTAAACAGGAAAAATAACATAAATTCCAAAAGAGATTATCCCTTTCCCAACAATCACCGGCTGACTATTCAATCCTGTTTTCTCAGGTTTCTAACTCAAAACAGCACTCCGCTATGACATTTCACCAGTTTAACCTTACCCCCAAAAAAACTCTGAAATCCAACCTCCCTTTCTAAAATCAAATTGGAGTCTCAGCTTTCACCTCCACCTGCAATAACTCTCAAGTGCTACTTCACAGCATGGGATACCAGTCTCTTGATCCGAGAGACCCGGATCCGCCTGATCCGCTCCGGAACTTTTCTCATGCATTTACTTTTCGTCCCGGACCAACTCCTCTCCCATCACAGATCCAATCCGGATCAAAACATACTCCAGCTCCCCTCAAATGAGACACTCAACTGCCAATGCTGCAAAAACACCCTCTCAGGTAAAAAAACTTAACCCCTTGTGGGGGTTACAATCACCCATGTTAAAACGAAATGTTGTCCCCAACATTTTCATACACTATCTTCACACCAACCACACTTCCACTTTACTAAACAAAACACCTATTCTTTTTCTTTTCTTTTTTTTAACAGTTAAAGCAACTCATTATTAACAGTACAGCAATTACATTTTCACAGGTAACAGCATTCTCCTCAATTTGGAATGCGTACAATTCCGGGCCACAATTATGTCTAACATCTGACACAATTGTTTACAATCTACTACTGGTATTGTCAGGTTAGCTCCCTTAACTTGGTTAAGGTACGAAGTACCCAACTTCAAAAATTTATCATCCCAAAATATAATTTTCTCTTAAATAAGCTGAACACAAACCTTTAGTATCTCGAGTGGAACTTTGTATTACATTTTTCCCTCTTCTAGATATAGATACATCCTGTTGTATAGGTAGAAATTCTCGTACCTGTACAATCATCCGTATCCAAAAACACTTCTTCCTTGTTCCCTCCCTTTTTGAATTATCCTTTTCAGAATCAAAATTTATAAATTTTATTTGGGATGGCACTCCCACACTTGGAGACTCTGAATTTTCTATATTCAAAGGAAACAACTTAAGCATATTTCTATGTAGAACTCTTATTTTTCCCAATTCACTTTGGATTTTAAACACAATTTGATTAGTTCCCAATATCTCTAAAATTACATAAATTTCACTTTCCCACGGACTTTGTAATTTATGTCGGCCAGGATAATTCTGTTTTCGCACTAACACTCTATCCCCAATGCATAATTCAGATGTTCTGCTCTTTTGATCATAACCTTTCTTCATTTTCAAGAAACCTTCAATGGACTTCTTCTGGGCTACACCACGAGCAACCTCCAATTTCTCCTGTTGAAGTCGAATCCAATTTTCAGCAATTTCAGTATCACAATCAGAAGACATTCCTTCAGTTACCAAGGGGCACGAAGGAAGTAATGTCTCCCTTCCCAAAAATAGATAAACTGGAGCAAAAGCAGTGGAAGAATATACAGAGCTGTTATATATTTGATTTAGTTCAGGCAGATATTCGGACCACTTTCTCTTTTTATCCTCAGGGAATGTTCGTAAAATTTAATGCATTGTTCTATTGAATCGTTCACACCTACCATTTCCTTGAGGATGGTATGGAGTAGTTCTGGATCTTGTTATGCCATACCAACTGCATAGTTCCTTTATGACTTCCAATTCGAATGCTCTCCCTTGGTCTGAATGTAAACGTTCAGGAATTCCATACACAGCTAGCCATCTATTAATAAGCATTCTTGCAGTAGTCTTTGCAGTCTGATTTCTAGTAGTTATTGCAATAGTAAATCTGGTGAACATGTCCGTTAAGATAAGAACAGATTCAAAACCCCTACAATCTCTTTCAAGTATAGTATAATCCATTGCCAAAACTTCTAAGGGTCTGTTTACATGGAAAGAACCCATTTTTTCTCTTTCTTGAGGACATGGTAACTTTGCAAAACAACACTGAGAACATTTGCTTATCCATTTTTTAATATCTTTCTTTAAATGCACCCAATAATGCTGCTTACGTATGTTTTTAAAAGTGGTTTCTACTCCAAAATGTCCTGCTCTATCATGGAAATTTCCCAATACTTTGTTTTTTTGTACATCAGGCACCACCACTTGCCACACCACATCTCCATGTCGGCAGTCTTCAAACTTTCTAAATAATACATTATCTCTGATTACTAATCTATCTCTGTTTCCAGAGAATTTTTATCTCTTCCGTTACTTGTTGCCAATTCACTTCTGTAGGATTTTGTCTTAGCCACTCTAATATTACTTTTATTACCGCATCAGTTGTTTGAGCTTGAAAAATTTCTTCCTGTAATTGCTCAGATAAAATCAACTTATTTGACACCATCACCTGCTTCACCTGAATAACTTTATTTGTATTTGGTTTCTTAGCACACCCTAACAAATTCAGTTTCAAAAAATCCTTCCCATCCTTATCTTCTTCTTCTAATTTGCGGTAGTCACAACAGAATCTTATACTTCCATCTTTTTTTTTTTATAACTATGGCAGGACTAGCCCAAGGACTATAGCTCTTTCGTAGAATTCCTTGCTGCACCAGTTCAGTATGTGACTTTTGAACTGTTCAAAAAGATGAGGTGACACCCTGCGATATGGCTGTTTAATAGGAGGTGTATCTCCTGTCTTTATTTCATGCTGAATAATCTCAGTGTACCCAATGTCATTATCATTATTAGAAAAGACATCACGATGTGTCCACAGCAGTTCTTTTAGTAGTTCAGACTGTCGGTCATTTAATAAATTCCAGTCAATTTTCACCTAAGGTAAAATTTTTTCCCAGTCTATATTTATATTCCTTTCTGCAGTTTTTGAGTTTTCATTTTCAAAAATCTCCATGGGTTTACTAATCTCTGCCACTCTCATCCTAGGAGGAAGGTTGACATCTTTTTCTCCTATATTTATCACTCATACTGGTACTCTACCTTCTTTTTGTTGTGCTAGTACTTTAGCTACCATGATGCTGTTTGACATACTTGCGGACTGGGTGGCGGTTATCAACAATGGTCCTACCCAGTTCCTAACACTGTTACATTTCCCTACAATTATCTTTTCAGACCTCGTGGGAATCAATTGACCTATTCTTCCCAATACTTTAACAAAATGTACTCGGTGCTCTTTTAGACTTCGCTTTTGGAGACTTATTTCCGTAATTATAGTTGAAATTTTTGTTGGTTCCAATGTAAAACAGGATAAATCCCGAAACAGTCCTTCCAAGTGCCTCAACACATTCATTCCCACAATACCTTGGGCTGCGTCTTCTTCCAACCTTCCATTCCTGAAATTGTCTTGAACTACGAATATACACCTTTCTGGAACCAATTGTCCTAAGCACTGCACATTAGCATCAAAGTACCCTAGGATTGGGAGTTCAGTTCCATTAACAGCTATTAACTTCAATTGTGAGGCATCCGGTAGAGACTTCGGATCAGGAAAATTTTTATAAAAAAAACTGGCTAAGATAGTGGATACACTCGACCCAGTATCAATGGTACATGTTATTTCAATCCCATTAATTTTCATTTTAAGGAGCGGACTTGGTCCCACCGCCCGCTCCCCCAATAATTTCTCTTCAGAAATCTTCCCCTTGTTTTCAGTCGCTTGTCCCTTTACCACAGCTTTTCATCCAATCTCTTTCTCTATGGTATCACTCAGTTGACTTCTTCTAAGCGATTCATTGCTGGTACTTGGTATACCACTACTATTTAAACTTCCATTTCCACTATCTGAAAGAGGTACTTGCCGATATTTTTCATTCCTACATTGTCGAGCTATGTGTCCCGGTTCTTGACATTTAAAACAAATAATTTGTTCTGAGGGTGTTCTCCTTGATCTTTCTCCCGAAACAAAATCTCTCCTCATGGCTTGAGGATCACCAGTTCTACCGTTATTATATTCATTCTGTATTCCTCTATTCCACCTTTCTCGTCTCTGCATCTCCCACTCTTGCTCTTGTCGCTCAGTCCACTGAGTAAACAACCGGGTCAGTTGTCCAATCATTGCTGCAGTGGTATCCCTACTTGCACCATCACCCGCATCTTCTCTAGGCTTCTGGAGAATTTTCTTTGGCTCTACTATGACCGGGACTCTCTCTTCTCCTGCCCATCTTATGGCGGCCTGTAACAGTTCTGAAAATTCCATCCCTGGGTTATCTTCATTTCGTTTAGTAATTTCCCTTTTCAATGCAGTATCTCTTAACCCCAGAATGAGCTGCTCTTTTAAGGTTTCCTCCGGCGTTCCCATTCTTCTCCGATACCTTTTTAAAATTACATCCATTTTTTGTTGCAGTTTATACCCATAAACTCAAATAGTTTCTTTCTCTTCCTGCTAGCGTTGTAAAATTCTTGTATCCTTATCCCTAAAGCAACTTTATCCCCGTACACCTGTCTTAACATTTCGAAAATCTCCTCCATGGTACAGTCTCTTGATAGAGAATATTTAACATGTATCAGCTGCAAAGCCTTTCAGATGATCTCTGATTACATCCACTTGGTCTTACGGAGAAATTTTTAAAATTCTCATTCTAATTCTCACTTTCTCTATCCAATCTTCCATGGTTAAATCAGAAATTTCCCTTTGGAACCCCAAAAATTCTGGAATCATCTGTTCATGGGGTATTACTACTGTGTTGGTGATAATCTGTGGCATTCGTGTTCCACTTGTTCCAGTTTCCATTTCCATCTTTCAATATTTTTTTTTCTTTCTCCTTTTTTTTTTCAAATAATAAATGTTTGTGCAAAACAGATGTCACCCTCCTAACCAAAATAATTTTCAAACACACTCCAATCAAGTTTTATTGTACTGCTCTTCCAGCGTTAGCTATAAGTTCAAAGTGTTTGTTAGTTATTTACCTTAACTAACCAACCTAAGAAAGGTCAGAGTCACTAATCTTCAATACCACTCCCTACTATAACCCCAATAACTTTACCACAGATATCCAATTTAACAGAGAAGAAAAAAAAACAATATGTGTATATATATATCCTGTCCGTGACGCCAAACCTGTAACCCACCCCTATCGGCAAACCAGTGACCAGCGCCCTGATGTAGCTTCCTTATTTAAATTGTGTGACACGGTGCCGTAAGGAAAAGCGCTATCACCAGCTTACAAATGAGAAAGGTACAGTACACACCAGTTTCTTCAAAAGGAACTGGGGAAATAAATAAAATAAGTAAACTTAGGTGGTGTAAATAAAGTTTACAAATAGAATTATTGCAAAGTGTCTTAATATTTATTTCTACACAGGTTCTGACACTTTTGTTGTTATTTACTGTGCATATTTATTTGAAATAATTTTTCCAGATTCTCAGTAAAACATGTAAGAACAACCCATTATACATCTCTTCTTTTATTGCACCAAAACGTTGCACATATTTTCTCTTTTTACTAAACAATTTTATACTACTAGCTACTCCTGTAACTTAGGGGTATGTTTACTAAACTGTCTTAACGTGCGCTCTGCGACGTTATTGCGCGATAAGGTACCTTATCGCGTGATGATGACACTTTTTAAGGCGCACAGGTACCATATCGCGCGATAACGCACGCTGCGGTGCAAACGAGCGCTGAAGGCAGGGAAAGGATCCCAGAGGGCGGAGGAAGACTCCCCAGGGGTGGAGAGAAGGGGTCAATGGGTGGAGAGTGGGAGGGGAGAGGCTCCCTGCACACCAATGCTGTGAAATCCAGGCTCAAAACTAATGTTAGTGAAACCCTGGCGTTAGAGCTGATTTAAAGGGAAAAGAAACCATTTCTGTCAGCAAAGTACAGCAAAACCAAGGAAACCTACAAAAAGTGATACATGTGCATGGAACAAAAGGGCAAATAAACATTGAAAATGAACAGAAGTAAATGTAAAAAAAACATAACCAAGCTGGGGAATAGTGATAGCAATGGGAAACATCAAAAAACACTCCCAAGAAAGCTCTAAAAAAAAGATATGAATTTTGGAAGGGTCTATGCTCCATCCCCATACAAGGTGAATGAGCCCACAGTGAAATTGCGCTGCGCAGGGTTTCCGACCCCATTGGCCAGGTCTCCTATGGCGTGCACATGTTTTTTTTTTAAATCCTGTTTTTTTTTAAAAAAACTCAAACAAGGTATAATATAAAAAAAGTCTTCTCACATTCAAAATTATTCAGAGACACACTGACCAATCAATTTGGGCATTTAGCCCTTCTGGATATACCGTTCGCAAAGTGTATATCCATCGTTGTTCACACAGAAGAAGGCTTTGATCTTTAGTCTTATTAAAGGAACCAGTTGTCACTTGATCTATACAAAATGCCCGTAATTGTTCAAATTGATGATCACGTTCTAAACAGTGGGACACTATAGGAGCTTCTAACTTTTTACATCGGAGATGACTACGATGTTCATTCATCCGAATCCGAAATGAGCGGATGGTTTTGCCGATGTAAAGAAGATGACACGGGCACTGGATTGCATACACCACTCCACTGGAATCACATGTGGTTTGCCGTTTTAAAACATACTTTGTATCATGATAGCTAAACTCTGTCAGCTCCAGCGAAACTGAACAGATATTACATTGCCCACAGGGTACATGGCCCTTGTGTGAAGTTACAGCTGGTATCAAAGGTCACAACGCCGCCGGACTCAACAGTTCCTTCAAATTCTTGTGGCATTGCCAAACGCAACGAATAGATCTAGTTTCTAAACCTGGAACACTTTTGAGGATATTACTATGACGTTTCAAAATTTTCTTCATTTGGCCACTAAAAGGAGAATATTTGGTTATCAAATTTACTGATGTTTCATCAAAGCCGCCCCTTGATGTGGCTGACCCTAACAGTAGGTCCCGATCATTAAATTTTGCTCGTGTGTACGCCCGTTTTATTATTGGCCTTGGATATCCTCTTGCCATGAAGTTTCGTTGTAAGATTTTCGATTGTTCCTTAAAAACAGTCTTATCGGAGCAGTTGCGTCGATACCTCAAAAATTGCGAAAAAGGGAGACTGTTTTCCAACTGTATTGGGTGAGCACTATGATAATGAAGCATGGCATTCTTCTCAACCTCCTTCCGATGGATCGAGGTGGCCCCAGATTCACTAGTTATCAATATTTCTTCACGAGTGTTAACATCGGATCAACTCAGCCTTTTAAATAAGGGATTATCCTATGTACCGAGGATCTATCATAATGAATTCCAATTCCGTGTTGACCTTGAAGGGCTTATCCGAAAGTTAAATTTGAAATCATATTTCGCCACCTTGGAAACACCATCTGTGCCGGTCCCAGTTGCAAGGGACCGGATCCCATTACCTCTGGTATCATCCTGGAATCCTCCAGGACCCATACATCCGTCTTTACTTCTTTTTAAAGATCTAGTTTTAAATGATGTTGTGGCACTGGAACAGCATGGTAGAGGAATGAGCAATACTTTGACACGTAAAGAGCATTTGGCACTGCAATCCCTCTTATGCTGCCCCGAATTGGTAATCAGGAGAGCTGACAAGGGAGGGGCGGTGGTGATGCAAGATCGGGAACAATATATAGTGGAAGCTAATAGACAGCTATCGGAGGAGACTACTTACAAGATCTTGACACAAGATTCTACGAGCTTGCTTCAACAACGTGTCAAAGATTTAACTACTAAAGCATTACAGAACCATATGATATCTAAGAAGGAATGGAATTATCTTAATATAATGAATCCAACATTAGCTAAGTTGTATTTGGTGCCTAAGGTGCACAAACGTTTGGACAATCCACAAGGCCGTCCAATAGTGTCCACTAGAGGGACACTATTGGAGCCTCTTTCCACATATTTGGATTCTTTCTTGAGACCTCTACTTCCATCCATTCCTTCTTACATCAAAGACACCACTAACTTTTTACAGTTATTAGCACAGCATTCTCGATTGGCTAACGACAAGGATGTTTTTTTAGTTACATTGGATGTAACCTCACTTTACACGAGCATCCCACAATCAGCTGCTTTCCAGAGTACTATGTCAGCATTGAGGAGACGGAGTGAGTTAACAGATTCTCATTTAGAGTTTTTGGCTGAATTAACGAAGTTGAGAATTTTTGAGAATTTTTTCATCTTTGGGGATACAATATACCAGCAAATTTCCGGAGTGGCAATGGGCGCTACTTGCGCCCCCTCAATAGCTAACCTGTATATGGGAGAATTTGAACAAAAATGGCTGACATCATCTCCTTTTCAGCATAACATTTCACTGTGGGGATGGTATATAGATGATATTTTCATGATATGGTCGGGCTCGGAGACCTTGCTTGCCACATTTTTTGGCTGGCTTAACCAACAAGATGTGTATATACAATTCACTCACTGTTATCATAAAGAATGCATCACATATTTGGATGTGGCAGTGACCAGACAGGAGAACCATTGGGCCACCTCGATCCATCGGAAGGAGGTTGAGAAGAATGCCATGCTTCATTATCATAGTGCTCACCCAATACAGTTGAAAAACAGTCTCCCTTTTTCGCAATTTTTGAGGTATCGACGCAACTGCTCCGATAAGACTGTTTTTAAGGAACAATCGAAAATCTTACAACGAAACTTCATGGCGAGAGGATATCCAAGGCCAATAATAAAATGGGCGTACACACGAGCAAAATTTAATGATCGGGACCTACTGTTAGGGTCAGCCACATCAAGGGGCGGCTTTGATGAAACATCAGTAAATTTGATAACCAAATATTCTCCTTTTAGTGGTCAAATGAAGAAAATTTTGAAACGTCATAGTAATATCCTCAAAAGTGTTCCGGGTTTAGAAACTAGATCTATTCGTTGCGTTTGGCAACGCCACAAGAATTTGAAGGAACCGTTGAGTCCGGCGGCGTTGCGACCTTTGATACCAGCTGTAACTTCACACAAGGGCCACGTACCCTGTGGGCAATGTAATATCTGTTCAGTTTCGCTGGAGCTGACAGAGTTTAGCTATCATGATACAAAGTATGTTTTAAAATGGCAAACCACATGTGATTCCAGTGGAGTGGTGTATGCAATCCAGTGCCCGTGTCATCTTCTTTACATTGGCAAAACCATCCGCTCATTTCGGATTCGGATGAATGAACATCGTAGTCGTCTCCGATGTAAAAAGTTAGAAGCTCCTATAGTGTCCCACTGTTTAGAACGTGATCATCAATTTGAACAATTATGGGCATTTTGTATAGATCAAGTGACAACTGGTTCCTTTAATAAGACTAAAGATCAAAGCCTTCTGTGTGAACAACGATGGATATACACTTTGCGAACGGTATATCCAGAAGGGCTAAATGCCCAAATTGATTGGTCAGTGTGTCTCTGAATAATTTTGAATGTGAGAAGACTTTTTTTATATTATACCTTGTTTGAGTTTTAAAAAAAAAAACAGGATTTTAAAAAAAACAAGATTTTTTTAAAAACAGGATGCTAAGTCTATTAGTTCTCCGTTAAAATTACTAAGGGAACTGACTTCCTCTGTAGCCAAAGAAGAGGCTGGGGGAGCCCGAGCTCTTTAAACTTTTCTGCTCTCCTCTGATATAGTGAACTGATGTCACTGGAGGGTTTGAGGATATAAGTCCGTGATAGTTTTTTATCACGCATGCGCTGGCGTCTTTTGGATGAGAGACGGGTCTGGTGAGAATGATGTATAAGGTAGAGTTACCAACTGCAGAAAGCAACCTTCGTGAGATTGACACAGTTGAAGAATTCCATTTGATATTGAAGTATTGATTGCATCTTATTGTCTTTTTAGAACTCACCGGGTCAAGCGCTTTGAAAGCTAATCTCAGGCAACATTCCCCCGATGAAACCGCGGAAGCGGTGAAACGCACTGGCGCTGTGGGATACGATCACAGGGATGAGATTACAGTCCTTATTGGACTTTACAGATAAGCGTTCAGCTTTATTTTGAAATTACTTATTACTTGAAGATTCAAGCATATTGAACGTTGTGTTAAACTCATTTTATAACAAAAAAAAGGGAAATAAAGGGATATGATTGGGTCGTTGATGCAACAGAGGCGTTAGTCGGTTATAGAGGCAGAGCTCCTCTCCGACGTTTTCCCCGATCAAGTCTGAGACCCTTTTCCCACAAAAAATAGTGATACTTCTTTTCTGGTTAGAGAGTGGAACAAGTTTTTTTGTGTTATTGACAAACAGTCATGGCATCAGCAGGGAATGCACTGTCTTTATGGCAACACAGTGGTGCAGTGCACACAGCCAGTGTGTTCAGAAGCAGAAGGGCACAGGTTCAAGTCCCAGCTGTGGTTCCTGCCAACCCAGTCCCCATATTTTACCCATTACTAATACGTGCTAATACAGACAGAAGCTTTATTGCAGATGACGTAAACATGCCCAAGACACCTACATTTTACCCTACAGAACACAGACACCATAAACATGCGCATACCCTAGAGCAGAGTCTCCCAAATACAGTCCTGGGGGCCAAACCCCATTCAGGTTCCATGCTGCCTCTAATAATGATGCCTGTGCTGCATTTCCATGTGCTGCCCCCATGGTATGCAGAAGTATCTCATGCATATTCATGAGGGACAGCATGAAAACCCGAACAGTGTTTGGCACACCAGGACTGGAGTTGGGAACCTCTGCCGTAAAGCAGCAGCCAACAAGGCCAGACACACCCGCACCCACGAGCTCCATTATCCAATGTCTCCTGGAGAGGCAGGACATTGGGCCCTGTGTGCATCTCCCAATTCTAGCACTTGCATACCTTAGCAATGCCATCCTAAACCTGGGAATACGGTACACAGCTATCAAAAGGTTGCTATGAATACTGGCAGATAGCAATTCCGATGTTAAGTACAATTGTCTGATTGAGCTGCATCATGGCAACCTTTCTGATGTCTGTGGAGTGTGCTACAGGTCTTGTGTCTGACAGTGTTTACCACCCTGGGGGGGTGACCCCAACAGTATTGCATACCATAGCCATGCCTCCACTGTGCCCAGGACTGGAGCGGTGGCCAGGGCTGCCAAACACCTCTATAGTTGTACAATGCTGGAATAGTTGTGGGAGTGTGTGTCTGTCTATCCATTGTGTGGTGGCTACAAACACCCTCCACAGCCCACACTGCCAGCACTGTTGCCAGTATTGGCCTGCCAATGTGCATAATGAGGAGTAAGGTACCATGGGAATAGCCCATACAGGGTGGCCTGGCCAGGATGCATCTGCACAGGGCATAGGGCAATGGCTGGGACATTGTAGTGCCCGGACACCACCTGCACAGACAGGGTGGCCACAGCATGTCCTGCTGGGAGATCACTCTCACCCTGACTGAGCAGTAACCACAGCATGGCTAGGTTCCCCCATAGTGCCTTATAATATTTCTTTCATGTAATATTTCTGGGTTCCCTTTTGGGGCCCAATCACTGACTTATCTGCTTGGTGTGTATGCTGACATCCCAGTTCTGGGTGCATGCATCTTCTCCAGGAACATGCCCTATGGACTAGCTAGCAGACCGTCTGCAGCTAGTATGTGTCTTGCTGGAATACCTTGCAGGGGGCAGTGGCTGCAGGCTTGCTGCAGGAGAATATCAGATAGTGGTGGGGTGCAGCTGAGTATTTCTGGGCCTAATGTCTGTCTGCTATTGCTTTATAGATGTGTACAGAGCTGCATTGACTGCCCTGTAGAGTGTCTGTTCCCCAGCAGGACTGCGGTTGGTGGTCCCCTCTACTGCTGCCATTGCAGGGATGTAAAATGTGGATCTGTCGGTGGGAAACCCGGTTTCCTACCCTCAGCCCCAGAGGGTGGGTTGGGTGGTGGTACATTATCTGCCTATGGGTCCATAAGGATTAAACCTGACTGAGAAATACAGATGTATCCAAAGTGTGTCTGCAGGAACTAACTATCTCACACACTAGCACTGCTGGGGACCTACAGCATGGCCTATTTCTGCCATGGAAGGTGCTGTGGACCTGGTGCTGTGCGCCCCACCTCACCATCAGGGTGAGCACAGTACCCGCACAATGTGACGGTGTGTAGCTACTCTATGCCAGTAACACACACGGTCAGTTCCCCCTACCAGGCCGAGGTGCTGTGGGGGTGCATACCCCATCTTGTGTTCATCTTCCGCATGCTTCCGCATGAGCTACGCAACTGCATGAGCCATACTGAATTCCGGAAAAAGTTAGACACATCTCTTCCTCGATCACTTCTCTCTCCCACCTTAATACCTAAACCCCCTTATTTTTCCTCCCCTGCTCTTTATTCCTAACTTACAATACTCCCATCCGTAGCATTGCTCATACATTTGTAAATATGTAAATAGTTGTTCACTGTTCAAGATAATTAATTGAATCATATAATTTGTTGTTGTTGTTTATTTTTATTCTGCATCCTGTTAATTGTTCCATGTAAACAGTTGAATTTACACTGGTTTTTGTTCTATGTAAACCATCTTGACTCGTAGAAAGACGGTATATAACAATTGTTAAATAAATAAATAAATAAATAAATAAATCATTGGTACGGGTGGGCTAACCCTATCCTGGTGACCACAGCAGATTGTGTGGTGACGTGCAGTCCTTCTGCAGCCAGCCAGGGGTTTGCTAGCAGCTGTAGTCCACTGGTTACTTCACTGCTTGTGGAGCTAGAGGTCATGGGTTCATATCCACAGTGGGGTTATTTGATAGGGCTGTCCACAGCATTATCCATTTTTAATGTACATTAGTGCTGCCAGCAAAAACACCCTCAGCGTACTGTACCTATAAGGTGCCTCAGAGGGCGCCCTATAGGGCACCTTATGGTTACCGTCCATATAAGGTGCACTATACGGTATCCTATGGAGCGACTTATAGGGTGCCCTATAGGGGACATTATAGGGTGCCGTGGCAGACAGTGCACTTTATAATGTGCCCTATGGAGTGCCTTATAGGGTGCCTTATGCGGCACCTTAGGTTACGGAACGTGAGGGTGTGTTTGCTGGCAGCAATTAATAAAATACAAATGAAGTGCTGCAGGAAACAGTACTTACATGTCAAAGCTGATGCCTCAGTCAGCCTTACGTATTAGGCACACTGGGGATCAAACTCATGACCGCTGTATCATCAGTCAGTGTATTAACCATTGTGCTACACCTCTGTTTCAATGTAGGCATGTCTGGGAACCTACTTAGAATTACCGCGCGTTAACGCGCTTAGCGGGCGCTTCGCACGATAATGCTGCTTTAAGACTGCCGTTTTGCTGCTTTAAGACTGAAACGCCCACTCCTTTTATGGCAGCCTGCACACTATCGCCAGGCGCACATTAAGACGGTTTAGTAAACATACCCCTATGTGTCTATTCCACAATAACTAGATTCATTCTACCTTACAGCATGCTTTGTACAATTAACTTGTAGTACACTATGCAATTTCAGTAGTGCTACTCCACATGCAATAAAGTAAACAACAGTTTTCTTTTCCTTTAGAACAGGTTACTTTACACTTATCCTCACTTCAGAGTCATTCCAATACTCTGGTCACCTTTAGACCATTCAAAACAGGAAACCTATTTTTAGGGAGCTCTTTTACTAGCATCACCTTAAAAAAAATAAAAAGTTTTCAGCCGAGTCAAGTATACAGTAAATAAATATATACACAGCTCTTTGTAATTAAATGTGCAATTCCTAAGCACATTCAAACCGGTCACTCTGTCACAAAACTCAGTCAGGAGCTCTGTTTAACACATCTCTGCTCTCACTTCCACAAGCAGCTTTCCTTCTTTTTAAAATACCTGACCAATTTCAGTAGTACTCAGCCATATTTTCCTACTTTGAAAGCAAATCTTCAACCTTTATAAGAAATCCTATAATAACCAACTGCTCACTCTCACAAACAGTTCTTCACTTCTCCATCTTCTTAGCCGTAACCCCAGGCAACACTAACTCAAAAAATGACATAATCAGAAAACCTATAGCCAATAAAAAACATGCTTGCACCAGTATTCTAATAACAACAGTTGCCACGAATTCTACTTTGCAGCTACAATCTCCATTTTAATCTTTTAAAACTCCCATAAGAAATAATGGTATCAAAATTCTATGTTGAATTTAAACAGGAAAAATAACATAAATTCCAAAAGAGATTATCCCTTTCCCAACAATCACCGACTGACTTTTAAACCCTGTTTTCTCAGGTTTCTAACTCAAAACAGCTCTCCGCTATGACATTTCACCAGTTTAACCTTACCCCAAAAAAACCCTCTGAAATCCAACCTCCCTTTCTAAAATCAAATTGGAGTCTCAGCTTTCACCTTCACCTGCAATAACTCTCAAGCGCTACTTCACAGCGTGGGATACCAGTCTCTTGATCTGAGAGACCCGGATCCGCCTGATCCTCTCCGGAACTTTTCTCATGCATTTACTTTTCGTCCCGGACCAACTCCTCTCCCATCACAGATCCAATCCGGATCAAAACATACTTCTATAAACATATTTCTATAAACATACTTTGTGGCTTCTGGTTCCCACAATGGTTGCCCAATATAACACCAATTATAGAATTACTTAGACGGCAGTTGCTTTAGCTCAAAAGACTTTTATTTAGAATAACAAAAGTGATTATAAAATAGCAAACAGCAAATGCCTATCTAAAAATGGCAGACAGTACTTTCTTTCTCTGTGAAGGGGAAGAAAGTACCGCCCCAGACCCTCCAAAATTGCTGTCTTATATATACCTCTCTGCTTCAAATTCTAAATAGTTTCAGCAAATGCAAAACTCTTTCCCAGGGCCTTCTATGGTTATGCAGCTTGATCTGCTGATCAAAGCTTGCCTATCGATGCAATCAATCATAGCCCTCTGCCTCCTCCTGTGTTTTTCCATCTGCTGGCACCAATTGAAATCTTCAGGGCAAGAGCATTAGTTGAATTCCTGGCTTGACCTGTTTGAACCTAGGCTTATATCCTTGGACACTTCTGTCCAAAGTATAGCTTTTTTTAGGCTTTATAACAGTAGTAAGCTGCGTGTACTCTTTTCCTGTTGCCCACCTGCTTTGTGCCAACCATATGTTGCTGTGTCTGTTTCAAACAGGCCAGAGTGCAGTTATAAGGCAGATATATATATGCAATCATAAGGCAAACAATATAAAGCAGATCTGAGCTGATTATCCCTTTATTCCAATTATCCCTTCATTCCCCAATTTTTCTTTTCCTTTTTTTCTGTGTGGAGGGAAGCGAAAGTAATCCCACTAAGGGGCATGGATAACAACCATTTGAGACAGAGAGGGATCATTGAGAGGCAACCGCTGATACTGTTCCATAGATACAATGTACATGGTTTTAGTGCTTTGCAGCATCATTCGTTTACAACAGGCAAGTAAAATAGATAAGGTACAACAAGCAATGATTGCAAAACAAGCTATACTTAAAAGCGTAATAAAAAAGGCTTTAAGTCCTACACCTAAACTAGCAAACCATGAAGCAATACTACCCCAAATATTATTAAGTTGAAGTCCCCCTTTAAAATCATCAATATGCAAATCAGAGAGATGCTTTATCTTATTCATGGCATCTAACACAAACACCGTGTGGTTAGCGATTACAGTACAACAGTTTGTAGCATTAATGAAAGTGCATGTTCCGCCTTCAGCGGCCAAAAGTAAATCCAAAGCTTGCCTATTCTGCAGAGTCATTTGTGTATTTTGTTCAAGGGACTCGGCTAGGCGTGATATGGATTCAGTAACAGCTTTCATTTGAATATGCAACAAACATTGCAAACGGCGTACAGCCATACCAAGCTCAGCAGTAAGGGCGGGGGTGGCAAAGGGAATCCAGGCCGTTGCGCTAAGGGCATCCAAATGAGTTTTAGTCATGGGATAAGTGGAATTGATATACTCAAATGAGGCCTGAATGGCATCATCCTCGGCTATAGAGGAATCCCAGGGACTAGCATAAGTTGAGGAGCTACGTTTTAATCTATGCAGGGTGGAGCGAGAAGCAGAATGATGGGTAACATTAAGAGGTATCAAGACAGAAAAAAGAAGAACTTTAACCAAAGCACAGGGTAATAGGGAGAGGTTAATTACCTGATACAGAGTTTCCCCACACAACCAATAATGACCCATTACAGCAAAGAGGTTTGTAGCAGGTGTCCATATGCTACTCATATGATGCCCATCAAACCACTTAACAAAAGATTTTCCCGTGGTAGCTGAGGTAAGATCCCTCCTGAAACTGGACATTGGGAGATAGCAAGAAGTATATGGAGATTCATTCTGAGAACCCGTTGTCAGCACAGCTGAATCATCGTGATAAATGGGACCAACTCCCACATACCAGCGGAAGTCAGCTCCATTAAACACTACCGGGTTTCTTGTAATATTTCTCCAATCATATTTCATATTGGAGGGGTCCATATTACCGGATTGATTATACCACTTTATCATGACAGAATTACTAGCAAAATGAAAGGATCCATTAATAACATTATACGACAGGTTACACCTGTCTGAAAAAGCAATGGATACATTTGTTATTAAACATAGATCAAATATCATATTCGGGTCAACATATACACGCAAAGGGTCATGTATCATATTCATTGCATGCCACGTCTGGGAACAATTAAAAGTCTCATAACAACTGGCAGAAAAGTTATTATTATCTACACAAGCAAGCTGTCCTGCATACTCATTTAAGGGAACCTTTGAAACATGTACTGGAGCATATGATACACCCTTTGGTAAAGGGGTACAAATAATGCAGTCTGTAATGTTCATCAGGGAAACAATGTGTAATACTGATTGCTTCCACAAGTTCAGAGAGCCTTCAGGTAAAGCTCGGGGTGCTCGAGATATCGTCTGGTTAGTCTGGTTCCATCCATGAAGAAACAAAGCTAGCTGTCCATCTGGATGTAAACACTCAATAAGGAGGACGATTATGACAGAGATTCCCAGAAAAAAGCACAAGGACGCCCATGGAGTAGGCTTGACAGCGATCATCTTTGGTACTAATAACATAGCACTGTTGTGAGAACACTGAGTTCTGTAGGAAAATAAAACTGATTAATCAGATGGGACAGCTGGAGACGCTTTTAGATGGCTGACATGCACCCAAGTATCAGTATCATTCAGTCTGGCAGCAAAAGGGGAAGCAGCAGTGACGACGTGGGGTCCTGAAAAGGTTGGGCAGTCCCAGGATGCATGAACACAATTTCTTTTATAGACAGTGGACCCTACAGGGAAACAAGGTAATAAGGATGGACTGGACACAGACTGTGTGGCTGCTACACGGTCAGCAATTTCTTGAAGCGCAATCCGGAGTCCTGCAAGGTAAGCAGAAAGACTATCATGAATCGGAACCTGGGACTGTGATAAATTAGTTGTGCGCATACGCCGGCCAGTGGCCATTTCATGAGGTGTCAGATGTAATCGCTTGATCGGGTTATTACGTAGCTGAAACAAGCACATTGGTAATGCCTGTAGCCAGGTCATGTGACCAGAAGCGCAAATCTTTCTGAGTTGAGTTTTCAAAATGCCATTACATCGTTCAACAAGACCATTGGAAGTAGGTTTATACACAGAAACATACTTCCACTGAACAGGGAGATGCTGGGTGAGTGCAGTCACAAGAGCATTACGAAAGTGAGAGCCATTGTCAGAATATATAACTTTAGGAATGCCAAATCGGGGAATTATTTGTGTTAGCAAAACCTCTACTACTTCTTCAGCAGTCTCTCTATTGCAGGGGAAGGCCTCAATCCATTTAGACCAAGGGCAAACCCACACTAAAAGATACCGCTTCTGAGCACATCTGTGGATCATGTCAGTAAAATCTACATACCAAGACTCAAAAGGACCACTTAGAACTGGGAGGTGACCCTTGGCTATGGCCTTTCCCCCTGGCTGAGAGTTCAGAATACACACAGGACATTTAGCTACTAGTTCCTGAATGCGATTTTTCATGTGTGGACACCAAAAAATGTCCTCAAGCATGCTGTAAACATTTGCAGTACTAGAATGATAGATATCATGAATGAGATCTGTAAGGCGTTTTAGTGCCACATAACAGATACAAAGTTTTCCTGATGGATGTACCCACATTTTCTTAATTTGGGAACAACCTAGTCTCTCCCAATTTCCTATTTCATGAGAAACAGCATCTTTCTGATAATCAGCAAGGTCAGGTACTAAATAGATCTGTGATCTGGTAACAGGCAAGGTCAGGGAAGCATTACTAGTTACTTCTTTGGCTAACTGATCTGCCAGGGCATTGCCCATCTGGCGGAAAGAGTCTCCCTGTGTATGTCCAGGAACCCACTCACAGCACAGAAACAGATTGTTGATTCTGCGTTTCTCTAAACACTCATAAATTTGATGTATCTCGTCAAGATGTGAAATTGAGCTGGCTGAGGAAGTGATAAAACCTCTTTGTGACCATTTCTGGTGAAGCGCTGTCAGCACTTGTGCTGCATATTGGGAGTCAGTGAATATAATAATGTTCTGTCTCTCCTGATGCAGTAAGACTGCCAAAATTGCACAGAGTTCTGCACCTTGAGCACTATAAACACTCGGCAACTGATATTGTAACACATCTAAAATGTCCCCAGAAAGAGATATCTGTACTGCACTGAAACCAGAACATAGTGACGTCTCAGAACCGTCAGTGAACCAGACTTTAGAATTGACAGGCATTTCGTGAAGAGACAGAATATTATCTGCAAAAGAAAAAATGGGGATCTTATCTTCTTCCTCTCCACTAATAACAGAAACTAAATTTTGTAGGTAGCCAAAAGGGTGACTTGCAGGGAATGGCTTAATGAGAATGTGACTCCGTAGCAGAGTAGCACAAAGCTGGTGCACCCGATATGGGGTAAAGTGGAGAGTATTACTGCATAACAATGCCTCTACATCACCGGAGCAATACACAGTGAGTCGCAAGGGATGAAAGGTGTTATAGGTCTTTCTGACTGCCTCACTGGTGGCTACTAACCCTCTCTCAACATCAGGCAGAACTATTTCTGTAACAGAAAAAGATCCTGACAAGTAGGACACAATTTTACCATCATCCTGATAAATCACAGCTGACCACGTGTGATGTCCGTGAAAGCTAATGAGAAACATCTCCTTAGAATAGTCAGGAAGACAGATACTTGGTGTGTACGAGACATCAGTCAAAAGAGATTGAAGCAAAATCTGGTCAGGAGCTGACAGGCTGATAACAGTCGACCCCTTAGCCCCCCCTTTTAAATATTTGCGAAAGGGATGTGTGCGTTGACTATGACCTGGGATCCAATTTCGGCAGAAATTTATCATGCCGAGCAGAGATCACAATTGCTTTACAGTGGTAGGCATCTGTAATTGCAAGCAGTGTTGTTTAGTTTTCTCTGTCAGAGACAGCATTCCATCTCCTACTAGGAAACCCAGAAAAGTGACTTCAGTTTGGCAGATCTGTGCCTTGGCCATGTTAATCTGGTATCCACTTTCCAAAAGATAACAAACAAGTTTATCTGTGAGGGCCAGATTTGTTGCAGCCTCAGCTGTGGAAAGCAGTAAGTCATCTACATACTGTAACAAAGACACATTGCTGGGCAGCTCTGCCCTGAATGATTGCAAATCAGCAACTAGTGCTTGAGAGAATATGGAAGGACTTTCCACATATCCTTGGGGTAACCTGGTCCACTGATAATGCTGACCCTCAAAAATAAATGCCAGAAACTGCCGGGATGTGGATTCAACTTCTATCCCAAAAAAGGCATGGGAAAGGTCCAGAACAGTATGATATTTGTACAGAGTAGTCGTTGTCAGCAATGTGGCAGGGTTTGAGACTACTGGAAACTGTGGTTCAATAACACTGTTAAGTGCACGTAAGTCATGAACTATTCTCCACTTCCCATTAGGCTTTTTCACAGGGAATAGTGGGGTGTTATATGGGGAGTTACTGAGTTCAATAATTCCATGCTGTAACAGCTCCTGAATCTCCTGGCGAGATCCTTGCAGGGCCTCCGGTTGGAGAGGATACTGCGGAATCTTTGGTGGTTTACAGCCAGGCTTAATATGAATGGTAACAGGCAGATGTGATTTAACTCTGCCATAAGGGCTGAGGAGCAGTGACCGCTCAGGGCCTTTTTCTCCCAACGAACCATAGGTGAATTCAACCTGTAATTTCACCAGTAAGTCCCTACCCATCAAATTTACTGGGCAATATGGGGCAAACAGAAAAGAATGAGAAATCTGCTGATCTCCTATTCTTAAACAAATGGGTGTAGTTAGGTAAGATGTAAGGGGTCTACCATCAAAACCAGTGGTAGTCATTTTCTTTCTACTAAGCTGGCATCTCTGCGGTAAAGTAGTTAATACAGAGGAAGTGGCTCCTGTATCAAGTAACATTTCTGTGGGCTCATCATTAAGATATACTGTGATCAGAGGTTCCTGATATGTGAGCCTCGCCTGTAAAATATAGATTCCCAGTCATTGTTGGGGTGGGGGTCCAGAATCCCGGGGAGGTGTCCACAAGGGAAAACGCCTCCTATCAAAGTTCTCATTTCTGCGCTGAGCACGGCATGAGCGCTGAAAATGACCGTAACCACCACAGTTCCAACACTGTGGGGCAAGAGTACGGTTATTTTGTTGGTACGAGGGACCTCGACGCTGTGGCTGAGGATAACGGGGTCGTTGGGCTCCGTTATAGTAAATGCGCTCCTTATCTCTATCCCATACCTCATCACAGGGGTCTGGAACATCATCCTCATAAGGATCCAGATATTCCATGTCATCAATTTTCTCCTGCTGTTCCCTAATTTTCTGTTTTAGCTGTCTAATAAGTTCATTATTAGATTTATCAAGATGTAATTTGGTGGTGGATTGGGGATCTTTAATTTCTTGTAACCCTTTAAGTTGAAGGTGTAACAAGCGTGCTTGGGCCTGTTTAAAATCCTTCTCAGGTTTCAAAGTGTCCTCCTCTATAGATCGAATATAATGCAAAATATGGGCCTGCTGTTTAGGCCATGGCTCAGACTCCAAAGCTACTATAGACTTTAATTTTGCAGTTACGGGTGGGGGTAATGTATTACACAAGGTCTGGAAAAATACAGGTCTCATACAAACATCATCGTATGGTACCCCCATTTGTGCTTCCCATAAATCTTGAAATCGTACGAGGTATGCACTGATATCCTCACCTATTTGGAATCTCATAGCAGTGAGAGGAGACAAACTGCGCTGAGTAGGGTACATCTCCCTGAGGGAGTCCCAAATACGAGGACGAAACTCGTTGAAGGAAGAACCATCATAAGTGTTAACTGTGACCTTCACCTGGCCTAAATCTGCATTGGCGAACACTTGATTTGTCGCACTATTTCCCAGAATTTTGGCCAATAAAGCTTTGATATCTCCCAAAGCCAAATGATATCCAGCCGTAATTCTTTCAAATTTTTGAATCCATGTCTCTCCCCCTCTACTAAGAGGAGGGAGACTACTGGCTATATTAGTCATATCAGTAAAACTCCATGGGATATATTTAGATTTTCCTTCATTTGTGTAGATTACTGGAAACAGAAGCTGTTTATTAGCGTCCTGATTCTCATACTTCTCCCAAACCCTCAGACCTGCCTCCATATAGGCAGAATCCCAGTTAGGGTCTCCCGCTCCTCCGCGAATGCAGAGTCGGGCGGTGTTAAGATGTACAGTTTCTAGTGATCCATTAGGGGGCCACTGTAACATCTGGGGCTGGTTGGCTCTTGTCCAACCGTACATGTTGGAGGACCATCGGTAAACATAATAACCATTTCCATCCTCCTGCTCTGTAATAAAAGTAAGGATACAGGGTTGTGGAGCTCGGGGAGCTTTACCACCTTTCACAACTCCACAAATCACTGTAAGTGCACTTTTTGTCTTTTCGTCATCTACTTCCTCCTCTACCTTCTCCTCTTCTTCCTCTTCTATAATCGTCTTAAGACGTTTTTCCCTGTCAGGTCTAACTCCCATCTTCTAAGATTCTCAGTAATTTTTTCCTCAGATTGCTTTAAAGCTTGAGCCTGACTTTCTAAATCTTCATGTTCTGCTGTTAATTGCTGTTTCAACTCTTCTAATCTTGCCTGTGCCTCAGCATATGCACTGGGATCTGGGGCAGGGGTGGCTTTTAAGTTAACATGACCCTCAATCTTTGCCCAAGCTCCCTCAGTGTCCAAGAGTTTATGCAGGACCTGTTCTGGGGGTATAGAGGCTGCTGGGTGAGAAGTCGGTTCTGACTTGGGCTGGAAAACAGGGTCGGAATAGCCTATGGCTGCCATAGCTTTACTTTCGGCTGCCCAATAAGAAGGTGGGGGTACAGGGGCAGAAGACAAAGGCTCTGGACCAGCCTGCATCCACAGGGAAATATGTTGCAAATGTTCCAATTGGGCTTTGCCACATTTGTTAAATAAAATATGATCCCTAATTTTGGTCAAAATGAGCGGATCAAACGACCCCCCTGCTGGCCAGGCAAGAGAGGGTGTTTTTTTCGTCCATTTTTCCCATTGTTTAGAACAATTTTTTATTGAAGCCTCCAATAGGGGGTTCTGTTTAACAAGGCTATCGATGGGGCTAGGACCGGGCTCAGTTCCTTTCTCAGTATTTCGTTCCTGTTTAGATTTTCTTTTAAACATTTCTCTAGCTGTCCCTTCTCTATAGTCTATGTAGACCTGGTGTTTTCACTGTTCAGGGACAGGGGCAATTAACTTCGCCTTTTACCAATAGCAAATTGAACCTCCTTATATACAGAGGTGCGCGCAATTTCGCTTTTAGGTGGCAATCCAAACCTCGTAATTAACAGAGGAGCGAAATTAAAAAATCCAGGATTTATACACGCTGACAACGCTTACGCTTCATCTAAATCCAGCCAATCTCCTCGCGGAGGTATGAAAACGTGGATAAAGACACACATTCGCTTCATATCAATGATATGTACAGTCTCAAGCGTACATCAATCAATCCCGGAAAGACAGAGACCTAATGTCTGGGCAAAACTTTCAAACTTTCTTTCCCTACCATTACAATTAAATGCAAAGACAATCTAACGATTTGCTACATAACAAAACATGAAACACATAAAATACATATGCATATGTGTAAATTTGGTACTCACCCACCAATTGAACCTGGGTAAATCTTCCGTCTTTGTTTGTAGACAGGAAAAACAAAACTCACCCACTGGAGTCGTCCTAGGGTATCAAAATCTCTCTCGACGTCACTCAGAGCGGTATTCCCATCTTCTGTACCAGCAGAAGGAATCCTCTTAAGGTATTCTCATCCCCTGTTTTTTTTTTTTTTTTTTTTTTTTTAATCTACTGTGAAAAACAGGAGGTAGTCCCTCTGACAAGTAAAACTACAAGTCAAAAACTGCAGTCAGAGGAGTCCTTGGGCAATTTGGAAGGGAAAAAAATTTAGAGGGTGTTCGGCACCAATTATTGTGGCTTCTGGTTCCCACAACGGTTGCCCAATATAACACCAATTATAGAATTACTTAGACGGCAGTTGCTTTAGCTCAAAAGACTTTTATTTAGAATAACAAAAGTGATTATAAAATAGCAAACAGCAAATGCCTATCTAAAAATGGCAGACAGTACTTTCTTTCTCTGTGAAGGGGAAGAAAGTACCGCCCCAGACCCTCCAAAATTGCTGTCTTATATATACCTCTCTGCTTCAAATTCTAAATAGTTTCAGCAAATGCAAAACTCTTTCCCAGGGCCTTCTATGGTTATGCAGCTTGATCTGCTGATCAAAGCTTGCCTATCGATGCAATCAATCATAGCCCTCTGCCTCCTCCTGTGTTTTTCCATCTGCTGGCACCAATTGAAATCTTCAGGGCAAGAGCATTAGTTGAATTCCTGGCTTGACCTGTTTGAACCTAGGCTTATATCCTTGGACACTTCTGTCCAAAGTATAGCTTTTTTTAGGCTTTATAACAGTAGTAAGCTGCGTGTACTCTTTTCCTGTTGCCCACCTGCTTTGTGCCAACCATATGTTGCTGTGTCTGTTTCAAACAGGCCAGAGTGCAGTTATAAGGCAGATATATATATGCAATCATAAGGCAAACAATATAAAGCAGATCTGAGCTGATTATCCCTTTATTCCAATTATCCCTTCAACTTCTATAAACATGTTTCTATAAAAGTAAAAAGTGGACTGTTGTAGTTGTTGTTATGGAAGGACAGACTAGATGGGCCTTGTGGTCTTTTTCTGTCATCATGTTTCTATGTTTCTATGTTTCTACTACAGCTCCGCTCAAATGAGACACTCAACAACTGCCAATGCTGCAAAAACACCCTCTCAGGTAAAAAAAAACTTAACCCCTTGTGGGGGTTACAATAGTTTGGGTTGTTCTTCCCTAGGTACATAACTTTGCACATTAAATTTCCTCTGCCATTTTGATGCCCAGTCTTCCAATTTATCAAGATCCTCTTGCAATTTTCCGCAATCCTCATGGGTTTTAACAACTTTAAATAGTTTTGTGACATCTGCAGATATGATAACCTCACTAGTTATTCCTTTTTCAGGTCATTTATGAATATGTCAAAAAGCAGCGGACCCAGCACAGATCCCTGGGGTACTCTACTATACACCTTTTTCCTTTGGGAGAATTGGCCATTTAGCCCTACCCTCTGCTTTCTATCTTATAACCAGTTCCTGATCCACAATAGTACACTGCCTCCTATCCCATGACTCTTTAGTTTTGCTAAAAGTCTCTGATGAGGGACCTTGTCAAAGGCTTTCTGAAAGTCAAAATCCAATGTATATCAACCGACTCACCTTTGTCTACCTGTTTATTCACACCTTCAAAAAAACATAACAGATTAGTAAGACAAGATCTTCCTTGTCTAAAGCCATGTTGACTATCTCCCATTAAGCCATGACTAACTACATGTTCAGCAATTTTGTTTTTTATGATGGTTTCTACCATTCTTCAGGTATTACAGGTGATTTTAATGATAGTTCACAGATAGCAGGTCTTCAGTCTCATATTTCAGTTCTTTCAACACACTTGGATGTATATCATCTGGTCCAAGTGATTTGCTACTCTTCAGTTTATCAAATAGTTATAATACATCTTCCCGATGTATGGATATTTCCTTCAATTCTTCTGCACCTTTAAATACCACTTCAGTTATGGGTAACATCCCTACATCTTCCTCAGTAAAGACCGAAGCAAAGAATTCATTCAGTCTCTTCACTATTGCCTTGTCGCCTCTTAGTGCCCCTTTAACCCCTCTATCATCTAATGGACCAACTGACTCTCTCACAGGTTTTTTGCTACGAATGTACTTGAAAAAGAATTTATTATGCATTTTTGCTTCAGCAGAAAGATTCTTCTCAAATTTTCCCTTTGCCTGCCTTATCAATGCCTTGCATTTAACTTGCCAGTGCTTGTTCTGTTTCCAGTTTTCGTCCTTTGGCTCTTTTTTTCCATTTCCTGAAAGATGCTTTTTTGGCAACAGCTTCTCTGATCTCTCCTTTAAACCATGCAGGCAGTTTTTTGGACTTCCTTCTACTTTTCTTAAAGTGTGGAATACAGCTGGCCTGAGCTTCCAAGATAGTATTTTTCAACAACACCCAAGCTTGATGTAAGTCTTTAACCTTTGCAACTGCTCCTTTTAGTTTTTTCTTAACTATTTTCCTCATTTTATCATAGTCTCCCTTTCGAAAGTTAAAAGGTAGTACTGTGGATTTCCTTATCATCCCTCCTCCACTAATTAAAACAATAGAGGTCATACTATGATCACTATTGCCAAGTGGCCCCAACACACTCATTTCTTACACCAGATCTGGTGTTCCACTAAGGACTAGGTCCAATATCGCTTCCCCTCTGGTCATTAATGAACCAGCTGCTCTAAGAAGCAATCATTTATTTCATCTAGGAACTTTATCTCCCTAACATGTCCTGCCGTGACACTGACCCACTCAATATCGGGGTAATTGAAATCACCCATTACACAGGTACACTACCAAAAAACTGCCTCCAGTTTTGCAACTGATTCCTATAGATTTTGGGGTACTGAATCCAGGAAAAATAGCCAAAATGTTCCATCACGTCACGTTTTCTTGCAAAATCAGATTTCTTACCCATATAAGGAATGTTCACATAATTTTTTTTTAGCCGACTGCAGTTTATTTTCTTGGCCCAAAATAGAGGTTGTAATGGTTAACTAACTAGAAACACTCCCTCATGATATTTTAGAGTGTTTTGTATTCATTTTATATATTAACAGGACAATTGGGCGGCGGGGGGCTAAATCCAGTACTCGCGCTGGCGCATGTTCTTTCCTGTTCGCCTCGCCTCGTTCGCTCGCTCAAACACGGTGGTTGCGACATGAACGTTCCTGTCAAATTTCAGTTTCTTGCAAGTTCATTATTACCTTTTGTTTGCTCAGTCGTAATCCAGCTTTATTCCGAAGTGGTTCACTACAGTTGTAGTTTGCAGTGCTGTGTATTTGTGATGGCTCACAGAGCCAGAGGTTGCGTCAACTCTCCGGACAGTTTTTGTTTTATTTGTGGGGAATATACCGTGAAAAAGCGGCAGAGGAACATTTCTGCATTTATTAAAAAAGTATATTTCGCCTATTTCGGTTTGAAGTTAGGCGATCAAGACAAACCGTGGGCTCCTCACAAAGTGTGCAAGACATGTGAGGAAGATCTACGCTTATGGATGAAAGGTAAAAAACAAGCATTTCGTTTCGGAATACCTATGATGTGGCGTGAACAAAGAGACCACAGCAGTGACTGCTATTTTTGCTCTTGCATTGTGAAGGGATACAACTTAAAAAATAAGAACGTAATAAGTTACCCCAACCTTCCCTCAGCAATTAGGCCTATGCCTCATAGCAACGAAGTACCTGTGCCTGAACCACCAAAATCTTTGGATCATATTTGTGTGGACGGTTCTGATCATGATGAGACTCATCAGATGGCTTTTCCCGATGAGTCCAGTACTTCCGAGTTTGAAACTGAACCAGATCCGAAACCTGAACTTTTCTCTCAAGCTGAATTGAATGATTTAGTCTGGGATTTAGGACTCCCAAAAGATGCTGCCCAACTGCTAGGTTCTCGGCTTAAACAGAAAAATCTATTGTCACCAGGAACAACTTTTTATTGGTACCGCAACCGCGAGACACAATTTTTGAAGTATTTCAGCAAAGAGGAAGATTTGGTATTTTGCAACGATATATACGGAGTGATGGAAAAGTTTAAACTCAAGTATGATCCTGCTGAATGGCGGCTGTTCATTGATTTGTCAAAAGACAGCATAAAAGGTGTTCTTTTTCATAATGGCAACACATTCGCTTCAGTTCCTATTGCTCACTCTGTTATTCTCCAAGAAAAATACGAGAATTTGGCCCTGATTCTTCAGAAGATTCGTTATGATGAGCATAATTGGATGATTTGTGGAGACTTTAAAATTCTATCCATGCTATTAGGGCAGCAATCCGGTTTCACCAAATATCCCTGCTTCCTTTGCTTGTGGGATATCCGGGCCCGCGACCTACACTGGGGGAAAAAAGACTGGCCAATTCGGGAGTATTTGAGACCCGGTGAGAAAAATGTTCTTCATGAGAGCATGGTACCTCGTGATAAAATTCTATTACCACCTCTCCACATTAAGTTGGGTCTCATTAAGCAATTCATCAAGTCCCTTCCAAAAGATGGTGAGTGCTTTCGGTACCTTTGCTCAAAGTTCCCCCGACTTTCTGAAGCAAAGCTAAAGGAAGGAGTGTTTGTTGGCCCTGATATAAGGAATCTCATTTCAGATGGAGCATTCGCTGAAACGATGTCTGAGAAGGAAACAGAAGCCTGGGATTCCTTCAAGGATGTTGTTCTCAAATTCTTGGGGAACAGGCGGGATGAGAACTATAAGGATATTGTTGCCAGGATGCTCAATGCCTTCAAAGAAAAAGGCTGTAACATGAGCCTGAAAGTCCATTTCTTGCACTCCCATGTGAACTACTTTCCCGAAAACTTGGGGGCGTACAGTGAAGAACAAGGTGAAAGGTTTCACCAGGACATCAAGGACGCAGAGAGAAGGTACCAAGGAAGATGGAACACCACTATGATGGCTGATTTCTGCTGGTTGCTGCTGCGGGAAACCCCAGATGAAAAATACGCCAAGCAGCGCACCAAGAGAAGCATTCGGGGGAAGAAGAAACGGGCCCACCAGGAGATTGATTGACCCAAGAATGACTTTAAAATCTAAACTGTGTTGACAAATATCGTGTTTTTACTAAACTTTGAAATAAAAATTTGCTAGTTATTACCACAGTGTCGGGATCTCATTTATTAGAATTTTATTTTCACACCATTGGGTGTTTGTCTTCATGTATTGCAATGGTGCGGTTTGCGTTTTCTATTCTTACATACATACCTGTACAACATTTTTTGCACATTTCTTTGCTTTGCTTTGTGTCTAACCTCGCTCTTATATGCTCAATGCTTGTGCACATGTATGTGGCTGTTTTAAGTGCAGACAATTTTGCTACCATCACAGTGTGTTTTGTTGACATTACTCTATTCTTATGTGCTGCCTTGTTACAATTTTCTTTATTCTTATTTGAATAACTACTAAACAATTAGTATAAAGAATTCATCCAAGAAACTTTTATCTCGATCGCACTCAATCTGAAACGTTCACCTCAAACTGCTAACCCAATGTAGCAAAAAAACTGTACGTGATGGAGCAAATTGGTTACCAGATTTGGATTCAGCGCACCAAAAAACGTAAAAATCAATCGAAACATTAGAGGCAGTTTAAAAAAAATTTTTTTTAGTGTACCTGTGTTATTATTACTGTGCTGTAATGTTTGTTAGTTTCCTTGATTTCTTTGAGCATTTCATCATCCATTTGTTCATTCTGGCCAGGCAGTCGATAGTACACCCCTACTGCCATTGCCTTCCCCTTTTTACATGGAAGTTCAATCCATAGAGCTTCTATAGCAAATTTTGTTTCCTGCAAAACTTTAACCCTTTGTGACTCAATGCCCTCTCTAACATAGAGTGCAGCCCCTCCAGCAATTTGATCAGCTCTATCATTACGATATAGTTTGTACCCAGGTATCACAGTGTCCTACTAGTTCTCCTCCTTCCACCATGTCTCTGAGATTCCAGTCATATCTAACCTCTCATTTAGTGCTATATATTCTAACTCTCCCATCTTATTTTTTAGACTTCGAGCATTTGCATACAAGCATTTTAGAGACTATATTTTATTCATATTAATCTGACTATTGGTAGGCATGGGTAATTTGGAATCTTTAAGCTCTGTCTGCTCCATACTTAAGGGCATTTGGGCTAGTTTACTCTTTTGTGGAACCTCTCTGCTTTTGGTAGTATCCTTCAAGGATACATTCTTCCGAACCATGTGCTCTTAGGTAATTGTCGGCTTTCCCCTATTATCTAGTTTAAAAGCTGCTCTATCTCCTTTTTAAAAGTTAATGCCAGCAGCCTGGTTCCATCCCGGTTAAGGTGAGGCCTATCTCTTAAGAAGAACCCCTTCTTTCCCCAGAATGTTCCCCAGTTCCTAACAAATCCAAAACCCTCATCCTTGCACCATCGTCTCATTCATGCAATGAGACTCCGGAGCTCTGCCTGCCTTTTGGGTCCTGCGCGTGGAACGGGAAGCATTCCAGTCCCTGTGCCCCTTCCCTGCCAGCCTCCTCCCTATTACCCAGCCAGATACCCAATCCACAAATGTCAACTCCCTCTAGTCCCACCTCCAATTGTCAGCGCCCTTTCACCCCCTCTTTCCCCCCAAGTCAGTTCCCTTCCAGCCCCCAACTTCCCCCCATGTCAGTTTCCTTCCAGTCATCTCTTTCCTCCCCTGTCAGCTCCCTTCCAACCCTCTTTTCCCCCTTGTGTTAGCTTTCTTCCAGACCACCCTTTGCCCCTCTGGGTTCCCTTCCAGTCCTCTCTTCCCCCTGTCAGCTTTCTTCCAGCCTACTCTTTGCCCCTCTCTTCCCCCTGTCAGCTTAAGTCCAGCCCACACTTCACCCCTTTCTTCCTCCTGTCAGCTTTCTTCCAGACCCCCGTTCCCAAGTATCTCGTTCCTCTTCTTTCCTCCCCATCCCCTTTCCCATTTAGTTTGTTCCTCTTCTCTCCCCCACCCCCGCAATGTAGCTCGTTCTACTCCTTCTCCTTCGGCTGCCTGCGATAGCTTTAAAAGTGAGAGGAAACCGGTGCGGAGCCTCCCGGTGGTATGGAACCTCTGCTGTTGATGTGTCCCGCTCTAGCGTCACTTCCCTTTGGGGGCAGTATGCGGCAACAGCAGAGGTTCCATACCACTGGGAGGCTCCACACCGGTTTCCTCTAATTTCTAAAGCTATCGCAGTTGCAGCAGTTTGTCCTCATTTTTTTTTTAAACTGAAGGTGGAATGAGATGGCTGTTTTGGGGGCATTTCAGCCACCCCCAAAAGTTTGCCACCTGAGGCCACTGCCTCACTCCACCTAATTATAGAGCTGCCTCTGAGTGCTCCTGAAAGAGCGAATAATGGACTTTCTCGAAACCAACAGATTGCATGTCCGTAGTGTAAAGCATTATCGAAAAACTGTTAAATAAATAAATAAATAAAATAAAATGAGACCATAGTGGAAAATTATTACTATTTTAACATGTATTTTTATAAATATATTCTGTTCAATATTCAACCATGGTGGCTGACACTTTTACAAACCATTTTTCCTATCCTAAGTTATCCAGCTAATCATTCATATGATGGTACTGAATATTGCCACTATGGGCCAAATATTAATTTGCAATTGCTGTGTGCCTCTAAGGTGCATAACTGTCGCTGCCAAACTTGATTATTTTATGCCAGTGGCCATATCCGGCCACTGGCATTAAATATCCGGGGTCACCGCATGGCCACAGACAGCGCAAGAGCTAACTGTGCAGTGGTGTTATTTAGCCACAGCCCGATTAGCTCTGACAGTGAAAGTTAGGCCAGCTTTTGCTGTGCCTAACTTTTGTCACTGAGGGATAACCGGGCAGTGACTGAATATTGCTGCTGCCCTGTTATCCCTGGGTACTGCCCCAGAACGCTCCCAACAAGCCCTGATGTTGAGCGGTTAGTATCGAGGCATATGGGGCATTACTCAGGGATATTCAGTGGCACTAACCATGTTACTGCCGCTGAATATCCCGCATAAGGGCATTTGAATGGTTTACAGCTCAGTAAACCATGAAAATGCCTATGAATATTGGGCCCTATATGGATAATGTTTGGCTCCACTCCAGCTTTGCCCACAGAGCACCTCGACACTATATGGTTAGTGGCAAGGATATCTATGAGGTTATTCAGTGGTAAATTCCTGGTCAGCATCACTTTAAATTGTTGAAGATCTAATGAATTTTAAATAAAACTGAAATGCTGACAGATCTGAGGAAAGAAAATGAAGATTTACAGTTATACTGGGCTCCAAAATCTCAGTGGGATCTATTTTGAAAAGCACTTATCCAGATAGCAGGTACTGCTATCCAGATACAGTTGTGGTCAACATCATTGGCACCCTTACAGTTTAATCACGTGGAGATCTATTCTATAGTAGACGTCTCGGCCTCTGTGGGTCCGGTCAGAACTGGACGCACTGAGATAGATGGGATTCTGATCCCGCGGGGCATGTCTAGATCTCGCCGGATCAGAATACCATCTCAGCCTGCACGTACAGGCACTTGCCCAGCTAACTCAGTCAAGGCTCCTGAATGGAGCTGCGGTACCATGGCATCTGGTTGCCGGCCACCAATGAATTAATTCATTCCCCGCAGCTCAACCCCCGATCCGGCCTCCCAAGGCTGGGGTTGGGCTGTGGGGAGTCTCCTGTGCCCAGGCCTGATGTCTGCACCCATCTAGGGGAACTTATTCCATTTCTGCCTCTGAACTGCCCCTTTCCTGCCCCCATCTAACTTCCCCATGCAAACTCCCTGTTCATATGGGGAGGCTTGGCGGTGCTGTGCATCCCTGCTATTCATGGTTCAGAATAGACCCCTTAATGTCCAATATCTCCTAAAAAATAAGAGGCCAGTGAAATGGCTTTGGGCTATATATTTACTCACATATTTGACACATAAAAGAATAAAATAAAAGAAGACCAATTAAAGAAGGAAATAGTATAAAAACTAGAACATTGCTAGGGCATGATTACTGGCTCCCTTATAAACAATTCAAATCAGATTGAAAAAAAGAACCACATTCCCGTTGCAGTAAAATTTGACACACCTGTGATCAATTGTCAGTAGTCACATGACTTCAATCAACCAATGAATGAAGGCTCTAATGTTTAAAATGACCACATTCACTCCCTGTTCCATTTTCACAATGGTGAAGACAAGAGAGCTGCCTGAGACTGTCAGAAAAGCCATTATCCCCAAGCATTAAACTTCAAAGGGGTACAAGGCTATCTCCAAACACTTTGGGATTCCTGAGTCTGCAGTTTGCAATGTTATTAAGACGTTTTCTGCTCATGGAACTGTCAAGAACCTCCCAGGACATGATGGGAAAAGGAAAATTAATCAAGAAGCCTTTAAAGGTTAGAGCAAATTGTTGGAAAAACATCACATACAACATACAAAGAGCTTAAGGCTGTCGTAGAGCAATCTGGAGTGGTGGTTTCAACCTGAACCATATGCCTTGCACTAAAGAAAGGAGGACTTCATGCGCGAAGACAAGGAGGACCACACTGTTCAAAGACAGACATAAAAAGGCACACCTGGTCTTTTCGCAAACCCACCTTGACAAACCAGAATCCTTCTGGGAAAATGTTCTGTAGACAGATGAAACCAAACTTGAGCTCTTTGACAATACAAACCAGCGACACATTTACAGGTGAAGAAATGAAGGTTATAAGGAAAGAAACACCCTTCCTATAGTTAAATATGATGAAATTTCTGGAATTATGTAGGGCTGTTTTGATGCCTCAGGAACTGGAGGCTTATAACATATTAAAGGAATCATAAAGTCAGAGGATTACCAAGGTATTTTGGAGTGAAATGTGCTATCTAGTGTCAGAAAGCTAGGTCTGGTTTGAAGATCATGGGTTTCCAGCATGACAATGACCCAAAACATACATCCAAAAGTACAAAAAAATGGCTAAAAGGGAAAAAATGGACTGTTTTAAATTGGCCAGCAATGAGTTCTAATCTCAATCCAATTGAGAACTTTTGGAAAGAGCTGAAATCTGTGGTTGATAAAAGGAATCCTGAAAATATTCATGAGCTGAACAAATCTCATTTGAAGAGTGGGCGAATCTACCAGCAGATAGATGCACAAAACATATAGATGGCTACAAGAAATGTTTGGAGGTTGTCATCACAACCAAGGTTTGTGCAACCAAATATTAATGAAGGATGCTATTACTCATGTCCAGATATTTTTTGTTTTTGCTCAGAAATTACTACATCTATGTTGCACAGACCTCTTTTTTTGCTGTATACCTTTGAACATACTATTAAAATATTATGATGACATATAGTTGGAATATTTCCAATTATTTCTCAAGAAATTGAACACAACATGCCTGAAATGCAGGGGTGTCAATAATGCTGACCACAACTGTATAAGGTACATTTTTACCAAATTATTTGCCAGTTTAAACTTATGTCTGGTTTACTACTGTTAGGGGCATATTTACTAAAGTGTGCTAAGGGAACATTTGTTAAGTGCCAAAAATGAGCAAAGGAGGTATGGCGGCGCTCACTAACTGATAGGGGCATACCCAGCTATCCTCATGCAGTTACCATCATGAGAAGCATCTTGCTGCCCTAATTGGGGTGGTGGTAAGTGCACCCCCACTAACTGCAACATCGACGATTAGCACGCACTCATGACCCCTGTGTTAACCCCAATGCATTTTTCTATGTCCACTCTGCCCCTAACCCGGCCAGTCTCCACCCTATCACACACTAAGTCAGTGGTTCTTAACCTAGTCCTCTGGGACCCCCAAGCCAGCCAGGTTTTCAGGATATCCGCAATGAATATGCATGAGATCTGCATGCACTGCTTCCATTGTATGCAGATCTATCTCATGCATATTTATAGTGGATATCCGGAAAACCTGACTGGCCTGGGGGTCACAGAGGACTAGGTTTTGAACCACTGCACTAAGTGGTTAGTATAGGATTTTTACCACGCTGACAGCAGTTACCACAGCTCTATTAGCATGCAGTAAAAGCTGTGCTAACCGTCAATGCACCTTAGCAAACATGCCCCCCCCCCCCCCCGTTTCTTGCAGAGTTGCATGCCATCAAACCTATTACCATAGTTGGTGTTCTGTTTATCTACTACAGTCTAAATTGTACCTGATACAATAGAGGGTGAAATGTCTTGTCCAAGAACACAAGAAGATTTAGCTGTAGAAGTAGGATTTAAACCATGTTTCCCCTTTTTTTAAGCCCACCAGTCTAATGACTTCTTCTCCCTTGCTTGTTTGTCATGTTACGTGATTTAATGGAGTGTAAGTTAGAACTGGCATCACACTCCATGTAGATTAAAGATGTATTATCCAGTAAACACTTACAAAACACTAGAGCTATGAGAGAATACAAAGGATGTTTCAGTGGCTATCTTCTGACATTGCCATATTTTCTGTCAGTTGAAAAGATAAAGGGACATTATGTGTTGAACACAGAATCCTGCTGAAAAAAAATTAAAGGATTCAGAATTTGAAGAAGGACTGGGAGATGGCCTAGTTGTATAATAAAGGTAAGACTGCATGTGAATATGAAGGAGCATGAAAGGATCAGTGAATAAAATAGAAAAAAGATTATCATGAATAAAATTAGGGAAGGGGGGTGATAGCTTACAGGTAAGACTTTAAACAATTGAATGGAAACGAAATACCTTATTCCCAGCTACAATATCTAAAATGAAAATACATTTCATGGCAACACACTATTATAATCTTTCTACTTTTTCTCATTTCGAGATGGCTGTTTTCTTCTCATTTCAGAATCTGACCTTTCACCTCAGCATAGAAAGTGACCCTTTCAGAGGTATCACCTGCTGCTTTACCTTTCCATACTCTCATGTAGGTTTTCTTTTTTTCTTGGTGTTTTGTCTGATAAATTTTCAGTTCACAATTTCTTCCTATACAGAGAAAATGCATTGTTTTACCTTAAGGTCTATATTAGGAGGAGAAATGATAAAAATAGAAGCATAAAAAGGAGGGAAACCACTTGAGGGATAAGAAGAAAATTGCTAAAATTGAAAAACTAAACAAAACAAAAAACTAAAAGGCAGATACAAGAAAAGAGGGAAATAAGCTGTACTCTTCCTGGAACTATGAGGGTGGAATGGGAAATTAGGAAGGTTGAGATGGTTGTATGAGAGAAGGATACTACTGAGGAGGACAGGAGGGATGAGAGGGATGGACTTGACCGGAATTGAGAAAGAAGACTGAGCTTAAAGAGTGAGAGGGAATGAAGAAGAGGTCACTGAGGGAGGAAAGGGTGGGAGGGATAAAAGAGAAAAAGGAAAATAGAGAAGGACTAGGGAGGGGGAGAAAAGCAGCTGTGAAAGGGTAGATTATTTGCAGCAATTAGAGTGAGGGTCAACAGGGATTGTGAGAGAAAGGGGAAAACTGGTGGAAACCTGTGCCACAGCTGATAACTGGCATGCTGCCGACAGCACAATTGGGCACTTGGTGAAAGGGCATTATTGGCTTCTGCTACCACTGTACAGTAGCACATTAAGAGGCTTATTTACGGAGTTTTCTTTTCCCCATGGAAACAGAAAGGGAAAACAGTCTTATAAGGCCTTTTATTAATGGATGCTAAGGATGTTGCATCAAACCCGCGATTAGGACCAAAACCATGGATCCCCTTACTTCTAGATGATACCGCACAGGGATGTGCCAATCAACATGTGGCATATTGAAATCACCTATCAGTAGCACTTCCCCTTTCCTGGCAATGTTGCATATGTCTTCTATCAAATATACATTAATTTCTTCTCCCTGTGAGGGGGAGATAGCACACCAATGCAAATAGATTTCTTTTTCCCTCTTTCTAGTTTAACCCACAGTGCCTCCACTCTCCCTTTTAAGCCCTATAATTCTATAGCTTTAATATTATTTTTTACATATAGGGGTATGTTTACTAAACCATCTTAATGTTATCGGCGCTAGTTGCAGCGATAATGTGAAGAATGCCATATAAGGAGTGGGCATTCCAGTCCTAAGGTAGCTAGAATCTGCATCGTGCGATAGTGGGCGCCATGGTACCTTAACGCGCGTTAACCCTAAATACATGCCAGCGCAGTGCTAGAAGCTATAACGATGTAGCCCACTGGTTACTGCAATGACTGTGGAGATAGAGGTCATGGGTTTGATCCTGCAGTGGTGTAATCTAAAAAGGCTATCTGAGGCATTTTCTTTTAATTTAAATCAGTGCTGCCAGCAAAAACACCCTCACAGTGCCGTAACCTAAGGTGCCTCATAAGGCGCCCCATAGGTCACATTATAAAGTGCCCTGTCTGCCTATAATATGCCCTATAGGATGCTTTACAGGGTGCCTTATAGGGCGCCTATGAGGCACCTTAGGCTACAGCACTGTGAGGGTGTTTCTTCTGGCAGCACTGATTGAAATGAAAATGAAAAGCATCAGACAGCATTCCTAAATAACACCACTGTGGAATCAAACCCATGACCTCTGCTTCCACAGTCACTGAAGTAACCAGTAGGCTACATCTCTACAGCTGCTACCACACTGTTGGCTGGCTACAGAAAGATTACAAGTCACCACACAAACTGTCTGCTGTGGTTACCAGGATAGGGTAAACCCACCCGTACCCATGATGCACTGCACATGCAGATCAGCAGTCTACAGATGATCACATAATGGGGTATGCACCCCCACAGCACCTAGGCCTGGTAGGGGGAACTGACTGTGTGTGTTACTGGCACAGAGTAGTGACATTGTGTGGGTCCTGTGCTCACCCTGAGGGTGAGGTGGGGCAACCAGCATCAGGTCCGCAGCACCTGGCTTGGCTGAGATAGGCTATGCTGCAGGTCCCTATCAGTGCCAGTGTGTGATAGGTAGTCCTTGCAGACACAACTAGGATACACCTGTGTCCATCTGTATTTCCCAGTCATGTCTAGCCCTTGTGGGCTATGATGCACCCAGAATAGTGCATATCCTGTGTGGGTGCCATGGTCACATGTTATAGATGAAGGGGGGTGTTTGGACCCAAAAGCAGATTGTGTAGCACCACCCAACCCGCCCTCTGTGGCTCAGGGTGGGGGGACATGATCTCCCACCAACAGAACATAAGAACATAAGAACATAAGATATGCCATACTGGGTCAGACCAAGGTCCATCAAGCCCAGTATTCTGTTTCCAACAGTGGCCAATCTAGGTCATATGTACCTAGCAGTTTCCCCAAGAGACACAAGTTCCACAATGCTTGTACTGGGTCAAGCATTGATATCTTCGGTCACTTCTTAATAATGGTTTATGGACCTTTCCTCCAGGAACTTGTCCAAACCTTTTTTAAACCCAGCTACACTAACAGCCTTTACTACATCCTCCGGTAACAAATTCCAGAGTTTGATTACACGTTGAGTGAAAAAATATGTTCTTTTATTAGTCTTAAATAGTTTACCCTGTAGCTTCATTGCATGTCCCCTAGTCTTTCTATATTCTGATAAGGTATGTCTCTGCGGTGGCTGTAGAGAGAACCATCAACACCAGTCATGCTGAGGAACAGGCACCCTACAGGGCAGTCAATGCAGATCTGTATGCATCACATAAGGCAATGGCAGACAGGCAGAATGCTGGAGAAGCTCAGCTGCCAACCACCACTATCTGACATTCACCAGCAGAGGGCATAGTCAGTCTCCACCCACTGCACCCTGCAAGGTGTTCCAGCTATACACATACTAACTGCAGACAGTCTGCTAGCTAGTACATAGTGCATATTCCTGGAGGAACTGTGTGCACCCAAAAATGGGATGTGAGCACACACACTGTGACAATGAGAGCTGTGCTGAGCCGATGGAAACAGAGGAAAACAGTGAATATGCCTTTAAGACAGGAGACAGGCAAGGTTTTCACAGGGCTAAAACTACAGCCAAGCAAAAGAAGCACGTACTTGCTGAGGCTAAGCCACACCCAAGCCCTAACATAGGTGCAGGCTTAGACTCTAATGACAACCACCTGTGCAGAGATAAGGGTGTGGGAGCTAGGAAGCAGCTTTTTAAGCCTGCTTCAGTGCAGAGAGAAGGGAGAGCAGAAGGAGGAAGGAGCGAAAGAAGGAACAGGAGAGAAGGGAGACGTGGGAAGCTTAACTCCACGTGGGAGAACAGTTCCAGCAACAAAGGAAGCAGTCCTTGTGTGAGAGGTATGCTTCAACCGGAGACCAGCAGATGGGTAGCTGGGAAGGTTGCTGACGAGGTAGAACTAAGTACAGTGCAGAGTGTTCAAGAGCCAGTTGAGAACCCAAGCTGCCAGAAGGTGGGTGAACGCAGTTTGTGACATAGTGGGTCCCTCCAGCCCTGCAGAAAGAGCTAAAAAGCAGGAAACAGGAGCAGTGCTGAGGCATAAACAAAAGCACATGGCTAATGGTGGCCATGGAAACCAAGCACAAAGGAAAGAAACACACCCGTGCTGCCAATTAGATAGGGAGTCACGAGCTAATTCAGAACACCTGTTAGGGGGTGGAGTTAAGCACTACCCTAGAATTCAGACTCATAAAGAGGTCCCAGTAGAGGAAATGGAAGGAGTCGAGGAAGGTTTGGAGGAAGGTTTGGAAGGTATCGAGGAGAACGGAACAAGCAAGGTTATCCCAGGGAGGAGAAGGACAGAGTCTCTGTGGAAGGGAGGAACCAAGCTTCCAGTCAGAGAGAGGACAGAGTCTCCAAGAGAAAGATACAACAGAAGCAGACCAGGTTATCTGCAGTATCCTGAGGATTACAGAAAGGAGAGAAAGCCAGGAAGGCAGTTTAAACCTTCTGTGCACAAGTTGGGTTTGAACCTACAGCCATTCCCATGTCTCAGAGTAAACCTTTTTCAGCCAGGTTTAGAGGTAAGCCTAAAGGCTGGGGTTTTAATAATCACTGTGATTTTATCTACCCGGAGGGTTGGGGCTGTGAGGAAAATGACTGTGATGAGAATACTTGTTTAAAACAGTACCTGATTCAAGAGTATAGCCAGAAGCCTAAAGCAGTGAGGAAAGGCGTGGCACAAGATTTAACGTTGCAAACATTTCCTGCCTCACAAGAGGAATTAATGGAGATAGAACCAGAGTTTGTAAATACTCTGGAGGAATTGATGGACTGTACAATTACATTATCTAATGATATATTATCCCTGCATTGAATTAATGCTTTGAAGAGAAATACAGAATTGTTGGGATTTAAAAGTACAAAGCTGTGAAGAAAACAGAACTGTTTACCTTGATTGCTGGAAGCCATGTTTTTGTGCTGAAGTAAGCTGTTTGAGTTTGAAAGTTTTATTTTGTCCTTCTGCCAGAAGCACCTGTTTTTTGTACCTTATTTTCCTTGTTGAAATCCACCCCGGGAGGAGAATAAATCCTTGTTGCTTTGATCACTTTTGAGTCACACTACACTTTATTGGACGGTAAAAGAGAACTACATTTCCCAGAAGGCTTTGCCTCAGGAAATAGTGGAATACCTGTTCAAGAAGGAAACAAACCCCTTAAGCCCTACATGCCTTCGCTGGGGGCATTAATAGGGGGTCACAAATGGCGTAGTTGGCAGGATTTTCACTTGGATTAAAGGACACCTGGAGGGACAAGAGTCCAGCAGCAAGGAGCTGATATCCGGGAGCAGCAGAATCCTGTGCTCGGCTGACAGACGGTCTGAAGGGGAGCTACTCTTTCTCAGTGCCTGACTCTGCACTGGGCCCAGGTAATTGTGGCTAGGCATAAGTGTAGCGGGATAAATCAGAGGAAGAGGTAGTGCACAGCATTGAAAAAAAAAAAAAAGGGAGGAAATGTTTTTTTCCAGGCCGCACTTGGTGTTTCTTTTGTGTGTTTTCTCAGGTACCTGACACCCACGATGGAGCCGCAGGAGATACTAAGATGGATGTCTCTACAGTGGGACAAACAACTAGAAATGACCCGCCGCATGCAGGAACAAACAATGGCAGCCATCCATGAGCAGCAGAGACCCATTAGAGAGCTCATGGAACAACTAGTGAAGAAGCAGCAGGAGCCAGCAAAGGACTTTCCAATGTATACCCAAGGGGTAGGACTACCTAGTAGTGGTGCACTTTTGCTGGGACAATTAGCACCTACGGATAATTTGGACGACTATATAGATGCATTTGAGTGTATCGCAGAAGCCATAAAACTGCCTAAGGAGCAGTGGGCCATAAAGTTTGCAATGTCCTTATCAGGTGAAGCGTTATCTGCATATAAGTCGATGCCTGCTGCCTTGACAGTAGATTATGAGGCAATTAAGAATGTGGTGAGAGATAGGTTAGGGCTGACCCCTTTATTCTACTGACGCAGGTTTAGGGAGGCAAAATTTAAGCCTGGAGAAACCCCTAAAGCCCTGTATTATAGAATAAAAGGCTTAGCCTGGAAGTGGATTAAACCAGAGCATAAGACTGTAGAGTCTATAATGGATGATGTAATTCTGGAACAGTATTTAGAAGCTGTGCCACCAGAGATAAAACACTTTCTCATGTTGCAAAATTGTAGAACCACCGAAGAAGCAGCCAGCATGACAGAACGATATTTTGAGGCCGAGTTTGCAAAAACCTCAAAATTAGGCGTTCTGGGTGCAACAAGGGCTGGTAATATAGATAGGAATGCACGAAGTAAAATACCTTGTGAAAATGTGTTTTTTCCTGGGGGTAAAGGGAAATGTTCTAAGTGTGAGAACTTTGGGCATTTCCATAAAGACTGTGTTTTACGTACTGCATTAGTGTCTGGCAATGGGAAGAAAATCCAGGCAGGGTTTTTAATTCCCGTGCATGTGGAGGGCATAGAGGCCCAAGCGCTACTTGACTCTGGTGCTAACCAGAGTATGGTGTCCCAACGGCTCTGGGAAGACATACAAGCCCAGTCAGCACCAGGTCAAGCAGTAGGGCAAGTGAGAGTACAATGCATACACGGGTCGGCCTCCTATTACCCTGTATATGATCTTACCATAGAAGGGTTAGGAACGCAAAAGAAAGTAAAGGTGGCAGTAGTCCCACAGCTATTATATGATATCATTTTAGGAAATGATTGGCCCCTATTTTGCCAGGGGTTAAGGAAGGGTATAGAGGAAAGGACAGGCTATGTCTCTACCCGGTCCCAGGCCAAAACCCCTCAGGTTGAAATGGACCCTGAAGAGGAAGTAGCAGGACCATCCCGAGGTAGGGAGGATTTCCCTGAATCAGAAAGGGAGAGTGAAGAGGAAGTGACAGGCCCATTGCCCGCACAGACTGACCTTTTTGATGCCCCATCTAAGAAGGTGAAAAAAGGAAAGGCAAAGAAAAGACAGGAAAGGCAACACAGAACCCAGGGAAGGGCTGGATTGGAAGCCGGGGAGGGGTTACCCTGGGTACCAGCAGAATTAGTGAGAAAATTCCCTTCCTTCCCAGGGGAACAGAAAGCGGACCCTGCTTTGAAACGAGCCTTTGCCTATGCACAAGAAAAAAGGAATACTCTGCCCCGATTTCTTTTAGACAAGGATATTTTGTACAGGGAGAGTAACAATCCATTTACAGGGAAGGTAAGAAAGCAGCTGGTGGTACCGACTACGTTCAAGGCCATAGTGATGCGGCTAGCCCATGATCACCCAATAGGAGCCCACAAGGGAATTCAGGGGACATTGGACCAGGTCCTGGCCCGTTTTTACTGGCCAGGGGTCTACAAGGAAACTTCCCGCTACTGTGAAGCGTGTCCCACCTGCCAAAGGGTTACTGCCTCAAAACCGAGAGCAGTGCCTATGATACCCACACCTGCCATATCCACACCTATCCGTCGAATGGCAATGGATATTATAGGGCCACTTGTTAGGACTCCCCGGGGTTCTCAGTACGTATTGGTGATTGTTGACCAGGCTACACGTTTTCCGTGGGCCGTACCTCTTAGAAGTACCTCTGCCAGAACAATAGCCCTGGAACTTATCAAGTTGTTCTGTGAGGTTGGCTTCCCGCAGGAGATGTTCACTGACCAGGGGAGCCACTTTCTCTCTAAATACTTAGCTACTGTGTGGGATGCCTTTGGCATACACCATGTGCGGACTTCCGCATATCACCCCCAGTCCAATGGGATGGTTGAAAGAACCAATCAGACCATCAAGCAAATGCTTAGGCGGGGACTAGAGGGTCAGATGTCCGAATGGGATACGTTGTTACCCTTTGTACTATACGCATGTAGGGAACGCGTACAGGTGTCCCTAGGGGCGTCCCCATATGAATTACTATTTGGTAGAGCCCCTAGAGGAGTGCTTGATATTCTACGCGAACAATGGGTAGAACCCGATAAGGAGGAGACGGAAGTACCCCAGTTCCTCAGAGACCTGCGGAGTCGTTTGAAAAGAATGTCTCAAATCTCTTTGGAAAACTTACAGGCTAGCCAGAAGAGGCAGAAAAAATACTATGACAGGGGAACGAAACCTCGCCAGTTGGCGGTGGGGGATAAAGTGGTCATTATGGTTGCCGAGGTAGGACCCAAATTTGAGTCGAGATGGAAGGGGCCCTGCACTGTAGTGGAGAGGGTAGGTCCCGTCTCATACCTCATAGAAAATAGTAAGGGTCGTCGCCAAACCTACCATATTAATATTTTAAAACCCTGGAAGGAAAGGGTAGCGACGGTAAGGTTGGCCATTACAGAGAACCACAGGAACCCAGTAAGAAAGATTACGTGCTGTCCGTCACAGGTTCTGGCAGCCCGTAATATTTTAAGGGGGGGGGGATCTGTGACATAGTGGGTCCCTCCAGCCCTGCAGAAAGAGCTAAAAAGCAGGAAACAGGAGCAGTGCTGAGGCATAAACAAAAGCACATGGCTAATGGTGGCCATGGAAACCAAGCACAAAGGAAAGAAACACACCCGTGCTGCCAATTAGATAGGGAGTCACGAGCTAATTCATAACACCTGTTAGGGGGTGGAGTTAAGCACTACCCTAGAATTCAGACTCATAAAGAGGTCCCAGTAAAGGAAATGGAAGGAGTCGAGGAAGGAGTCGAAGAAGGTTTGGAGGAAGGTTTGGAAGGTATCGAGGAGAACGGAACAAGCAAGGTTATCCCAGGGAGGAGAAGGACAGAGTCTCCGTGGAAGGGAGGAACCAAGCTTCCAGTCAGAGAGAGGACAGAGTCTCCAAGAGAAAGATACAACAGAAGCAGACCAGGTTATCTGCAGTATCCTGAGGATTACAGAAAGGAGAGAAAGCAAGGAAGGCAGTTTAAACCTTCTGTGCACAAGTCTGGTTTGGAACCTACAGCCATTCCCACGTCTCAGAGTAAACCTTTTTCAGCCAGGTTTAGAGGTAAGCCTAAAGGCTGGGGTTTTAATAATCACTGTGATTTTATCTACCCGGAGGGTTGGGGCTGTGAGGAAAATGACTGTGATGAGAATGCTTGTTTAAAACAGTACCTGATTCAAGAGTATAGCCAGAAGCCTAAAGCAGTGAGGAAAGGCGTGGCACAAGATTTAACATTGCAAACATTTCCTGCCTCACAAGAGGAATTAATGGAGATAGAACCAGAGTTTGTAAATACTCCGGAGGAATTGATGGACTGTACAATTACATTATCTAATGATATATTATCCCTGCATTGAATTAATGCTTTGAAGAGAAATACAGAATTGTTGGGATTTAAAAGTACAAAGCTGTGAAGAAAACAGAACTGTTTACCTTGATTGCTGGAAGCCATGTTTTTGTGCTGAAGTAAGCTGTTTGAGTTTGAAAGTTTTATTTTGTCCTTCTGCCAGAAGCACCTGGTTTTTGTACCTTATTTTCCTTGTTGAAATCCACCCCGGGAGGGGAATAAATCCTTGTTGCTTTGATCACTTTTGAGTCACACTACACTTTATTGGACGGTAAAATAGAACTACATTTCCCAGAAGGCTTTGCCTCACGAAATAGTGGAATACCTGTTCAAGAAGGAAACAAACCCCTTAAGCCCTACATGCCTTCGCTGGTGGCATTAATAGGGGGTCACAAGTTACAAACGGAGGTGACCAGAACCCAGCCAAGGGCAGAGAAGCAGAGCTGAACACAGGTGAAGCATTAAGACAGTTATTCCAGGGAAAGAAGCCCCACTCTCAAGATACAACCATTTCTTACCAGGGAGAGCAGCTCTGGAAAGAAATCCTGAAGTTTCTTCAAAATAGTAATTTGGAAGGCATTACTGAGAACCCAGAAAGAGACAAACAATTTGTAAGGCAGGAGGGCATGCAAATTGACTCTTTTGAGCCAGATTCTGTTTGTGATGAATCTCCAATGGATTGTTCTTTATGCAAGAGGGAAGCTTGAAAATTGCTAGAAAAGAACTGTGAAAAGAAGTTTTTAGAGCAATCTTTCACCTAGCCAGGAGAATGCTAAGAGCTTCCATTAAGATAAAGAACTTTGCCAAAACCAGAGTTTGATAATTAAAGCAGCATTTTTGATAAATGACAAGAATTTACCTGTGCTGAATGAATGGAAAAGAAGTTATAATACATGTGCTGAAAAGTTTGCTGAAAACAGCTGCCGTGTTTAAAAGTGTTTTCAGTTCTTCAGCTCCAGTTGTACTTTTGTTTCCTGTAAGCTTTTCATTTGGAGAATGATCCTTTTTGCCTGTGTTTGAATTTAATGCTCGGAAGGAAACCCAAAATAAAATTCTTGTTTTGCCTTAACAACCCCCAGTGGTCACATACTACTTTGTCTTTAAGTAAACGAAAAAGAACTACAAGTCTCAGGATTCCCTGCTGGAGACAAAGTTGCAAACCTTTATTTAAGGACAAATATGGCAGCCCTTTGCCTGTAAGCCTCTGGCCCAGGCAGGGGGTCATGACAACACCAAGTAGGTATGTCAGTGATTGGGCCCCAGAAAACAGAACCCATAAATATCACTTGAGAGAAATGCTGCATAGCACTATGGAGGAACCTAGCCATGCTGTGGTCACTGCTCAGTCAGGGTGAGAGTGACCTCCCAGCATGACATGCTATGGTCGGCACTACAGTTTCCCAGCCATTGCCCTATACCCTGTGCAGATGCATCCTGCCCAGGCAACCTGTCCGGGCCATACCTACAGTACCTTGCTCCTCATTATGCACATTGGGAGGCTAAAACTGGAAACAGTGCAAGCAGTGTGGGCTCAGTAAGGTGTATGCAGGTGCCAGTATTGGGAGATGCTTCTGCATGCAGGGCCCAACAGCCTGACTCTCCATGATGCTTTGGATAGTGGAGCCTGTGGGTGTGGGTGTGTCTGCCCCTGTTGGCCGCTGCTCTAGGGCAGAGGTTCCCAACTCTGGTCCTGGTGGACCAAACACCATTCAGGTTTTCATGCTGTCCCTAATGAATATGCATGAGATACATTTGCATACAATGGGGGTGGTGCATACAAATGCAGCACAGGCATATTTATTAGGGACAGCTTGAAACCTGAATGGTGTTTGGCCCTCCAGGACTGCAGTTGGGAAACTCTGTTCTAGGGATTGCACATGTTTATGGTGTCTGTGCTCTGTAGGGTAAAATATAGGTGTTTCAGGCATGTTTAATTTATCTGCAATAAAGGTTCCGTCTTTATTACCACGGTTTAGTACTGGGTAAAATATGGGGACAAGGTTGGCAGGAGCAACAAGCTGGGACTTGAACTTGTGACCTTCTGCCCCTGAACACATTGGCTGTGTGTACTGCACCAAACTGTTGCCACAGGGGTCAGATCATTCCCTGGGGATACCATGACTGTTCGTCAAACAGACCTTGTCTTTTGCAGTGCACAGCACCCACCTAAACAAAGCTTGGCTGTAGTCTGCTGTAGGCAGATGCCACTGCCCCCTCCGCCACCAGCATCCTCCGCCACCATGCTGACATGCCCTTATGCCGGTGGTGCCCAGTCCCAGGCCATCCAGTGTGCCGGTTGGCAACTGCCTATGGTGTGGGTTCTTGGGTAGGGGTGCCTACATGGACATGCGCGCTTCCCCCTGGCACCGCCTGCCAATGTTATGTGCCCTGGGGGTACCTGCTGGGTAATATCCCCTGCGACACTATGGGACACACACTCATGCCCATGTTGGTCCCTCGTCAGTTGCTGTCTTGCTGCTTTGCAGTTTCATCATGCCTATGTGCCACCTAGGCATCTGCCTAGTCCACACTGTGCCCCAGCTGGACCAAAGCATGTGCCGCCAGCAGCCCCCTGTATCCCATTTACAGCATCAGTACAGTTGCTCTTTCCTACGTGCCCACTCTGCTGTTGCTGCACATGTGCACGCCCTAACAAACCTGCCCAATATAAACAACAAAAACCCTGATCACCGCTATTTCAATGTGGGATCATTCACTTTGTAGGGGGACAGAGCATAGACTCTTCCAAACATGATATCTTCCTTTTTACGCTTTGTCAGTAGTGTTGCTTTATGTGTATCATTAATATCACTATTGCCAGCTTGGTTATTGAGATTTCAGATGTGGTTCTGGTCATTTTATATGTTTATTTGCCTTTTCGGTTCCTGCACATGTATCACTACTATCACTTTTTCTGGGTTTCCCTGCCTTTGCTGTACATTGCAGACTGAAATGGTTTCTCTCTCCTGCAAATGTGCCTCTAACGCGAGGGTTTCACTGGCGTTAGTGTTCAGATCCGGATTTCACAGCGTTAGTGTGCCTGGAGCCTCTCCCCGCCCACTCTCCACCCATTTACCCCTATCTCCACCCTCTGGGAGGCCTAACTCCACCCTTCAGAGACGCATTCCACAGCGTTAGTGTGCCTTAACGCCGCTGCTGATGTTATCGCACGATAACATCACGTATTGCGCGATAACATCTCCGCTGCTACATTAAGACGGTTTAGTAAACATACCCCATAGTGCCACTCCTCCTCCCCTTCATCTTACCCTATCCTTCCTGAATAAAGTATAGTCTAGTAAAATTACATCCCGGTCATGGTTGTCAGTGAACCATGTCTCCATAACTGCCACTAAATCCATGTCAGCCTCTTTCATTAGAGCCACAACATCTGGGATATTATTTCCCATGCTATGAGCATTTATATACACTGCTTTCCAGATGTTGTTCCTTTTACACATTTCTATGGAGGTATTTAATGTTTCACTTACCTGGGGCTTTCACTTACCTGGGGGCTTTCATCACCCATCCCCAATGAACCTAGTTTAAAGCGCCTTTCAGTAGGTTAGCCAGTCTGTTGCTGAAGACATGTCAACCCTTCTTGGACAGATGGATGCCATCTCTGCTCTGCAGCCCTTGGAACATCATCCCATGGTCCAGGAAACCAAAACATTTTTGATGACACCATCCACCCAGCCATGCATTTATCTCCAAGATGTAAGCTTCTCTGGCTTGGCCTTTACCCTCAACAGGGAGGATTGAAGACAACATCACCTACACACCTATCTGCTTAACCCTCTGTTCCAGAGCCATGAAGTCACTTTGGTATGCTTAGAGGGATACCTAGCAATATCATTTGTGCCAACAGGGATGAGCAACATCAGGTAATAGTCAGTAAGCTTGATGATTCACATAACATCTCGGATTTTGGCACCTTGCAGACAGCAGACCTCTCTGGACATCAAGTCTGATCAGCAGATGCATGCCTCAGTACCCCTCAGAAGAGAATCACCAACCACCACTATCCATCACTTCCTTGTGGTCACTGATTTTGCAATTTTGGGGTGTTTGAGCTCTGATTCTTCCATTTCCTGGGATGCTTTCACCTCCTCCACTTCTAGGGCTGCCTAATGGTTTTTTAGTTCAAGGGCTGGAGGTGATGGATTGGTGATTCTGTAGGCCCTGGTGACTTGTGTCCAGATTTTGTCATTTTATAGGTTCCCATTTTCACCTCCTATTTTTGCTTTTTCACCTTTTGTAGAACAAAGATTCGACTTGTTCAAGCCATGGTATTTTCAATAACATCATATGGATGTGAAAGCTGGACAGTGAAAAAGACAGACAGGAAGAAAATAGATGCCTTTGAATTATGGCGCTGGCGACGAATACTGTGTATACCATGGACTGCCCGAAGAACAAACCAGTAGGTACTAGAGGAGATCAAACCTAAGCTTTCTTTAGAAGCTCAGATGACAAGACTTCGACTTTCATACTTTGGACACATCATGCGAAGAGAGAGATCATTAGAGAAAGACATCATGCTTGGCAAGATAGAAGGTCAACGCAAAAGAGGAAGGCCAGCAATGAGATGGATCGATACAATAACAGCAGCTACGGGTACCAGTCTGTCAACAATGAGCCGCCTGACTGAAGACCGAACACAATTTAGGATAGCTATCCAGAGGGTCGCCATGAGTCGACTCCGACTCGAAGGCACTTAACAAAAACATCTTCACCTCTCTTGGAGAGCTTGGGTGCTTCAAGAAGAATCTCATCAATGTACTTCTCACTGTCTTGAAAGCTCTTCAGCCTTGCCACCTCTTCTCTGAACTCCTTCACTTGTTTTCTGAGAATTTCAACATGCAAATAGGGCCGGCCCGTCCACTAGGAGATAGGTGGGAGGCAGCCGCAGCAATACACATGGGCTGCAGCAGCAGCACACATGGGTGGCTGCACTGCTTCCCCCCCAGCTGCCGCTGACTCCATTTGGGGGGGGGGAGGTGAACAGCAGCAGTATTTCCAAAAATGGCTGCATAAAGCTGCCTGCCTCCCCCTCCCGAGATGGAATTGGCGGCAGCTGGGGGGGGGGGGGGTAATTGTGATGGTGGTGGTGACTGGGGGGGGCCATGCCGGGATTTCTGCCTAAGGCGACAGAAATCCTTGAGCCAGCCCTGCATGCAAGCATCCTGAACATGGAACCAGACCTTCAACTGGCATTGGGATCTCTTTCTGGACAGAGGCAGAAGCTGTAATGGAGGCAAAAGCAATAGAAATGTTTATTTTATGTTTATGTTTTAATAGTAGTTTTTATAAAATAGCCCCAAAATAAGTGTCTACTTGCATATCCTACCTAGGTGACCTGTCATAAATTTACCTTCTATGAAAGACATTTATAAACCTTCTATGCTCATAAAATGCTGATTGACACATGCAATAAGTCTAGTATAAATATAGATATGCATGGTGCAAGCAGGCAAGTATCTGTTGAGGAGACATGCTTAAGGGAGGAGTTCAGGTGGGGCATGGTTAGAGTTTCTGTTCAGGTGCATACAGTATTTAAAAAATCATGCACATATGCATGTACTTTTCATGATAACCCTTAGGTATGTTCCTGAACATTATAAAATTCACTGTACACATGTACAAATAGTGTTGAATGCACCAAGATGCTCTTGAGGCAGAGTATTTGGGTAAGTTTGCTTATAAGATTGCCGGCTCCTTTGTGAGCTTGCCATATACATGTATATAAGGGATGTGCAGCCCAAAGATTTTCATTTCATTTCATTTCGTTCTGGCTTTTTTTCAGATTTTTTTTTCAATTCATTCTATTTTCCCTCAGTTGTGCACGCTCATTTGTAAGAGTGCACACTATTGACCAATAGTGCACACTCTTTTGTGAGAATGTGCAAATAGTGCATTCTGGTGCATAATAGTGCATACATTCTCACAAAAGAATGCCAACTTACCCCCTTGGCTGTGTCTCCATAACCTGCAAAGTTTCTGGTCCCAGACAGGTGTTTGGACAGTGCCGGCAAGTGAGGAGGGAGAACAGTGGAAGGAAGAGGAAGCATGTTTCATCCCAGTACTTGCAAAGACATGCTGACACAGCACATGGTAGGTCACATTAGCTTATGACTGGTGGAGGGGATAGAGATAAAAGGAGGGATGTCTGTCTTAAAGAGGCTGAGGACATTGACCTGGTCCTCTTTCCCAGCCTCCATGTCAACGGCAAGCAAGGTAGTCAGCTGATTTGATGTGCTGCACACAGTTCTTGTGGTACAACCGTTTTGCTGTGCTGGGGCTTATGAAATACTCAGCTTCCTTTTAGTAATTCTTTTTTTTAATTCTGTTTCTTCTTTCTTCCTGATGTTTATACATTTTTATAAGCTATACTTTTTAACTGTTGTGTGGCTTATTAAGGCACTGCCAACCTTTCCTACATAGAACAAAACAGGTTCCGTGGAAACATTGCCTGCATGGGTGGCCTTAGTTTGTGTTTTCCAGCATAGCTAGATAGTGCTTATTTCTCTGAGGCTCCATTGACTTTTAATATATAGTGTCTCACTCAGGCACTTTCTAGCATTGCTTAGAAAGTTAAGTGGGGCTTGTTCAGGTTGGTGCTTGGATGATAGAGCACAAAAAATATGTTTCCTATTTATATCTCCAAAGGGGTTTATACTTTTATTTACAGAGGTCAATTTGATTAATTGGACTACAAAAAAATTGATTCTGTTTCGTGCTCTGGATCTGCTATTAGGGTCAATCGAACTGGAGTAGTCTATTAATAATTTTTCAGTTTGATACTGATCCGAACTCTGCAGCATTCACTTATCAATGATATGCCACGTGGGTCCAAGCAGCCAACCTCCTCTCACTGGTCATGGTCTCATAATGCTGTCCAGCCCATATGCCCACCAAGCATGCAGGGACTGTGTCCATCACATCTGAACATGCAGTGGGAGTACCCCAAGCACATGTCTGGTCTACCAAGGCTAGGGTTGCAAAATGACTCCAGATGCACCCGACAAGCTAGATTCAGTCCTGGGTATACCTCATTGCATGCAGGGATATGTAGTTCTGATTTTTCTATTGCACTCCTTAAGAAAAAACAAGACTAAAAGCCCCTGCATGCAATGGGGTAAACCCAGGACTGGATCGGGCCTGTCAAGTGCATCTGGAACTAGCTAGCAAACTGGGCGTCACCCTGGACTCTTCTCTCTCTTTCCATCAACATATTTCCTCTGTGGTGCGTACTTCCTTTTTTCACCTTCGTCAGATAAGGGCTGTTCGGTCATTTCTTCCTTCTTCCTCTGTTGTCACCCTTGTTCTGTCACTTGTGATCACATGTTTAGATTACTGCAATGCTATCTTTGCAGGCCTTCCCTCCTTCTAGCTTCGCCGTCTCCAATTAGTCCAAAATGCAGCCGCTCGTCTCATCACTTGTTCCCCCGCTCGTTCTCACGTTACCCCCTGCCGCTTCACCCTCCACTGGCTTCCAGTTAAGGTCAGGTTCATTTATAAATTGCTCATCATTGCACATAGGGATCTTCATGTCAGCACCCCTCAGTATCTGGCTGATATTATCCATCTTCAATCTTCCCCACGTCTTCTTCGCTCGGCTCACGGCAATCGCCTCTTCCTCCCCTCCCCATCTTAGGCCCACCTTGAACTCACCCATCACTCTGCATTTTTCTTTCTAGGCCCCGCCTTATGGAATTTGCTCCCACTATCGCTTCACACTGAATTATCCCTCCCCCATTTAAAAGCTCTCCTTAAAACTCATCTTTTCTGTCAGGCCTTCGATCTCCCCTCTTCCACCTATGGTGCCACATCCCCCAGCTGCGCCCCCCACTTTTCATAATATCCTCCCCTCATATTTTCATTTGCTCCTCTGCCCCTTTCCCTTCCCTGTCCCTTGTCACCATGTTCTTTCTCTGGACCTCTCTCTGTTTTCTACCTTTTTCGGTTTTGTCTATCCCTGTCCTGTCTATTGATGGCGTTCCTTTCTGACTTTATTTTCAGTAGCCTCTATCCATTTTGTATTGTACACCACCCTGACGCCCTGGCATGGGCGGTTTATCAAACTCTGCTAATAAAGATAAAGATAAAGAACCCTAACCAAGGCACATAACCATAAGGGCAGAGTGAGGGGGCAGCCATCATTCTTGCAGTAGAGCAGATTGGATCCAATGATTGATACAGTATACAACAGCATCAGAGTATTTTAGGTCTTTTTCCAAATGCCTTGGGGCAGAAATTGAGCACACCAACCATGTTCCACAGAGGCATGGAGGAAAGGGATGGACTCAGACATGCAGTGCAAAGGTATTGGGTTTAGACTGGTTTGCAGTCCCACCTATAGACACATAATGTGTAGGAAGTACAGTGAGTCATCTTAACGAGCTGCTGGTTCTGCCTCCGTATCCATACTGATCTGCTGCAACTCCATGGCTATGGACACAGGCCAGCAACCCATATCCATAGCCTTGCTTGAACAGCAGTCAGTTAACTTCAGAACCAAATAATTCTTGCCCCAGACCTCATCCTTAGAATACTTCACAGCGCAAACAGCACAACTTCAGATACAGCTGGCAGAGCTTGCTTCCAGGGCTTCTCTACTTCTGAGTGTCACAAACTCTCAAGCATAGCTTCCAGAAAAGCAGTCAGCCAGGACAAGCAACGGTGAATCACATAAGAACATAACATAAGCCATCAGGCCCAGTATTCTGTTTCCAAGCGTGGCCAATCCAAACCTTTTGTAAACCCAGCCACACTAACAGCTTTTACTACATCCTCTGGTAAGGAATTCCAGAGTTTAATTACTCATTGAGTGAAAAAATATTTTCTCCTATTATACTGTATCTAAATGGGCTACATTGTAGCTTAATTGCATGTCCCCTAGTCTTTCTACTTTAGTAAAGGAGTAAACAACCGATCTATGTTTACCCATTCCATGCCATTCATTATTTTATAGACCTCTATTATATCTACTACTACTACTATTCGTCATTTATATAGTGCTACAAGGCACTATAGCTATAGCTATCCAGAAGGTCGCCACGAGTCGACTCCGACTCGACAGCACTTAACAACAACACAAGGCATAGAAACGGACTCACTGGAAGATTGTCCTTAAGGTTCTTCATGTGGCAGCTGTTCTAATGTAGCAACATATTTGTATCTGAGGGCTTCCAGTAATTTGTTATATGGAAACCACCTCCTGTCTTCTGAATCAGAATATCCAAAAATGGAATCTCAAACTCATTCACTTCCATCTTAACCCTGGGAGTACCAATGGGGTCAAAAGTGACCCCATTGCAAGTTTCAAAACACGTATCTCGGAAACTAGTTGTTCAAGAATGAAATCTTTTTATGACTTTTCACATGTCAATATTCTCTTTATATTGCACCACGAGAGGAATAATTTTCATCCACTAGGTGACACTAGTGATGAATTGCAGCACAGAGTACCAATGGGGTCATTTTTTACTCCAGTTGCTTACGTCCGGTTTGGATCATGATACAATTTGCCGTTTTGAGAATTTTTTGATCTGACAAAGGTATTTATCATTAATTATGTATCATTTATTTCTTGTACTCTTATTTTATGAAAATTACACATTTTCTGTAATTGATATTATACGTTCTCTAATTATTTTCGATGAAATCTAAAGGCTTTCAGCTCATTCATCACGATTATTGTACACCTATAGTAAAACTTCTTTGCATTTTATTCAACTTTATCTTTGCTTATTTATTTTAGGTTATTGTTTATGATGTCAAAATGAAAGTATTCAGCTGCCCAAGTAAGAGAAATATTGCAATTAGATGCTAACAGTGACGGCTCTGAGTCGTCTCATGCAGCATATTCAGCAAGCGAAGAAACATATCAGCCAAGTTTGGGCGATAAATCTGATGATGACAGTCATGATTCAGATGGCGACAGCAGTTGGTCTCCAAGTGAATGTGAGACTGATATTGAGCCGGTAACATCGCCTGCAGCAAAGAGTCAAGTTACAGGTCGAGTCAAAGGTCAAGGCTGTGCTGGATGGGGAAGAAGGCTGGAGTCCTCGGTGTCAGTATCATCTGTGAGGAATCTTAGTTGTGGTCATAGAGGAGCTAAGAGGTCATCAACTATAAGCACAAATGTTGCCATTGAAGCCTATGTATATAAGGATGCCACATCATGGAACAGGAAACCTATAAAGCAAGCTGCTGGAAGATACGCCAGAGCTAATGTCATGCCCGTACAACAAGGTCCTACAAGGTATGCTGTACAAAATGTTGATGGCCCTCTCGCAGCATTCCACTTGTTCATGAGGAAGAACTTATTGAATGAAATCATGATGTGGACAAGCAAACAAGGAAGACACATTTATGATGACACCTGGAAAGATTTGACATACGGAGAATTTCAACGTTTTCTTGGGCTTCTGATCCTCTCAGGCATTTACAAGTCATGAAATGAATCCATAGTTCACTTGTGGAACCTTGAAGATGGTCGTTCTTTTTTCGGCCCGTAACATTTTTCAGCAAATTTCTTGTGCTCTCAGATTTGATGATGCAACCAAAAGACATGAACAACAAGGCATGGATAAGCTTGCTCCAATCAGACACGTTTTTGATACCTGAGAAGCAACTCTAAAAGACGCCTTTGTTCCTGATGTAAATGTTACTGTGGATGAGCAACTGCTTACATTTCATGGCCGTGTTTCATTCAGACAATATATTCCCAGCAAACCTGGGAAATATGGCATAAAGCTATGGATGTTGTGTGACAGTACAACGTCATATGTTCTGCGTCTTCAAGTATATACAGGAAGGGAACTCGGACAAAACAGGGAACAGAATCAGGGTGAAAGGCTTGTGCTGCAACTCACTGAAGGATTGATGCGATCTGGCAGAAATGTTACTGTTAACAATTTCTTCGGCAGTTTATCCCTGTCATGGAAATTGCTAGAAAAACAAATCCAGGGAGGCGGAGCCTAGCGCGAAGGGGAATGGACGCGTGAAACGAGTGCTCCAGAGGACTGCATCTTAATCCTGTGCCTGCGCCGGCATTTGTGCTCGCGATCCCGCGAAACTTACTGTGCAGTGTTTGGAAATGGCAAACTCCAAGCCGGTCCGATTAGACTTTGCTTCGGGGTCTGGAACTGGCAATAAGCGATCGAAGACGGAGCCTCCGTCCCCCCAAAAGATGGCGGCTGGACGTGAGCAGCCGGAGGCGCTACAAGAGCTGCTACAGGAGATCAGGGCTGTGAAGGCCATAGTTACGGCGAACAGCACATCGCTCCAAAATGTGCAGGAGGACATGCTGCAGTTGAAAGAGCAAATCGGGGCCCTCGCAGTACGTCAGGATCACACGGAACAGCGTGTGCAAGTGCATGAGGAAAGGCTGAAGCTTGTGGAAAAGCATACCCGTCAAATAGAACACTTGCAAAAGGAGATGGAAGACATGAACAACCGGGCCAGGAGGAATAACGTCCGCGTGGTGGGGGTCCCGGAGGGGGCAGAGGGACAGGATATGTTTGGCTTTATATCAAAGCTCCTCTCCTCCGCCTTACAATTATCATTTGACACTCCTTTTGAAATTGAACGGGCGCATCGTGTCCCCACGCAGGCCCTGCCTCATCATAAACGCCCTCGGCCTGTCATTTTCAAGACCCTACGGCATCAGCACGCTATAATGATATTAGAAGCAGCACGGGCCCGGTCACCAGTGAATTTTGAGGGGCACCGGCTCATGTTTTTTCCTGATTTTGCAAAAATCACTGTGGAGAAAAGGAAGCGCATCTTGGACTTACGACCGCGCTTGCAGCGCTTACAGGCCCGCTTTGGCCTTCTCCAGCCTGCCCGTATGCGAGTGACTTTACATAATGTCACTAAAACATTTGAAGATCCGAATGCGCTGGGGCTTTACATAGAGGAGAAGGAAGCTGAACTGATGAACTCTTGAGCATTCTTGAAACTTGCTTTCTTCTCCATTGTGTGTCTGTGAATCGGGAAAGCTTGAGCCTAACTGTGGGCTTCCCTTTCCCTGGATATATACTTGCTAATTCCAGAAAATTTGGTTTGCTTGAAAGGAAGTGGACTGGCTGGCGCAGGCCTTTTTGGTCATTTTCGTCACCTCTGGTTGCGTCTTCCCGCTTCAGTGTGGGCTCACCCGTTCAGGACGACAGAGTCCCCCCCCCCCCTGGAGTATATGGGCTGTAGCCATGATAGTATTAAGATAAGCGATGTTTTTTCATGCTGTGTGACACCCTTAAGTATGCTAATGTCTATTGGTTATAATGTCAATTATATGATTGATGTAGGAGTCATGCTGACAATGTTACTGAAGTGTATGTATGCCTTGCTTGGCTTATGGTATCCTTGCGCATTCACTCATTGAATGTTAATGGGGTGAATAACCCTATTAAGCGCAAGAAAATCATATCGTATGGCAAGCATCTCCAAAGTGATATTCTGCTGTTACAGGAAACGCATTTGAACGCGAAGGAGTCCCAGAAACTGAACATCCGCCCCTTCTCTTTACTAGCGTTTTCCCCTGCACTGGGTAAGCATAATGGGGTGGCCATCCTTGCCCGAAAATCGCTCAATATGCAGGTGACTCATTCTCGGGCAGATGAGGAGGGTCGATGGGTTCAAGTTTTTATTAAGGTTGGGTCTTTAGAACTAATGTTGCTTAATATATATGCTCCCAACAAGGACTCTCCTGACTTTTTCCGTAATATAGCTGAGCTAACTTGTACTCCTTCGCACATACCAGTGGTCTTGGGGGGTGATTTGAATCTAGTCTTAGATGCGCTGGTTGACAGGAAACCTCCCAGGATTTTGGAAAGTGGCCGGGCCCAAGGGGTATTTCATTCCCTGATTCATGAAGCTGGCTTAGTGGATGTGTGGAGATTATTTCATCCTGATGCACAGGAATTCACTTTCTACTCATCCCCTCACCAGTCTTTGTCGCGAATAGACTACTTGTTGGTCTCTAAGTCCCTAATCCCACATGTTACCGACGCTACTATTCTTCCCTCCAGTGTATCCGACCATGCCGGTGTCTCGATGACTCTGCAGGGAGTTGGACCTCGTTCTGCTCGGGGCCCTTGGAGTTTTGATCGCGGCTGGTTGCAAAATGTTGATTTTCAGCGGCAGTTGCGGGAGGCGATACTTAACTACTTCGACCTCAACCCCCCTCATTTGACATCCGGGTGGGCCAGATGGGAAGGGTTTAAGGCCTTTATAAGGGCGGTTATCACCAGTTTTAGTATTGGACAGGCAAAGCTACACAAGGAAAAACTGGGGGTGTTGGAGGAGCAAATTAAAGCAGGGGAACGGGTGTTGACCAACCGGACGGACCCCTGTGTGTTACTCCGTTTGCAGCGTTTGAGATTCCGCTATAATCAGCTCCTCACCACGGAGGCGGTCAAGAGCATACGTTTACAAGAGGGTCTCTACTATCGGGAAAGCAATAGAGCCAGCAAACTGCTGGCCAGTCAGTTGAATGCCCGGAAGGAGCGAGGGCGGGTTGCTGCCCTTAGAGACCCTCAGCAAGGGGCGGTGCGGGCTACAGACTCAGAGATTTTGGCGATCTTTCGAGACTTTTATGATCGCCTATACTCGTCGGAGGGCATCTGTTCCCTGGAGGCTTTCACGCAGCTTCTGGAACGAGTTCGTCAACCCGAGATAGACCCGGATGTATTGGCTCCCCTGGATCTCCCTATAACTTTGGAGGAACTTGCCGGGGCGATAAACTCCCTCTCCTCTGGGAAAGCTGCGGGCCCCGATGGTCTCCCGGCTGAATTCTTTAAGGTGTTCTCTAAGGACCTGGGCCCTTTCCTGTTACAATATTACCAAGCGTTATTGGCTGAATGCCCTCGACTAGGCTCCTTTGCATCTGCCAGCATAGTGGTCATCGAGAAGCCTGGGCGGGATCCCCTTGAGGTAGGCAATTACCGCCCTATCTCATTATTAAATGCGGATTATAAGATATATGCCTCTATCTTGGCGGCACGTCTATCCCCGGTGCTACCGCAGTTGATCCATCCAGACCAATGTGGTTTTGTTGGGGGTAGGTCAACAGCGGATAACGCCCGGCTCCTGTGCCACATTTTGACCGAAACCGCCTCTCTGGAGACGCCTGTGGTTGGCTTATCCCTCGACGCTGAGAAGGCGTTTGACCGCCTTGAATGGTCCTTCCTGTTTCACGCTCTTCGATGGTTTGGGCTTGGGGAAAATTTTATCCATCACATTGGCTTGTTATACGCTACTCCTACGGCCCGTATTTGTGTCAATGGTGCCCAATCTCATGAATTTCGGCTACGTCGCGGGACGCGTCAAGGTTGCCCCCTCTCCCCGATGCTGTTTAATCTTGCATTGGAGCCTCTCACCCTGTTAATCAGACAGAATCCTATGATCCATGGTGTTAACATTCGGGGTGCTGAGATCAAGTTGTCGGCGTACGCGGATGATTTGTTGCTCTTTACCACTCCATCCTCGGTCCCCTCTGTCCTCACTCAGATTGATGACTATGCTGTTTTGTCTGGTTATAAGATTAACTGGATTAAGTCGGTGGCCTTCCCCCTCAATGCCCGGGTACTTAAGGAGGATATCGCACAATTTCCATTTGTTTGGGAAACGGGAGCGGTAAAATATCTGGGGGCTTACTATTGTTACCCGTTAACGGAAACGGTTCGGTATAATACAGATCGCCTCGTCTCTTTAGCTAAGTCCTTGACGGCCAGATGGTCTCCTTTAAATTTGTCATGGTGGGGCCGCCTAGAGTCTATCAAAATGACCATTGCCCCAAAACTCAACTATATTCTAGAAATGTTGCCTATCTTGTTTCCACCTCAGGTGTATAGGCAGATTGAGACGGTACTTACTTACCCGGTATCTGTGGAACGATAGACCCCCGAGGATTGCTTTAGCCAAGCTTAAGAACATCAAAGGGGAGGGGGGAGTGAGTTTCCCTGATTTTCAGTTGTACCATAGGGCTTTCCTGCTCAAGCAAGGGGGCAGGTGGCGGGAAGAGGTGACGGAGATCAGCCCTGTTTGGCTGGACGTGGAGAGACGGATCGTGGAGCCGTTTCCTTTACGGCTCGCTCAAGGTATGCTCTTCCCACCGTCTCCCCGTTGGCCTCCTCTTTTGCTAGACACTCAAAGGGCTTTCCAGGACCTATTGGTCCAAACACCCCCCGCGGAGAGGTTTTCTCTGGATCTTCCGCTTTGGCACAATCCCCTGTTTAAAATCCAGAATAAACCCTTTGCCTGGCAACAGTGGTACAGTAAACGTATCTGGACACTGAGCCAATTAGTTCGGGCTGGGGAGTGGAGAGACTTTGGGGAACTGCAAAGGGAATTCCTCCTCTCGGGAACCCTTGTTTTTCAATGGCTACAGTTAAAACACTGTATACGGACAGCGCTGGGGGAGGGGGGACTTCCTGTAGCAGGCAGCCCGCTCCTGATGGAGCTCACTCAGGCCTGGACTGGCCCTGGTATAGTCTCCTCTCTATACAAACTCCTGTTGCGGCAGGGTTCCCTAGGCCCTCAGAGGCTGCAGAGCCCTTGGGAGCACGAGTCAGGGGTTATTCTCTCGGCGCAGCAGTGGTTCGATTTTTGGGCCAAACAGACTCGGGTTACTAGATCGGCCTCCATCACTCAGACCCTATTTTTCTTTGCTCATAGAGCTTTTGTTACTCCTGTGAAGGTGACTAAGTGGGACCCCTCGGTTAGCGGTAATTGTTGGCTGTGTAAGGCCGCAGTAGGCACCTTACGGCATATGATGCTTGAATGCTCTTTCCTTTGTCCATATTGGACTCAGGTGTGGGATTGTATCCAGGACATTCTTCGCTTTAAAGTCCCTCTTACCTGGGAGGTCCTGGTCTTCCGCTCTGGGTCTGGGATTCCCTTAGAGCGGCATGACTCCTTCCTGTTAGACTTTCTTTTAGGGATTGCCATTTGCTGCAGGGTACGTAATTGGAAAGTACTCTCTGACCTCCAGTACCAGGTCTGGTGGAATTGTGTCTGTTTATACAGCAAGTACGAATTGATGCCCCGTAAAGGCGTCCGACACGGGCCTGGATACAGGAGGAAATGGCAATCTCTGCTCCAGTATTGTAATACAGCTCGCTGTTCATATGATGATGTTCCTCCTACACATTAGGTCGCTTTGTCTTACTGGTGTACCTCTGTTTTCTTTCTTTTGTCTTATGTATTTACTTTCGTTAGTTGGGGGTGGATATGCTACAGCTTAGGTATGTAGGGGATGGGGGGGGAGGGAAGGGTGGGGTGGAAGATATGTGTGTTGGTTCTTTATTGTTGTTGTTTGTTTGTGTGAAAATTTAAATAAAACTTTAAAAAAAAAAAACAAAAAAAAAACAAATCCAGAATGGCAGTCCAAGTCAAAGCAGACGTCGTCCATTCCACTTGGAATTAGGAAAGTAGCTGCTTCAGAGTAATTGCAGCGAGACTTCTTCCAGCATTGAAGAAGACATTGATGCTGTTTGCAATGTCGAGATCCCAAAGAAAAGGGCAAGGTGTCACTGCTGTTCCAGAGAAAAAGACAAGAAAAGCAACATAGTTTGCACCTCCTGCAAGCACAATGTTTGCAAAGAACATTCAGAAATTGTCTGTGTCTCATGCAAATGACTGTAGTACTTTACTGTGTTCATCAAGTGCATGCAAAAACTGCTTTCATGGCAACTCTTCTTCATGTAATTTTATGATAAAGCATTAAATTTCAAAACATTTAACCTTCATATAATATATAATAAATTTGGAATAATATTTTGTCTGTTTAGTTTAAATTTTTCATGGTTAACAATTAAAATTCGTCGTGGGGTCATTTATGACCCCAACGGTATTCAGTGTGTGCAAAAAATCTTGGTAATTCCAGGGTTAAACTGTAACTTGCAGTCACATAAATTCAGCCAATCAAGAAATTGATGCACTGCAGACAGACTCCCCTTCCATAGTAAGAGCATATCATCAATGTACAGTTTTTAGAGCAAAATACATTCTTTGAAGCTGTGATCACTCAAAAAAGTAGTCTCAAACATATCTACATAGAGATTTGCAATTTCAGGGGCCATTGTGGCCCCCATAGCCATACCTTTTATCAGCTGAAACAAAAGAAGATACACTTAAGCGCCAACTCTGCTACCTCACACAAACGTTCAGTAGGGACATGCGCAGGGCGAGCCCTAGAATTCAAAATGGAATGAATAACAGTAAGAGCCCCATCTTGCAGGATATTTGTGTATAAAGATTCAATATCAAGCGAGACTTTCTTTTGCAAAGCTCACATCTGATTGGTGATGATAAGCTAAGCCATAAACTTTTAAGTTATCATTTTGATTTTATTATACTGTTATGGCAATTTTTAAATTTAGCACTCAGAGAGGTGTTGGAGCATATATTCAGTGGTGATTTTCACCCTTTAAAAAGATTGAAAGGAAAGGTTTATGTTTCAAAAGGGGGATCCCTTGCACAACAAACATTCCGACATAAAGGATTTTTTTTATTCATAATATTTCATTTAATTACAATAAGTAATAAGCAGAAAAGAGAAATAACTCAACAGTCCACCTCATGGGGAGATTCATAAACACATCTAACATAAGGAAATACAAAATCAAATAATATCTTGGGAGAAGAGCTTATGCCCGAAAACAATATAAACAACTCTATTTTTACAAGCATGTTAGCATAAACACAATCACTCAATACTGCATATTCACTGTGAGCAATCATTATTAAGAAAATCTTCCAGCGAGGAAACCTCCATAAAAATATACTTAGATCCCCCAGACGTGACCAGGCATTTACAAGGAAACTTGTTTTTATCAATTTCAGAGTTAAAAGATATGAGTAGTAGACCTAGTAGTAGACCTAGTAGGAATCAAATCATGAGGTAATTCAATGAAATCAGATGTATTCAAAGTATCTAACTGAGGAGGAGCCTCAGTTCCTTGCACAGACCCACTAATTGCCGTAGATGCCTGAGGCAAATAATACAACTTTTGTTTTTGATAGCAGATTTATAAGTTTCATACATCTATCTGCTAGTAGATTTTCCCACTCTTCAACTGTGATTTGTTCCAGCTCATGAATGTTTCCAGAATTCTTTTTACCAATGGCAGATTGCAGCTCCTTTCAAAGGTTCTCGATTGGATAGAGATCATGACTCATTGCTGGCCAGTTTAGAACAGCCCATTTGTTCCTTTTTAACCATTCTTTTGTACTTTTAGATGTATGCTTTGGGTCATTGTCCTGCTGGAGGACCCATGACATTCGACCCAGACCTAGCTTTCTGACACTAGGCAACATATTTCACTCCAAAATACCTTGGTAGCACTCTGATTTCATGATTCCTTTAATACATTCCTGGCCTCCAGTTCCTGAGGCAGAAAAACAGTCTCATAACATTATGGAACCTCCACCATATTTAAATGTAGGAGGGGTGTTTTTTTTTACCTTTATACGCTTCATTTCTTTGCCTGTAAATATATCACTGGTCTGCTTTGCCAAAGAGCTCAAGTTTGATTTCATCTGTCCACAGAACATTTTCCCAGAAGGATTGTGTTTCTCAAAGTGGATTTGGGCAAAGATCAGGCATGTTTAGTGCTCAGCATAAGGTGCAGTTTGAAACCACCACTCCAGAATTTTCCAGTTCAGTCGTAAGCTTCTTGGATGTTGTACATGGTGTTTTTCCAACAGCTTGCACTAACTTTCTCAAGATTTCTTATTAATTTATTTAACTTTTTTTATATACCGCCTTTCAGAATCTCAAGGAGATTTACATGGAACAGAACTTCTTTTACACAGAACGTTTTTCAAACTTATTGGATTAATTTTCCTCTTCCCACCATGTCCTGGGAGGTTCTTGATAGTTCTATGAGCAGAAAGCTTCTTAATAGCATTGTGAACTGTAGACACAAGAATTCCATGGTCTTTGGTGGTGGCCTTGCACCACTTTGAAGTTTGATGTTTGGTGATAATGGCTTTTCTGACGGACTCAGGCCATTTTCTTGTCTTCACCATTGTGAAAATGGAACAGGGAGTTAATGTGGCCATTTTAAATACTATAGCCATCATTCATTTGTTGATTCAAGTCATTTGGGTACTGACAATTGATCACAGGTGCATCTAATTTTACTGTAATGGGAATGTAGTTCTATTCAAACTGATTTGAATTGTTTATAAGTGTGCCAATAATCATGCCCTTGCAATATCCCAGTTTTTATACTATTTCCTTTTTTAATTGGTGCTGTTTTATTTGATTCTTTTATGTGTCAAATATGTGTGCATATCTAGTCCAAATCCATTTCACTAGTCACTTTTGTTTATGAGATATTGGACATTAAGGGATTGAACTACAAGGGTGCCACTAATGTTGACCATAACTGTATGCTTGGTTGAATTACAATTATGCATTCCAGGAGCAAATAGCAGATATACCTGAAATGTCCTGGAGATCACATGACATCATTTTATGGCTTACCTTCATGATCTCCTCTGGGTCTCTAATGAAGCTACTGTATATGCATTTATTGTAACAAATAGTAACAACAGTGCTGACATGCCTTCCCTCACCACCACCACAACACCGTAGCCTTGCCCCCATCCCCCAGACATCCCCTGCCCCAACATCCCCAATCTTTCACTTTTTTCCTACACCCTTCCCTTCACCCCTAACCTTCCAATCCTTTATCTTATCCCCACCCTTCAATCTACTGAGCTGAATTAAGTGCACAAGTAGTTGATCCTCTGCCCATTCCCTCTCCTCATATGACACACCTCTGCCTATTTCTTGCCTCATCTCTATCCCCTTCCCTTCTGTATTTTTACATTCTAATGTATGGCTCATGCCCTGTTCAGAAGTACTGGCTGACATCATCTGAGACATCATCCAGCAGTCCTTGATGCTGTTGGCCTGAATGCAAATCTGGGAACCTCTTGGAGCCACCTACTACACAGGGGACAGGTCCCAGTATTTTAGAGGTGAAGCATATTTCTGTAGATGGGAGGAGCAGGGCTTTATGAACCATTGGAGGTGGCTGGATGGATCTGGCAGATCATTGTCTTGCTTGTGGCTCAGTGAATATTCTAGGAGCTGGTGGTTCTGCAACAAGCTGGGAGGTGTAGTGGTAGGTCAGGCATTGCTTCTTCTCCCTTTGCAAAGCTGTGATCTCACAGGAGAATGACCTCATTTCCATGACCTGCCCCTGTGAGACTTCCAGCCATCTCTTACAGATTGCCAACTATTGCACTTCCAGGTTTAACCATTGTTCAGAGATTGCCACCACCCTCTAATGGAGCTCCAGATTCCTTGCTAGCTGAATTATCAGTTGGTAGTTTAGCAGCAATAGCCACTCACCACAGTGGACTATTTGGTGCCCTCACCTAAATACATCATACCCATATTCTTCACCTCTTCCTGGGCCCCCAGCTCCTGCTGTAGTCTTGTCATGCAAGAGGGATGGCTCTGGAAGCTGTAGGTCACCAAGTTTCTCTTTGTCCTCTTTTATCTCCTCCTTCTGGCTCATACCTGGCCGAGCAACCTCCTCCTCTTCCTCCTTCTATGTCATCCTTGTCTTTGCTCCCAATTTCCCTCTTCTGGTTTTTTCCTCGGTCTCTGCTGCTTCTGCCTCCATGAAGGTTTCCTAGGATGCCTAAGCACTTTGACTTCTGTACTGGCTGCTTGTCCTGGGCTCTGCATCTGAAGCAATGGTCTTAGCTACAGGTAAAGAAAAAAGTACCCAATCAATATGTGAATACCATAGGATGCTATATAGAAAAATGCTGCAAGCATGGTTTCTCAGTCAATGTATACTGTTATATTTGGAGCAGCAGGAAGTGTAAATGAGAAGGTGTTTAGCATTGCCTGTCATGCCTCATATGCCTATACTACTACCACTACTTATTTATATAGCGCTACAAGGCATATGCAGCACTGTACAGACACATGTAAAAGACAGTCCCTGCTCATCAGAGCTTACAATCTAGTCAAGACAGACAACACAACAGCCGAGGACAAGGATAAATCTAGGGGAATGGTAAGGAAACAGATAGGAGACTAAGCGGATGAGGATCCAAAAGTGGCCTCGAAGAGGTGCGTTTTCATCCTGGATTTGAAATAGGTGAAAGATGGAGTCTGATGTAGTTTGTTCCAGGCATAAGGAGCAGCAAGGTGGAAGGATTGAAGTCTGAAGTTGGCAGTAGAAGAGAAGGGCACAGATAGAAGGGATCTGCCAGAACAGTGGAGTTCCAGAGGAGGGGTGTAGGGAAAGATAAGAGAGGAAAGGTAGTGAGAAGCAGCAGAATGAGTGCACTTATAGGTTAGTAGGAGAAGTTTGAACTGGATATAGAAGTAAATAGGGAGATAATGAAGCGACTTGAAAAGAAGGATTATATGAGCATATCGAGGCTGGCGGAAGATTAGCTGTGCAGCTGAGTTTCGAACAGACCAAAGGGGAGAGAGATGATTCAAAGGGAGACTAGCAAGGAGGAGGTGCAATAGTCTAGACAGGAGGTGAGCTAAGGGTGGATACGTGTCTTAGTGGTATATGTAGAAAGGATGGGACAAATTTTGCCAGTGTTATTCAGAAAGAAGCAGCAGATTTTAGCTATCTGTTGGATGTCTGCAGAGAAAGAGAGAATAGAGTTGAAGATGACCCACAAAGGGAAAATGAATCCCCCTTCAGGTATCCCAACCCCATGTTGGACCACTGTCTTCAATCTTGTGCTAACATCTGCAGCTGTATGCTCCAGTAAGGAACAGCCCTATAGAATGTGCTGACATTCTGAAACCACAGAGCTGATAGCTGACACAATGACAGCTCTAAAACCCACACAGCTATGAAACTGCCACCTAGGCCCCATGGCCATGCACAAGGAGACAAAAAGAAGAGCTAGGTGGCAGGATGTAGCTAAACCACATCAATATCTGGAGACAAACTGCAGGAAACTGTGTCAGTGTAAGACAAGGAACTGCAAGGATGGCAAGAGAAACAGGATGCCAAAAGGGGAAGGTAGAGGGCAAAAGGTTAAGGAACACACATACTTGAAAATAGGGGACAAACAAGGGAAAAGAAACTTGACTGCAAGCGGTGCAGATTTACAAGCCCAAAACTGAGTATAAAAATAGGAGAAGAACACCAGTATTTGACAGACATTTAATTTTGAGCAACGCTAGCCTCTATCCCAGGACCTATTTACACACAGGTCAGTTGCTTTGCTTCCTGTAAATGCTGTGTGTAGATACTGAAATTTGTGCTTTGACTTTTGAATGCAAAGCTTGTAACTTTTCAGACCTAACAATAAAGAGTTCTACGCTCTTACAGTGGCACAAGCAATTTATTGTGTATTTCATTTATGTTGGGGTGAACACTGCAACCTCAGTCCTTATATAGAAGGTCTCCAGACACCCTGGGAAATGCCTGCCAAAACGCCCAGCATAACTGGTGACCCTGACGTGATGACACATCAATTAGGCAGTGATGTCATGGGGAAGTATTCTCCTGTGTTCACTGGATGAAGCATAGGTCGAAAAGGAGGTAAGTGTGACTTTGAGTTCCTGCAGAAGAAGCGTCATCGAGAAGGTAAGAGACACTTTCCTTTATAAACATATTGTTATTTTCTCTATGTAGATCTATAGTTAATGAAAGGAAACTTTGCCAATTGTAGGATATTGTGTTCAATTTAGGATGCTTTGGGAAAAGACTAGTGAAACTGTCACTGACACTAAAAAAGAGGATGTACACATGCAAACTGCATTGTATAAAGTTCTTAACAGACACCCTCTTGTTGCTATAACTTTAGGACAGTTTTGCAAGAAGTGGTGTAACTGGGCAGTATAGGACTCCACCTTTGCCTGGCCAGCAAGCGGTACCCTAGACCCATGTACACTACATGCCTTGCAAACGAAGATAGAGAGAGATAAGAAAAAAACAGATTAGTTGAACATCTCTAACATGTAGCCTTTTGGTTTGAGGTAGTGGAAGAACAGGATGATAACCCACTCCCACTTATAATCCAAACCATAAAATAGCACCCGATCTAAAGCCTGAGGGGTTGTATCTCCCTTTGATTGCAATTGCAGCCGAAGGCTATAAGGACCCAGTATTAATTTCCCCTATATCACCAGAAGAGTCCAAACAATCCATGCTGTCACAACCAAAAACTAAAAAGTTTCACACAGGACCTGTCATAGGGTCAGTAGATGATCCAGTCCCGAAACAAGTCCATGAAACAAGTCCATGTCCTTAACTGGTTCAAATCCTACATCTCACATAGATTAATACGCGTCCAAATTGATCAACAAACATCAGAAACATTCCCCCAAGGACAAGGAATACCCCAAGGATCAGCCCTTTCAGCCCTCCTATTTAACTTGTATCTGCAACCGATAACAAACATATTTAAAAAACACAGGATTAACCATTTTATATATGCTGATGACATCATGCTAGCTATCCCCATAACCACTAAAAAACCATACATATGACTCTCTATCCAAATGCATGGCCGAGACCTCCTCCTGGATGGAAACGAACTACCTCAGCATAAATCTCAAAAAAACTGAGGCAATGTTTGTAACAAGATCTTCTATGACTGAGAACACTTACCCGGAAACAATCACAATCAACAAAACTTCAATACCTGTCAGAAAACAGGTAAAATACTTAGGGGTAATAATAGACCACACCCTATCCATGCTGCCACACATAAAACAAACAGTAAAAACCATTTTCTACAAACTCAAAACTATTCAGCACCTAAGGCCACTCCTTGAAACACAAGACTTTAGATCCGTAGTAAGTACACTGATCACCCCTCACTTCGACTATTGCAATAGTCTCCTAATAGGCCTCCCTCAAAAAAGCACATACCTTCTACAAAGAGCGCAAAACATCTGTGCAAAAGTAATTGCTAAAGCCCGCCTAACAGACCACGTAACCCCAATACTGCTGGAACTCCACTGGCTTCCTATAAACAGCCGAATCAAATACAAAATTATCCTAACAACCTATAAACTCATAAACGACATAGCCCCCTCACACTTAACCACATTACTGCAATCTCCAACATCGACAAGGACCCTCAGACAAAACGCAGCCCACTCCCTCATCATACCTAAAGCCATCTGTAAAACCAAGAATACCACTAGCTCTAGAGCATTCTCATTCACTGCTCCTACACTCTGGAACGACCTCCCTATTGAACTTCGCACCATAAGAGACCTCATCCAATTCAGAAAAGAATTAAAGACCTACCTGTTCACTGAACACTTCGAAATCCCCTACTCCCCCAAAGCCAGCTCTACCACAAATGTGGGCACCCATGCACAAACTCCCTTAACCCCAACAATGTAACCACAAGCCTGTCCCCCCCACACACGCCCCAAAGATGACAAAAATAAAAGGAACTAAATTCCAGCACCTACGCCAATCTCTACCCCATACACCACACACTACACGATGTAAATATACTTTTGTACAAAGTTTGATATGTTTGCTTTAATACCTACAAAGATTTTGCTTTAATACCTTCAAGTTGTTTTTTGTTACAATACCTACAAAGTTTATATTTACTGTTCAATGTAAATAGTTGATTTCTACTGTTCTATGTAAAATGTATACAAATTGTGTACAAGACTGTTAATCTGTTATATGTAAACCGCCCTTGATCTCTGGAAGGGGCGGTATAAAAGAAATAGTTAAATAAATAAAATAAAAAATAAATAAATAAAATGAGGATATCAAGACCAAGGAAGAACCATGGGCAAATATTTCAGGTAGAGTATTGCAAAGCAGAGTTAACAGAAGAGATTATTGAACAGATGGAGGCTGAACTAGACTCCAAGATAACAAAATGGGAATGAGAATGTAGGGGACAGCTATTTTGTAAATAGAGGGAGGAGTGGCCTAATGGTTAGGACATGGTACCTCAGGCCACAGGGCCAGGAATTCAAGTCCCACCTAGGGACAGCAATCTCAGGCTGGAGGGACTGGGGTTTCTAGTCCTATAGGCACTCCTTGTGGCCTTGGGCAAGCCACTTAACCCTCTGTTGCCTCAGGTACACATAGATTGTGAGCCCTTTGGGGACAAGGGAATATATCCAGTACCTGTTTGTAATAATTACATAATGTAAACCACTTTGATTGAAGGATAAGGCAGTATAGAAAACTAATTAAATAAAATGTCATGATAACCTATATGGGTGGACTCTGGAGAATCAGCCTCAGATGTTACAATGGCCACTTGAGGGGGCTTTAGATACAGAACACTGCCTGCTTTTGCATACATGATGGTGAGGGAGATCCTCGCTGTGACTATGAATATATGAAAGCTGGTCTAAAGGTCTGGGAGAAATATGAAGAAAAACTCTGCATGCCATTGCTGCATTCACTGGGTGGGAGTATTAGATAAGTCCCATGGAATTTTACAGATCTGGATAATACAGCTAGTACCCTGCCTCCTTTAAGTAGGAGCGGTGTCCCTTGGATTCAGAAATTTGAAAGAGTTACTGCCGGATATACTTTAGGCATAAGGGATATTAAGGCTCTATTAGCAAAATTGTTAGGAACACATGCTATTAATCAAATTTTTATTAGGGCAAACCTACCTCAAGTTACTGTGTCAGAAACCCAGTATGATGGGGCAGACTTTAACCAATTCCGCCCTAATATCTGGAACGCTATTAAGAAACTATATCCCACCCAGAAAAATCTGGGTCCTTTATTAAAGATGCAATTTCAAGATCAGGGAGGATGTGGGAGCATATATTGCCTGATTTCAAGATTTATAGGAAACACAGACAGGCATGGTCTATTCAGATCCAGGGTTCCTACCCCTTTTCTATCAAATCCTCTGTTCAACCTTACCAAAGACAATTCAGACAGAATTAGATTTGATTGTAGGCTTAGTTGATGAATCATGGGCAAGGCAATAGTCACACGTTCAACATTTTGCTAGATTAGCAGAGGAAGAAAAAGCTAAATCTGAGAAAGATATGAAGGGGTTACAAACAAAACTAATGGCATTACAATTAAACGAGTTACAGGATGATCTAGATAAGAGAGTAAGGACAGTGATAAGCAAAAGGATGATGATAAAGAGAGAGAGAGAAAAGGAGGGAGAGAACCCAATAAAACAGAAAGACAGCATGTAGTAGAAAAACAGAAACTGAGAGTCATTATAAAAAGAAGAATGAGATCATTAGAGATTTTGAGGAAGAGGTCCCCTGTGAAAAATTTTGATCTATATGCCCAAGCTTGGAACCGAACAGGTCTGAAAAATGGGGACAACTGGGGAGGGGGTCGAGAGAGGTCATTCTTGCAATAACATCTCCAGAGTAGCACACTTGGTTGCTAGAATTGCGGAAAGCAGGGACATCTTCAGCGTGCATGTCGGAGTCCCCCATCTAGGAATTCAGCAAGGTCACAAGGACCGCCTAGTAATTACCAGGGTCCTTTTATCCTGTTGGTAACCATATTTGTTATCCTTTGCCTGGTCTTGTTGCTTCCTAGCTTCCTTTCACAATGAAGAAAGCCTGTCAATCCCCGTTGGGTCCCTCTCCCTTTATGGCATTGGCAATTCTTTGTGGGGCATTAGTCGGATCATTCATGACCCTCTTTCTTCCATACTTATACACTTCTAAACTCACTTCCCTGAACACCTCCCCTCCAAGGTCACTCAGGAAGTCTCGTAGGGCTATTCTCGATTCCTGCTATGTGTCCTCAGTACAATCTGGTAACACATGGGAAGCTCTGGTAGTGTCATATTTGGCAGAGGCCAGAGTGACTACATGTGTTGTATGTACACCAGTACACAGGTCAGCTGAGGAATCCCTACTAATCGTGCAATCATTTCCTTGAGGCAACTTAACACTTTCTTACCCAAATAGACCTTTGATGGGGAAGAGCTGACAAATGGACTATCCTGTACCGACACCTGGGCTAAACGTAAGTGGAAAATGATATTGCCCCTATTAGTTCCGTCCCAATTTCACCTTCCTTTTCTTATCTGTCTAGGCCCCAGTAACCAGACCTCCTTTTCTCATTGTAATTATACCTATGATCCCTGGACCAAGGAGTGGACTTTTCGTCCTGGTTCTTGGATAATTTCCAAAGAAAAGCGGACCCCTCCATAGTGTCCATGAATCTCTAGCTACTGTTTTTTTCGAAACCACCAAATTATCCTCCTTTTCCTCATGGGTCGTTACTCTCCCCCCAGTCTGGGCCTTTAATACCTGCTTTTGATATTTTCCTTAGGGGTTGTGGGATTTATCTTTTTAACAAGGTAAAGGGTTATCTTAATAATACCACCCTGCTTGTCTCGTGTTATCTCCCTTATTCAACTTCCCTCACTGCAACCTCTGGTTATAATAAGGAATGGTGGATAGATCCCTCCAAATTCCTTGAAGCCTTAGCCAGGCACTATGTTTATTGTGCTGACTCCAAATTATATCAGAAGATTTCTCTACATAATCTTCCTTACACCATTGTCATAGCTAGCCCCATCTCTTTTATGCACTCACTGCACCCTAAGCCTCCAACTCCAGCATCCCGGATGAGAAGGTCCACTCCCCAAGTTAACCCTATTACTAATGCATTAGTCTGTGTTACCAATACATTTACTCTACTTATCTCTCTCACTAAGACTAGACTTGACACCCATAGTGTGACAGCCTGAATACCTATCTTTCAGGGCTCTGTCCTATCTGCTAAATTTGGTATGGCTATATGCAGATTGCAGTGTCTTTTTCACATACAAACCCATAAGCTGCAACAGGTAATTGAAGCTCTGCAAGAAACGGTGAATCAAAATACTTTAATGACTTTACAAAAAAGACGTGCCTTAGATTTGATATTAGCTGTACAGGGAGGTATATGTTCATATATTAATGAGACAAATTTTTGTAATGTTATTGTGAATCATACTCTCCCACTACACTTTTAGTGTCTGTTCTGATGGTTCCTCCTCTACTGCCATCTTACTTTCATTTGGCGTATCTCAGGACTCTGTCTTGGGACCTCTCCTTTTCTCTCTCTATATTCGGTCCTTTGGTGTACTTATTTACTCCCATAATTTTCAGTACCAGCTTTATTCTGATGACTCTCAGATCTACCTTCCTGTGCCTGAAATCTCTCCAGGAATCCAGGCCCGGATTTCTGCCTGCTTATCCAACATTGCTGCCTAGATATCTCACTGCCATCTGAAACTAAACATGGCCAAAGCTGAGTTCCTTATCTTTCCCCCTAAACCCACCTCCCACATTCCTCCTTTTTCTATCTGTGGATAGCACTACACTCCTCCCTGTTTCCTCAGCTTGCAACCTTGGGGTGTTGGGGGTTTTGGCTGGTATCTCCAAGGGCTGTCTGGAGACCCTTTATATCAGGAATGTGGCTGCAGTATTCACCCCAATGAAATACACAGGACCCGTTTTCAATAAATTGCTTGTGCCACCGTAAAAGTGTAGAAATCTTTATTGACAGGTCTGCAAAGTTACAAGCTTTGCATTCAAAAGTCAAAATACAAATATCTGCACACAGCATTTACGGCAAACAAAGCACCTGACGTGTAAATAGATCCTGGGACAGAGGCTAACATCGCCCACAATTGTCTGCCAGTGTCTGTCCAAATACTGGTGTTCATCTCCTATATTTTTACTCCGTTTTGGGCTTGTAAATCTGCACCACTTGTAGCTTACTTCCCCTTGTTTGTTCCCTATTTCATTCTCCATTCCTTTCCTTATGTTTCCTTGCATTCTATTTGCTTTCTTGGCTGCTACTGCACATTGGGAAGAGGGTTTCAACGTGCTATCCATAATGACACCTAAATCATTTTCCTGGGTGGTGGTTCCTAATATGGAACCTTGCATTGTGTAACAATAATTTGGGCTGTTCTTTCCTAGGTGCATAACCTTGCACTTGTCCACATTAAATTTTATTTGCCATTTGGATGCCCAGTCTTCCAATTTATTAAGGTCCTCTTGAAATTTTTCACAATCCTCTTAGGTTTTAACAACTTTCGATAATTTTATGTCATCTGCAAATTTGATTACCTCACTCATTATTCCCATTTCCAGGTCATTTATGAATATATTAAAAAGCATCGGACCCAGCACAGATCCCTGGGATACTCCACTATTCACCTTTCTCCATTGCAAAAATTGGCCATTTAGCACTACCCGCTGCTTTCTATCTTTTAACCAGTTCCTGATCCACAATAGTACACTGCCTCCTATCCCATGACTTTTTAATTTTGCCAAGTCATGAGGGACCTTGTCAATGGCTTTCTGAAAATCCAGATACACTATATCAACCAACTCACCTTTGTCTACCTGTTTATTCACACCTTCAAAAAAACACAACAGATTAGTAAGACAATATCTTCCTTGGCTAAAGCCATGTTGGCTGTCTCCTATTAAACCATGACTATCTACATGTTCAGTAATTTTGTTCTTTATGATGGTTTCCACCATTTTTCCTGGTACTAATGTCAGGCTCACCGGTCTGTAGTTTCCTAGATCACCCCTGGAACCTTTTTTAAAAATTGGCGTTACAGGTATTACAGATGATTTTAATGATTACTAATAGTAGGTCTGCAATCTCATATTTCAGTTCTTTCAACACTCTTAGATGTATAGCATCTGGTCCAGGTAATTTGCAACTCTTCAGTTTATCAAATAGTTGTAATACATCTTCCCAGTGTAGCGATATTTCTTTCAATTCCTCTGCAGTATCACCTTTAAATACCATTTCAGTCATGGGTAGCATCCCTACATCTTTTTCAGTAAAGACTGAAGCAAATAATTCATTCAGTCTCTCTACTATGGCCTTGTCCCCTCTTAGTGCCACTTTTACCCCTCTATCATCTAATGGTCCAACTGACCCATTCACAGGCTTTTGCTATGAATGTACTTCAAAAAGTCTTTATTATGCGTTTTTACTTCCACAGCAAGATTCTTCTCAAATTCTCTTTTTGTCTGCCCTATCAATGCCTTGTACCGAACTTGCAAGTGCTTATGTTGTTTCCAGGTTTTGTCATTTGGCTCCTTTGTCCATTTCCTGAAAGATGCTTTTTTGGCAACAACATCCTCTTTGACCTCATCTTTAAACTATGCTGACAGTTTTTTGGACTTCCTTCCACTTTTCTTAAAGCATGGAATACAACTGGTCTGGGCTTCCAAGATAGTATTTTTAAACAACAGCCATGCTTGATGTAAATCTTTAACCTTTGCAACTGCTCCTTTTAGTTTTTTCTTAACTATTTTCCTCATTTTATCATAGTCTCCCTTTTGAAAGTTAAAAGACAGTTCTATGGATTTCCTTGCCATCCTTCATCCATTTACTAAATCAAATGCGATCATGCTATGATCACTATGGCCAAGTGGCCCCAACACCCTTATTTCTTGCACCAGATAACATAAGAACATAAGAACATAAGATATGCCATACTGGGTCAGACCAAGGTCCATCAAGCCCAGTATTCTGTTTCCAACAGTGGCCAATCTAGGTCATACATACCTAGCAGTTTCCCCAAGGGACACAGGTTCCACAATACTTGTATTGATTCAAGCATTGATATCCTGGGTCCCTTCTTAATAATGGTTTATGGACCTTTCCTCCAGGAACTTGTCCAACCCTTTTTTAAACCCAGCTACACTAACAGCCTTTACTACATCCTCCAGTAACAAATTCCAGAGTTTGATTACACGTTGAGTGAAAAAATATTTTCTTTTATTAGTCTTAAATAGTTTACCCTGTAGCTTCATTGCATGTCCCCTAGTCTTTCTATATTCTGATAAGGTAAACAATCGATCTACGTTTACCCGTTCCACTCCGTTCATTAATTTATAGACTTCTATCATATCTCCCCTCAGCAGTTTCTTTTCCAGGTTAAAGAGCCCCAACCTTTTTAGCCTTTCTTTATAGGAGTATCCTTCCATCCCCTTTACCATTTTGGTGGCTCTTCTCTGAACCTTTTCTAAAATCGCTATATCCTTTTTAAGATACGGCGACCAGAATTGCACACAATATTCAAGGTGCGGTCTCACCATGGAACGATATAGAGGCATTATAATATCTTTTGTTTTATTTTCCATTCCTTTCCTTATCATACCTAGCATTCTATTTGCTCTCTTGGCCGCTGCTGCACACTAAAGACTATGTCCAAAATGGCTTCCCCTCCTGTCGATTCATGAACCAGCTGCTCCAAGAAGCAATCATTTATTTCATCTAAAAACTTTATCTCCCTAGCATGTCCTGCCATGACACTGACCCATTTAATACGAAGGTAATTGAAATCACCTATTATAATTACTGTTCTGTAACTTTTGTTAGCTTCCCTTATTTCTTTGTTCATTTTGGCCAAGCGGTCGATAATATACCCCAACTGCCATAGCCTTCCCCATCTCCTTTTTACATGGAATGTCATTCTAAAGAGATTCTACAGTGTATCCTCTTTCCAACAGTGGCCAATCTAGGACATATGTACCTAGCAGTAACCCCAAGAGACACAGGTTCCACAATGCTTGTATTGGGTCAAGCATTGATATCCTGGGTCCCTTTTTAATAATGGTTTATGGACCTTTCCTCCAAGAACTTGTCCAAACCTTTTTTAAACCCAGCTACACTAACAGCTCTTACTACATCCTCTGGTAACAAATTCCAGAGTTTGATTACACGTTGAGTGAAAAAATATTTTCTCTTATTTGTCTTACTGCGATACCTGGGTACAAACTATATTATTGCAATATAGTTTGTACCCAGGTATCGCAGTGTCCCACTGGTTGTCTTCCTTTCACCAATCATACCAATCATACCAATCATATCTAACCTCTCCAATCATACCATTCATACCAATCATATCTAACCTCTCATTTGGTGCTATATATTGTAATTCATCTTTTGTTTAGACTTCTAGCATTTGCATACAAGCATTTTAGAGGCTGTATTTTATTCATATTAATCTGCTTATCAGTAGGCAGGGATAATTTGGAATCTTGCAGTTAACTTCAACAAAACTGAGATTCTTCACATGTCCAGAGACCCCAACTTCACACCTCCTCAAAGCATTAAACTCAGAGACACCGAAATACAAGTGAAGCCTCAGATCAGATACCTCGGTGTTGTCCTAGAACACCAGATGAACTTTCAACCTCATATTATGAATATCACCAGAAACATCTACTTCAAACTCCAAATTCTTCGCAACCTATGCAGTCTCCTAACTCCTGAAAGCCTCCTAACAGTCTGTCAACCCTCCATCACCCCACTATTTAACTACTGGAACTCTGTCCTCCATGGCCTTCCCAAGGCTACCATTGCCCCCCTGCAGCTCACCCAAAACACCGCTGCACGAATTATAGCCAGAGTCCCCAGACACTTCCACATCACCCCTATTCTAAAATCTCTTTACTGGCTCCCCATCACATCCCGAATCAAGTTCAAGATACTCGCCATCACCCACAGAGCTCTCTTCAACACCTCTGCCAAGCAACTCCAAGTATCAATCAAACGTCCCGACAGTAATATAATCCGTCGACAGAATGCATCAAATGTTCTCCTCCCACCAAAGCTGAGTCACAAAAGGTCTCAACGAACATGCACAAGAGCCTTTGAATTCTTTGCTCCCACTACATGGAATCAACTACCCCCCACATTACGCGGCATCCAATCCAACACTCATGTAAAAAGCACCTCACAACGCTCTTCAAAGAACACCACAACAATTCCCCAGTAAGAACATCCTCCTCCCCCTCTTACCATTCCCCTTACCCCCCTCCACTAACCACACAAAAGTGCTCATCCCCTCCTATACACTTCCTCAATTACCTTCCCTCATATACTCCCTCCCTCCCCCCAGCACTCACTACATCTTAAACATTCTGTAATATAGGTTCCAAGTTCTATATCCCCTGCATTGTACACCATTTTATATATTGTTTATAATTTAGTTGCATTTGTTTAAAGTTGTCTGTATATATTTTCAATTGTTCCATGTAAATCATTCTATTTTTGTTCCTGGTATAAAACGGTATAGTAAAACTAGATAAATAAATAAAATAAATAAAATTTTAAGCTCTGTCTTCTCTGTACTTAAGGGCATATGGGTTACTTTTGTCTTTATTGTAACCTCTGTCAATATGCCCTAACTTCAATTTTTAGCTAGTATCCTTCAAGGATACATCCTTCCGAATCATGTGCTCTTGGGCAACTTTCAACTTTCCCCTATTATCTAGTTTAAAAGCTTCTCTGTCTCCTTTTTAAAGGTTACATCCCGGTTAAAGGATGGAACCTTTAAAAAGTCCCTCCTTTTCCCAGAATGTGGTCCATTTCCCAGGGCCATACTAAGCGTGAATCGTGCCCTGTGCGACTTGCACATCGGGCGCGTGCCCCCTCCGGTACCTCCATCTAGCCACTTTCTGGATGGGGGCAGGAGAGAAGAGGCGCGCTAAGCAGATCTGTCCCTCCCAGAGGAGGGAGGGACTAGACCTGTTTAGCATGCCACGAGAAGGCTTAAGGGGTGCATTTCAGCTGTCTGTCGTTGACTGCCGCCGCTGAGAGAAGAAAAGGAGGCGGTGGCAGGCAACAGCAGACAGCTGAAATGCGCCCCTTAAGCCTATGCGCCCTGTGTGGCCGCACCACTCACATGGGGCTAGGTACAGTCCTACCATAAGAACATAAGATATGCCATACTGGATCAGACCAAGGTCCATCAAGCCCAGTATCCTGTTTCTAACAGTGACCAATCTAGGTCACACATACCTAGCAGTATCCCCAAGAGACACAGGTCCCACAATGCTTGTATTGGGTCAAGCATTGATATCCTGGGTCCCTATTTAATAATGGTTTATGGACCTTTCCTCCAGGAACTTGTCCAAACCTTTTTTAAACCCAGCTACACTAACAGCCTTTACCACATCCTCCGGCAACAAATTCCAGAGTTTGATTACACGTTGAGTGAAAAAATATTTTCTCTTATTTGTCTTAAATAGATCACCTTGTAGCTTCATTACATGTCCTCTAGTCTTTCTATATTCTGATAACATAAACATTCGATCTACGTTTACCCGTTCCACACCATTCATTAATTTAAAAACCTCTATCATATCTCCCCTCAGCCGTCTCTTTTCCAGGCTGAAGAGCCCCAACCTTTTTAGCCTTTCTTCATAGGAGTAGCCTTCCATCCCTTTTACCATTTTGGTGGCTCTTTTCTGTACCTTTTCTAATAACACTATATCCTTTTTAAGATACGGCGACCAGAATTGCACACAATATTCAAGGTGTGGTCGTACCATGGAACGATATAGAGGCATTATAATATCCTTTGTTTTATTTTCCATTCCTTTCCTTATGATACCTAGCATTTTATTTGATTTCTTGCCCGCCGCTGCACACTGGGCGGAGGGTTTTAACATGTTATCCACGAGGACTCCTAAATCTTTTTCCTGGGTGGTGGTTCCCAATGTGGAACCTTGCGCAGTGTAACCATAGTTTGGGTTGTTCTTCCCTAGGTGCATAACTTTGCACTTGTCCACATTGAATTTCACCTGCCATTTGGATGCCCAGTCTTCCAATTTATCCAGATCCTCCTGCAGTTTTGCACAGTCCTCTTGGGTTTTAACAACTTTGATAACCTCACTAGTTATTCCCTTTTCCAGGTCATTTATGAATATGTCAAAAAGTAGCGGACCCAGTACAGATCCCTGGGGTCTCCACTATTCACCCTTTTCCATTGGGAAAATTGGCCATTTAGCCTTACCCCCTGCTTTCTATCTTTTAACCAGTTCCCGATCCACAACAGTACACTGCCTCCTATCCCATGACTTTTTAGTTTTGCCAAAAGTCTCTGATGAGGGACCTTGTCAAAAGCTTTCTGAAAGTCCAGATACACTATATCGACTGACTCACCTTTGTCTACCTGTTTATTCACACCTTCAAAAAACATATCAGATTAGTAAGACAAGATCTTCCTTGTCTAAAGCCATGTTGGCTGTCTCCCATTAGGCCATGACTATCTACATGCTGTGTAATTTTTTATTTTATGATGGTTTCTACCATTTTCCCCAGTACCGACGTCAGGCTCACTGGTCTGTAATTTCCCGGATCACCCCTGGAACCCTTTTTAAAAATTGGCGTTACATTGGCAATCCTCCAATCTTCAGGTATTACAGATGATTTTAATGAAGGTTCACAGATTAATAATAGCAGGTCTGCAATCTCATATTTCAGTTCTTTCAACACTCTTGGATGTATACCATCCGGTCCAGGTGATTTGCTACTATTCAGTTTATCAAATAGTTGTAATACATCTGCCCGGTGTAGTGATATTTCTCTCAATTCCTCTGCCGTATCACCTTTAAATACCACTTCAGTCTTGGGTAATATCCCTACATCTTCCTCAGTAAAGACCGAAGCAAAGAATTCATTCAGTCTCTCCGCTATAGCCTTATCTCCTCTTACTGCCCCTTTTACCCCTCCATCATCTAATGGTCCAATTGACTCTCTCACAGGCCTTTTGCTAACAAATCCAAAACCCTCTTCCTTGCACCATCGTCTCCAAACATATTATTTGCCTTCTTGTCTGCCGCTGCACACTGGGCAGAGGGTTTCGTGTATTGTCCACAATGACATCTAGATCCTTTTCCAGGGTGATGGTTCCTAATGTGGAATCTTTCATTGTGTAACCATAGTTTGGATTGTTCTTCTCTAAGTGCATAACTTTACACTTGTCCATATTAAATGTCATCTGCCAGTTAGACTACTACTACAATTACACAGGTACACTACCAAAAAACTGCCTCCAGTTTTGCAACTGATTCCTATAGATTTTGGGGTGCTGAATCCAGGAAAAATAGCCAAAATGTTCCATCACATCACGTTTTCTTGCAAAATTAGATTTCTTACCCATATAAGGAATGTTCACATAATTTCTTTTTAGCCGACTGCAGTTTATTTTCTTGGCCCAAAATAGAGGTTGTAATGGTTAACTAACTAGAAACACTCCCTCATGATATTTTAGAGTGTTTTGTATTCATTTTATACATTAACAGGACAATTGGGAGGCGGGGGGCTAAATCCAGTACTTGCGCTGGCACATGTTCTTTCCTGTTCGCCTCGCCTCGTTCGCTCGCTCAAACACGGTGGTTGCGACATGAACGTTCCAGTCAAATTTCAGTTTCTTGCAAGTTCATTATTACCTTTTGTTTGCTCTGTCGTAATCCAGCTTTATTCCGAAGTGGTTCACTACAGTTGTAGTTTGCAGTGCTGTGTATTTGTGATGGCTCACAGAGCCAGAGGTTGCGTCAACTCTCCGGACAGTTTTTGTTTTATTTGTGGGGAATATACCGTGAAAAAGCGGCAGAGGAACATTTCTGCATTTATTAAAAATGTATATTTCGCCTATTTCGGTTTGAAGTTAGGTGATCAAGACAAACCGTGGGCTCCTCACAAAGTGTGCAAGACATGTGAGGAAGATCTACGCTTATGGATGAAAGGTAAAAAACAAACATTTCATTTCGGAATACCTATGATGTGGCGTGAACAAAGAGACCACAGCAGTGACTGCTATTTTTGCTCTTGCATTGTGAAGGGATACAACTTAAAAAATAAGAACGTAATAAGTTACCCCAACCTTCCCTCAGCAATTAGGCCTATGCCTCATAGCAACGAAGTACCTGTGCCTGAACCACCAAAATCTTTGGATCATATTTGTGTGGACGGTTCTGATCATGATGAGACTCATCAGATGGCTTTTCCCGATGAGTCCAGTACTTCCGAGTTTGAAACTGAACCAGATCCGAAACCTGAACTTTTCTCTCAAGCTGAATTGAATGATTTAGTCCGGGATTTAGGACTCCCAAAAGATGCTGCCCAACTGCTAGGTTCTCGGCTTAAACAGAAAAATCTATTGTCACCAGGAACAACTTTTTATTGGTACCGCAACCGCGAGACACAATTTTTGAAGTATTTCAGCAAAGAGGAAGATTTGGTATTTTGCAACGATATATACGGAGTGATGGAAAAGTTTAAACTCAAGTATGATCCTGCTGAATGGTGGCTGTTCATTGATTCGTCAAAAGACAGCATAAAAGGTGTTCTTCTTCATAATGGCAACACATTCGCTTCAGTTCCTATTGCTCACTCTGTTATTCTCCAAGAAAAATACGAGAATTTGGCCCTGATTCTTCAGAAGATTCGTTATGATGAGCATAAGTGGATGATTTGTGGAGACTTTAAAATTCTATCCATGCTATTAGGGCAGCAATCCGGTTTCACCAAATATCCCTGCTTCCTTTGCTTGTGGGATAGCCGGGCCCGCGACCTACACTGGGGGAAAAAAGACTGGCCAATTCGGGAGTATTTGAGACCCGGTGAGAAAAATGTTCTTCATGAGAGCTTGGTACCTCGTGATAAAATTCTATTACCACCTCTCCACATTAAGTTGGGTCTCATTAAGCAATTCATCAAGTCCCTTCCAAAAGATGGTGAGTGCTTTCGGTACCTTTGCTCAAAGTTCCCCCGACTTTCTGAAGCAAAGCTAAAGGAAGGAGTGTTTGTTGGCCCTGATATAAGGAAACTCATTTCAGATGGAGCATTCGCTGAAACGATGTCTGAGAAGGAAAAAGAAGCCTGGGATTCCTTCAAGGATGTTGTTCTCAAATTCTTGGGGAACAGGCGGGATGAGAATTATAAGGATATTGTTGCCAGGATGCTCAATGCCTTCAAAGAACAAGGCTGTAACATGAGCCTGAAAGTCCATTTCTTGCACTCCCATGTGAACTACTTTCCCGAAAACTTGGGGGCTTACAGTGAAGAACAAGGTGAAAGGTTTCACCAGGACATCAAGGACGCAGAGAGAAGGTACCAAGGAAGATGGAACACCACTATGATGGCTGATTTCTGCTGGTTGCTGCTGCGGGAAACCCAGATGAAAAATACGCCAAGCAGCGCACCAAGAGAAGCATTCGGGGGAAGAAGAAACGGGCCCACCAGGAGATTAGATTTTAAAGTCATTCTTGGGTCAATCAAACTGTGTTGACAAATATCGTGTTTTTACTAAACTTTGAAATAAAAATTTTCTAGTTATTACCACAGTGTCGGATCTCATTTATTAGAATTTTATTTTCACACCATCGGGTGTTTGTCTTCATGTATTGCAATGGTGCGGTTTGCGTTTTCTATTCTTACATACATACCTGTACAACATTTTTTGCACATTTCTTTGCTTTGCTTTGTGTCTAACCTCGCTCTTATATGCTCAATGTTTGTGCACATGTATGTGGCTGTTTTAAGTGCAGACAATTTTGCTACCATCACAGTGTGTTTTGTTGACATTACTCTATTCTTATGTGCTGCCTTGTTACAATTTTCTTTATTCTTATTTGAATAACTACTAAACAATTAGTATAAAGAATTCATCCAAGAAACTTTTATCTCGATCGCACTCAATCTGAAACGTTCACCTCAAACTGCTAACCCAATGTAGCAAAAAATCTGTACGTGATGGAGCAAATTGGTTACCAGATTTGGATTCAGCGCACCAAAAAACGTAAAAATCAATCGAAACATTAGAGGCAGTTTAAAAAAAAAATTTTTTTAGTGTACCTGTGTTATTCATTTATATAGTGCTACAAGGCGTACGCAGCACTGCATAAGAACATATAGAAGACAGGCCCTGCTCGTTAGAGCTTGCAATCTACAGTAATCAAGACAGACAGTACAACATATGAGAAACAAGGGATTCAAATAGGGAAAGGAGACACAAGGAGAACAAGGGAATTAGGATCCAAAAGCATCCTCAAAGAGATGAGTTTTCAGCCTGGATTTGAAAAGGGTCAAAGAAGGTGCCTGACATACAGACTCAGGAAGTTTGTTCCAGGCATAAGGAGAAGCAAGGTGAAAAGTTTGAAGTCTGGAGTTGGCAGAGGAAGAAAATGCCATAGAGATAAGAAAGCCAGAGGAAGAGCTGAGTTTACTAGGAGGGGTGTAGGGAGAGAGGAGAGAGGAAAGGTAGCAAGGGGAAGTAAAGTGAGTGAATTTATAGGTCAGAAGGAGAAGTTTGAATTGGATATGGAAACGGAATGAGAGCCAATGATGTAACTTGAGAAGAGGGGTTACATGAGTATATCGGGACTGGTGGAAAATTGTAGCAGAATTCTGGACAGATTGAAGTGGAGAGAGATGCCTCTGAGGGAGACCAGTCCAGATTTCCAATTTATCAAGGTCCTCTTGCAATTTTTCACAATCCTCCCATGCTTCAGATGAGTCCTCCTCCTCCTCTTCTGTGGTGCCAGCTTCTGAAGAGGGTTCCTCCTCTGGTAAGGTACCAGTAATGCAGCTGATCTCTTTCTCAATAGTCCAACTTTTCTCCTTAGCAGGAGCATTGGGCCAGGGTGGGGGTAGCAGCTGATGGTGGTGGTGATACTGCTGCTGCTGCCAAATGGATAGGCTGTGCTTAGTGCTATGATGCAAGCTGATAGATTAAATGCAACTACACATAACAGATAAGCGCTCATTGGGGATTAAAGGAGTAGCCTAGTGGATAGAGTGTTGTGCTAGAACTAGTGAAAGCCAGCTTTCAAATCCAACTGCTGCTCCTTGTGATGTTAAACAAATCACTTAACCCTCCATTGCCTCAGGTACAAACTTATTTTATTTTATTTATTTCACTATATTTATATACCTCCTTTCACCAGGTCAAAGCAGTATACAAGGAACAAACTTGATAATGTATTATAACAATGTCTCAAACTACTGTATATACATTGGGCAAACTCTAGGTTTTGATTTCATAACTAAATACAATTATAACTATGTACAGTGTTAGTGGTAATATATGGTTTTGTCCCTTCTGTGGAGGGGTTATGTGATTGGGTTGAAATGCTCTGGGTCCATCCCCGTTATTCATGCCTTCCCCTACCGGCGTCTTACCTCCCCACCAGTTGTAAGGTGAAGTTAGACAGGGGCGGGGAAGGGGCAGCTCGGGGGCGGACGGTGGGAAGTCGCCGACCCTGAACATTGTCACCCAGCAAAGGTCCCCAGAGGCAAAGGCATGGGTATTTCACTGGGGCTTATCTTAAACCAGCAAGGGGAGTGGTGTAGAGGGCCCTGCACTGCCCTCTGGGTGTTGTAGTCCCACAAGCTAGTAAAGAAGTGAGTTGCAGTCGGGTGGTAAGGCTTTAGACAGGACTTTTATTCCCCTTTCGGGTGGATTTTATATCAATGGAAACAAAGACAAAAAGACCATACTTCTGGTACAAAAGAAAGGAAACAAACAGGAACCAAAATATTGCTTCTATCTTTAGCTTCTATAGGTACAATAGGTAGCTCAAAACAGTCCTTTTTACAAACAGGTAAATTTCTCTCTTTCACTCCTGTTATTAGAAAGTCTTAACAGCCTCTTCAGCATAAAGAGGTAACATGGTCAGCAATAATTAGTGTACAATCCATGCAATCATCTGAGGGTTGTTCCCCATGAATATCAAGTTGCATTTCCTCACATTCCCCTTCAGACTGTCCTTCTTTCGGATTGTAAAAAGTGCTATTGCCAAACAGTCTCTCCTCATGGCACTGAGACTTCCCCTCCTCCTCAGTAACAGAGTGGAATGGAAGATTACCACATTCTCTATAGTTTCTTCCCTGAGAGCCCCACAAACTCTGACAACTGCAGGGAAAACTTCTGCATTCAGCTTTCCTTATATTAGAATTAAACAGCCTATCTTCTAGCTCCCTTAGACTGGAGTTTTTCAGTACAACTGAGTTAACAGGGCTTGACCAGGACGGAAGGTTCCTACTGCCTTTTCCTTTCAGCTTTTCCTCTGACATAAAAACGTCTTCAGGCCAGAACTCCTTTTCCCTTCTGGGCCTGCAGCTGGGGTGGCTAGCTTCCTCTGCTTTCCTAAGCCTGGCTCCAAGACCGTGTTCTCTGCTACCTTCGTGGTAAATGTCCCTGAGATTGTTCTTGTCTGTAGGCTGCTCTCTGGAGCAGTCTCTGTGGTTGTCCCTGGTTGCTCTGGAACTGGATCTCTCAGCTCTCTCAGCTCTCCTGGATCCACACCTTGTTCCACCCCTCATCCTCTCGGCTCCACCACACCTGGTTCCATCAGCTCTGCCCCTTCTAACTTCAGGTGAGTTAGTTTTATGTGCGTGTGACGTAGTGTCTGCCTGAACTCCGCCCCCTCTCAGCTGTCCTTCATTATCTAATGAATCCTGAGCCTGCTTTCTGCTTGGGCATGTTCTCCCACCTTGTGACATTGTTTGTATACGTTGCCTACAGCAACTCTGGGCCATGTGCTTCTCTGAGCTGTCAGTGTCAGATCCATTCTCTGCAGTTTTACCTATCTCCATAGGTTCTGATAGATCTACACCATGACAGATCCCCCCCCCCTTAAAATATTATGGGCTGCCAAACATTCAACCGGACAGCACGTAATCTCTTCTCGGGTACTATTGTGCTGTTCTACCTTGACCAAACTGACAGTGGCTGACCTTTCTTTCCATGGCTTTAGGACATTAAGGTGATAAACCTGTCGGTGCCCCCTTTCATTCTCCACAAGATATGAGACGGGCCCAATCTTCTCCACAACCATGCAAGGCCCTTTCCAGCGGGATTCAAACTTGGGTCCCGGGTCTGCTACTTGGATTATTACCTTATCTCCCTCCGCTAATTGCCTCAGTCTCGTGCCTCTGTCATAGTAGCGTTTTTGACTCTGCTGACTGGCCCGTAAATTCTCTATTGAGGTTATGGACGTCCTCTCTAGGTGTTTCCTCAAGTTTTTTAAAAAACTGAGGTACCCCAACCTCTTGTATCTCTGGCTCTACCCATTGTTCATGTAATATATCTAAAATTCCTCTCGGGGCTCGACCAAACAGGAGTTCGCAAGGGGATGCCCCTAATGACGCTTGTATGCGTTCCCTACACGCATATAATACAAATGGGAGTAGAGTGTCCCACTCCGACATCTCTCCTTTTCTTAACCCTCTTCTCAACATATGCTTTATGGACTGATTCATCTGTTCTACAAGTCCATTGGACTGGGGATGATATGCCGCTGTCTATATATGCCATATGCCAAATGCCTCCCACAGCATAGCCAAGTGCTTAGGCATAAAATTACTCCCATGATCCGTGAGTACCTCTTGGGGAAAACCAACCTCACAGAATAATTTTACTAGCTCCAGGGCTATTATTCTGGCAGAGGTATTTCTAAGCAGGATAGCCCAGGGGAAACGCGTAGCGTGATCTACCACTACTAAAATATACTGAAAACCCCTCGGTGTTCTGATCAGAGGTCCCACGATGTCCATCCCCATATGGCGGATCGGCACAGATATAATGGGTGTGGGCACCATAGGTACGGCTTTTGGTTTTATGGCGGTAACCTTCTGACAGGTGGAACAGGATTCACAATATTGTTTTGTCTCTTTGAAGACCCCTGGCCAGTAAAACCGGGCCAATATTTGATCAAGTGTGCCCTGAATCCCTTTGTGGCTACCTACCGGGTGGTCATGTGCCAAACGTAGGACTATAGCTTTAAAAGTCATTGGCACTACCAACTGCTTCCTCACGGCATCTGTATGCAGATCAACACTTTCTCTATGCAGGATGTCTTTTTTCCCTTACAAAATGGAGGCCAGTCCCTACCTAGGATCAGGGGCGGCCCAAGGGGGGTGCGGGGCCATGTGCGGAGATTAATTGCGGGGCCTCATTTGCATAGGGAGCCTCATTTGCATAAATATTTGCATAATGTTAACATGCATTTTTAGTAAACATGCTTCTTAATGAGTGTCTGGATAAAGAAAGACTAATAGATTTCTACGTTACTATATTCCAGTGCCAACCGCCAGGCCCATTAGGAAGTACTATAAACACTGACCTTTTAGAACTCATAGCAAAATCCACCATATCATAACAGCTCTGCCAGGACTCACAAAGCACCAAACCCTACCTATCAAAAGGCAACACTGCAAATATTAAACCAATACATCTCAGAGAATACCAATGCATCTCCTACTGGGAAAAGAGAACAAGTGACACGGTCAAATAGAAACTACATGAACAGAATAACTCAGCTTGGTTAAAATGCAGAATATAGACCGTCACCAAAGAACAAGGGATCACAATTTAGAAATAGGAAGACAATAATTAAACTGGGAACCCCAAAAGCCAAACTTGGGATGTACAACAACACTGGAGAAATAAAACTATAAATTAATTTCCTCTTGTACTAAACAAAACACAAAAGATGTTAACAATGCACATTTCCCAGAGCTGATATATTCCAGTTACTAAATTCAAAATAAAAAAGTATTTTTCTACCTTTTGTTGCTTGTGCATTTTCTTTTCAGTTGCAATTGCTCCAGTCACTTTCTTCTGGTTTCTTTGTGTCTTCTGCGAGCTATCCATTTTCCTTTCTTCTCTTTTAGATTTTTTTCCAAATTTTTTCTCTATATCTGCTTTAACATACTGATCTTTCCCCTTTTGCTCTTTCCTCCATTTCTTTCCTTATTGCTTTATCATCCACTCAAATTTCACCCTTCCATTCTCAATCTACACTTACTCTTCCAATACCCGGCCCTTCATAGACTTTTCTTCCCTCCCACACAAAATATCTTTTCCCCTCTCCATTCTCATTTCCCATCCCTTTCTAGTCCTCCCCCAAAATCAGCTCCTTTATAGTTCTAGACCCACCCAGCATCTGCCCCTTCTAGTCCCAGTCTCCCAAGCTTCCACATCAGCCCATTTCCAGTCCTAGCCTCCCATATGCTGTTTTCCAGTTCCATTCCAGCCCCCCCATCAGCCCATTTCCACTCCAAGCTCCCCATCAGCCCATTTCCAGCCCTTTTCCAACTCCCATCAGCCCACTTCCAGTCCTATTCCAGCCCCCATCAGCCCATTTCCAGTGTCCTATTCCAGCCCATCACCCATTTGCAGTCTACGTTTCCCCCATCAGCCCATTTCTAGTCCTATCCTAGCTCCTCATCAGCCCATTTCCAGTCCTAACCCCCATATGCTCTTTTCCAGTTCCATTCCAGTCCCTCATCAGCCCATTTCCTCCACGCTCCCCCATCAGCTAATTTCCAATCCTAGCCCCTCGTCAGCCCACTTCACCCTACTCCAGCCCCCTTAAGCCCATTTCCAGTCCTAATCCAGCTCTTCATCAGTCCATTTCCAGTCCAAGTTCCCCCCCCATCACAGCCCATTTCGTCCATTCCCCCACCATCACAGCCCATTTGCAGTCCTATCCCCCCCACCATCACAGCCCATGTTCAGTCCTCCCCCCATCACAGCCCAATTGTAGTCCGTTCCCCCATCACAGCCCATTTCCAGTCTGTTCTCCCCCCCACCACAGCCTATTTCCAGTCTGTTTCCCCCCATCCCAGCCCAATTTGTCTGTTCCCCCCATCACAGCCCATTTCCAGTCTGTCCCCCCCCCCACATCACAGCCCATTTCCAGTCTGTTTCTCCCATCCCAGCCCATTTTCAGTCCATCCGTCCCCACCATCACAGCCTATTTCCAGCCCTATCCCCCCCACCATCACAGCCCATTTGCAGTCCTCCCCCTATCAAAGCCCAATTGTAATCCGTTCCCCCCATCACAGCCCATTTCCAGTCGGTTCCCACCCCATCACAGTCCATTTCCAGTCCGTTCCCCCCCATCACAGCCCATTTCCAGTCTGTTCTCCCCCCCCCACCACAGCCCATTTACAGTCTGTTTCCCCCCATCCCAGCCCAATTTGTCCGTTCCCCCCCCCATCACAGCCCATTTCCAGTCTGTCCCCCACCCCACATCACAGCCCATTTACAGTCTGTCCCCCCACATCACAGCCCATTTCCAGTCTGTTTCCCCCATCGCAGCCCATTTTCAGTCAATCCATCCCCACCAACACAGCCCATTTGCAATCCTATCCCCCCACCATCACAGACCATTTGCAGTCCTCCCCCCAGCACACCCCAACTGTAGTCCGTTCCCCCAATCACAGCCCATTTCCAGTCCGTTCTCCCCCCCCCCACATCACAGCCCATTTCCAGTCTGTTCCCCCCCATCACAGCCCATTTCCAGTCCGTTCCCCCCCCCAATCACAGCCCATTTCCAGTCTGTTCTCCCCCCCCCTACCACAGTCCATTTCCAGTCTGTTTCCCCCCATCCCAGCCCAATTTGTCCATTCCCCCCATCACAGCCCATTTCCAGTCCGTTCTCCCCCCACCCCCCCCTCCCAGCCCATTTCAAGTCTGTTTCCCCCCATCACAGCCCATTTCCAGTCCGTTCCCCCCCCCCCGCATCACAGCCCATTTCCAATCTGTTTCCCCCATCCCAGCCCATTTTCAGTCTCCCCCCCCCCATCACAGCCCATTTCCAGTCCGTTTCTCCCCCCCCCATCACAGCCCATTTCCTGTCCGTTCCCCCCATCACAGCCCATGTCCAGTCCGTTCCCCCCCCCCATCACAGCCCATCCAGTCCTAGCCGCCCCCCTGAAGAGCCCCACACCGTCTAAGGGGCTGCAGAGGGAGCCGGGGAAGCCCGCGCGAGGCCCCGGCTCCCTCTGCACAGCCCGCCAGCGTGAAGAGCCTTTACCTTCCCGCGGCGGCTGTTTCAATGAAGCCGCGAATGCCGGGAAAGGTTAAAGGCAATGCCCTTTAACCTCTCGCGGCATTCGCGGCTTCATTGAAACAGCCGCCAGCGTGAAGGTAAAGGCTCTTCACGCTGGCGGGCTGTGCAGAGGGAGCCGGGGCCTCGCGCGGGCTTCCCCGGCTCCCTCTGCAGCAGTCCATTGAGCGAGAATGTGGTTTGCGCGGGGCCCCCTAAAGCGCGGGGCCCTGTGCGAACAACATTCTCGCTCAATGGACGGGCCGGCCCTGCCTAGGATGATGTCATGTGGCAGCTTCGGGACTACGGCTACCCGTACTTCTTTTTCCATGCCCAGCCCTCTAACAACCAGCTTATACAGGGGATAGTGTAGAAATGCGCCGTGTACACATCTAATCTGCACCTGACCCTCTTCTTGACTCGGGGCTGACTGCCGGCGCTCCTCAATGGCCTCCCAGAGCTTGCGAGAAACCATGCTCTGGTCAGCCCCGAGTCAAGTAGTGCCAGCGCTTCAACACCCTCTACCTGCACTCGCAGAAGGAATCCTTCCTGGACTTGCTTCTCAGCTCCAGATACGAGGACTGTTCGGTCTTTGCAGTTTCTCCGGAAATGTCCTGCCTTTCCACAAGCATAACACTTTCCCTTATAAACAGATAAAACATTGTCATCATCATTATTATCAAGATCAGGTACTTTAACCTCTGGATACTTTCCCACTTTGCCAAAGTTTGCCATGCCAGCTACTTTTAAAACCCCTATCCCTGAGGTGTCAGCCATCTTTGCCTCAAAATACCTTTCTGCTAGATTGGCTGCCTCTTCGGTGGTTTGGTAACTCTGTAAAGTGAGAAAAGTCTTTACTTCAGGAGGCACAGCCTGCATAAATTGCTCTAGTATGACCGCGTCTATTACTAACTCAAGCGTCCTCCTTTCTGGATTCAGCCACTTCCAGGCTAGACTTTTTAGTCTTTGATATAAAGCTTTGGGGGTCTCCTTAGGCTTTATCTTGGCCTCTCTAAACATTCGCTTGTAATGCAATGAGGTTAACCCTAATCTGCCCTTTACTGCTTTCTTTACCTTCACCTAATCAGAGGCAAGGATAGCCGGCATAGCCTTGTATGCTGATAGAGCTTCACCAGTGAGGGACATCGCGAAGCGAACAGCCCACTGCTCTATAGGCCATTTAAGTGCTTCAACTATCCTCTCGAATGCGTCAATAAAATCGTCCAGATTATCATGGGTGGTTAACTGTCCCAGAGTAAAAGCATTATAACTGTTCAGCCCTACCCCCTGAAGCATAGAGGGATTAGCTGCTCCGGCCTCCTGCTGTTTCTTCAGGAGTGCTTCCATTGCCTCTATGAGCGGTTTCTGCTGCTCTCTCATTGCTGCAGCGTTCTGTTCTTGGATAAGTTGAGCCAGTTCCACTTGCTTGTCCCATTGGACTTGCATCCAGTGCATCACGCTTTGCGGATCCATCCTTGAAGTCTGCATCACCTGTGGAGAGAAAAAGAAAAAGGCCCACCAAATGCGGCACTATTGTTCTCTTTTTATAACCCTGGCTATTTCCCTGTGGACAGAAGCTCCCCTTTCTCACCCAGTGTCCTTCTACACTTATGCCCAAGCTAATTTTACCTTAGGCTTCGTGTAGACTCAAGCATGTGAGAAAGGTCTCTGTGTCTAGCTCCACCTGGCCGATCTGCCAGCGAATCTTTCACAGATGGTTCTCCGGGTATGGCAGCAGTTTTCTCCACTTGCTGTAGTATTTCCTTAATAATGTCCTTTGTTTTCCAGGGCAAAAATCATCAAAACTATGCCAGCCTGTCACCCAGCGAAGGTCCCCAGAGGCAAAGGCATGGGTATTTCACTGGGGCTTATCTTAAACCAGCAAGGGGAGTGGTGTAGAGGGCCCTGCACTGCCCTCTGGGTGTTGTAGTCCCACAAGCTAGTAAAGAAGTGAGTTGCAGTCAGGTGGTAAGGCTTTAGACAGGACTTTTATTCCCCTTCCAGGTGGATTTATATCAATGGAAACAAAGACAAAAAGACCATACTTCTGGTACAAAAGAAAGGAAACAAACAGGAACCAAAATATTGCTCCTATCTTCAGCTTCTATGAACAGAACAATAGGTAGCTCAAAACAGTCCTTTTTACAAACAGGTAAGTTTCTCTCTTTCACTCCTGTTATTAGAAAGTCTTAACAGCCTCTTCAGCATAAAGAGGTAACATGGTCAGCAATAATGAGTGTACAATCCATGCAATCATCTGAGGGTTGTTCCCCATGAATATCAAGTTGCATTTCCTCACATTCCCCTTCAGACTGTCCTTCTTTCAGATTGTAAAAAGTGCTATTGCCAAACAGTCTCTCCTCACGGCACTGAGACTTCCCCTCCTCCTCAGTAACAGAGTGGAATGGAAGATTACCACATTCTCTATAGTTTCTTCCCTGAGAGCCCCACAAACTCTGACAACTGCAGGGAAAACGTCTGCATTCATCTTTCCTTATATTAGAATTAAGCAGCCTACCTTCTAGCTCCCTTAGACCGGAGTTTTTCAGTACAGCTGAGTTAACAGGGCTTGGCCAGGATGGAAGGTTCCTACTGCCTTTTCCTTTCAGCTTTTCCTCTGACATGAAAACGTCTTCAGGCCAGAACTCCTTTTCCCTTCTGGGCCTGCAGCTGGGGTGGCTAGCTTCCTCGGCTTTCCTAAGCCTGGCTCCAAGACCATGTTCTCTGCTACCTTCGTGGTAAATGTCCCTGAGATTGTGCTTGTCTGTAGGCTGCTCTCTGGAGCAGTCTCTGTGGTTGTCCCTGGTTGCTCTGGAACTGGATCTCTCAGCTCTCTCAGCTCTTCTGGATGCACACCTTGTTCCACCCCTCGTCCTCTCGGCTCCACCACATCTGGTTCCATCAGCTCTGCCCCTTCTAACTTCAGGTGAGTTAGTTTTATGTGCGTGTGTCGTAGTGTCTGCCTGAACTCCGCCCCCTCTCAGCTGCCCTTCATTATCTAAAGAATCCTGAGCCTGCTTGCTGCTTGGGTATGTTTTCCCACCTTGTGACATTGTTTGTATACATTGCCTACAGCAACTCTGGGCCATGTGCTTTTCTGAGCTGTCAGTGTCAGATCCATTCTCTGCAGTTTTACCTATCTCCATAGGTTCTGATAGATCTACACCATGACAACATACAGCACCAATTCTAATGTCGTCCATGTACGTCCAGGGCCAGTGACATATGTGGAGAAGTTATTCCACCTCCAAGATAGAATAACTTCCCTGGAAGTTTTTTTTTAGGGGCCGGAGTGCAGATGGGTCAGGGGGTGCCAGAGAGCATTCCCTGCAGCCCGACCCTGGCCTAAGATAAGTTATATGAAGCATAGTTTTGCTGTTTGTAGATGCTCCAGTGAAGTTTTTACTTTATTTCTGTTTCAGGAATGGGTATCATTGGGCAGCTGTAATGTTTTGGCTGCTATCTTATAATACTGGAATAGCTGGATAAAAGGAAAAAAATGTTTAAGAAAATCAAAAAATATAAAAGAATCTTATTAATGAGAATAATTTTTTAAATTAATTGTAATAAAAAATTGGTGAGTTTTTTTTAGGCCGGTGATGCACTTTCCCCTTTAGGCAGACTTCTGTTACATAGAGGGAAATTAGATAAATTGCTGAGGCCTTTTTCTCCCTTATTTAAAAATATTAAATATTACTCATCGGTCCTTAGGAGACGTCTCCTAAGGGGCGTATCCAAAGGGGAAGTTCAGGCCCCTTGTGAGCCCCTTAGGAGTCCATTGGGAGTTGGAGTTTGGCTATTGCTTCACTTCTACAAATGCCTGGTGGAAAGACAAAAAAGAAATCTTCATCGGAGGTCACTGGAGGCCCCATGGATAAGCATGTGATCTTGACGCCGGCTGCTTCTAAGCCGGGTACTGCTCTCATTGCTCCTTTTGTTGAGGGAGCCAGCTTTAGCTCTCTGGAGCGAACTCCTCCACTTCCACCTGGTTTTCTAGAACTTTCGGACGTGCTTTCTTCTTCCTTGAGTTCTTCTGAGATAGGTGTGCTCCCTAAAGTGGTTACTTGGAAGGAGCTTACCGTTTCTCCAGATAAAACTCAAGCATCGTCAATTTCATTGTTGGACATTTGGCAGGTGGTAAATCGAACTGAGCGTATTTTGACTGATACTGTTCCTGCTTTGTGTCACTTCACAAAAGATTTGATTGCTAAATTTCAAAGCTTGGATTCTCAAATTGCTTCTTTAAATTCTACTGTTATGAATGTGGATAAACATGTTAGTTCATTTTCCTTATTTCAGGCCAGTGTTATGAAAGATAGTACGTTTATACAGCAGAAACTTGAAATATGGAGAATTTACGGATACTTAATTTTCCTTGCACATCTCTTAATTCTCCTTCAATTCTCTTAAAGAAATACCTAAAGGATGCCCTTCTCTTGTCTAATGCGGATACTTTGTTGTTACTTAAGTGTTACTTTGTTCCCTCTAAAGTTGGGGTATCCAATGTAGATGAGATAGTTGAAGATCTTGATGGTAGAAATGAATTTAATTTGACGGCATTTCTAGAGGATACTCAAAATTTGATCTCGACTAGGGCTACCTTGTTAGTATCTTTGTCCTTAGATGAGGATAAAGTAGATATTCTCAAAGCATATTTTCGAAAGAAAGATTTATTATTTTGTGGAGATAAAGTATCTATATTTCCTGATGCGTCTCGTGCTACACAAATTTGTAGGAAACTGTTTCTGGCAAATAAAGGTAGAGTCTTTGTCTTGGGTGCTACCTTTTTTCTCAGATACCCCTGCAAATGTCTGGTTTCATTAGGTTAAGATAAATATGTCTTCTTCTCTGTTGCTGATTTAGAAAAATGGATTCTTGATACGGAAAAAGCACTCTGATGGCTCTTCGTATTTTGTTTCTTCTGCTCTGTTTCTTCTAGGTGTGAGTAGGAAATAGGCGAGGTTATTTATGTTAACTGGGGATGCCTGTAGGTTAGAGGCTTTCTCCAGTTTTGTTTTCTTCTGTTATTTCTTGTGGTCTTCTTCCCCGAAACGTGGGCTAATGTACCTTTTTTGCTTATGCTATGTACTGAAATATTATGGTGGATGATTTTGTATTTCTGTATTTGCTTCTTTTTATTTGATAATTTGTATTATCAGTAAAATCTCATAAATAAACAATTTAAAAAAAATTACTCATTGGTCTGTTAGATGGTTGCCACTCTCTATATAGAAGTAAAAGTAAAAGTTTGGGGTCGTAGTAAGGTTTAATTCCCTAGAGGTTTTTGAAATTATTTGATAGTAGGATGTTTATTGTACTATTGTGAATTTCAGGAGCTTTTTCTTGTTTGGTATAATGTGCAAAATTAACCCATTTGGAGAAATTGCAAGGACTGTATGAGGAACCATATGATTGTACTACTGGTAAATAAAAAAATATATTGATGACTGCAAAATTAGATAAGTAAAGAAAGAAGGCTACCTTCTAATCCAAAATAATCTGTATTGTCAAAGAGCGGAAACCAATTGCTCTATAAAAGCCCATTTTAACTTGTATATTTTTCAGAAGGGGCTTAATAGATCATGAGGCTATTTTAGAATTATCCCCTTATGTAAGTAACAGCTTTTATTTATTTATTTTTTATTTAACATTTCTTATGTACCGCCTTTCATGATATCAAGGCGGTTTACATTGAACAAACTGAAATTACATTAAACAGGGCATTATAACTTAGAGATAACTATTTTACAGGGAACATGGGCAATGGAGGGTTATGTGGCTTTCCCATGACCACAAGAAGCACATGAATGTGTAGACTGAATGTGTAGACTGCCTACATGTGCAAACAGCAATTTTATAAAGACACTATTTATGGTGGTGATCCATACAGAGATTACAAAGAGGCACAGTTAGGGCATGGAGGATGAATGGTTTAGACTGACCTAAAATATCAATGTGCATTCCCCATTCTACAAGGGTAATATATATGAATGTAAGAGGCATTTACTTCTGTCCTGAGGCACACATAATTGTCTGCTTGAATGGGCAGGCACAAAGGTTGAGGTTGGCAGTCACCTCTCTGAGCAACAGCTTAATACCCAAGAGATCTAGGTTCACTTCTCACTGACACTCCTTATGATTTTGGGCAAGTCACTTAACCCTCCATTGCCTCAGGTACAAACTTAGATTGGCCTTCTGGGGACAGGGAAATATAGTACCTACATACCTGAATGTAACTTATCTTGAACTACCATTGGAAAGCTGTGAGCTAAACACTAATAAATAACACTCCCCACTCCCTGACTTCCCTGGTTCCCTGACATCAAACCCCCCAATTGCCCCCTCAGACAATAATTGTCCTGCTGAATATCCCTTGGAAGATTTTCCCCCACCTCCCATTCCATTCCCAGCTCATATTGGGGTCCTTATTAGTCTAATAGGGGCAGGAGCAATCCCCACCCACACCTGATCATGGTGGCTGTGGGTTCAAAATGCCACTCCTAGTAGTAATCATGTGGTATTACTGGTAAGGGTCAAGATTCCAAATAAGGGCAAGTATGCATGAATGGCCTCTTATAAAATACCATCCTCTGTAAAAGTGTGTATGTTAACAAGAAGGTATGTACTATACTAGTAATATAGCTGAGGGCATGGTCTCAGTAGATCACAGGCAATTTGCGCACCTCAAGAGCAGGTGATAATGTTAACACATATTTTATAAAATGCACATGTATTCACAGAAAGTATGTGCATAAATCCTGGCTCTGCCCGTGGTCAAACCAAACTCCTCCCCTATGCATGCCAGTGTAACCTCCTCTCAGCAACTAATTTTATAAGAGCCTATTTACATGCATAAAACACTGTTTTACTTGCAAAATGGTTGATAAAAATTACTCTTCCTATGTTCCTATGCCTTCAGTCAATCACTTGATCCGTAATCCTTTTGGTCTGGCCTGGGAATGAGACAGTAGCCTAATCCTCCCTTCCTTGTCCTCTGCCCTCTTTTTGTAACCTCCCCTTTTCAGTTTCCTTTTATGTTCCTTTTAACATATTTTAAGATTGTTTTTTTTATCTGTAAACTGCTCTGATATAATGTGATAGGGTGGTATATCAAGTTTTAAATAAGCTATACTTATAAATGTATCTGAACAGTTATCTGCTTAGCCTCAATCTCTAGGACAAAGATAAATATGTTACATTGAGCTGAGACATGTCAAAGTCATGATTAGTTGTTTAGTTTGTCTCTCCGTGTTATTTAGTAAGTAATTTCATTTCTGCTTTTCATGTATTTTTCAGTTAAAGTTTGATTAACCCTCTTAGTTCGCTGCAGTGTTTTATCTCTTAATCATTTCATTTTGGAGATATTACTGGGTTCTTCATTGTTACAGATGTCACTGCACCTGCTTTCCTCAGTGATGAAGGGTCACTTCATCATGTGGGACAAATGCTCTGGACAGTCACCTTGGATGAAGGATTATCAATAGGTCGTTTCACATCTCCAACTTCTGATTTGATTGTCACATGTGGTCTAATGAGGATTTGAAATATGCAGAGAGAAAGTGTCAATCGAAAAAAGGTTGCATGAGAATTTATTTTCCAATAAGAATTGTAGCAAACCTGCATTGCTTTAAATTGCTGTCTGAAAGGCCTCTGCTGTGACATTCACAGGCATTTTTGTAAAAGCCTTATTGATTCTTAGTTCTTGCCAGTGTGTCTTTATAATCACAAACTCTGAGGATACTGTGGAAAAAAAAAAGAGGGGCTAATATTCTAAAGGGCTTATCAGTTAGCAGGACCTGCCAATCACAGAAGTTCCTGCAATCCATACAATACCAACTAAATATTCCCTCTAATCACCCTGACAATATCCGAATAGTGCCAGAGTGTTCTGTGAGTAGAGCTGAGGAGGAGTCAGCACTTATCCAGACAGTTGTGATTTTCAGCACTGCTATTCAGATAAGAATCCCCATAATGTAGGACGGGACAAAAGTGGTCTTAAGGGGTTCTATTACTATAGGTTGTTATCTGACAATGCATGTTGTGGCGTGTGCTGAAATCACATTGGGATACCCATTGCAAGCTGGAGCCAGGGCCATGACAACATGGGACAGAGAGTGGGCGCAGTGTGCTCTGTACTGTTAGAGTGGGGTTCACACTGTGCACTAACCGCATTAGCGTAGGATCACCTAATGCAACCTCAAAAGGTGGCCTTAAGTGCACCCACACTAAAGTGTGATGTGCTAAGGGACAGGGTTCCACATTAACTCCACAGCACCGACAGATAACGCAATGGTGTTGCACCTAACATGTCATAGTTTCAGCGCTGTTGGTGCGTTCTGTGCAACAACCTATTGCTCTTTATTAAAAGGGTCCCTAAGTGTATAATGATTGGCTGTCAGGATAGTGGCTGAATATTGCTGTTATCCAGATACCCACAGTGGCGACTGTAAAATCCAGATATACAGTGGTAGCTACTATCCGGAAATGGCTGCTGAATATCTGGATTTTTTTTCTACCCACGGCGGCTAGTGTTTAATAAAATACTACTGCGGGCTGTTTTACCCCAGAGTGTATGTAAATGGGCAGTATGATTTTAGTGTTAAAATGTTTTCTTCACAAAGCATCCCTATTAAGATACAGGAGCATCTTAAAAGCAGCTCTAAGGCACCTTACTGAGTATCCATATTTTTTAAACAGATAATTAAGTTCTTATTTTGCACCTAAATTCTGATGCACCAAAATAGTTTTTGCAATTTAAAAATTGGTTCACACAGTCAAAGTTCTTCAAATGTTTTCAGATGGAAACTACAGAATTAAATAAGGAATTCTAATCTGCTTCCAATGTTAATTTTATCTTAAATGGAAATGAAATGCAACAGAAGACCCCACGATTATGATGGTTCTGAGTGATGAAAAAGCATTTGACTATGTTGGGTGGGAGATATCCTTCCAAAATGAATAACGGTGAGTGCTTGATAAAGAAAATTAAGGTCTTGACCAATATCCTATGCTAAAGGAAGGTTGGGATAACCTGTATGGGGTGGCACTTAAGCCCTAGCTACCCTAATGGACAGACCAGATAAACTACTTTAGTCTATATCTGCCTTCATCAACCATGTTAGTATGTTTATTGGCCAATACTGAAAATCCTTCATTAGCAAGCCAAAGGGAGACAGGCCAGCTAAGGGGGCAGACCATGATATTCAGCGGCACTATCCACATAGTACTGCTGAACATCTCCACAGACTGACTCCATACTGTCCAGTTAGTGCAGGGTAAGTCCGTAGGTGGAGAAAGAGCGATACCCAGATAGCAAGATGTTCAGCAGCCCCTGTTCAGACATCTTAGGCCACATGAAGAGCTGCACTCCAGACAAGGGCCGACTGCAAATGATAACTGGGTGTCAGAAATTACCTAGTTAGCATGTCTAAGGCTGGATACTATCACTGAATACCCCCCTCCCCCCATATTTAAGCACCACCATTAGCCACCATGGTGTTTAAATATCAGCAATTTTTAATACTGGTCCCTGAGATTACTGTGTAGTTGTACAATGTCTGATATTCCAGATATAATGAACCACTCATCAAGAATTATCACCATCACCGCTATCTATTGTTCGTTCTAGTGATGGAACCTGGCAATTGCCATCAGGCAGAATGTACAAATATCAGGGAGAAAAAGGCAGCTCGAAAATAATATCAAAGTTTTCCTTATACTGAAGGCATTCTACTTAACAATTATAAACTTGGAGAAGGCCATTGCAGGCAACGATGACAACACAGCTCAATTCTCTAAACTTTATGGGCAATTAAATGTGTGAAATTCTTCTCTGGAAGGTCAAAAGGGAGTCTTTATACATTGGCAACTCAACTGGGCATCTAAGAATATAAAGAATCTGGGAATTTTGATAGACCCTGTTTTGGATAATGGATAATCTGGTTAACATTCTGGATAAAGGTCAGTTGACTATATAGACAGAGAATTGTAGTTGTCGTAAAGAGGACTTTAAGCTATGATTGTCAGAACTAAGTGAACAAAGAGAAGCAGGAAGATAACTGGGCAGAGACAATATTCAGCCACTGCCCAGTTAGCTTCTGCAGTGAAAATTAGGCCACCGTTTCCGGTGCCTAACTTTGTCACTTAGCAATAACTGGGCAGCGGCTCAATTTCACAACTGCCGGTAACAACTGGTTTCCGCCTCCGCTTTGCCCATGAAACAATTTGATGCTAGCCAGATAGCATCAGGACATGCAGTGGCAGCACCCAGGGATATTCAGTGATTAACACAGTTAGCACATTAAATATACTCCCTAAGCCTCTACTGAGCCTTCATGTGAAATAATGTGTACATATGCCAGATGTGGATTTGCACATCCCTGCTGCGGTGTCATCTAGAAGTAAGGACATCCTGGATTCTCTACGAGGAGAACTATTCAGGCAACTGGAAACAGAACCTATATGTGATGGGGCCATACTGGACTTAGTGCCTACCAATGGGGAAAGTGTTTCTGATGTTACAGTGAGAGTCTCATCCATTGATCACCAGATGGTATGGTTCAGTATTAGGATGAGGGCTGATAAAATCCATTCAATAGTGAAGGTCTTAGACTTTAGGAAAGCTAACCTTGTTAAGATGGGACAAAATCTCAAAGGGATATGTTTACTAAACTGCATTAGTGCAATTCACGTTAGGAGCCGCGTTAGTGGAAGGAAAGCCAAAAAAGGACATGGGCGGGACATCGTAACCGATAACGCGCAGTTACGCGCGTTATTACGCGCCACGCAGCAACGATCGCTACAGCGCACGCCACTGCGCGCATGCCTAAGACAGCGTGCAGACACCCAAAGACAGAAACAGAGCTGTAGCACAATGGTTACTACACAGACTGATGGTACAAAAGTCATGGTTTCGATTCCCCAGTGTGCCTAATGAAAAAGGCTGGCTGAGGCGACCTGTGTAACCCTTTGAAAGCCAACTATAATATTTTAATCCACAGTCTGCAGGTGGGTTACAGTTTGCATATGTCAGGAAAATTGTACCCGTCTTATGCAATATGTTCCAATAGTGACATTCTCTCTGACATGGTCATGTATTATATACCATTTGATAGGAATATTTAGGCGCTCCCTATAGGGAGAAGTGGAAGGCGCACCGTATAGAGCGACTTGTAAGGCGTGCCCTATAGGGCGCCAGGTAAGGCTCGCCCTATGGGACGCCGTGTAAGGCGCGCCCTATAGGGCGCCTTTTGAGCTACCCTAAGGTGATAGTACCCTGAGGGTGGTTCTGCTGGCAGCACTAATATACAGTAAAAATAGACAATGCCTACGACAGCCCTATCAATGAACCCCACTGTGGGTTGTGAACCTATGACCTCTGGCTCCATGGGCAGTGAGGTAACCAGTAGGCTAGAGCTGCTGATAAACACATGGCTGGCTACAGGAGGACTGCACGGCACCACACCCACATTCTGCTGTGATTACCAGGGAGATTACATACCACCACCCAATGCACCCTCTAGGGCAAAGGGTGGGGGACAGGATCCCCCACCCACAGATCCACTTTCATCCCCCTGCAATGGTGGCAGTAGAGGGGACCATCACCCCAGTCCTACTCGGGCTCAAACACCCTACAGGGCAGGCAATGCAGAGCACTACACATCCCTAAGGCAAGAGCAGACAGACGGCAGGTCTGGAAATGCGCAGCTGCCCCCCACCATTATCTGACATTCTCCAGCAGCAAGCCTCCAGCCGCTGCACGGTGTTCCAGCAAGACACATACTAGCTGCAGACAGTCCGCCAGCTAGTCCATAGTGCATGGTCCTGGAGGAGATGCATGTACCCAGAACGGGGATATCAGCATACACACCAAGCAGATAAGTCAATGATTGGGCCCCAAAAGGAAACCCAAAAATATCACATAAGAGAAATACTATAGAGCATTATGGGGGGAACCTAGCCATGCCATGGTCAATGCTCAGTCAGGGTGAGAGTGACCTCCCAGCAGGACATGCTATGGCCACCCTGTCTGTGCAGGTGGTACCGGGCACTACAATGTCCGAGCCATTGCCCTATCCCCTGTGCAGATGCGGCCAGGCCAGGCCACCCTATCCAGGCTATTCCCACAGTACCTTGCTCCTCATTATGCACATTGGCTAGCAGTGTGGGCTGTGGAGGGTGTTGGCAGCCACCACACACTGGATAGACAGACACACACTCCCCACACCTATGCCAGCATTGTGCAACTATAGAGGTGTTGGGCAGCCCAGGCCACCACACCAGTCCTGGGCACAGTGCAGGCATGGCTATGGTACGCAATACTGTAGGAGTCACTCCCCAGATTGGTAAACACTGTCAGACACAAGACCTGTAGCACACACCACAGACATCAGAAGGGTTGCTATGATGCAGCTCACTCCGAACATTGTACTTAACCTAGGAATTGCTATCTTCCAGTACTCATAGCAACCTTTTGATAGCTGTGTACCATACTCCCAGGTTTAGGGTGGCCTTACTAAGGTAAGCAAGTGCTAGTATTGGGAGATGCACGCAGAGCCCAAAGTCCTGTCTCTCCAGGAGGCTTGGGATAATGGGGCCTGTGGGTGCGGGTGTGTCTGCCCCTGTTGGCTGCTGCTGTACGGCAGAGGTTCCCAACTCCAGTCCTGCGGTGTGTCAGACGGCTGCCTAGGGTGAGAACTTACACAATCTTGATGATGCATATATTCATATGATTCTTGCAAGGTATTGTGGGTATTGTAGATCATTCACTCCCAAACACAGCTGATGACAATAATTTGAGTTGTGAAACCAAGTGGTAAGATTAATAAAATACTTCTTTTATTGATGGGGTTTAATTCACCCAGCACATGTATGCTTGATAGCACTATAAATGAGGTTACTTGCTTGCAGTGTTTAAAATGGATAACAAAAAGTCACAAAGTAAACCAGAAACAATCTTCAGCTTGTCAGGCAATTAGCTAATGTTTTCTTAGCAAATAATTACCAAATACAAAGGCACAAAGTAAAGAATAAACTTTGCTGGTTAGGTTAACTTCTGCTTATTTTCCACGCAGATCTCAGCAGTGATTCTCCCTTGCTCACCCACACAATCAGGTGCAGCCCTAATTACTATCAATGGACCAGCTGAAAGCCTTTAGCTGGCTGGCTGCTACTGTGTGAGCCCAAATCCTGCTTTAAGAGCTGTTTGCAGTGGAAATAAAGAACAAAGTTAGGTTTCTTTGTGATGGCTGATGTGTTTGCTCAGAGAAAGCTAGCAATAGCATTTAGATAGAGAACAGTCCATATAAACTGTACTTTCATCTGCTGTATCAATCAGCATAGGGTCATTATCATACATTGGCACAGACGAGTCTTTCATTAAGGCACTATCATGAGAATGCTCATTCCCTTGCTGCCATTCTCTATTATAGATAGGGTCTGGATCAGTGTTCATACCTGAGCCTCTCCTGCTATCATTATTCCTCTCTGTATAGCCTGGCCAATATGTAATCCAATTCTGATGTCCAGCCTTCCAATCTTGATCCCTGGACACTGGATCTCCTCTCACATACCTTCTGGCCTTGGTCTGAAAGTCCCTTCCACATGCAGTCTTCTCTCTTCCAGGTAGCCACTGGTGATTCCTATCTCTGCCACTCCATTCCTCTGGCTGAATCCAGTCCAATGGACTCTGCTGGCTTTTGGAATACCTCCCAGTATGAGTACTGCCTTGGAATCTCCCAGACCTTCCAATGGCCTTTCTTCTCTTCCTTCCAGAGAGTTTCCTTCTCTCTCTATCTGCTTGGCTTGGCTTCTGTTTCTCCAGGTGATACTGGTGCTTGAGCTTGTAGCCGTTGCTGTCTCTGTATCTCTTCCTCCCTCTGTAGCTCTCCCTGAAGCTGGGCTGGAGCTTGTAGTAACCGTTATCTGAAGAAGAATCTCTATTCTTATTCTTTCCTAATGTGTGCTGCTCCCTAACACAGTGCAGCTGTCTTGAATCAGGCCCTGCCCTTTGAGATGAGTGCTTAGGGATTACCTCATAGCTCTCTTGATTGCACACACATTTTCTCACTTCAGCCCCTCTCATGGCTGCTGGAAACCTGGTGCATTCTGGGACTGGTAGTCTTTTATGTGAAAACTCTGTTTTCTCACTTCTACCAGAACTGACAGGTTGCTTGTTCAGAGTCACATCATCTTTTCTATAGCTCCTACCTGAGCTATGATAAGCTTCCTTATCACAGGTGCCAAACACTGTTCGGGTTTTCATGCTGTCCCTCATGAATATGCATGAGATACATCTGCATACCATGGGAGTGGCGCATAGAAATGCAGCACAGGCATCTTTATCAGAGGCAGCATGGAACCTGAATGGTGTTTGGCCCTCCAGGACTGCATTTGGGAGGCTCTGCTCTAGGTAATGTGCATGTTTATGGTGTCTTTGCTCTGTAGGGTAAAATGTTGGTGTTTTGGACATGTTAACGTCATCTGCAAGAACGGTTCGGCCTGTATTAGCACGTTATAGTAGTGGGTAAAATATGAGGACTGGGTTGGTGGAAACCACAGCTGGGACTTGAACCTGTGATTTTCTGCTTCTGAATACAGTGGTTCTGTGCACTGCACCACCATGTTCTCACAGAGATGGTGCATTCCCTGGTGAAATCATGAATGTTGGTCAGACAGGGCCTGTCTGCTGCAGTGCATGCCACCCACCTACACAGTGTTAGGCCACAGTCTGCTCCGAGCAGCTGCCACTGCCCCCTCCACCACCAGTATCCCTCAGCCACCATGCTGGCATGCCCTTCTGCTGGTGGAGCTGGTGGTGCGCGGTCTCAGGCCGTCCAGTGTGCAGGTAGGCGGCTGCCTATGGTGCGTGTTCTGGGGTAGGGGTGCCTGCATAGACGTCCACGCTCCCCCCTAGCCCCGCCTGCCAGTGTTCTGTGCCCTTGGGGGTTGCTGTTGGGTACTCTCCCCTGTGACGCTTTGGGAAACACACTCGTGCCCATGTTGGGCCCTCATCAGTTGCTGTCTGGCTCTACTGTTTACGCATTCCTATGGGCCAACTGAGCATCACCCTAGTCCCCACTGTGGCCCAGCTGAGCCACTGCATGTACCGCCTGCAGCCCTCTGTATCCCCTTTTCCAGCATCTGCACGGTTGCCCATTCTGACATGCCCGCCCTGATGTTGCGGGACATGTGCATGCCATAGGAACCCTGTCCGATGGTGGGGAAATCCCTGAGCAGTGCTATTTCACTGTGGGCCCATGCACCTTGTATGGGGATGGGGTATGGACCATTCCGCGATTTATAAATAAATAAATAAAATAAATAACTAAATAAATATCTGTTCAATGGATCTTACTCAGGGGGGGGGGGGGGTGATGTTTCTCATTGATACCACTATTGGCCAGCTTGGTTGTTATTTTTTTTCCAGTTTGTTGGGGTCATTTTTGGTGTTTCCGTGCCCTTTTGTTCTGTGCACATGTATCACACTTATCACCTTTTTTTGGTTTCCCTGCCTAGGATGTACATTGCTGACAGTTAAATGGTTTCTCTCCCCTTTAAAGTGCATTTAACGGCAGGTTTTCATTCGCGTTGGAATTCAGTGCGTTAGTGTAATGGGAGCCTCTCCCCGCCCACTCTCCACCCATTGACCCCTTCTCTCCGCCCTCTCTCCGCCTTCTGCGTTGTTTTACTGCGCTGCGGAGCATCACGCGCGCTATAGCACGTTTACGATTGTTAATGCGCTATAGCGCGTTAACGATGATTAACGTCGTACAACGCGCGTTATTCACGTTTACCGCAGTTTAGTAAACATACCCCTAAGAGTAGTTAGTAGAATGGGAACATCTGGAGGATGTAGAAAAACAGTGGGCAAAACTGAGAGAGGATATCTTAAGGGCAACAGACATTTTTGTTAGAAAGGTAAATAAATGTAAAAGGAAAAGGAGGCCTCTATGTTTCTCAAAAAGAGTAGCTGAAAATGAGAAGAAAAAGAGGGAGGCCTTCATGAAATACAAGAGATCACTGAGGGGGGAAGACAGGCATTTATATTCAGAAAAACTTAGAAAAGCTAGCAAAGTAGTCAGGAAAGCAAATGTGCAAAAAGAAGAATAGCCAATGCAATAAAATGTGGGGATAAGACATTTTTCAGATATGTTAGTGAGAAGAGGAAGGGCAAAAGTGGTATTGTCAGACTCAAGGGTGCAAGGGAGGAGTATGCAGAAACTGATGAGGATAAAGCAGAACTGCTTAACAAATATGTCTGTTCTGTGTTCACAGATGAAGGGAGTCCTAGGAGCAGGACCTCAGAAAACACCCACAAATAGGAACAGAAGTGACGGGGATCTTGAACAATTTTTAGAAGAACCGTGTTCATGATTAACTAGCTAAACTAAAAGTAGGCAAAGCAATGGGTCTGGATGAAATACATCCAAGAATACTGAAGGAACTTGGGAACATTCTAGCGATTCCACTGACTGACTTTTTCAATGCCTCTTTGTAGTCAGAAGTAGTGCCAGAGGACTGGAGAAAGACACATGTGGTCTCTTTACACAAAAGTGGACATAAGGATGACATTGAGAACTACAGGCCGGTTAGTCTATCCTCTGTGGTTAGTAAAGCCTTTGACACCATTCCACACAGGCGACTTATAAACAAACTGAGCACCCTAGGAATGGACCCTAAAGTTACTGATTCTGTTAGAAATTGGTTGAGTGGGAGGTGAAAAAGGTACAGATAAATGGAGCTCACTCTGAGGAGAAGGAGGTTACCAGTGGTATGCCACAGAGATCTGTCCTTGGTACATACAATTACACAGGTACACTACCAAAAAACTGCCTCCAGTTTTGCAACTGATTCCTATAGATTTTGGGGTGCTGAATCCAGGAAAAATAGCCAAAATGTTCCATCACGTCACGTTTTCTTGCAAAATTAGATTTCTTACCCATATAAGGAATGTTCACATAATTTCTTTTTAGCCGACTGCAGTTTATTTTCTTGGCCCAAAATAGAGGTTGTAATGGTTAACTAACTAGAAACACTCCCTCATGATATTTTAGAGTGTTTTGTATTCATTTTATACATTAACAGGACAATTGGGAGGCGGGAGGCTAAATCCAGTACTCGCGCTGGCGCATGTTCTTTCCTGTTCGCCTCGCCTCGTTCGCTCGCTCAAACACGGTGGTTGCGACATGAACGTTCCTGTCAAATTTCAGTTTCTTGCAAGTTCATTATTACCTTTTGTTTGCTCAGTCGTAATCCAGCTTTATTCCGAAGTGGTTCACTACAGTTGTAGTTTGCAGTGCTGTGTATTTGTGATGGCTCACAGAGCCAGAGGTTGCGTCAACTCTCCGGACAGTTTTTGTTTTATTTGTGGGGAATATACCGTGAAAAAGCGGCAGAGGAACATTTCTGCATTTATTAAAAAAGTATATTTCGCCTATTTCGGTTTGAAGTTAGGCGATCAAGACAAACCGTGGGCTCCTCACAAAGTGTGCAAGACATGTGAGGAAGATCTACGCTTATGGATGAAAGGTAAAAAACAAGCATTTCGTTTCGGAATACCTATGATGTGGCGTGAACAAAGAGACCACAGCAGTGACTGCTATTTTTGCTCTTGCATTGTGAAGGGATACAACTTAAAAAATAAGAACGTAATAAGTTACCCCAACCTTCCCTCAGCAATTAGGCCTATGCCTCATAGCAACGAAGTACCTGTGCCTGAACCACCAAAATCTTTGGATCATATTTGTGTGGACGGTTCTGATCATGATGAGACTCATCAGATGGCTTTTCCCGATGAGTCCAGTACTTCCGAGTTTGAAACTGAACCAGATCCGAAACCTGAACTTTTCTCTCAAGCTGAATTGAATGATTTAGTCCGGGATTTAGGACTCCCAAAAGATGCTGCCCAACTGCTAGGTTCTCGGCTTAAACATAAAAATCTATTGTCACCAGGAACAACTTTTTATTGGTACCGCAACCGCGAGACACAATTTTTGAAGTATTTCAGCAAAGAGGAAGATTTGGTATTTTGCAACGATATATACGGAGTGATGGAAAAGTTTAAACTCAAGTATGATCCTGCTGAATGGCGGCTGTTGTCAGCCAGCCCCACCCGCTCCTTAACCTTGAGGGCTAAAGAGGGGTTGACTTGCGACGCCCGTGGGCAATTGTTGTAGTTGTGTTGTGGTGCGACGAGTGATAAGGCTTGGCAAAGGATTATTTATTTTAACTGGTTTATTTGCTCGTGGCTTAGTTTGCCAGTGCGCAGTTCAATATGCAAATTACAGACGGTGCAGAAGAAATTAAATCCCAAAGTATACAGGAATAACTGAATCTTATCTACTTGCTTGTTGCGCTGTATTATTACACATTCTTCTCATGTGCTTTATCATACAGGAAGGAAACAGAAAAAGTCTCTTCACTCAAGTTTTCTTGTATAAATGAGGTTAATTGTCAATGTCCTATTACCTCATAGAACCGTACAAAAACTTGACTGTTTAATTGTCTCTGTCAATTAAACAGATTGAGCAGTCCATTAACATGTCATCATTATCAGGGGGCAATAAAGAATCAGGGGTAGAAGTTTCTTCCATACATTCAATGTCTGGCACAACCGGATTAAAACTTCTCTTCTGCTTTAAGAAGTCTTGGAAGTCCTTTAGAAGTGACTCAGCCGGTAACTTCCCCAAGTATGTCTGATCTCCCGTCCCTTCAATGAGTAACTGTTTACTGAGCTTATCAATCTCAGGCTGCCACTTAAGTTTGTTTGTACTGGGAACAAACACAGGTGCTGGGCTATGTTTATCTCCTAAACGTTCTCTACACGTGGGTGCTTGGTATTCCAACTTTGCAATGTTAGGAGAACAATCAAAAGCATTACATTCAGCCTTCTCCAGGTTAGGTATATCAGCTAGCTTAAAAGAATATTCAGGATTACTTAAAGCTTCCCTTGGCTGATAACAGACGCCACCATCTTGTTTAGCTGTGCTTTTAAAAGTGGAACAGAGACTGCCTGGTTTAAAAGCATAAACACTTCTTTTCTTGGGTACCTGATACAGAAGCTTTTCATCTGGGGAATACCTTATCCTTCTGTCCTTCTTCCACAGCTCTGCCTGGTTCTGTAGCCCTGGGTTTTCAGCGTAGTTAAAAGACCTCTGCCTGCAGCAGTTCTCTCTCTCTACTGAATCCTCTCCCACGGTACCTTCCAGGTGCAGCTTGTCACAGGAATCTCTATAGCAAGGATAATCCCATACAGACTTGCCTTCTGCAATCCTTGTATCTCCCTCTGGGAACTCAGATAGCTTCTCTCGTGTTCTCAGCTTGTCTGGAACCAGTTGTCCTGTTATTCTCCTTTCTAGTCCTTCCTTTAGAACTTTTCTCGAGTCCTTCACTAGTTCCCTCTGACTTCCTGGTTTCTGTATATTTAAGCAGCTGGCTCTGGCCTGCATTGCCCGCCTTCCTTTGGGGCGTGCCCAATCACAGGCTTCCTCACTCCCTTCCCCCGAGGAGTGCTGTTTAGCTTGATTGGAAGTGTGGTTTTTTCTTTCTCTAAAGAAATCTGTGCTCTCTGTAGCATTACCGGCTTCCACCACCGGATGCTCCCTTGTGTCCATAGGTTCCTGAGGAGCTACTGGGTCACACTGTTCATTGATTCGTCAAAAGACAGCATAAAAGGTGTTCTTCTTCATAATGGCAACACATTCGCTTCAGTTCCTATTGCTCACTCTGTTATTCTCCAAGAAAAATACGAGAATTTGGCCCTGATTCTTCAGAAGATTCGTTATGATGAGCATAAGTGGATGATTTGTGGAGACTTTAAAATTCTATCCATGCTATTAGGGCAGCAATCCGGTTTCACCAAATATCCCTGCTTCCTTTGCTTGTGGGATAGCCGGGCCCGCGACCTACACTGGGGGAAAAAAGACTGGCCAATTCGGGAGTATTTGAGACCCGGTGAGAAAAATGTTCTTCATGAGAGCTTGGTACCTCGTGATAAAATTCTATTACCACCTCTCCACATTAAGTTGGGTCTCATTAAGCAATTCATCAAGTCCCTTCCAAAAGATGGTGAGTGCTTTCGGTACCTTTGCTCAAAGTTCCCCCGACTTTCTGAAGCAAAGCTAAAGGAAGGAGTGTTTGTTGGCCCTGATATAAGGAAACTCATTTCAGATGGAGCATTCGCTGAAACGATGTCTGAGAAGGAAAAAGAAGCCTGGGATTCCTTCAAGGATGTTGTTCTCAAATTCTTGGGGAACAGGCGGGATGAGAATTATAAGGATATTGTTGCCAGGATGCTCAATGCCTTCAAAGAACAAGGCTGTAACATGAGCCTGAAAGTCCATTTCTTGCACTCCCATGTGAACTACTTTCCCGAAAACTTGGGGGCTTACAGTGAAGAACAAGGTGAAAGGTTTCACCAGGACATCAAGGACGCAGAGAGAAGGTACCAAGGAAGATGGAACACCACTATGATGGCTGATTTCTGCTGGTTGCTGCTGCGGGAAACCCCAGATGAAAAATACGCCAAGCAGCGCACCAAGAGAAGCATTCGGGGGAAGAAGAAACGGGCCCACCAGGAGATTGATTGACCCAAGAATGACTTTAAAATCTAAACTGTGTTGACAAATATCGTGTTTTTACTAAACTTTGAAATAAAAATTTGCTAGTTATTACCACAGTGTCGGATCTCATTTATTAGAATTTTATTTTCACACCATCGGGTGTTTGTCTTCATGTATTGCAATGGTGCGGTTTGCGTTTTCTATTCTTACATACATACCTGTACAACATTTTTTGCACATTTCTTTGCTTTGCTTCGTGTCTAACCTCGCTCTTATATGCTCAATGTTTGTGCACATGTATGTGGATGTTTTAAGTGCAGACAATTTTGCTACCATCACAGTGTGTTTTGTTGACATTACTCTATTCTTATGTGCTGCCTTGTTACAATTTTCTTTATTCTTATTTGAATAACTACTAAACAATTAGTATAAAGAATTCATCCAAGAAACTTTTATCTCGATCGCACTCAATCTGAAACATTCACCTCAAACTGCTAACCCAATGTAGCAAAAAATCTGTACGTGATGGAGCAAATTGGTTACCAGATTTGGATTCAGCGCACCAAAAAATGTAAAAATCAATCGAAACATTAGAGGCAGTTTTAAAAACAATTTTTTTAGTGTACCTGTGTTATTTTTAACATCTTTGTTAGTGATATTGTGGAAGGGCTGTCCGGTAAGGTTTGCTTGTTTGCCGATGATACCAAAATGTGCAATAGAGTAGACAACCAGGGAGGAGTAGATAACATGAGGAGGGATCTAGCTAAGCTTGAAGAATAGTCTAGAATTTGGCAGCTGATGTTTAATGCTAAAAAATGCAGGGTCATGCATTTTGACTGCAAAAATCCAAAGGCATGGTACAGTGTAGGGGTGAGGTATTTATGTCCACAAAAGAAGAATAGGACCTAGGTGTAATTGTTTCTGACAATCTTAAAGTAGCTAAACAGGAAGAAAAAGCAACTGCGAAAGTCAGAAGAATGGAGAGGAATGGCCAGCAGAGAAAAGGAGGTGATAGTGCCTCTGTATAAGCCTCTGGTGCGACCTCATTTGTGTGCAATTCTAGATACCGCACCTTCAAAAGGATATAAGCAGGTTGGAGTCAGTGCAGAGAGTGGCTACTAAAATGGTTAGTTGTCTTCATTATATAGCATATGAGTTCAGACTTAAAGATCTTAATATGTATACTTTAGAGGAAAGACGGGATTAGGGGCAATATGTAAAGACATTTAAATACCTCCATGGCATAAATGCACAGTAGAGTCTCTTTCAATTGAAGGCAAGCTCTGCTGCGAGGGGATATAGAATGAGAGTGAAATGGGGATAGACTCAGGAGTAATATGTGGAAATATTTCTTTATGGAAAGTGTTATACATGCATGGAATAGTCTCCCTGTTGAGGTGGTGGACACGAGGACAGTATCTGAATTCAAAAATGCATGGGACGGATTCAGGTAGAAAGGGACTTTTGTAGTTCATATGGAAGGGCAGACTAGATAGGCCATGTGCTCTTTTTCTGCCATCATGTTTCTCTGTTTCTACCCATAGGAGCCCCTTAAAAGCAAACCCCATCTTATCCTTTACTATCTCACATAAGGACTTCTCTATTTAAAGCTCAATGTAACACGTACAACCCTGCCTCCGATATCTAAATGCACTCCCTCTGCTATTGTCTCACAGTTTGCACCTTATCATCTGTGAACCATTTTGACTGGTAGAAAAACAAAAGCAGTTAATCTGTTCGCGTCCACAATAGATTACATAACTTAAGATGCGATTAATAATTTTCTGGAAATATTGAATCCGGTGTAACATTTGGGGGAAAATAGAAGGTTGTCATTTGGCAACAACAGCCATGAAAGGGTTAAATAAATAAATAAAATGAAATAAACGGAACGGAGTTGGTCCAGAGGGCAGCTACTAAAATGGGCAGCAGTCTTATCATAAAGCAGCTTGGGGCAGATTTAGAGGTCTGAACATGTATACCTTAGAAGAAATGCATAAATAGAGAGATGATACAGATATTTAAATACCCCCAAGGGATGAGGTGAAATAGTCCAGAATCAGGAGTAACCAAAGTCAATTTTTCTTTATAGAAAGGATGGTGGGTACATGTAACACTCTCCCAGTGGAGGTTTTGGAGACAAGGACAGTATTTGAATTCAAAAAAGATGGACCAATGCAAAGGATCTCTGAGGTAGAGGAATGATAGTAGAGCTGAGTGGATTTGCAGGCTAGAAATGTCATAAGCTCTTTTTCTGTCATGTTCTGCTTAATGCAGAGTTGCCAAGTTACCCAGTTCCAGGAATGAGACTTTAAGCTTGCACTGCAGTGCAGTATGGTATTTGTAGTTCCTGATTTTACTCATTGGAATCAGTGCTTCAGGCCCCATAATGCATCGGTATGAGATTGAAAGAAATCCAGGAGTGGTTTAAAATCTCACTCCTGCAAATGGGTTACTTGGCAACTCTGTTTATGTTTCTGTGAGAGATACTGACCCTTGCTATCAGGTTGTAATGCTGCAAATGTTTTACTGTGATCATTGGGGAATTCTAAATTATTATTTTTATGAAGCATCAAATATGAAACCACGACATCCTCATGATACCACTGCTAGTGCTGCTGATGAAAATGAAATACTAGCCTGTAATGAACTGCTTTACATTTCAATACATGATCTAGTGTCTAATGTTTCTACATGGAATATCGGAATGCTTCTTGTCCTATGGAGACGGGACTCTAGGAATAATAAACTCATTTGCTTGTTCATCTGCAGAGTAATTTTGTAATATGCACCTATAGACATTGTGCATGTACTCTATGCATATGCACACCTATTTTATAAAGGATGAATGTACACCAGAACTCCACCCCTGCTCTGCCCAACTAAATTGTGAGGAGCACCTATTTGTATAGCACATAGAAGTCAGCACCGTCTTTCAGTGCACTTACTTTTGCATATGTATACCCCATGCCGTTTTATAATAGCCATTTACTTCACTTCACCTAGAGTGCATTTCCAGAGGCAATAAATTACCCACACTGAAATAGTCTGACTACCGTTTATCACTTTAATTTGCAATCTGTCAGTTTCCTAATCACCCAGTACAGCTCTTGGTTTAAACAGGTATTAAAGATACACAGTCAATCCAGAGCCCCCTGCTCAACCTCATCCTGGGTGCATTTCTAAAAGAGAGTACAATTTCCTCTCAGCTGTTTGGACCCTCAATAGTATAGACTATAGTCTAGGGTGTTACCTTGCCATTCTCTATCCCTTAATTGTTTAATGAAATCTTTAGCAGCATTCTTTACAAAAAGATTCTATCTCACTTCAGGGTCTGGCATTCCACAAAGCCAATTTGCATCCACCTTTCTGTTCCTCCTCTGGCTTTTGTTCCATTTGCATTTTCCCAAATTGATTCCAGGTGCCTACACCTATGTTCTACACCTTAAGGCAGGCCTCATTACTAGGGATATGCAATTAATATTAATCAGTTTAATATTGATCAATGAATTACATGCAAGCAAATGATTTGTTTGCATTACAAAAGTTATAATGCACATAAAAATATCTTTATTAAATGGAAAATATGAAACAAACCAAAAAATTCTGAAAACTAAACCAAAAATATTTTGCTCAGGCATATCCCTGCTTATAGCATCTCACAGACTCCCCTTCTCTAATGTGACTTTACTCTCTTTCAGTGCAAGACCTTCACATTCTACCTCTCCCAGTATGTTCATGAACTCATTTGCTTTCAGGGCTCTCATACGGACGTTAGCTCTCTGAGTCAGGAACTCAGAAATATCTTCCTTTTCCATAGATGAGGCAGAACATGGGTATATCATTTACAGTTGTGGTCAACATTATTTGCACCCTAATAAACAATTCTAATCAGTTTGAACAGAAGAACCACATTCCTACTGCAGTAAAATTAGATGCACCCATGATCAATTTTCAGTACTCACATGACTTGAATCAACCAGTTTTAATGCCGGTTTTAATGTTTAAAATGGCCACATTCACTCCCTGTTCCATTTTCACAATGGTGAAAACAGGAAAGCTGCCTGAGACCATCAGAAAAGCCATTATCATCAAACATCAAACTTCAAAAGGGTACAAAGCCATCTCCAAAGACCTTGGGATTCCTGTGTGCACAGTTCACAATGTTATTAAGAGTTTTCCTGCTCATGGTGCTGTTAAGAATCTCCCAGGATGTGGTGGGAAGAGGAAAATTAATCCAAGAAGTCTTTGAAGGTTAGTGTGAACTATTGGAAAAAACACCACGTACAACATCCAAAGAGCTTAAGGCTGACCTGGAGCAATCTGGAGTGGTGGTTTCAACCTGCACCATATGCCGCACACTAAACAAAGAAGGACTTCATGGGAGAAGGACAAGGAAGACCTCACTTCTCAAAGACAGACACTTGTTTTATGTATCAAGTTGTTATACTGTAAACCACACTGATTTAAAATAGTGTGGTATATAAAACCAAATAAATAAATAAAAAGGTACATCTGATCTTTGCCCAAACCCCTCTTCAGAAACCACAATCCTGGGAAAATGTTCTGTTGACAGATGAAACCAAACTTGAGCTCTTTGGCATTGCAAACCAGTGATACACATACAGGTAAAGAAATGAAGCTTATTAGGAAAAAAAGCACCATTCCTGCAGTTAAATATGCTGGAGGTTCCATAATGTCGTGAAGCTGTTTTGCTGCCTCAAGAACTGGAGGTCTGAAATGTAGTAAATGAATAAAGTCAGAGGACTTCCAAGGTATTTTGCAGTGAACTGTGCTACCTAGAGTCAAAAAGCTAGGTCTGGGTCTGAGGTCTTGGGTCATCCAGCAGGACAATGACCCAAAACATACATCTAAAAGTACAAAAGAATGGTTAAAAAGGAAAAAATGGAATATTTTAAACTGGCCAGCCATGAGTCCTGATCTCAATCCAATCGAGAACCTTTAGAAAGAGCTGAAATCTGCTATTGGTAAAAGGAATCCTGGAAACATTCATGAGCTGGAACTAATTGCAGTCAAAGAGTGAGAGAAACTACCATCAGACAGATGTATGAAACTTACAGATGACTACAAGAAACGTTTGGAGGCTGTCATCATTGCCAAGGGTTATGTAACCAAATATCAGCGAAGGGTGCCATTATTTATTTATTTAGCAACCTTTTTTATATCGCTGTACAGGGAATGACATTACATGGACTATATGTAATCAGAATAAATTAAATGTTAATATTTAACTAATGAATATAACAATTATAACATCACCATTAATCCTGTCCAGGTCATATTTTTTTTTCTCAGCAATTATTATGTCTAAATTCCACAGACATCTTTTTGTTTTGTTGTATACCTTTCAATGTGCCATTAAAATATTAGTATGAAATACATTTGGAATACGTATTTACAATTATTTCTCAAGATATTGTAACAACAAACCTAAAATGCAAGGGTGACAATAATGTTGACCACAACTGTTTTTTTTTTTTAAGTGCCTTCAAGTCAATGCTGACTCCTGGTGACCCAGCATTTCCTGGGTTTTCTTGGCAAGGTATGACCAGAAGTAGATTGCTAGGTCTTGGAGAGTAAAGTGGCTTACCCAAGACCACAAGGAGTACCAGTGAGAATCAAACCCTGATCTCTTGGGTAGTAGGCTGTTGCTCTAACTACTAATCCTATATGTAATTTATTTACAACTTTAGGTGGTTGCTTCACAATGGGTTTCTAATTAGCAACTTACAGAATTCAGATGTAGCCGTCCTGCACAACTTAATCCAAGTAAAGTTCCCTAGCAACATCTTTTCCATCAAGCTCCTTCCTCACTTCAGGGTCTCAGAACTACTGTAAGCTCATAAGAACATAAGAACATAAGATATGCCATACTGGATCAGACCAAGGTCCATCAAGCACAGTATCCTGTTTCCAATAGTGGCCAATCTAGGTCATGCGTACCTAGCAGTTTCCCCAAAAGACACAGATTCCACAATGCTTGTATTGGTTCAAGCATTGATATCCTGGGTCCCTTCTTAATAATGGTTTCTGGACCTTTCCTCCAGGAACTTGTCCAAACTTTTTTTAAACCCAGCTACACTAACAGCCTTTACTACATCCTCCGGTAACAAATTCCAGAGTTTGATTACACGTTGAGTGAAAAAATATTTTCTTTTCTTAGTCTTAAATAGTTTACCCTGTAGCTTCACTGCATGTCCCCTAGTCTTTCTATATTCTGATAAGGTAAACAATCGATCTACGTTTACCCATTCCACTCCGTTCATTAATTTATAGACTTCTATCATACCTCCCCTCAGCAGTCTCTTTTCCAGGTTAAAGAACCCTAACCTTTTTAGCCTTTCTTCATAGGAGTATCCTTCCATCCCCTTTACCATTTTGGTGGCTCTTCTCTGAACCTTTTCTAATAATGCTATATCCTTTTTCAGATACGGCGACCAGAATTGCACACAATATTCAAGGTGCGGTCTCACCATGGAACGATATAGAGGCATTATAATATCTTTTGTTTTATTTTCCATTCCTTTCCTTATGATACCTAGCATTCTATTTGCTCTCTTGGCCGCCACTGCACACTGGGCTGAGGGTTTTAACATGTTATCCACAATGACGCCTAAATCTTTTTCCTGGGTGGTGGTTCCTAATGTGGAACCTTGCATCATGTAACCATAGTTTGGGTTGTTCTTCCCTAGGTGCATAACCTTGCACTTGTCCACATTAAAATTCATCTGCCGTTTTGATGCCCAGTCTTCCAATTTATCAAGATCCTCTTGCAATTTTCCACAATCCTCTTGGGTTTTAACAACTTTAAATAGTTTTGTGTCATCTGCAAATTTGATAACTTCACTCGTTATTCCCTTTTCCAGGTCATTTATAAATATGTCAAAAAGCAGCGGACCCAGCACAGATCCCTGGGGTAAACCACTGTCAACATTATTGACACCCTTGCTTTTTAGGTAGGTATTGGGTACAATATCTTAAGAAATTTTTTGTAAATATTCCAACTGTATGTCATCATACTATTTTAATAATAAGATAAACAAAAATAAAAAAAAGTGTCTGTGCAACTTAGATGAAGTAAATTCTGAGAAAAAAAAATTAAATACGATCTGGACTGGATTAATGGCACCATTCACTAATATTTGGGTGCACAACACTCGGCAGTGATGACAGCCTCCAAACATTTCTTATAGCCATCTGTAAGTTTCATGCATCTGTCTGCTGCTAGTTTCTCCCACTTTTCAAGTGTGATTTGTTCCAGCTCATGAATGTTTTCAGGATTCTTTTTATCAATAGCAGATTTCAGCTCTTTCCAAAGGTCCTTGATTGGATTGAGATCAGGAGTCATTGCTGGCCAGTTTAAAACAGTCCATTTTTTCCTTTGTAGCCATTCCTTTGTACTTTTGGATGTATTTTGTGGGTCATTATCATGCTGAAGGACCCATGACTTTCGATCCAGATCTAGTTTTCTGATTCTAGGTAGCACATTTTGCTCCAAAATGCCTTGGTAGTTCTCTGACTTCATGATTCCTTTAATATGTTCCAGGTCTCCAGTTCCTGAAGCAGCAAAACAGCCCCACAACATTATGGAACCTCCACCTTATTTAACTGTAGGAGGGTGTTTTTACCTCATAAGCTTCTGATCTGCATTGCCAAAGAGCTCAAGTTTGGTTTCATCTGTCCACCGAACATTTTCCCAGAAGGATTGTGGTTTCTCAATGTGGGTTTGGTAAAGGATGAGGTGTGCCTTTTTATGTCTGTCTTTGAGCAATGGGATCCTCCTTGGCCTTTGCCCATGAAGTCCTTCCTTGTTTAGTGCACGGAGTATGGTGCGGGTTGAAAACACCACTCCAGATTGCTCCAGGTCAGCCTTAAACTCTTTGGATGTTCTATATGGTGTTTTGCCAACAGTTTGTATTAACTTTCAAAGACTTCTTGGATTAATTTTCCTCTTCCCACCATGTCCTGGGAGGTTCTTGACAGTTCCATGAGCAGAATTTTTTTTAAATGTTCTCTTTATGCATTTACCCAATATAGCAAGAAGGTATCTTGTACAGAAAAAGGAGGAGTATAAGAACAAAGAAATAACAAGAAAAAATACAGGAAAAACATACCCAAAATAGTGTGACTATACCCCATCCAATCCAGCCCACAAGAGAAGAAGGATCCATCAAGTAAAGTAAATAGATCCCTTATTAATAAGAAACTTTTAGGCAAAAACAGCCAGCATAGCAAATAGAAAGACTCAAGAAGGCTCAGAAACAGATGAAGCCACAGCATCCTTATTCCGGGAGTTCAAGAAAGCCAGCAACTGGGAGGACTCATAAAAACATAGGAAATTGATTGAAATTTTACCATCATTTGCATGAATACCTCAGGAAAAATAGAGCCCCCCACCATAATTGCTGGACCCCCGGCCGTAAAAGCAGGAACTCCCATCTTCTCTTCTGTGTATCTTTAGCAAGATCTGGAAAAATACAGAGGCCTCAAAACACCAGATTCCTCTTTTTAAAAAATAACTTCAGCAGTCATTCACGGTCTGACAAAAGAGCAAGTGTAACTAACAAAGTAGAGGGAACAACAGGCACTTCCTGGGAAAATGGCCACATTCACTCCCTGTTCCATTTTCACAAAGCTATAACATTAAGAATATCAACATTCTGCAATCCAGCAGTTTCCCCCAGGGATGATAATTTTTTTACCAGAGTGTAAATAAAATACTTTAACCATTGGAGAAAAAAGATTCTTAAATATCCCTTAAATATTCACGAAACATATCTCTAGCACTAACAGTGCAAGCTCCAGATGCTTGAGTGCCGCTCTGCAGAACAGCCATGCAGCTGCCTGATGTCCAACCAGCAAACTCGACAGCCCATCACCTCACTTCCAAATGGGGGGGTTTCCTACTGCAGACTACCAGAGGACTGCTGTAAGCACACTGTCTTCAGAATTTGTTGTGAGTCAGGGAAGAAAGATCCAATACCCGAGGCTTTTGCCGAGCCCTCCGGCTCCAACAAAAGCACAGCCGGGCTATTACTCTCCCTGAAGTTGCTGGCTGCTGGAGCAGATGAATAAAAAAGGTGTCCAGCAGACCAACTATCATTGCAGGTAACGGTGAAGAGGTTTCAGGGGACTGCAAGGGCTGCAGAACCCCTTTAGCCTCCCGCTTCTTTCCCATCAGGAAGGTTCCTCTGCTCACACACGCCTAAATGCTGTCATATTGGATCCTTGGAAACTGTAGAAACTGGAATCCCAATGCCTCTAGAGACGGTCTTGTACCCCCTTTGAAGTTTGATGTTTGGTGATAATGGCTTTTCTGACAGTCTTAAGCAGATTTCTTGTCTTCACCATTGTGAAAATGGAACAGGGAGTGAATGTGGCCAATTTAAACACTAGAGCCATCATTCATTGGTTGATTCAAGTCATGTGAGTGCTGACAATTGATCACAGATGTGTATAATTTTACTGCAATGAGAATGTGGTTCTTCTATTCAAATTGATTTCAATTGTGTATAAGGTTGCCAATAATCATGTCCTCAAATTATATTAAATCGCAAACCCTCCTATGCCACCACTATAATACTCCTATAAAAAAAAAGGTGCATATGGACCAGTTACATCATACATACGTGATTCCTAACATTTTTTATCATTATAGCAGGAGGTACCTGTGCAAGCTCATCATATTTTAGTGACTTTAGATGTGGTTGCGTTGTACACCAAGATTCATCAACAGGAGGCATTTACTATTTTGGCTGCATTGCCGTTTTCACTTCCACAGAGATTGCCAAAAATGTTTTACTGCAGTTACCGACCTGGGTTCTAGAAAGGAACTTTTTTATGTATGATCATAAATATTACTATCAATGTTTTGGAGTAGCAATGGGCGCAACTGTTGTACTCTCAGTAGCAGCTTTATACATGTCTCATTTTGAAAACACCTACCTTTATGGGAGGAGTAGCCTAGTGGTTAGAACACTGGCTTGGTAACCAAGCAACCAGGGTTCCATTCCCACTAGCACTCCTTGTGTCCTTGGGCAAGTCACTTAACCCTCCACTGCCTCAGAAAAAAGGCCTGCCAATCTACTTCCAGTAACACTGTCAAGAAAACCCAGGAGCTTCTGGGTCACCAGGAGTCAGGACTGACTCAAAGGCACACATTGCATTTTTACCTTTATGGATCAGCTGGTTTTAGCCATATCTCTTTTTGGAAACGGTTTTTAGACGATATATTTTTTGTTTGGACTGGTTCCCTTGCTGGTTTACAACAGTTTTTGATTTGGATAAATACATTACATATTCAAATTCAATTTGAAGCCAAGTTTCACATCTCACAGATTGAATTTTTGGATATGTTATTATATAAAGAACAGCATCGTATTTTATCCACTTTATACAGGAAATCGGTATAACTTAACACCTCGTTGCAATTTACTAGTTATCATCTGGGCCCCCTACGGAGAGCATTACCATTGGGGCAATTTTTGCATATACGATTGTGTTCAACAATATCGGAATTTGGGAAGCATGCAGGTGATTTAAAATTGTGGTTATCAACACGGGGGTATCCCTCACAGCTGATAAATTGGGCATACAAGCGTGCCCTATATACTCACCCGGAGTGGTGGGATAATACAGATGGTCATCCAGCGGAGAATGAAGCGCATTTTCTAGGCGTGCTTCCTTATATGCCTCATACGGCAGCAATTTCAAACATTCTGAAATCTCATTGGCATATTTTAACCCTGCATGAATGTTTTCAGCTTTCTCTCATGTTAGCTTATCGCTGGAGCACTAATATTGCTGATCGAGTGGTCCACACTAGCTCTCCTCCACATGAAGTTCAACGAGCGGAAGGAGGACATCATGCTTGCGGCTCCTGTGATTTTTGTTCTACCACTGTTGAAGGCACTGAATGGTGCGATCCTCAGTCGCAACGCAGATACAGAATATGTCATGCTACTAAATGCGATTTGTCTTTTGTAGTTTATTTGATAATATGCCCCTGTGAAAAAATATATGTTGGTATGACAACGTGGGCAGTGAAAAAGCGTTTATGTGAATATCACTCTCGGATCAATACTAGGGTTTTGACAGCACCACTGGTACAGCATTTATACAGTATGATCATTCTTTCTGTCACTTAAAATGGCTTGTACTGGATATGGTCTGTCCGCAGTCCAGAGGGGGTGACCGGCAAGGCCAGCTTCGCTATAAAGAACAACGATGGATATATTTGCTTCAGTCCACTTCTCCTGGTGGTTTAAATTCTGAAGTAGAATGGTAGTCTTTGCATTAAGCTTTATGTTTTAAGTGTCTTGACATCCATCATGACCTAATGGTAACAAGTAATCCCTGTTGACGTCATCACGTAGTTATCGGAGCAGGAAGTTGGGTTAATGTAGCTTGATAAAGAGCCGTGGGAAATACAGGCTTGAAACACAATGATTGTGTCGCGGTGCCCAACAGACTGACGATAGCACCTAACAGCACGGCAGTGCCGTCGGAGGAACCGGCAGTCGACTTGACTGCATTCTGCCTTGAATGTGTTCCAGATGAGTATACTAGTGCAGTGGGTGCAATTGCACCATATATCTGGGCGTATCAAGTGAGACTTTGAATGATCTTTAGATTTTTTATAAAAGCACTGTTTGAATTTTGCGGTGGTTGGTTCTGGGGAACACTTAGCCTCACGCATTTGGGCCAGGAGGCCATTTTTTTTTAAATTGATTGAAATGGAGGGCCTGTCTCAAGAGAGTGATTTATCATCCTCATAACAGGCGATCCAACAAAAAAATTAAGTTAGTGATTAGAGTCTGTCCGCTTTATTTGGGGAAATTAGATTTGTCAAACTTTTGACTGGTCCATATGCACCTTTTTTATAGGAATAATTATGTCCTGGCAATATCTCAGATTTTATACTATTTCCTACTATTTCTTTTTTTAATTGGTCTTGTTTTATTTGATCCTTTTATGTGTCAAATATATGTGTCTATATAATCCAAAGCCATTTCACTGGCCACTTTTTTTAGGAGATATTGGACATTAAGGGGTCGAACTTCAAGTATGCCAATAATGTTGACCACAACAGTAGATATTAATAATTATATGATATTTAAATTACATTTATTCCATTTTAGAACTGTGTTTTTTAATCTTAAAACAGGGTCCATCTTTTCTTGTCATAACTCCTTTGTTTACAAGCTGAATATAGAGATGGAATACTTATGAGGCTGGGTAAATGCATGCTAACAAGAGCTGAAACCTTGATGACAATATTACTGTTCTGAAGTCAAAATGCGTGCTAATTCAACCTTCTCTAGCCAGCCATATATCTAATGCATTCTATGTACAGTGAAAGCAAGCACAGATAGTTAATGAAGAGAGTTACTCTATAGATCATAGGATATGAACCACTTTAGGGCAAGAGAGCACTAGGCTTGGAAATCATCATAATCCATTTCTAACTATAAGTAGAAATTTAAAAGCCTAAACTGAGTTAGTCATGTCTCAGAAAATCACCTTGCGGAAATGACAGGATTATGGCAAAATCTATGACAATTCATGAATTTTTTGCTTTATATCTATTTAATCCTTTCTCCTGTTTTTCCACTTCATTCTTCATCCCAAACAAACTTCCATTTACTTACATCCAGAATGTATTAGTTCTCCTGCTCTGTCAACTTGCCATCTCCATCAAAATATTATACACTTAAATGAAATTTGACAAAAATGTCACCAAGGTTGGTGGCACCTTGTAGACTAACAGGCTTATTGAGGCATATGTTTTCAAGGACAAGAGCTTCCTTCATCATTGTCCTTGAAAGTTTATGCCTCAATGAATCTGTTAGTCTGAAGTTAACATCAGTCTTTGGGACATTTTAGATAAATTTCAATTGAGTGCTCTATGATGTTTTTGTTACTTCAGACTAACATAATTTTAGAAGTTTTATTGACATTTAGATTCTCCAGTATGGAACTAAAAGCTTCACATTTAAAACTCTCACTTATATAATAGGTACTGTATGTGCAGTCATCTTGAAACAAAATGAAAGACGTAGTGAAAGCCTTGATTCATTTTGTTTCATTTCAGAATGGACAAAAAAAGGTGGGAACATTGTTCTATTTCATTTCACCCTACACCCCTCCTTGGGAACTCCGCTCCTCAAGCAGATCCCATTTATCTATGCATTTCTCTATCATTGCCAACTCTAGACTTTGTTCTTTCCACCTTGCTGCTTCATATGCCTAGAACAAACTACCTCAGTCAGTACATTAGGCTCCTTCTCTAGCCCTATTCAAATCTAGGATAAATACCCACCTCTTCAAGGTTGTTTTTCTATCCCAATGCCCCTCACTGTCTTGTTCACCACTTATGTATGTCTTACCAAACTCTAGTCCCCGTTTGTGATGTTGTTCATCTTGATTAGATTATAAGCTCTGATGAGTAGAGATGGTCTCTTACATCTATACAAATGTATAGTAGAAGTAGTAATAGTAGTAACAGCATTTCAATCCCAAACAGTATGCACTGAGGAAAACTTTGTTTAGATGACAGAGGTAGGTCATAAATATTTTCTAAAAAAAAGACTCTGTGTGTACTGAGCCTTTTATAAAATAAAATACATAAAGCACATGCATATATGGTGCTATAAAAGAGAAAGGGTAGTTCATAAATTTAAATGCACAAAAAAACAGCAGCATCACAGTAGAAATTAGGAATGTGAATGCCAAAAAATGTTGTGTTGGTTACGATTCATCCCAGGACTCCATTTAGTTGTTGCTGTTGTTGTTGTTGTTGTTGCTAAGTGCCATTGTGTCGATGTTGACAGGGTGACCCTGTGGATAATTTCCAAAACTGTGTTCCAACTTCATTCGGGTGGATAATTGTTGACAGAGTAGCATCCATAGCTGTTTTTATTATATTGATCTATCTCATTGCTGGTCTTCCTCTTTTGTACTAACATTCAGCTTTTCCAAGCATGATGTCTTTCTCCAAAATATAAAATTCCAAAATATACACAACACACAACCACTGTAAATATCCAATGTAAATAATTTAATGGTTGTTTGTATTACTAATACATCATGAAGTTGAAGTTTTGTTCAATGTAAATAGTTAAACTTAACCGTTCTTTGTAAATAGTTGAATCTGATTGTTCAATGTAAATGTATACATCTGTGTACAATTGTTAAAATGTTCCTTGTAAACCGCCCTTGATCGCTGGAAGGGGCGGTATAGAAAATATAGATAAATAAATAAAAAATAAATAAATAAATATTCTTTCTCTTTGAATGATGTGTCCAAAGTTTGAAAGCCAAAGTTTTGTCATTTGAGATTCTAAGGAAACCTTAGGCTTGATCTCCTCTAGTACTTATTGATTTATTCTCTGGGCAATCCATAATATGCATAGTGCTCTTCACCAGCACCATAATTTATAAACACTGATTTTTTTCCTGTCTTTCTTCTTCATTGTCCAACTTTCACATCTGTACGATGTTATTGAAAATACTATGACTTAGACAAGTCACATCTTTGCATGCAGAAATACTTTTCTGCACTTGGAAATCTTATCAAGGTCCTTTATAGCCATTCTGTCAAGATCAATGCATAATCAGATTTCTTGATTGCTTGTTATTCCATTATTGATTACACAGGTACACTAAAAAAAATTTTTTTTAAACTGCCTCTAATGTTTCGATTGATTTTTACGTCTTTTGGTGCGCTGAATCCAAATCTGGTAACCAATTTGCTCCATCACGTACAGATTTTTTTGCTACATTGGGTTAGCAGTTTGAGGTGAACGTTTCAGATTGAGTGCGATCGAGATAAAGGTTTCTTGGATGAATTCTTTATACTAATTGTTTAGTAGTTATTCAAATAAGAATAAAGAAAATTGTAACAAGGCAGCACATAAGAATAGAGTAATGTCAACAAAACACACTGTGATGGTAGCAAAAATTGTCTGCACTTAAAACAGCCACATACATGTGCACAAACATTGAGCATATAAGAGCGAGGTTAGACACAAAGCAAAGCAAAGAAATGTGCAAAAAATGTTGTACAGGTATGTATGTAAGAATAGAAAACGCTAACCGCACCATTGCAATATATGAAGACAAACACCCGATGGTGTGAAAATAAAATTCTAATAAATGAGATCCAACCCTGTGGTAATAACTAGCAAATTTTTATTTCAAAGTTTAGTAAAAACACGATATTTGTCAACACAGTTTAGATTTTAAAGTCATTCTTGGGTCAATCAATCTCCTGGTGGGCCTGTTTCTTCTTCCCCCGAATGCTTCTCTTGGTGCGCTGCTTGGCGTATTTTTCATCTGGGGTTTCCTGCAGCAGCAACCAGCAGAAATCAGCCATCATAGTGGTGTTCCATCTTCCTTGGTACCTTCTCTCTGCGTCCTTGATGTCCTGGTGAAACCTTTCACCTTGTTCTTCACTGTACGCCCCCAAGTTTTCGGGAAAGTAGTTCACATGGGAGTGCAAGAAATGGACTTTCAGGCTCATGTTACAGCCTTGTTCTTTGAAGGCATTGAGCATCCTGGCAACAATATCCTTATAGTTCTCATCCCGCCTGTTCCCCAAGAATTTGAGAACAACATCCTTGAAGGAATCCCAGGCTTCTTTTTCCTTCTCAGACATCGTTTCAGCGAATGCTCCATCTGAAATGAGTTTCCTTATATCAGGGCCAACAAACACTCCTTCCTTTAGCTTTGCTTCAGAAAGTCGGGGGAACTTTGAGCAAAGGTACCGAAAGCACTCACCATCTTTTGGAAGGGACTTGATGAATTGCTTAATGAGACCCAACTTAATGTGGAGAGGTGGTAATAGAATTTTATCACGAGGTACCAAGCTCTCATGAAGAACATTTTTCTCACCGGGTCTCAAATACTCCCGAATTGGCCAGTCTTTTTTCCCCAGTGTAGGTCGCGGGCCCGGCTATCCCACAAGCAAAGGAAGCAGGGATATTTGGTGAAACCGGATTGCTGCCCTAATAGCATGGATAGAATTTTAAAGTCTCCACAAATCATCCACTTATGCTCATCATAACAAATCTTCTGAAGAATCAGGGCCAAATTCTCGTATTTTTCTTGGAGAATAACAGAGTGAGCAATAGGAACTGAAGCGAATGTGTTGCCATTATGAAGAAGAACACCTTTTATGCTGTCTTTTGACGAATCAATGAACAGCCGCCATTCAGCAGGATCATACTTGAGTTTAAACTTTTCCATCACTCCGTATATATCGTTGCAAAATACCAAATCTTCCTCTTTGCTGAAATACTTCAAAAATTGTGTCTCGCGGTTGCGGTACCAATAAAAAGTTGTTCCTGGTGACAATAGATTTTTCTGTTTAAGCAGAGAACCTAGCAGTTGGGCAGCATCTTTTGGGAGTCCTAAATCCCGGACTAAATCATTCAATTCAGCTTGAGAGAAAAATTCAGGTTTCGGATCTGGTTTAGTTTCAATCTCAGAAGTACTGGACTCATCGGGAAAAGCCATCTGATGAGTCTCATCATGATCAGAACCGTCCACATAAATATGATCCAAAGATTTTGGTGGTTCAGGCACAGGTACTTTGTTGCTATGAGGCATAGGCCTAATTGCTGAGGGAAGGTTGGGGTAACTTATTACGTTCTTATTTTTTAAGTTGTATCCCTTCACAATGCAAGAGCAAAAATAGCAGTCACTGCTGTGGTCTCTTTGTTCACGCCACATCATAGGTATTCCGAAACGAAATGCTTGTTTTTAACCTTTCATCCATAAGCGTAGATCTTCCTCACATGTCTTGCACACTTTGTGAGGAGCCCACGGTTTGTCTTGATCGCCTAACTTCAAACCGAAATAGGCGAAATATACTTTAACAAATGCAGAAATGTTCCTCTGCCGCTTTTTCACGGTATATTCCCCACAAATATAACAAAAACTGTCCGGAGAGTTGACGCAACCTCTGGCTCTGTGAGCCATCACAAATACACAGCACTGCAAACTACAACTGTAGTGAACCACTTCGGAATAAAGCTGGATTACGACTGAGCAAACAAAAGGTAATAATGAACTTGCAAGAAACTGAAATTTGACAGGAACGTTCATGTCGCAACCACCGTGTTTGAGCGAGCGAACGAGGCGAGGCGAACAGGAAAGTACATGCGCCAGCGCGAGTACTGGATTTAGCCCCCCGCCTCCCAATTGTCCTGTTAATGTATAAAATGAATACAAAACACTCTAAAATATCATGAGGGAGTGTTTCTAGTTAGTTAACCATTACAACCTCTATTTTGGGCCAAGAAAATAAACTGCAGTCGGCTAAAAAGAAATTATGTGAACATTCCTTATATGGGTAAGAAATTTAATTTTGCAAGAAAACGTGACGTGATGGAACATTTTGGCTATTTTTCCTGGATTCAGCACCCCAAAATCTATAGGAATCAGTTGCAAAACTGGAGGCAGTTTTTTGGTAGTGTACCTGTGTTATTGATCCATCAAGGATAAAGCTGCTGATTTTACTAATTGTCAGGATCTTTGTCTTCTACACATTAAGGTGCAGACCCATTTTAAAACTATGTTCCTTGATCTTAATAAGCAGATGTTTAAGATCACTTTCATTTTCTGTAAGTAACATGGTATTTTTCAGCATAGCAAAGGTTGTTGATTAGTCTTCCACCAGTCATCACACCTTGTTTGTCTTCATACATTTCTGCTTCTCTAACAATTTGTTCTGCATATACATTGAACAGATATGGGAAAAGCATATGGTCTTGTCATACAGCTTCTTCATATACTGAAACATCCATAGGGGAGCCATAAGTTGAAGACAAAAGGGGATAGACTAGGAGCAATTTGGAAAAAAAATATTTCTTTATGGAAAGAGTGGTAGATAGTTTATAGTTGATTAAAATTTGATATACCACCCTTCACAATATCAGCAAGACAGTTCACACATTAAAATTAATTAAACATAGGAAAGGAACTCAAATATCTTGAATTCATATAAAGGAGAGGAGGACAGGTAGCAAGGTCAAGGTAAAAAAGGGGAAGGAAATTTATGTTGATGAGTAATAGTACTGTATAGTTAGAGGGAAGATTGAAAGCTTTTTGAAATAAATTCTCCATGCACCACTGCTCCCACTGACCCCATCAGCTATATTCCATCATTTCTGCATCCTTCTCCACTGGTGTATTTCCATCTTTCTGAAATGGGTCATTGTCCTTCCCATTCTCAGGCCCAGCTCATATGATTCTCTTAATCCTCTAAGGTTGGCTGCTCTGCTGCCTCAGGAACACCTTCTCTGTACTGGTGCATTTCATCTGGCTCAAACTGGTTTCCGCTCACATCTGTCCACTGAGCACACTCTCTTGGTTATCGCTGATTTTGTTCACTCGGCCCTAGATGCTAATCACGATGTTCTTTTGGTGTCTCTTAATCTAACGGCTGCTTTTGATCTGGTAGATCGTTCTCTTCTGTTATCTCAGCTCGGTTCTATTGGCATTTCTGATGCTGTTCTGGGATGGTTCTGTTCGTATTTGCAGGATTGTACATTTAAGGTTTCTTGGTCATCCTCTCTCTCTGCTCACCTATCTCTTCACTGTGATGCTCCTCAAGGATCTGTGCTGGGCCCTATTCTTTTCAATATTTTCCTGGCCCCTCTGTTTTTTCTTATTCATTCTCTTGATGTTGCCTTTTTCATTTATGTGGACAAAGTCCAACTTTTATTTATTTGTATTTATTTATATATTTTGTCCCTTCCTCTTTGCTGTCCTGTCAGAATTTTTGGCATTCCTTTTCAACTTTCCTAACAGCCACCTGCTTTATTATTGTAAACCTCTCTGATGTCAGAGCTACCTGAGCAGCATATCAAATGAATAATAAAGGTAAAGATAAAGATATACCACATTTCCACTGATCAACGCGGTTTACATATAACATAACCTGCCTTTACAGAGAACATTGTAACACAGAACAATTAAACTAGTTCAACAGTAAATATTGTAACTTGGTTGCAGTAATAGATAACGTTTTCATTCAAAGACATGATAACTATTGCACAACAGGAGATTGGGGCAATGTTCATAGTTCATTCATTGAGGATGGTGCAAAAGAAGCATCTACCATGCGTGATGCCTTTGAAGTGGTCTGAGAACAGATATGTTTTTAGTAACCTTTGGAAAGATGATAGATCAGAGATGGCTGTGATATTTTGAGGTCAAGCTATGATAGACTTTGAAGGTTGTTATAAGTATTTTATACTTGACTCGGGACTGGACAGGGAGCCAATGTAAGTCTTTTAGTATAGGTGCTGTGACTGGACCTAGGTGGAAGTACATGTACAGTTGCATTTTGGGCAAATTGTAGTGGGAGAAGGGAGCTTCTTGGTAGTCCTTGAAAGATGGTGTTGCATAAGTCAAAATGCAGGAATATCAGTGCCTGGAATACTGTTCTAAAGTCTTGTGTTTCGAGGAGCGATCTGAGGTGGTGAAAAATTCTTATTTTATTGTAGATGGTATGAGTGATTTTTCTGATGTATGAGTGTAAGGTGAGATGTTGATCAGGGATGATGCCAAGGTAATGCACCTCTCATTTACAACTAACTGCCTTGTTGTTTTTTATTGGTGATGGTTGGGAGAATGAGTGATCTCTAGTTATAGAGCACCTCTTCTTTCTTGTAATTGATGGCAAGGCAGTGGTCAGACAGCCATTGTGTGACTGCTTTGATACAGTTTGTTAAGGGGAAGAAGATTGTCTGCAAGGTGGAGAAGGGTGTGTAGATCATAATATCATTTGCAAATAAGTGGTAGAAAACATTATGAGCACGAATGATGTCACAAGTTGGTTGAATATAAATATTGAATAATGAAGCAGATAGGGAAGAACCCTAGGAAATTCCATGGTTTTGCATGTAAGATTCAGAGGTGTTGATACCAGATTGCATGAACTGGAGATGACCAAAGAGAAGCCATTTAAGTGCAGTGTTTCAGAGGCCAATGTTCTGTGGACGCTATGGGCCCGATTCCGATCCCGACGTACATCTCCTTTGTACCTCCAGGCTGACCCAGATGTACAAAGGAGATCACGATTCTGAGGGGCGGAGCCTGATGCCGAGCAGGAGAGACGGCTTGAGTGAGAGCTCCGGGGGGACCTGCCTTGTAATCCGGTTTAATCCTGACCAACTGAAATTTGGAAAGTGCTTGTAGTGTCGGAAGCCGCCCGGAGATGTCTGCCGCAAAGCCGACCAAAATAGACTTAATACGGGGCAGAATCCCGGTGTTAAACGTTCTAAAACTGAACCCCCGTCGCCGCAAAAGTTGGCGGCGCGCTCAGAAAACCCAGAGGCGCTACAAGAGCTTTTAGTTGAAGTGCGCGGGATTGGGGAGCAGGTCCGAGCCAACGGGGAAGCGTTAGCGCTGGTGAGAGAGGACACGGTGGCACTAAGAACCAGCATGGACGCATTATCTCTGAGGCAGGACAAAGTTGAGCAGGTGGTGGCGATCCATGATGAGAGACTGAAAGAATTAGATCAGCAGGCCAGAAAGATCCGGGCCCTGCAAAAGGAGCTGGAAGAGGGGAACAACAGAGCGAGACGCAACAATCTGAGAATTGTCGGTGTTCCTGAGGGCGCGGAAGGCAAAGACATGATGGGATTTCTCAGTAAGATGATCCCTGAGATCCTGCATCTTACCTTTGAATGTCCCTTTGAGATAGACCGGGCCCATCGGGTGCCCTCTCAAATTCAGCCTGGTAGTAAAAGGCCGCGGCCCATTATTTTGAGAGCCCTTCGCTTCCAACAAGTCGCTCAAATTGTTGAGGCAGCACGGTCGCGTCCCAACGTTACCTTTGACAGTTATAAGATATATTTCTTTCCGGATTTTGCAAAGGCAACTGCTGACAGGAGACGAAGTTTTCTTTCGTTGAGGCCGCGCCTGCAACAGCTCCAAGCAAGATTTGGCCTGCTCTACCCGGCGCGTATGAGGGTGACCCTTCATAATCAGACAAAAACATTTGAAGACCCTGACGCACTTCGACAGTTCTTGGAAGAACGTGAGAGCCTGCATATGCGCTGAAGCAGCGACTGTTCTATCTCCATGCTTGGTTTGCTAAGCTGTTATTGTTATATGGATTCGGTTCATGGTGGCTTAACTGTTGCAGATGGTAAACTGGTTAAGCAATTACTTATTGAAGTTGTGTGCATTGTTTACAGATGTTAATGTTCGCTGTGGGTACTAATTGTTGGGATATGTATACTAGAATCATGTGGCTAGCAGGTAGCCTAAGCGGCTATAATTATGGTGGGTGGAAGGGTGTGTGCCATAACTGTAAAAAGGTATAATATTTGCGCAGCGGCTTCCCAGGAAGTGGTAGAAGATATTAACATTGGCGGGTCCCTCTGTGCCGTCACTGTTCTCACTGGGCTCACCAGTCACATGGGAAAGGGTTCTCTGTCCTCTGGGGCCTATGGGGAAAGTGTGTTGTATACTGGCTGAACCGGGTAGATGGAGGGTGCAAGGTGCCAATCTGGGGGGTCAAAGGATAAGAGCCGTTTCAGAAAGGCTGGGAATGGATGGTCAACCCTAATGGTCCTATATGTATCAACTCGCCTGTGGCGCGCTTAGAATACTTTCTTTTAACGTCAAAGGCATCAATAGCCCCATTAAAAGAAAGAAAATTCTTCACTATGCGAGGCAGGAAAAAGTTGATATCCTGCTATTGCAGGAAACACACTTGTGCCAGACTGAATCGCTTAAGCTCAATATTAAGCCGTTTACCCTGGTGGCTTACTCTGCTGCTGTCAACAAACGGAATGGAGTAGCCATTCTGGTCAGAACGTCCCTCCAGCCAACTATCTCTCTGACTGCCTCGGACAGGCAGGGAAGGTGGACCAGAGCAGCATTTAAAGTGGGAGAGCTGGAGTTTGTAGTGATTAATGTTTACGCGCCTAATGCTGACCAGCCTGACTTCTTTCGTGTCCTGGCTCAGGAATCGATTGGTGGTAATGGCGCACCGTTCATTTTTGGAGGTGACTTCAATTTGGTTCTTGACCCCCTGGTCGATAGATCTCCCCCCAAGGTTGACAAGCCCTCTCGATCGCAAATGGTGATCCGCATGCTGATGGAGGAAAGGGGGCTGGTGGACATCTGGAGATTACAACATCCGGCAGACCAGGAGTTTACTTTTTTCTCTAACCCCCACTTGTCCTCATCGCGTATCGATTTCTTCCTCATCTCCAAAACACTGGTACCGAATTGCATAGCGACTGGGATCCAGGCAATACACATTTCGGACCACGCAGCCATTTATCTAGATGTGCAGGACACCAACCATAGCGGCAATTCCCGGCAGTGGTCCTTTGATAGATCTCTCCTGGGAGATGAGGGGTTCTGCTCCAGAGTCCAAGGGGCTCTAAAGGAGTATTTTCTTTTCAATGTCTCACAAGATTCAGCTGGCTGGGCCTGGTGGGAGGGTTGTAAAGCCTCCATCAGAGCCACTATCACAAGCTATGCGATTCTTTTGGCTAAACAACGCAAGCAACGGTTAGCGGATCTGGAGAAACAGATTAAAGCGGGGAGAGCGTCTTCGGACACAGCGTTCAGATCCAAGTATAGTGTTACGTCTTCAGAGGCTGCGCTTCTGTTATAATCAAACAATCTCAGATGAAGTATCCAGAAATGTCCAAGCTCAGACAGGAGTTTACTATTGGGAGGGTAACAAGGCAGGCCGCATATTAGCCAATGCTTTGAAGGAACAGAAGGAGGCGGGTCGCATTGCAGCGCTGCGCGACAGCTCAAGCCAGAAGCTGCTGACTAAGGACACGGAGATTGCGGATGCCTTTGGCTCCTATTATGCGCAGCTGTATTCCTCAGAGAGTCAGACCTCTGCGACAGCCTTTGCTGCACTTATGGACGGTGTCCATAGACCGTCGTTGGACCAGGGGGCGGCAGAGCGGCTGGAAGCCCCAATCTCTCTTATGGAAATTTATAAGGCCATCCAGGCCCTGGCTGTGGGCAAAGCCGCTGGTCCCGACGGACTTCCTGCTGAATTCTACAAAACCTTTGCCAAAGAGCTTGCCCCACATTTGCAAGAATATTTCTTGGTTCTACTAAATGCTGCTCCTCAGGTCGGGAACTTTGCCGCTGCAAGCGTGATCGTGCTGGAAAAGAAAGGTAGAGACCCCCAGTTAGTCAGCAATTATCGTCCGATATCCTTACTGAATGTCGATTACAAGATCTATGCCACGATCCTTGCTAGCCGACTGTCTGAGATAATCCCTAGTCTGGTACACCCTGACCAATGTGGCTTCACTGGCGGCCGATCAACTGCGGACAACGCTCGTCTCCTGTGTCACGTCCTGGCTTATGGGGAAAAGACAGATGGTCCCCTTGTGGGGCTCTCTCTCGATGCGGAAAAGGCCTTTGATAGGCTAGAATGGTCCTTTATTTTTGCTGCTCTCCGATGGTTTGGAGTGGGTGCAGGGTTTGTCAAGCTACTGGAGGTCATGTACACCCGACCTGTGGCTCATATCAGGGTGAATGCAACGCAGTCTAAAGAGATCCTGTTGAGCCGGGGCACTCGTCAAGGATGTCCCCTCTCACCGCTACTATTCAATTTAGCTCTTGAGCCCCTTTTACTCCTTCTCCGGCAGCACCCGCAGATTGCAGGAGCTCAGATAGCGGGTCGGACGGTGAAGCTGTCGGCATACGCGGATGACCTTCTTCTCTTTACCACCCCGGTATCGGTCACAATGATTCTGGAGCAAATAGGGCAGTACTCACAACTGTCCGGATACAAAATCAATTGGGGGAAATCGATTGCCTTCCCCTTGAATGCAGCAACTCACAAAGCGGACATGGAGCGGTTTCCGTTTTTATGGGAGCCGAAGATGTTTAAATATTTAGGGGCTTATTATGGGTATCCGCTTGAAGAAGCGGTGCAATACAATGCAAAGGATCTTTTGGAGAAAACTCGCCGTCTGACTACCAAATGGACTCCATTAAATTTATCATGGTGGGGAAGGATAGAAACAATCAAAATGACGATAGCCCCGAAGATTAATTACACGCTTGAAATGATTCCCTGTATTATGTCGCCGCATGTTTACCAACAGGTAGAACGGCTGCTAGCGGGTTTCTTGTGGAAAGGCAAGACCCCTAGAGTTGCTCTCAAAAAACTTAAACTTGGCAAAGAGCAGGGGGGGGTGAAGTTTCCAGATTTTCTGCAGTATCATACAGCTTTTCTGTTGAACCAAGGGGCGCAATGGCTGTCGATGGACTCTGGGCAGCAACTGCCGGTCTGGCTGGAAATCGAAAAGGCGATTGTGACCCCTTTCCCTTTACAGCTCCTGCCCTATATGACGTTGCCTGCTGACAGCGACTTATCAGTAATTATCCTGGACACCCAAAAAGCGTTTGCAACCCTACGGGGCGCGGTGGAAAATGCGAACACTCTAACAACTAAGTGGCCTATTTGGCACAACGCACACTTTAAGATCCAGAGGAAATCTTTCGCCTGGAAGCACTGGTACTCCAAGAATATCTGGACGGTCGGCCAACTGCTCGAGGGTGGGAGATGGAAGAGTTTCATTCAATTACAAAAAGAATATGGATTGCCAGGCTCCTCTTATTTTCAATGGCTGCAAGTGCGGCATTGTATAACCAAAGCACTGCTGGACCTCCGGGCCCTGGGTGATAGTGAGCCTCTGCGAGACGTTATAGCTGTTTCTAGCAGGGCCTCATATTTTTATAAGTTGCTGGCTCCTTCCACGAAACTAAATGGGATAGGCCTTAAAAAAAAAATATGGGAGCATGATACAGGAGTGCTATTGTCACAGCAGCAGTGGGAGCAATTCTGGGTAAAGCAAGTGAGAGTTTCCAAATCGGCCTCTGTTACTCAGGCTTTATTTTTCCTGGCACATAGAGCTTACCTCACCCCGGTCAAAATTGCTAAGTGGGGGCAGGGAGTCACTGACCAGTGTTGGTCATGCCGCAAGCAGCGGGGTACACTCTCCCATATTGTATATCACTGTCCATGTGTGCAGCTTTTCTGGAAACAAGTATGGGAGCGGATTCAAAGGATCTTAGCTTTCCAGGAGCCCCTTACCTGGGGCATTATAGGGCTGCGTTCAGCAACCTGTATCCCTTCGTTGCAACAGAAACACTGCTTCCTGCTTGACTTCATGATCGGGGTTGCCCTTTACTTGATAGTCCTTCATTGGAATCACACATATGACTTGTCCTGGCAGAATTGGTGGCATCATTTGTGCAAATATAGTAAATTCGAACAAATGCCCCGTAGGGGTGTTACAAGGGTGGCATCGGGGCTGACTAAATGGAAAGCGCTTAATGATTATGTTTGTCTTTCCCAGGTGTAGGTACCTAAGCCCTATTAGGGATATGCTTCACCGGGCTCACGGCTCAGCTATGGTTACGTATGGCCTCCAGAGGACAGGGAGGGGGGGGGTTAGGAGGGAGGGAGGGAGGGAGGGCAATGGGCATTAAGGGTTTAGATAGGAAGTTTCTGTTTAGATAGACTTAGCTATGGCCATGGTCTGTAAGAGTCCTGTATTTGGGCTAAGTTGTGTATTCTGTATACTTTCATGACTGTATGAAAATCAATAAAAATATTTAAAAAAAAAAAAAAAGGAGATCACGATTCTGATCCCATAGGGCATGTCTAACTCCGTGGGACCAGAATCGCGAACAAGCCTGTAAGTGAAGGCCGGGACTGTGATTCAGTCCTGGCCTGCATGTACAAGCACTGCCCAGCTAACTCAGCCAGGGCTTCTAAATGGAACTGTGGTGCCATGGTGTCATGTTGCCATGGTACCACGGTTCTATTTAAAAGCTGTGATGCCGGCTGACGAACAAAAGGGCACATTCCCCGCAGCCCAACCCCCAATCTGGCCTCCAAAGGCCAGGGTCGGACTGCGAGGAATGTTCCCTGGCCCCCCAATCCCTTCAATGCCTCGAATGTAATATAAAAAATGACCAGGGGAGTTATTCCACCTTGGAGGTGGAATAACTTCCCTGGCCATTGTGCCGGCCCTGGATGTACAGGGCCGACATTAGAATCGATCCTGTACATCCAGGGCTGGCGACCACCCACTGCCCACCCACTCTCCACCCCCCTGGGCTGCCCATACCCCGCCCTGACTAACTTCCCCACACAATCAGCAGGGAAGTTAGTTGGGGGCTGAAGCCAGCATGAATAGCGGGGGTGGACGTCCTTCTGGGACATTCATCCCCGCTATTCGTGGTTCAGAATGATCCCCATAGGGGGTTGATGGGGCAGGGAGGGGCCAGGGTTTATTCCCCACAACCCAGCACTGGCCTTAGGAGGCCAAATTGGGGGTTAGGCTGCAGGGAATAAACCCCTTTTTCAGGCAGCTGGCATCGCTGCTCTACAATGGAGCCGTGGTGCCATGGCAACATGGCGCCACGGTGCCGCAGCTCCATTGAGGAGCCTTGACTGAGTTAGCCGTGGGCAGTCCTGCACGTGCAGGCCGGGACTGTTTGCAGGATGGAATCGGGCCCTTAAAGTCTAGATAGGATTACAAGATTGGTTGGATTGGATTGGATTCCAAATTCTCTGTTTCACAGTTCGCTCTTATGTGCCAATCTCTGCCATTTCCCATAAGCTTGACTGTATCGCCATGGTTTAAAACTCGATACCAAAAAAACAGCTGCTATGCTTTTCTCCAATGACATCCCTTTGCCACCTTCTGTTTTTCCTTCCATACATGGTACCCCTCTTCTGTTTCAAGACTCTGTTAAGATACTAGATGTGCAATTTGATACTCAACTTTCTTTCTCCACAAATATCTCCTGCACTGTTCAGAATGTTTTTGCATTCTGAAAAAGATCCATTCTGTTAGGGCTTACCTGGACATTAACTCAACTCATCTGCTCATACTTTTCTTAGTCAAAACTCACTTGGACTATGCCAATTATCTGCTTTCTGGTCTTCCGCAATATCAGCTAAAACGAATTCAGAATACGGCCATTAAACTACTCTACAATGTAAACAGTTTCGACAGTGTCACGCCGTTCTTCATCATGGAATATTGGCTTCCTTTTGCCTGTCGTATCAAGTATAAACTTCTTATTCCTACTTTTCAGATTCTTTGCTCCAGTAATCCTCCTTTGTTACACAGATTTCTGGCCCCCTATGTCCCTAAATGTGTTATTTGTCCGCTACACAACATCTCCTAGTCATTCGTACTTTACATCTGGTTTGTTCCTCTTCAACTTGTTCTTCCTTCTTTTGAGATATTGCTCCTGTTCTGTGGAATTCTCTTCCTTTTGACCTCCAATCTCAACTTTCTTTTATCAGTTTCAAATCCCTCCTTAAGGCCTATTATTTTGTTCATGGTTTCCCATCTACGGCTTCCCCATAATTCTTGGTACATTTTCATCTTTCCCTTAGGCTGCACCTCAGAAACTCAACTCTGTGATTGCTTCATTCACTTTTTTTGTGTCTTCTCACTTTTCCTTGCTTCCTCTTCTATCTATTGTTTGCTATTTTACTGACTTGTAACCTAGGCCTTCCTCCCCTTCCTCCCCTTTCTCTCCCTTTGTTATCTTGTATTTTGTTCCTTTCTTTTAATCTATTGTATTGTAATTTTTTTTATTGTTAACCACCTAGACATTGGTATTATAGGTGATATCTCAAATAAAATTAACTAACTGTATAAATGAGTTTTCAGTTAGGATTTGAATTTAATGTATTATAGTTCTAGTTGGAGGTCTGAGGGCAAGTCATTTCACAGACTGGGAATTAGGAAGGAGAAAGCAAAATGGCAGGTGGAATCAAGTCTGGCTAGTGATGCAGGATGGAGATAAAGACGGTTAGCATGAAATACATGATGGGGGATATGGAGGATGATAAGGGCAGAAAGGTAGTGGGGTATGTCTGTAGGTAGAATTTTGTGAACCAGGGTAAGAAGTTTGTATTGAAGCTAGTGTATGGAAAGCTAGTGAAAATCTATCAGCAGAGGAGTGATATAATCAGAGTGAGAGGCATGGACTAACAGTCTTCCAGTGATGTTTTGAACGAGCTGTAATTGTTTTAGATCATAAATAGGGAGCACAGCAAAAACAATGTTTCAGGGGGGGCGGAGCCCGATGTCCAGCGGGATGGTCGCATAACGCTGAGGCTCCCGAGAGGCCTACTCAGAATCCTGAATTAACGCCGGACAAACTTGAATTTCTGCTCTGATCTTGCCGGGGCATATTGGTGAGATGGCGGGGACCAAACCCACGCGCCTGGAATTTGGATCTCCAGCGGCTTCTCACGGTAAACGCTCCAAAACTGAACCCCCATCCCCGCAGAAGGGGCTGGCTTTCCACGAGAGCCCCGAAATGCAGCAGGAAATCCTCGCAGAAATTAGAGGGGTTAAGGACCTCGTGCAGTCAAACGGTGAAGCACTTCGAGCGCTGAGGGAAGATCTTGGTGTACTGCAAGGCAGGCTAGAGGGGCTCTCTTCGCGTCAGGACAAAATGGAGAGTATATTAGACTCCCATGCGGTCCGGCTGTCCAAACTCGACAAAGTTGAACGTCAGGTGCGGGCCTTGCAGAAAGAAGTGGAAGATGGCAATAATAGAGCGCGCCGCAACAACCTACGACTCGTGGGCATACCGGAGGGAGCGGAATCGGGAGACATGAAGGAGTTTTTAAGTAAAATCCTCCCTTCCCTGCTCCAAATCACCTTTACCAAAGAATTGGAGATCGATCGCGCTCATCGTGTACCCACAAACATAACGCTCAACAGGAAGACCCCCGCGGCCTATCATCTTTCGACTTTTGAGATATCAACATGTGGAACAAATTCTCAGTGCCTCCCGGGCAAAGGGCCATATGGAGTTTGAGAGCCACAAGGTCTCCTTCTATCCTGACTTGGCTAAACCCACGGTCGACCGCCGAAAGCGCTTTCTGGAATTTCGGCCGAGGCTTCAACAACTACAAGCACGCTATGGCCTGATGTACCCGGCCAAGCTCCGAGTCACGCTTCACAATCAGACAAGAACATTTGAGGACCCTGATCTACTAGCAGAGTTTTTGGACTCTAAAGAAGCCGACTTGATGCGCTGACTTCCAGATTATTCCTGCCAGTACTCTCACATCCGCTGTACCTGCCATATTGGATTTACCGCAGCGCAGTGAAGAGTCTGTCGAGGGCGGTTTGTTGCCTTATTTTGAAGATATCTGGGACCCGACTCCATCTACCCATTGTAGCCTCGACGAGTATCAGAGACAGTGTTTCTTATGGACTCTGGTGTTTCTTTTCTTTTATTATGTCTATATCTTCCTCTCTAGGGCCTCCTCCCGCAGACATCTGGTTGCCATATTCATTGGGGGTTTTGCTTCTTCTCTAAGTTACTTTGATACATACTTTTCAATATGGGTGTATTGGCCAGCATACTTGGTGTTTATGTCATTATTGTACAGATTCTGATTATGTTGTAAGTTTTCAAGCGCCCTTACCTAAAATGTCTATTATCGATTGATGGCACCATGTCAGATTTTCTCATTGAACGTACAAGGAATCAATAATCCGATAAAACGGAGGAATCTCCTAAGCTATCTAAGGGGCATGTTTACTAAAATCCGCAAAATAGCGCGCCGCAAAATAGCGCACGGCAACGCGGCACTGAAACACGCAGAAACGCGTTTAAACGCCCCGCACACGTGCGTGTCACCCCCGCACAGGTACGCGGCTCACTAACGGGCCCCGTACAAGTGCGGGCCCGCAAATGTCCGATAGAGGCGTGGAACGGCGAAAGGAGGGCGGAGGAAGGCTCCGGAGGGGCGGAGGGATGGGGTCAATGGGTGGAGAGTGGGAGGGGAGAGGCTCCCCGCACAGTATCGGGCCCGAAATTGCATGTAAAAACTACCGCGAGTGAAACACTCGCGGTAGAAAGCATTTAAAGGGAAGAGAAACCATTTCCGTCAGCAATGTACAGGAAAACCGGGGAAACCAGCAAAACGTGAGCAGTGTGATATATGTGCACAGCACAAAAGTGAAAATAAAAATAGAAAATGACCACAACAGAACTATTAAAAATAGTAATTCAGCTTGGGAACAGTTATAGTGATGGGCAAATACAGAAATCACACCCAGCAAAGCTCCAGAAAAAAGAAATGACTTTTGGAAGGGTCTACTGAGAGGAGACTCTTCCAAAAAACATTTCCACGTTTTGGAGCTTTCCTGGGAGTGTTTGCTATGGTTGCCCATTAATATCACTGTTGCCCAGCGTGGTGATATTTTGTCCCACATTTCCCGTGGTCATTTCCGGGGTTTATGTGCACGTTTGTCACCAGACAGGGTGCATATGCCCACAGTAGAATTGCGTAGAGCAGGGTTTGTGACTCCATCCTGCCAGGCTTACTGCCTCCAGGGGCTGCACTTTCTCTGTGGCCAAAGTGTGGTACAGCGGACAGAGTCATTACCTCTAGGACCAGAGGGCAGAGGTTCAAAACCCAGCTGGGGCACCTGCCAGCCCAGTCCCTATATTTTACCCACCGATAAATAAAGATAGCGCAGACACCCCTGTATGCATGGGGAAAACACCCATATTTTACCCAACACCGCACACACACCACAACAATGGGCATTACCTACAGCCAAGTCCCCCAAATGCAGTCCCATACTGCCACATTGCAATCAGGTCAACTGCTTTTTCTGAGAGAAGGTCATGCCAGCATGTTGGCGGACAAGTACATATGGTGCAGGGGGCAGTGGCTGCTAACCACAGAAGACAGAGGCCTAGCCATGTGCAGGCTGGCACAGTCCACTGCAACAGACAGGTCCTGCCGGATCCACAGTCATGGACAGTCCAGGGAATCCAACCAATCTGTGGCTACACAGTGGTGCAGTGCACACAGACAGTGCATACAAGAACAGAAGGTCACAGGTTCAAAGCCCAGCTGGGGCTACTGCCAATCCTGCCCACATATTTTTCCCACAACTAAACAGTGATAGTAAGGACACACCTTTCATGGCGGGGACATATGCAATGGTAAGACATCTATCTTTTACCCCACTGAGCACAGACACCATGAACAGGGGCAGTACCTAGAGCAGAATCACCCAAATGCAGTCCTGGTGGGCCACACACCAGTCAGGTTCCATGCTGACACTCATACAAATGCCTGTGCTGTATATCTATGCACCACCCCCATGGCATGTAGATGTAGGCCATGCATATTCATGAGGGATAGCAGGAAAACCCGAACAGTGTGATGCAAACCTGGACTGGAGTTGGGAATCTGTGCCGTAAAGCAGCAGCCATCAAGGGCAGACACACCCACACCCACAGGCCCTATTGGCCAATGTCTCCTGGAAAGGCAGAACATTGGACCGTGCATGCAGCACCCAAAACGAGCACTTGCATAACTTACCAATGTCACCCTACACCTGAGGTATACGGTACACAGCTCGGAGACGTTTGCTAGGAGCACAGGCAGGCAGTTATCCATACGTTACGTACATACTGCTAGTTGACCCCATCCAAACAATCTGTTAGGTGTTTGCGGGGCATGCTCCAGGCCTGGCCTCTGACGGTGCTTACCACCCTGGGGAGTGACCACCAGCTGTAATGCGTACCATATCCATGCCTTGCCGTGCTCAGGACCGGTTTGGTGGGCAAGGCTACTTACCCCCTCAATCGTAGCACCATGATGGCAGAGGTGTGGAAGTGTGTGTCTGTCTATACAGTGGGTGTTGGCTGCAAGCCCCTTCAACAGCCCGCACTGCCAGCACTGTTGCCAGTATTGGCCAGTCAATGTGCATAATGAGGTGCAAGGTACCATGGGTATAGCCAGGGCAGGGTGGCGTGGCCAGGATGCATCTGCACTGGGCATAGGGCCCTGGCAGGGACATTGGCTGGGATATTGTAGTGTCCGGCCACCACCTACACAGACAGGGTGGCCAAAGCATGTCCTTCTGGGGGATCACGCTCACCCTGACTGTGCAGTGACCACAGCATGGCTAGGCCTCCCCATAGTGCTGTATAGTAGTTCTCTCATGTGATAGATATGGGTTTCTCTTTGGGGCCCAGTCACTGATCTATCTGCTTGCTGTGTATGCAGACAGCCCAGTTCTGGGTGCATGCATCTCCATTGGGAACATGCACTATGGACTAACCAGCAGACTGTTTGTAGCTGGTAAATGTCTTGCTATATTGGCTTGCAGGGTGCAGTGGCTGTTGGTTTGCTGCAGGGGAATATCTGGTGGTGGAGTGCAGCTTACCATACCCTGGGCTTATGTCTGTCTGCTATTGTGTTATGGCTGTGTATGGAGCTGCCTGCCTGGGGGTGGTGGTGTTCCTCAGCAGGACTGGGGTTGATGTTGCCCTCTCTACTGCCACCTTGGCAGGGAGGTAGAGTGTGGATCCCTTGATGGGGACCATGTTTGCCACTGGGGGGGGGGGTGCCTGATGGTGGCAGACAGGGATATCCATGGTGTTTGTGCAGAAACTAGCTATCTTACACATTAACACTGCTTTGGCAGGTGTTGTTGAGCTGGTCCTGGCCACCTCATTGCACACTCAGGGTGAGCACAGTACCCGCACGATGTAACGGTGTGTGGCTACTCTGTGCCAGTAAAACACCCGGTCAGTGCCCCCTACTAGGCCAAGGTGCTGTGTGGGTGCACACGGTCACTTCCCCCAACAGGGCCGAGGTGCTGTGGGGGTGCATTCCCCATCTTGTGTCCATCTGCGGACAGCTAATTTGCATGTGCAGTGCATCATGGGTACGGGTGGCCTAACCCTATCCTGTTGACACCAGCAGACTGTCTGTGAGGTGACGTGTAGGCTATCTGCAGCCAGCCAGGGGCCTGCTTACAGCTATGGAGCTGTAGTGCAATGGTTACATCACTGCCTGTGCAGCTAGAGGTCATGGGTTCAGACCCACAGTGGGGCCCTTTGGTAGGGCTGTCCACAGCTTTATTTTTATTTACTGTGCATATGTCTATGCCGGCAAGACCACCCTCAGCTTACTATACCCATTAGGTGCCTCTGAGGGTGCTTCATAGGGCGCCCTGTAGGCCACCTTATGGTTGCCATCCCTATAGGGTGCACTATACATTATCCTGTGTCGCAACATACATGCTGCCCTATAGGGATCATTCAAGGGTGCCTTGGCGAACAGTGCACTGTAACATGTGCCTTATGGGCCGCCGTATGTTAACATGCTGGGAGAGTGCGTTTGCTAGTAGTGATAACAAAATAAAATTATACAGCCTCCTACAGCACTCCACAACATAACACATACTGCCTCAGCAGGCATTTTTCACTGGGCATTGTGAGGAGTTGAACCCCTGATCCCTGCACCATTGGGCAGTGTTTTAACCATTGTGCTGTGGCTCTGTTCCTGTGCTTGTGCATCAGCGCGCCGCCTTCTGCCGCCCAAGGGGACCAGTGCGCCGCCTTCTGCTGCCCAAAAATAACTGTGCGCCGCCTTATGCCGCCCAAAAAGCACTGTGCGCCGCCTTCTGCCGCCCAAAAATAACTGTGCGCCGCCTTATGCCGTTCCAAATTAATTTGCCTCCTAAAACAATGTTAATCATTACAGTTACTGCCTCAGCTGACCTTTGTCGTTGCGCACACTGGGGGATTGAACCCATGGCCCCTGCACCATTGGCCAGTGTCTTCACCGTTGTACCACAGCTCTGTTGTTTTGTATACTCAGCAGCGCGCCACTTTGCCTTTCCACGCGCTAATGTCGACCCCCGCACATTAGCGCGACGCGCACACGTCCGGTTGCTTACTACCGTTTTTTTTCTATTTTCTGCCTGAACCGCCCACTCCTTATATGGCACAGGCACACTAGCGCGGTCCCGCACGTTAGGAATGTTTAGTAAACATGCCCCTAAGTCATGAAGCTGCGGACCTGATTTTCCTCCAAGAAACACATTTCAATTCGAAGGAAACTCTCAACCTCAATATTAAACCTTACATGGTGGCCGCCTATTCCCCAGCCGTTTCTAGGAAATGTGGGGTTGCCATATTGGATAGGAAATCTCTGCATGCTACTATTGTTGCGACTTGCTCAGATACAGCGGGTAGATGGCCCAGAGTTCACCTCAAGATAGGTAACTTTAAAGTTACATGTATATGCCTTCATGCTCCTAATGTGGATGACCCTGCCCTTTTGCTATTATTGCTCAGGTTGCGCAGGCCTCTGCTAATACTTCATTGATATTGGGGGGGATTTCAATTTAGTTCTTGATCTCCTGATTGACAAATGGCCGCCTAGGACAAGTGGTCCCCCCAAGAGTCACATCGCGCTTACTTCTGTGATCAAAGATATTGTTCTAGTCGATCTATGGAGGTTACTACACCCCAATGAGCTTGACTTTACCTTCTTCTCTTCCCCTCACAAATCCCAGTTTCGCATAGATTTCTTTCTAATATCAACACTGTTAGCTCCTCCGGTGGACGCTGTAAAGATTCACTCCCAGCATATTTCAGATCATGCTGCTATTTCTTTTCAATACCACACTACTGCACTTCAAGGGAATCCGGGGGCCTGGTTCTTTGATAGAGCCCTATTAACTCAGCCAGAGTTCCGGTTAGAAATTCGAGCAGCCATACATGATTACTTCCAGACCCTGGTACTCCAGGGGGATCTGGACACCCCAACAGCTCTTCTCTGCAGCTCGTTGGAAAACCTTTTCTGATTTATATAGGGAATTTGCGTTACTAGCGCAACATTACTTTCAATTGATGCAGCTTCCATGCTGCCTCAAAAGTGCTCCAATCATGCCGCCCTCTGTCTTTACTAAGGATGGGCTATTAGAACTAATTCACTCTATTAGTAGTACACATGGGATAGCCTCTAACTTTTATAAACTATTATGTCAGGGTACAGATACTGCCACTTGTAGAGTCCAACAAGCCTGGGATCGCTAACCGCAAACCACTTTAATCCCTGTGCATTGGAGCGTTTTCTGGAGCAAAATAGTGCGGGTTTCCCGATCTGCCTCAGTTACCCAAACTCAACTCTCGTCTTTTGCACATAGCTGTTTCTTATATTCCAGGAAAATAGCCAAATGGAACACAACTGCCAGGGACCAGTGTAGGTCTTGCCATACTGATGTGGGAACCCTCGCTCATGTTCTTTATGAATGTTCTTAATCACAGGTTTACTGGGGGCGGGTCTGGGGTCGTCTTTCACCTATCTTACACCTTCACGAGCCTCTTTCTTGGAAGACTGTGGGACTCCGCTCAGTGGCGGAGGTCCCCTCTCTTCCTAAGAAGGGTCGCTCTCTCCTGATTTCATGCTGGGTATAGCCATATGTTTAATCACGAGGACTTGGAAGGATAGCTCTCGACTTACTGTCAATGAATAGTGGAACCTTGTCTGCTTATATAGTAAATATGAGCAGATATTTCGGAGAGCTATTTTCCATGCCCAAATTCATTCTCGCTTGTCTAAATGGCAGATGCTCAATGATCATGTACAATCTGCTTATTGCTTCGACATGTCTGTTTAATGTACACTCATCATGTTTCAGATCGCCGTTAGGTTTTGTAACACAATAATGTCAGTATACGCCCGCTTCGAGAATGATTTAGTTTTCTAGAGAAGAAGCAGGGGGGAGGGGGGTGGCAGGGGTTTACTTTGGTGTATGTATCACATTCCATGTATGTATTGTCTTTTAGTAGTATGTCTTCCTTTCCTTTGTTGTTGTAAAACGAAAATAAAGAATTTAAAAAAAAAAAAAAACAATGTTTCAATAGTCCAGCCATGACATAACTAAGGATATGAGCAAAGTGGTTAATGAGGAGGTAGAAAATGAATGAACAAATTGCTCGGATCTGATGAAGAGAGAAAAAGAAGTGCTTAACAACAGAGCTAATGTGTTTGTGAAATGTGATTAACGAAGCCAAGATGATTCTGAGATATCTAAAGGAGGGTACCAGTGGAATGAGGACATGAGAACGTGAAGGAGAGAGTGTTGTGGTACAGTAGAGCCAGTTAACCAGGTCACTGAGGTTTTCTTTGCATTGAGTATAAGATGATTCAATTTCAGCCAAGAGGCGACCTGGATGAGGCAGTTTTTGAGATGGGTGAGAATGGGTTACATAGGATCAGTGTGCAGAACAAACAGAATGTCATCTGCATAGTAGTATGCCAAGATCCCAAGTTGTTGAATAAGAAGAATCAGTAGTGAAATGAAAATGTTGAAAAGAAGTGAAGCCAGTATTGAACTGGAGGAACACCACGAGTGAGAGGATAGGTGGTTGAGGATGATAGGCCAGACATATTGGAGTTAAAATCAGTAACTTTAGAGTCTATCCCCAGGGTGCTGTTTGTTTATAAGTTGCCTGTGTGTAACAGTGTCAAAGCCTTTACTGAAATCTAAGTACACCACATTTAGGGCTCTCCCTTGGTCCAACTCCCTGGTCACCCAGTCAAAGAAATCAATCAGATTTGTCTGACAAGACCTGCCTCTGATCCTGCAATCAATTGAACTCCATAAACCTCACTATTCTCTCTTTTAGCAGCATTTCCAATAATTTACCCACCATGTACATTAAACTAACAGGCCTGTAGTTTTCAACCTAATCCTTATACAAAAACGGAAGGATGAGTTTGAAAACTACAGGACAGTTAATATAACCTCTGTGGTAAGTAAATTATTGGAAATGCTATTAAAAGAGAGAAAAGTGAGGTTTATGGAGTCCAATGGATTGCAGGATCAAGGCAGCATGGAGTTACCAGAGGCAGGTCTTGTCAGACAAATCTGATTGACTTCTGTGACTGGGTGATCAGAGAGTTGGACCAAGGGAGAGCCCTAGATGTGCTGTACATAGACTTCACTAATCCCTTTGACACTGTTCCACACAGGCGACTTATAAACAAACTCAGCATCCTAGCGATGGATCCTAAAGTTAGTGATTGGGTTAGAAATTGGTTGAGTGGGAGTCAGCAAAGGGTATAGGTAAATGGAGCTCACTCTGAGGAGAAGGAGGTTATCAGTGGTGTGCCCCAGGGATCTGTCATTGGTCTGATTCTTTTTAACATGATACTGCCAGATATCCCTCTGAGCATATCAAAAATGACTTCATGGCTCTGGGACAGAGGGTGAAGCAGTTAAAACTAGATATTAGGGGAAAGCCGACAGTCGCCCAAGAGCGGATGGTTCGGAAGAATGTATCCTTGAAGGATACTACCAAAAGCAGAGAGGTTCCACAAAAGAGTAAAGTAGCCCAAATGCCCTCAAGTATGGAGCAGACAGAGCTTAAAGATCCCAATTTACCCATGTCTAACAATAGCCAAATTAACATGAATAAAATACATTCTCTAAAATGCTTGTATGCAAATGCTAGAAGTCTAAAGAATAAGATGGGAGAGTTAGAATATATAGCACTAAATGAAAGGTTAGATATGATTGGAATATCAGAGACATGGTGGAAGGAGGACAACCAGTGGGACACTGTGATACCTGGGTACAAACTATATCGTAATGATAGAGCTGATCAAATTGGTGGAGGGGTTGCGCTCTATGTTAGAGAGGGCATTGACTCAGAAAGGATTAAAGTTTTGCAGGAAACAAAATCTGCTGTAGAATCTATATGGATTGAAATTCCATATAAAAGGGGGAAGGCAATGGCAGTGGGGGTGTACTATCGAGCACCTGGCCAGAATGACCAAATGGATGATGAAATGCTCAAAGAAATCAAGGAAGCTAACAAAAGTTACAGCGCAGTAATAATAATGGGTGATTTCAATTACCCCGGTATCGACTGGGTCAGTGTCACGTCAGGACATGCTAGGGAGATAAAGTTCCTAGATGAAATAAATGACTGCTTCTTGGAGCAGCTGGTTCATGAACCGACCAGAGGGGAAGCCATATTAGACCTAGTCCTTAGTGGAACACCAGATCTAGTGCAAGAGATAAGGGTGTTAGGGACACTTGGCAATAGTGATCATAGCATGATCGCGTTTGATTTAATTAGTGGAGGAGGGATAGTAAGGAAATCCACAGTACTACCTTTTAACTTTCGAAAGGGAGACTATGATAAAATGAGAAAAATAGTTAAGAAAAAACTAAAAGGAGAAGTTGCGAAGGTTAAAGACGTACATCAAGCTTGGGTGTTGTTGAAAAATACTATATTGGAAGCCCAGACCAGCTGTATTCCACGCTTTAAGAAAAGTGGAAGGAAGTCCAAAAAACTGCCAGCATGGTTTAAAGGTGAGGTCAGAGAGGCTGTTGTTGCAAAAAAAGCATCTTTCAGGAAATGGAAAAAAGAGCCAAACGACGAAACCTGGAAACAGCACAAGCACTGGCAAGTCAAATGCAAGGCAGGCAAAGAGAGAAATTGATAAGGCAGGCAAAGAGAGAATTTGAGAAGAAGCTTGCTGCGGAAGCAAAAACACGAAATAAAGACCTTTTCAAGTACATTCATAGCAAAAAACCTGTGAGAGAGTCAGTTGGTCCATTAGATGATAAAGGGGTTAAAGGAACACTAAGAGGCGACAAGGCGATAGTGGAGAGACTGAATGAATTCTTTGCTTCGGTCTTTACTGAGGAAGATGTAGGGATGTTACCCATGACTGAAGTGGTATTTAAAGGTGTGGAAGAATTGAAGGAAATATCGATACATCGGGAAGATGTCTTACAACTATTAGATAAAATGAAGAGTAGCAAATCACCTGGGCCAGATGGTATACATCCAAGGGTGTTGAAAGAACTGAAATATGAGATTGCAGAACTGCTATCAGTAATCTGTGAACTATCATTAAAATCATCTCTAATACCTGAAGATTGGAGGATCGCCAATGTAACACCAATTTTTAAAAAGGGTTCCAGGGGTGATCCTGGAAACTACAGACCGGTGAGCCTGACGTCAGTACCGGGAAAAATGGTAGAAACCATCATAAAGAATAAAATTACTCAGCATGTAGATAGTCACAACCTAATGGGAGACAGCCAACATGGCTTTAGACAAGGAAGATCTTGTCTTACTAATCTGTTATGTTTTTTTGAAGGAGTGAATAAACAGGTGGACAAAGGTGAGTCAGTTGATATTGTGTATCTGGACTTTCAGAAAGCCTTTGACAAGGTCCCTCATCAGAGACTTTTGGCAAAACTAAAGAGTCATGGGATAGGAGGCAGTGTACTATTGTGGATCAGGAACTGGTTAAAAGATAGAAAGCAGAGGGTAGGGCTAAATGGCCAATTTTCCCAATGGAGAAAGGTGAATAGTGGTGTACCCCAGGGATCTGTGCTGGGTCCGCTGCTTTTTGACATATTCATAAATGACCTGGAAAGTGGAATAACGAGTGAGGTTATCAAATTTGCAGATGACACAAAACTATTTAAAGTTGTTAAAACCCAAGAGGATTGTAAAAAATTGCAAGAGGATCTTGATAAATTGGAAGACTGGGCATCAAAATGGCAGATGAAATTTAATGTGGACAAGTGCAAGGTTATGCACCTAGGGAAGAACAACCCAAACTATGGTTACACGTTGCAAGGTTCCACATTAGGAACCACCACCCAGGAAAAAGATTTAGGCGTCATTGTGGATACCATGTTAAAACCCTCGGCCCAGTGTGCAGCGGCGGCCAAGGGAGCAAATAGAACGCTAGGTATGATAAGGAAAGGAATGGAAAATAAAACAAAAGATATTATAATGCCTCTATATCGTTCCATGGTGAGACCGCACCTTGAATACTGTGTGCAATTCTGGTTGCCGTATCTTGAAACGGATATAGCGATTTTAGAAAAGGTACAGAGAAGAGCCACCAAAATGGTAAAGGGGATGGAAGGATACTCCTATGAAGAAAGGCTAAAAAGGTTAGGGCTCTTTAACCTGGAAAAGAGACGGCTGAGGGGAGATATGATAGAAGTCTATAAATTAATGAACGGAGTGGAACGGGTAAACGTAGATCGATTGTTTACCTTATCAGAATATAGAAAGACTAGGGGACATGCAATGAAGCTACAGGATAAACTATTTAAGACTAATAAAAGAAAATATTTTTTCACTCAACGTGTAATCAAACTCTGGAATTTGTTACCGGAGGATGTAGTAAAGGCTGTTAGTGTAGCTGGGTTTAAAAAAGGTTTGGACAAGCTCCTGGAGGAAAGGTCCATAAACCATTATTAAGAAGTGACCGAAGATATCAATGCTTGACCCAGTACAAGCATTGTGGAACTTGTGTCTCTTGGGGAAACTGCTAGGTACATATGACCTAGATTGGCCACTGTTGGAAACAGAATACTGGACTTGATGGACCTTGGTCTGACCCAGTATGGCATATCTTATGTTCTTATGTTCTTAGGTGTTGTTTTTTTCAATCCAACCTGTTGAGGGTAAAGGCCAAGGCAGAGAGATTCACATCCTGAAGATGAATGCATGGCTGCGTGAATCGTGTCATCGAGAGCGTTTTGGTTTCCTAGACCATGGGATGCTGTTCCAAAGGGTTTCAGAGCAGAGATGGCATCCATCTGTCCAAGAAAGGTCTTCAGTAGTAGACTGACTAATCTACTGAAGAGGGCTTTAAACTAGATTGTTGGGGATGGCTGAAGAAAGCCTCCAGGTAAGTGAAAGCTCCCAGGTAAGTGATACATTAAATACCTTTATGGAAATGGGTAACAGGGGTAACATATTGAAAGCAGTGTGTATAAATGCCCGTAGCATGGGAAATAAGATCCCTGATGTTGAAGCTTTGGTGGGAGTGGCTGACTTGGATTTAGTGGCAGTTACAAAAACATGGTTCACAGAAAACCATGACTGGGCTGTAACTATGCCTGGTTATACTTTATTCAGAAAGGACAGGGTAAAAGATGGGGAGGAGGAGTGGCACTATGTGTAAAAAATACAATTAAAACTTTGGAATTACAGAGCTTAAAAGGGAGGGAGGAGGCATTGTGGGTTAAACTAAAAAGAGGAAAAGAGAAATCTATTTGCATTGGCGTGATATACAACCTCCCTAACAAGAGGAAAAGGTGGACAGAGTTAATTGAAGACATACGCAGCATTGCTAGGAAAGGGGAAGTGCTACTGATAGGGGATTTCAGTACGCCAGATGTTGATTGGCACATCCTGGCTGCAGTATCATCTAGAAGTAAAGAGATCCTGGATTCTCTACAGGGAGAACTATTCAGGCAATTGGTAACAGACCCCACACGTGAAGCGGCCATACTGGACTTGGTGCTTACCAATGGTGAAAGTGTTTCTGATGTTATAGTGGGAGATCATTTTGCATCCAGTGATCACCAGATGGTGTGGTTCAGTATTAGGACTAGGGCTGTTAGAATCCATTCAAAAGCAATGGTCTTAGATTTTAGGAAAACTGATTTTGCCAAGATGTGCCAATACCTCAGGGAGTCATTAGCGGGATGGGAACAGCTGGGGGATGTAGAAAAACAGTGGGAAAAACTGAAAGGGGATATTTTAAGGGCAACCAACCTTTTTGTTAAAATGGTAAGTAAAGTTAAAAGGAAAAGGAGACCGCTATGGCTTTTGAAAGAAGTAGCTGAAAAGATGAAGAAAAAGAGGGAGGCCTTCATGAAATACAAGAGATCACAGAGAGAGGAAGACAGGCATCTATATTTGGAAAAACTAAGAGAAGCTAGCAAAGTAGTCAGGAAAGCAAAGATTCAAAAAGAGGAGGAAATGGCCAATGCAATAAAATGGGGAGATAAGACATTTTTCAGATATGTTAGTGAGAAGAGGAAGGGCAAAAGTGGCATTGTCAGACTCAAGAGTGAAGGGGAGAAATATGTAGAAGCTGTTGAGAATAAAGCGGAATTGCTTAACAAATATTTCTGTTCTGTGTTCACAGATGAAGAACCAGAAGCAGGACCTCAGAAACACCCACAAACAGGAACAGAAGCGAGGGACATCTTGGACAATTTTCAGAAGACTTTGTTTGTGAGAAACTAGCTCAACTTAAAGTATACAAATTGATGGGACCGGATGGGATATACCCTAGAATACTGAGGGAACTTAGGGACGTTCTAGCAGCTTCACTGACTGACTTTTTTAATGTCTCGTTGGAGTCAGGAGTTGTGCCAAAGGACTGGAGAGAGGCTCTTGTGACCTCTTTACACAAAAGCGGAGGTAAGGATGTAGTTGAAAACTACAGGCCGGTTAGTTTAACTTCAGTGGTGAGTAAATTATTGGAAACACTGCTGAAAGAGAAAATAGTGAGGTTTCTGGAGTCCAGTGGATTACAGGATCCGAGGCAGCATGGATTCACCAGAGGCAGGTCTTGTCAGACAAATCTGATTGATTTCTTTGACTGGGTGACCAGGGAGTTGGACCGAGGGAGAGCCCTAGATGTGGTGTATTTAGATTTCAGTAAAGCCTTTGACACTGTTGCTCACAGGCGACTTATAAACAAACTGAGCACCCTAGGGATGGACCCTAAAGTTACTGCTTGGGTTAGAAATTAGTTGGGTGGGAGGCGACAACGAGTACAGGCAAATGAAGCTCACTCTGAGGAGAAGGATGTTACAAGTGGTGTGCCCCAGGGATCTGTCCTTGGTCTGATTCTTTTTAACATCTTTGTTAGTGATATAGCAGAAGGGCTGTTATGTAAGGTTTGCTTGTTTGCAGATGATACCAAAATCTGCAATAGAGCACACCCAGAAAGGTATAGATAACATGAGGAGGGATCTAGCTAAGCTTGAAGAATGGTCTAGAATTTGGCAGCTGGAATTTAATGTTAAAAAATGCAAGGTCATGCATTTGGGCTGCAGCAATCCAAGGGAGTAATATAGTATTGTATTTATGTATTTATTTACAAGCTCTTCTATACCGCGCTTTTCAGTATCAGTGCGGTTTACAAATAACAAAAAAAAATTTTGCATCAGACCAACGGCCTTATGCTTATATTGTAACAGGATAGGTAACTTGGGACTGAAACTGGGATACCTAAATACTGGGATAACTATATACATGTACAACAACAGTAGTGGGTGTGAAACTATTTACAATTTATAATAAAATTTAAATACAAGCTGTTATTCTTGATGCATTAGTCCTTATAGTCTAAGAGCGTTGTAAATGTACCTGATGGAAGGATCTGTTGTATGCCTTGCCATAAGTCAGGTTGTGAGTGTGTTAGGGGCTGCATGAGTGAGTTGAGGTGTGGGGAGTGGTTGTGTTGGGTTAGGGTGGGCAAAGTGTAGGAGGAACAGATGATGCTTAAGGGCTTTCCTAAACTTCGAAAGGTCCCTGATTGATCTGATATGTGGTGGGAGGTTATTCCAGCACCTCAGGGCATAGAAAGCAAAGGATCTATCCCTGGTTGTTTGTGTGCATTTTGTAGCTTCTAATGGTATAATTAGTGTATTGGCAGCTACTGACCTTCTCAGCCTGTTGTTCGGGGGGGGGGGGGGGTGGTGAGGAGTGCAGTGAGAGATGAGGTGGATAACAGGTTAATTACTTTGAAGGTTAGGAGTAGTGCCTTGTAGGTGAGCCTGCTGTTTAACAGTAGCCAATGTAATTCCATAAGTATGGGCGTGATGTGAGCTCTTCTGGATATGCCGCAGAGAATGTGGGCTGCTGCATTCATCGCCATTTGCAGTGGGTTGAGGGTGCTCTTGGGGAGACCGTGCATAATGATGTTTGCGTAATCAAAATGTGGTGTTACAAGGGTCTGGAATATTGTTCTGAAATCATCTGGTGCTAGCAGAGGTCTTAGGTGCCTTAAAGTCATGATTTTATTGTAAATGGACTTGGTGGTGTTCTTTATGTGTTCTTTGAAGTTGAGCTGTTGGTCGAGTGTGACACCCAGTATAGGGGGTGAAGTACTTTTGTCCACTAAAGAAGAGCGGGACCAAGGCGTGGTTGTGTCTGATGATCTTAAAGTAGCTAAACAGGTAGAAAAGGTGACAGCAAAAGCTAGAAGGATGCTTGGGTGTATACGGAGAGGAATGGCTAGCAGAAAAAAGGAGGTGATAGTGCCTCTGTATAAGTCTTTGGTGCAACCTCATTTGGAATATAGTGTGCAGTTCTGGAGACCACACCTTCAAAAGGATATAAACAGGATAGAGTCAGTGCAGAGGGTGGCTACTAAAATGGTTAGTGGTCTTCATTATAAAGCATATGAGGACAGACTTAAGGATCTTAATATGTACATCTTAGAGGAAAGGTGGGATAGAGGTGATATGATTGAGATGTTTAAATACCTCCATGGCATAAATGTACAGGGGGAGAGCCTCTTTCGATTAAAAGCAAATTCTGCTACGAGGGGACATGGGATGAGGGTGAAGGGGGATAGATTCAGGAGTGATATGTGGAAATATTTCTTTACGGAAAGAGTGGTGGATCCGTGGAATAGTCTCCCAGTGGAGGTGGTAGAGACGAGGACAGTATCTAAATTCAAAAAAGCATGGGACAAACACAGAGGATTTCTAAAGGAAAAAAGAGACTGTTGTAGTTGTTGATATGGAAGGACAGACTAGATAGGCCATGTGGTCTTTTTCTGTCGTCATATTTCTATGTTTCTATGTTTCTAGTGATATAGCAGAAGGGCTATCGGGTAAGATTTGCCTGTTTGTGGATGATACCAAAATCTGCAATAGAGTAGACACCCAGGAAAGTGTAGATAACATGAGGAGGGATCTAGCTAAGCTTGAACAATGGGCTAGAATTTGGCAGCAAAGATTTGATGCTAAAAAATGCAGGGTCATGCATTTGGGCTTTAAAGATCCAAGGAAGCAATACAGTGTATGCGGTGAAGTACTTCTATCCACAAAAGAAGAGCAGGACCTGGGCATGATTGTGTCTGATGACCTTAAAGTAGCTAAATAGGTAGAAAAGGTGATGGTAAAAGCCAGAAGGGTTACGAAGGGAGAGGAAGGGCCAGCAGAAGAAAGGAGGTGATAGTGCCTCTGTATAAGTCTCTGGTATGATCTCATTTGGAGTATTGAGTGCAGTTCTGGAGACCACACCTTAAAAAGGATATAAACTCGTTTGTGCAGAGAGTGGCTACTAAAATGGTTAGTGGTCTTTGTTATAAAGCATAGGAGGACAGGCTTAAGGATCTTAATATGTATACTTTAGAGGAAAGGCAGGATAGAGGAGAAATGATAGAGATGTTTAAATACCTCCGTGGCATAGATGCACAGGAGAAGAGTCGCTTTCAATTCAAAGCAATCTCTGCTACGAGGGGACATAGGATGAGGGTGAAAGGGGATAGATTCAGGAGTAATATGTGGAAATATTTCTTTATGGAAAGAGTGGTAGATAAGTGAAATAGACTCCCAGTGGAGATGGTAGAGACAAAGACAGTATGGGGATCATTCTGTCCCCCGAATAGCGGAAATGGACATCCCTGCTATTCACCCTCCTGCCAACCCTGGCAAAAGCCTCCCCATATGACAACACATTTGTATGGGGAGGCTTAGACGGGGGCAGGAGGGCCATTCTGGAGGCAGAGTGAGGGCGTGCATGGGTGGTCCATGACTCCAGACATACAGACCGATTTTGAGGTCGGCACTGTATGTCCGAGGCCATGAACTTAGACGGAGGACTTATTCCATGGCAGAGCTGAAATAAGTCCCCCTGGACATTGGGGATCCTGTCTTTCCATCCATTTTAATGAACCCTGCTTGAAACTTGCTGATAGTCATCTTAAAAAGAGACAACAGCACTGCCAGCCATCAAATGTGTCAGCATAGCATCAGAAGAGGAGCAAACGACACTTACAGTGGCAGGGAGGCTACAAGAATTTAAAGAAAACGAAGCTATGATCATTTCATGAGATTAAAAAAAAAAAAAACATGCTGGCCTTCATCTGTGCATCTGGATGATGTGACAGTTCTTCTGAGTTACAAGGTTACTTACCTCAGAGTTAGGCTGGACACTCACCTAACAGTTAAAGGGATTGTGAGTGAGGTCTTCTATAAGATTTGGGTATTGTGCTGCCTCCGGCCATTTCTGTAGGCTTCTGACTATCATACTGTTTTTCAATTATTACCCTTTCCCCACTTTGATTTTTGTAATATTATGTTGTGTTACAATTGGCCTAGCATGCTACAGTCCATGCTGTATTAAGTACGTCCAGGGTTGAGCATATTACCCTTTGTCTTAAGGATCTACATTAGCTGACAATTAAAATTTGGATCAGGTTTGAGGTCATAATAACTGCTTTCAAAATGTTGCAATTTATCTGGCTGTTGTCTGCTATTAAATTACAGTCTTTTACCTCTAAATCAACCAATGTGACCATGTTTTAAAGACACACTGGTTGTTCCTTCTGCTAAGCTAGCACCTAAGCAAGTGCTAGCAAGCAAGTCTCTGTCTAAGCTCCATTAAAATGGAACTCTTTCCCAAGTGATTTAAGGTCTTTAAAAGACCAGTTATTATTCCATATGAAAGTGAAGGCAGTCTGTTTTCACTCACGTGTACCAGAACATAGGCCAGTGTTGATTTATTTAATGCTTATCTTGGGTTTATTAATAATTGTTATGTTTTGTTTATGTCATGTCTGTAAGTGAATGTATTATTATGTATATTTTTATGGAAGCCACTGAGAATTGTAGATTGATAGCAGACAAGGTGCTATCAAAACGTTCCTGAACTGACCCCATAAAGAATGATACACTAACCTGAGATTTTAGTGGCCACCACCCCACTCAAAGTAGTCCTCTTGATACAACAGTCCCAGAGATCTTGCCATTGTTGGAACATCTTCCTCTTTCCTCATACTCTTCAGCACAGTTCTCTTCCTGAATCTTTGCAATGGTGTCCAATTTGCACCCTTTGAGCTTCATTTTCATTCCAGGGAAGAGGGACATGTCACAGATGGCCAAGTCAGAAGAATAGGGGGGTGAAGGATTGCAACCATGTCATTTCAGGCCAAAACCTGCTGCACTTTGATGGACGTGTGCACCGGGGCATTGTCATGGTGGATCATCCAGTTCCCAGCGGCCCACAACTCAGGACGTTTGTGCCTCACATGGTTCCGCAGATGTCGCAGCACACCAATGTAATAATCTGCATTGACTATTTGTCCTTAAGGAATGAATTCCTACAGAATAATTATTTTGTGGTCAACAAAAACAAACAATCAACATCTTCACATCGCTCCTCACTTGCCGCACTTTCTTGGGGCATGCTAACAATGGACTTTTCCATTGTGAGGATTGTTTGGTTTCTGAGTTGTACCCATAAACCCAGCATTCATCCCCAGAAATGACACATTTCAAAAAGTCATTGTCAGCATTCACAGTATCCTTGGGAATTTGATGCCTGCTCATTGCTCAAGTTTCTTAATCATTTTCGGTGGTGAGAAAGTCGTGAAACATATGGTAAACAAAGAAGTACAGTCCCACATCTACTCAGCACCATGCCACTTAGCAGACTGCCACTGCATAGGAACGGAACACATTTTAGCAGTACGCCACCACGTGGCACTACCTGGTAGCCTCACAAGGCTGCCAGGTAGTGCCACGTGGTGGCGTACTGCTAAAATGTGTTCCGTTCCTATGCAGTGGCATGAGTTTGGGAACTTTTTTTTTAAAACATGCTATCAAGTCAATGCTGACTCCTGGTGACCCAGCAGCCCCTGGGTTTTCTTAGCAAGGTATGACCAGAAGTAGATTGCAAAGTCTGTTCTTCTGAGGCAATAGAGGGTAAAATGACCTTCCCAAGGTCACAAGGAGTGGCAGTGGAAATCGAACCTTGATTTATTGGGTACTCCTCCACTATAAGTATTTTACATAAAGAAATAAATATGAAGCCACCTTCAGAAGGATAAAGTATCAGAAAGCAGAATGAACACCCCAAGGTAGTAGAAAAGTGCAAAGCAACACCAAATTAGTAGGAGAACAAAGCATATTTTGAGAGGAGTGAAAATAAACCAATATTCACAGCAAGATTCCAATGCATTTGCAAAGTAGCAAAGTGACATTAGCACTTTCTGGATGATCCCAAGGTAGTGTGAGTAGCTTAAAGCAGCAATAAAACTGAAGAAAAATGCAAAAACACAGAGAGCGAATAGAACACACAGATTGTTTGGAAGGCCCTAAGAGTAGTAAAACACACACACCAAGATAGGTTGGAAGGCCATACAAAACTGAAGGTGAGCCAATGCATCAGCTGCATGGTTGTAATATAGAGTCCAGGCACTGTGGACCTTTATCTCAGCATAGCAACCTGTAATGAAGTTCCTCCAGGGCTAGGGGAAGTATTCAAGAACTGCTTGGAATGAGATGTTGTCAAAATTCTATAGAGAATACAGTATGCACCATGATGAAGAACCCAAAGCAATGGAAGTAATTTGAAGGCAAGGCAGTGAGCTGGAAGGCTCTAAAACATCTAAAGAGACTCAACATAGCACTAACATTGACTTGAAAGCCCTACCATCTGAAAAGATGGGTATCTGTTGCTAAGGCAGTTTTAAAGTACCAGAAAAACCATTGTTCTAGGAGTGGGCAAAGTCAACAATTATGGTAATGAAAATTTCAAAAGGACTTTGAAGAAAGAGTTCAAGGCTCTTCAATTATATTAGGCCAGTAATAGCTCCCTGCCGTGCCCGGTTCAGTGTTTCTTGGTATGAGGTTGTTTGGCACTTCAGCCAAAAGTGGGTGGTAGAACACCCAAAGAGAGCCAACATAGCGCTAAGAATGGTTGGAAGGCCCAAACCACTGGAGGAGGGCCAGCATAGCTGCAGGATAGGCCAGATGAGCCCAAGCAGCAGGTGAGCTAAGCGCTGGAACATGTAGTGAAGATCTGTCATGGGCTGGGGGAAGGCTTTGTGAATTGTTTGTAATCAGATCCTTGGGGATTTAGATGCAGAGAAGAGGATTTTTGTGATGAGTACATCAAAAGTAATGGGAGTGGGTGGAAGGGTTGAAAGCACCCCCTGTAAAAGACCAGAACACAGAAGGAAGGCCAACACAGCAGCAAGGTAGGTCAGATGAACCCAGGCAACAAGTGTTAAGTGAGATCAGTTAAATTGCCCACGTTAGTCCTAACTCTGAGGACTTTTGATCCCCATACGAATGAAGTACAGATGAAGATTCCCCTGGGCTGGAAGATGAGTTTGTGCACTGCTCAGAATGAGATCCTGAGGGATTTAGATACAGAACAAAGGATATACTATGATAAAGTCCCCAAAAGCAATGGGACTGGGTCAAAGATGCACTTGCAGCACGAGCCAAGAACACCCAGAAGAGGGCCAACTTAGCAGTGAGTTAGGCTAGAGGAGCACAGGCAGCAGGAGTGTCCCTCCATGCCATATTCCTGGTACTGAGGCTTTTTCTGCCATCATAGAATCCTGAAGTATAGAAGATGATCCCCCAGTTTGGGAGAAGACTTTATGGATTGTGTAGGGAGATATTTTGAAGAATGAGATGTGCAGTGATGACGGTCCCAAAAGCAATGGAAGTGGTGAAAGGGGCAGCAGCTCTGCTGCTGGCGCCCAGAACACTGGAGGAGAGCCAACACAGCAGTTGGATAGGCCAGAAGGCCCTAAAATACATGAAGAGAGCCAATACAATGGTAGAATAGGCTGAAAGACCCTACCTCCAAATAGAAACACCTTAAGGAGCGAACCTCAGTCATTGAGAAATGCCCCACATCTCTTCCTAATGTACTGATAACAGATCAGGTAAACCAATGTTCTTAAAATGGGGCAAAGCCAACAAGTATGATAATGAAACTTTGAAAAGAACTGTGACCAGAGTTCAAGACTCATTGCTGGCCATGGGGGGAGAGAGAGGGAATAGTGGTGGGGAAGGAAGGAAGGAGAGAGGAGAGTTAGTGAAAGGGTGAGAAAAGAGGGAAAGCTGCAGGTAGATGCAATAAAAAGAAGGAGCTTGAAGATTGGATGGTGAGAAGAGAGAAGTGAAATCTGAGTATTCAGAGAAACAGAAAAAATACATGTAAGAAAACTGACATTGAAAGATCAATGTCAAAGATGGATGCAGGGGAGGAAGTAAAAAAGATGAGAGAAAAAATGACAAATGAACAGGATACCATGGAGAGAGTTAAGAGAAGACAGACAAAGGAAAACCTACACAGAGACTGGGACCAATGGGCCCGACATTTGAAAGGTATTTATATGTTTTACAGCCTACTGTAGCCTCAACCTACTCCTTGCTGGTCTCTGAATCATCTCTCCCTCGTTCTATCTTGTCAACACTCTGCTGTGCGGCTAATCTTCCACCAGCCTCTTCATGCTCACATTACCTCTCTTCTCATGTCACTTCATTGGCTCCCTATCCATTTCCATATCCAGTTCAAACTTCTCCTGCTGACCTACAAGTGCATTCACTCTGCAGCTCCTCACTACCTTTAAGCTTCCTTTCCATTCCCCTTAGATTTATTTTATGTCTACAGCTACTGTGTTTGCTGTCTTGACTAGACTGTCAGCTCTGATGAGCAGGCACTGTCTTTTACATGTGTCTGTGCAGCACTGCATACGTTTTGTAGCGCTATACAAATGTTCAGCAGTAGTAGTAGTGTTGTGGGCAGCGACAGATTAACCGGGTAGCAGCAATATTGCACTGCAAAAGCTGCCCTATCTTTAGCTGTAGAAGCTGACCAGGCAGCGGTGCAATATCGCTGCTACCTGGTTAGCCTCTGAGACTTCCGGGCATGTGCAGCAACCCCGTATATTCAATGCCGGAGCCACCTATGACCCCAGCATTGAATATCCAGAGTTAGGCACTGTATTTGTGCCTAAATGTCCTAACTCAATATTGGGCTCATCACGATAAGAAACATAAAATGGCAAGACAACAAAGGTAGAAAAAAGATAATTTTGTTTTCAATTTAGTGACTGAAATCTGTTTGTTTTTGGAATGCAGGTCTGGAGTGGAAGAGTAAACTAATAGAGCAGCAGGCTAAGAACTAGGCTTGAATCCCAATGTACTCGTGACCTTGGACAAGTCACTTAACCTTCCATTTCTTTAAGTACAAATTTACACCGTATGCCCTCAGTGGACAAGAAAATAAGAATGAGATCCTGAGGGTTCTGAACTTCTGAGAAAACTTAACCCAGTTCCCTATCTTTATATTTTGCATAGCACAGGAAGAAATGCAGCACTGTTTCTATTTCTCTGGCATTGCACTGCATGCAGAATGTGGCTTCTTGAGGTTTTAGTTTCATTTTTTTCTATATATTTCTATTTTATGTTTGTGGTCATTTATTCTATACTTACTGAGGGTCTATCTGTGTTCTTAGTGTGTGACCAATGCCAGTTATTTTATTAGCATGGAGCTTGTATGCATGGTCAGAGTTAGGGGGTGCAACCAGAACAACTGCCCTGATCCCGCCATGTCACAGGGGGCCTCAACCCTACCCAAAATGAAGAGGAAACAGTCTGCTAATGAGTTTTGGTGCTTCTCTCAAAGTTCTGCCCTTTGCCTCTGCAACTCTAACACCAAATTTAGCTTGTTCAATGGTCTTGATAGCTGTATTGATATTTTAGGGCCCACCTCAATATTTGTAGAGTGGAGGAGTAGCCTAATGGTTAGAGCACTGGCTTGGTAACCAAAAGACCAACATTTGATTCCCACAAGCATTCCTTGTGGGCCTTGGGCAAGTCATGTAACACTCCATTGCTTTGGAAGAAAGGCCTGGCTATCTACTTCCAGTGACCCTACCAAGAAAACCCAGGAGCTGCTGTGTTGCCAGGAGTCAGTATTGACTCAAAGGCACACATTTCATTGTAATATTTGTAATGCTGTCTTAAAAACATAAGAAATACCATAATGGGTCAGACCAAGGTCCATCAAGCCCACTATCTTGTTTCCAACAGTGACCAATCCAGGTCACAAGTATCTGGCAGGTTCCCAAAAAGGTATACACGTTCCATAATGCTCGTTCAGAGATAAGCAGTGAATTTCCTGGGTCCTCTTTAATAATGGCTTATGGACATTTCCTCCAGGAACTTGTCCAAACCTTTTTTAAACCCAGCTACACAAACAGCTTTTTCTACATCCTCTGCTAACGAATTCCGCAGTTTGATTATGTGTGGGTTACATTGTAGCTTCATTGTGTGTCCTCCAGCTTTTCTACTTTTTCATGCCGTAAAGAATCGATCTACGTTTACTCCTTCCACTCCATTCATTAATTTATAGACCTCTATCATATCTCCCCTCAACCATCTCTTTTCCAGGTTGAAAAGCCCTAACATTTTAAGTCTTTCCTCATAGGAGTATCCCTCCATTCCCTTTACCATTTTTTTTGCTCTTCTCTGTACTTTGGTAAAGTTCATAGGGCCCAATATTGAGTTGGGCAGGCTATGCGCCCCCTACAGCAAATAGCCCCCCTGCCGACTCTTAATCCAGGATATTCAATGCCAGGTTTATATGTGACCCCAGCATTGAATATCCGAGGATCGCCGCACACTCCGGAAGTCGCAGTAGCTAACCAAGTCAGCAGCGATATTGCATGCTGCCTGGTTAGCTCCTGCGCCTTAAAGATAGGCAAGGGTTTTCCTTAAATATATTTTAGGCGCAGATCGCTAACTGGGCAGCGTGCAGTATTGCTGCTGCCTGTTTAGCAACAGTCTATGCCTCCATTCTGCCCCAGAATGCCCCCAACACGTCCCGATGCTAACTGGATAGCATTGGGGCACATAGGGGAATTAGAAGGGGATATTCAACAGCACTAACAGTGTAGGTGCCATTCAATATCCCCGTTTAAGGCTTTACATGTTTACAGGGCTCTAAACCATGTAAATACCTTTTGAAAAGCGGGCTCATAGTGTTTCATTTTGGAAGCTGATGCTGTTTATGGAAAGATAGATTTGCTCTGTAGGCCTTGAGTGACATTTGTGTGGTTTTGTATTACTTGTTTATGTTTATTCTCTATTTGATTTACCGCCTTCCATGGATAAACATCAAAGCAGTTTACAATTAAAAAAAAAAAAACAAGAAATGGGAAAGGAACTCTAATCTAACAGAAATGGCACAGAGGAAAGAAAAGAGAAAGGAAAGAGATAAAAAAAATACAAATACCTTGAAACAGAAGCTGAGTAATTTTGTCATCTCTCCAGGCTATTCCTGATCCCTAAAATCTGGGAATGCTGACTCAAAGTAAGGTTTAAAGAACTTTTTTGAATCTTGATAGCAGGATTCTGTTTGTATGTAATCTGATAATGCATTCCAGAGAAGAGATGAAAAGGAAGAAAAACGAAGTGGCGTTTAGATTTAAGCTAGACTTGCAAGACTGGGATAAGGACCAGGGAGTTAGAAGTTTGAGATAAAAATGTTCATGAGGGACAATATGAGACCAACAGAGATGCAAAATATAAAGGAAGTCCTGAATAATATGCTTAATGGGTAAGTAGCAGAATTTTGAAATGAAAGAGATGGGTTTGGAGTGGAGGAGTGGCCTAGTGGTTGGGGCAAGGTACTTCAGGCTGGAGGGTCAGGGGTTCAAATCCCACTAGAAGACAGCAACCTTGGGCTTGAAGGAACTGGATTTTCTAGTCCCACAGTTGCTCCTTGGGCAAGCTACTTAACCCTCCATAGCCCATGTTCCCTGTAAAATAGTTATCTCCAAGTTCAATGTAAACTGCTTTGATATCATGAAAGGCAGTATATAAGAAATGTTAAATAAATAGGTTAAACATAGGCAAAGATTCTGGAAGAACAGAGGGGATATATGATCATACATTTGCGAGGAGACAAATTGCTATGTTGTGTGTACCAGGTGAAGTTTCTTTAACTGGGAGGATTGGAGTACAAAGAGTTACAATAGTGCAACTTCAATATAACCAAGGCATGCAATGGCATCTGTAGGGCAGGTTTGGAAAAGAATGGTCTTGTTGAACGGATCCTATGCAGAGCATAAATGGACCCCCAAATTGTATTTGCTAACTAGGTTTCAAAGGTAAGATAGGTGTCCAAGGTAATTCCTAGGTAAGTTAGAGATTAAGTGGGATAGGAATGCCAGCAAATGCGGGGCTCATGGTAGGAATGGAAGAGCTCCCATCTATCCATAATGCTTGCGATTTATGCAGATTAAACTGTAAACCATTTTTAAACAGCCATGTAGAAGCAGAATCTAAGCATGTATTCAAAATGGAAAGATCAGAAGTCAGGGCAGATGAGTAATCGACCAATAAAATATTGTCAGCATAGGGGAAACCAGTGATCCTATGATCCTGAAGTAAGGTAGTTACTGGGGCTACAAAAATATTGAAAATGGATGGTTATAAAATGGAGTCCTAAGGGACACCACGGGGAAACACTAACAATGAAGAATCTGGTGAGTGTGGAGTTTGGACCCTAAATGAACGATCATGGAGAAAGGAATGGAACCACCTCAGTACATTATCTTGAGGCCAATGTCCCAAAGGTGTTGAAGGAGGGAATCATTAATAGTGTCAATGGGGGTCATTTTAAAAGACTTAGGAGTATGTTTACTAAACCACGGTAGCGGACTCCATGCGATATCGGAGCAATGGGGCCACGACTCCTATACCGCACGGAGTCCGCTACCGCGGTTTAGTAAACATACCCCTTAGTCATGATTTGGACATCTATAAACTTGTATGTAGATCTCTAAATCACAGAGATGCCCTCGGAATCATTTTAGAAACTGCTTTTAAAGATGTCTCCTGTATAGGGGATGTCCAAGTAGGCAGGGGGCATGACAGAGGCATGTCTGGGGCAGGGCAATGGACTTAGAAGTCCAGACTTGATTTTAGAAACATCAGGAATGTCTGCTTCCCTCTCCAAGTTTAGACCTGCTCCAGCCATAAATAGGCATCGGGAAAGTGCTTGTTTTGGCTATAAAACATCTGGAGGATGTAGGGTTACGTGACTTGCCTAAGATAACAAGGAGCAGCAGTGGGATTTGAAGCCTGGCTTTCTGGATCCTAAACCATTACTCTAACCATTAGAAATTGCTGTCTTTAAATGCTGTTTTAGGAATGTCTATGTCGACAGCCCCACAGACGTCCATGATGGCATGTCCAGTTTGTGAAATCATGCCTGAATTTGAACATGCCTGCTTTTTTTCAGACATTCTGGCTTGGACATCCTATGTTGCACTTGTCTTCACATGTGTGGTACTAGTGAGGGTTAATGTTACTGTTATTCAGATTCTAGTGTCATCTGAGTGTTCCTTTTGTATGATGATTTATGTGGGGAAATGTTCTAGTCCTGCTCTGTATCTATTGGGTGAGAGAGGGGAGGTTCTCTGGATGCAGAATATATGTGTACATTTAACACCATTTGTACAGCTGCAGGGGCTAGTATTTTTTATATATTAGAGCCCCAGGCTACATATTTTAACTGCTATAGCAATTGCAGAGTTTTTCTTTTTCTTGTTTTGTAGTCTGGGATTATAAATTGTGTTTGTTATTTGAGGGCAACTGCCTGACCAGAGTTCTGAGTTGGGAGACTAGCCTCCCACCTCTATCCCTGACCAGAGCTTGAGGGGGCCCTCCTTTAGGGTTTCTTGGTAGGTGCATCATCTCATACCTTGCCTCATGTAGCATATTGCCTTGAACAGTCAATGCATGGATGGAGAAAGTAAGTTTAAAAAGAAACATACAACTCTGAACTAACAACCGTAGGGTCACGTTTACTAAACCATGTATCTGTTAACACAGCAGATAACGCAGTGCACTTAGCAAGCTCTAACAGTTAAGGTGGGGCAAATGCAGATAGCACAGAAAACTGCTGCACTGTCTGCAAAAATATGTTGTGCACGTGGGCGGTAAAGGCAAAGAATGGCCGTGTCTGTACTGCGTGGTTATTACATATGCCTTACAGTGCATGGCAGCCGCTGGATTTGCAGACAGCATGGGTACAACTAATATCATCTCGATGGATGGAGTTAGCTGTATCCAGACTGCTGTCAGACTGCATGCTCTGTCTTTTCAGTGCAGCATCTGCTGGGGGAATGCTGTGCATGCCTCCGACAGATACTGCATGACTTTTGCATTTAATGTGGTGCCGTTTGCTCTAATGTACCATGTTAGCTGCAAAAGCCTAATGCAGTTTAATAAACATACTCCACAGTTAACTGAGAATCAAGAATTTCACCCAGAACAGATACCAGAATCCTTCAGTACTAAAATCTGTCCATCTATTGGAAGAACAAACAAGGGAGGAAGGAATTATGCACCTAACCAAATAGCTTTTGATTTTGTCAAATTAACGGGCTGATGCCGAAAGACTAATGTACCTTTTGTGCTCAGATAACGCAACTTATACGCACAAGTTTCACCACACCAAGTGCAGAAAAGAGATTGACACACACGTAAGCAGCAAAGGAAAAGTATGCACACACAGTAATGCCAAGCATATTTAAACAGTATCAGGGTTATTCTGAGCTACGAATAGCGTGGATGGGCGTTCCAACCAGATGTACACTCCTGCTATTTGAGCCTTCTCCTGCCCACAAATAAATTCCCCGTCGGTTGTGTGGGGAATTTAGACGGGGGTGGTGCAGGGGTGGTCTGGGGGCAGAGTCTGGGTGGGCAGTGGGCAGTCGTCAGTCTTAGACGTACAGGGCCGATTCTAATGTCGGCCCTGTATGTCCAGGGCCGGCAACATGTGCAGGGAAGTTATTCCACCTTCAAGGTGGAATAACTTCCCTCCACCACTGTTCCCTCTAAGCTGTGCGCGTGTGCGCGCGCACACACCTCGCCGAGCGAGCGCACATACTTTACAAGAGAGCGCACAAAAATTACGGTTCTGATAGAAAACAACACAGACGTCTTAAAATTGAAAAGTTGTGTATTTATGGTTTTCACAAGTTCTACAATATTTTCTAGTGCAATCTTATAGACCTTCAGGATATAAGATCTTTGGTCTTAAACTTTAATTGGCGCATTGAGAAACTTCTGTTTCTGTACTTTGGCTTGCGACATGTGTGAGAAGTCCAGTTGTAATCTGTAATTTGAATTGCATTATTACATTTTTTATTACATTGAAAATTGAAAGAAGTTAATTTTTAAAATGTCGAAACTGATAGTGATGAGAGGTACAAAACGTAAGAGAACGGCCAGAGCTTTTAAGCCTGAATGGCTTGAAGAAATTGTTGAAACGGAGACACCAAAATCTCGGGATAAAACGTGAGTTCAACTGCGTGAAATATTCACTTATGAAGAGGATGACGGAGTAGTCTCTTTATATTGCTGAGATGCAAAAACCATTGGAGAGTTTTTGAGTGGCAAATTTTGGGATGATGTGTGGAAACTGGACTTTTTGAAACGACATCTGTCTAGTAAGTCTCATACTGAAAGTGTTAAGAAACTTAGAGCTAAAAATCCAAATTTAAGAGGAGGATTATTTAACTTGTTGCTTGAGAGCACCGCTGAAAAAGAGAAAAGGCAAATTAGTAATGAACGGAAGCGTTCTACACCAGAAGAAATTAAAATTCTAATTGATAGTGTTTTGCTGGCTGTTCAGATGAATATTTCCATGCTCTCTGTTCAAGATATTAATAAACACATGTCCAAGTACATAACCATACCTGAAAGCTGGAGAAGCAAAAACTATTCATTTGAATTTCTTGAAATTGTAAACATCAATGTCCAAGATAAGCTCATAGCAGATGTTGCATCAGCAGCATATCATACATTAACTATTGATGAAAGTACAGACATTTCTGTCAACAAATACTTAATACTGTACTTCAATATCGGTCAGTAAATTCATGTCTCCATAAAACTTCATTTGGTGGGATGCTACAGTTGGAAGCATGTGATGCTGCATCAATAGTCAGTGCACTCCGGGAATTCTATGGGAAATACAAGCTTGACCTTAACAAAAGGTCCGATTCTTTTTAACATCTTTGTTAGTGATATAGCGGAAGGGCTGTCTGGTAAGGTTTGCCTCTTTGCGGATGATACCAAAATCTGCAATAAAGTAGACACCCAGGAAGGTGTAGATAACATGAGGAGGGATCTAGCTAAGCTTGAAGAATGGTCTAGAATTTGGCAGCTGGGATTTAATGTTAAAAAATGTAAGATCATGCATTTGGGCTGCAGCAATCCAAGGGAGCAATACAGCATAGGAGGTGAAGTACTTTTGTCCACTAAAGAAGATAGGGACCTAGGCGTAGTTGTGTCCGATGATCTTAAAGTAGCTAAACAGGTAGAAAAGGCGACGGCAAAAGCTAGAAGGATGCTTGGGTGCATACGGAGAGGAATGGCTAGCAGAAAAAAGGAGGTGATAATGCCTCTGTATAAGTCTTTGGTGCGACCTCATTTGGAGTATGGTGTGCAATTCTGGAGACCGCACCTTCAAAAGGATGTGAACAGGATGGAGTCGGTGCAGAGGGTTGCTACTAAGATGATTAGTAGTCTTCATTATAAAGCATATGAGGACAGACTTAAGGATCTTAATATGTACACCTTAGAGGAAAGGCGGGATAGAGGTGATATGATTGAGATGTTTAAATACCTCCGTGGCATAAATGTTCAGGGAGAGAGCCTCTTTCAATTGAAAGCAAGTTCTGCGACGAGGGGACATGGGATGAGGGTGAAGGGAGATAGATTCAGGAGTGATATGCGGAAATATTTCTTTACGGAAAGAGTAGTGGATCCGTGGAATAGTCTCCCAGTGGAGGTGGTAGAGATGAGGACAGTAACTGAATTCAAAAAAGCATGGGACCAACACAGAGGATCTCTAAAGGTAAAAAGTGGACTGTTGTAGTTGTTATGGAAGGACAGACTAGATGAGCCTTGTGGTCTTTTTCTGTCATGTTTCTATGTTTCTAAAATGGTCATGTTTACTTCAGATGGTGCCTCTGTCATGTCAGGCAAAATAAATGGTGGTGCTGCGCAGCTAAAAAAAATGTTTTGCATTTAGTGCAGCAGCATTGTGTTGCCCATCGTGAAGATTTGGGGATCTCTAAATCATGGAAGGAAGTAAAGTTGATGAAAGAAGTTGAAGCTTTCATGAGAACTGTTTACACAACCTTTTGTCGATCTTCTACTAAAAGGTCACAATTTAAAGAATTAGCAGATGCTTCTGAATGCGAGTCAATGGCTTTTAGACCTCTGAACAAAGTGTTGTGGTTATCTAGACATTTTGCTCTTCAAGCAATTATTCAAAATTATGATCCATTATTAAAATACTTTGAAGAAGAGAGGGATAATGATCCCTTTGCAAAGTACTGTTATAAAAAGCTAAACAGCCATCAATTCCATATAACACTGAAAATTTTGAATGATGTTTTATCTGAACTAGCTTCATTAACAATGGCATTTCAAAAACTTGGGCTAACTGGAAGCATATCATACCACTGGAAGCGTATCATCTTGCACAGGGTAAGCTGAACAAAATCCAAATGCAATACCTGGGTGACACAGTAAAATGGAGTGATAATGTTAAAAATCTTCTCGACAAGATACCTGGAGATGTTTCAGTGGATACTGGTTCCACACTTATTTTCATTAATATGCTGTGTCTGCATTTAGGGGAGAGATTTCCTGAAAATGAAATTGAGGAATGGTCTGCTTTCGACTTGACAGCAATAGCACAGTGTGATTATGAATTTGGAATTGAAAACGTCCGATCACTCTGCTTAAAGTATAAACAATTTCTTATGGAAGAACATGTTATTCAGCAGTACAATGACTTCAAGTTCTTAGTCGCAGAAAAAAACAAAAGCAAACTGATAAACAGTTTTCCGGATATGGTGACTTTGGCGTTTCAGAATGCTCACTTTGCAGGTTTAGTGAAATTGATGGATATTGGTGGAACATTTTTGGCTTCTAGTGCAGATTGTGAACATGGTTTCAGCTTGATGAACAGCTTAAAAACCAAAATAAGGAATCGTTTACAGTTAGAACATTTGGAAATGCTGATGCGTGTTAAGAGTCATCTTCAAGATGGCAGATCGGTAGACCTTGATAAAATTTATTCAGACTGGTTAAATTTGAAAGATCGAAGAGAAAAATTTTGAGAATGAACTGTTAATAGTAAGCTCATTCTCTTCTTCCATACATACATAAATTATTTACATGAAATAACAATGACTTTCAATAAAAATTAACTGAAATAATACCACATTTGTGATTGTAATTGCTAGAAATTTTCCGCTTTATTTAGTAATCATCTATTTTCATTTAATTTGATTAAAATCAATGTGGTGTACATACTGTATTCTGAAGTGTAGTCAACTTTTAAAGTATATCACTCCGAGTGTCGTTATGTGGCGCACAAAAATGTAACCTTCCTTCAGAAGCTGCACAGCTGATATTTTATGCGCACACAGCCTGCAGAAAATTAGAGGGAACATTGCCCTCCACGTGTTTTTTTAAATTGCCCGTGGCATGGATGGGGCAGGGGGGGCCAGGGGATATTCCAGCAGCCCTACCCTGGCCTTAGGAGGCCAGATTGGGGGTCACGCTGCAGGGAATAAACACTTTTTTCAGGTGGCTGGCACTGCGGCTCCATTTAAAAACCCTGACTGAGTTAGCTGGGCTGCGCATGTATGTGCAAGCCAGACTGAATAGCAGTCCTGGCCTTCACATACATGCCTGATCGCAATTCTGATCCCGTGGGGCTAGACATGCCCCGCGGGATCAGAATTGCGATCCCCTCTGAACGTCCGGTTCAGACCGGGCATACGGAGGGGATCGACGTTGGGAATTATGCAAATCAGCTGCTCGTATTAAATTGGAATGCTAATAAGGTCTGCGCCTGATACAGAGAAACATACAGAGGATTATATAACCAGCAGGAGTGTCAATATCTTTACACCTGCTCTGAGATGACGTATAGGGAAAGACTGTTTCAGGGTATGTACCGATGAACCTTTGATGTGAAAGTTTTCTGCATGTATCTTTTCAACGTATAGCGAAAGTTTGGCATTCAAGAAGAAATTTTTTTTTGCTTCCTATCCTTGTGTGTGGTTTTCACTCATTTATATTTTATTTATATTTATCTTTTCTTTTAGGTCTCTGTTGCAATTTCATAAAAAATGTTTTTAGGAAAAATAGTATTGGTTATTATGGGGTGAGTGCCAAAAGAACCTGCACATTATGTGCATTTAACATGAGCGTTTGAAATTTAACCACATGTATATACGACCACTTGTAGCATGTCTGTTTTTTGTGCATGTGTCAGCTCCCCTCCTTTCAACTTTATGCCGAAGTTTTGTGCATAGCTCATTTGCATACACACCCTTTGCTGCATACCGCCGCTGAAGTCTCGCACTATCGACATGCTACAAAAACATAAACAGCTAATAGCACGTGACTTCAGTCCTGGCTTTCTGCATCAGCCTTTGTCAGTTGATGAAGCTGCAAACTTACCCCTACCGCCAATAAGCAACATGTCTCTAACCTGCCACACGGTTCTGCTTCAACTGGATTTCAGCAGTATAACAATTGCACATCATAGGGCTAATTCTATAAAGGGCGCATGGAAAGTGATGCACTATATATGTGGATAGGTCCCTATTCTAAAGGACATATATGTTTGAATGGCCACCTGCATGCACACTTTCAGAAGTTACTGTTCTGGAAGCACATGTATAAGTCCCATCATGCGCACTTTCAGTTTGAGTATGCACAGAGACGGAGCTTGAGTAGAACATAGGTGAGTCCTAAATTTACATGCAGAAGTTGTACAATAGTATAGTTGACACATATTGGGGGGCATTTTAGAAGCCCTTTATCTAAGTTGGATGTCTGAAAACGGGCGTTCATACATGCAATCCACAGAGATGTTCCTGGACCCAGGTATACAGAATTCTCACTGTGAGAATGTCCATGTAGCATGGGGGCATAGTGAATGCATGGTCTGGGCGGAGCAAGGGAGATGCATGTCACGGTGCGATTTCAGAACAGCACAAATATATCTGACACTGGTTGGTGAGATAACCATGCTTATACCTGCTCCTGATCACGAAAAAGGTGAAATAAATGCTTGATTCATGGATGTAACTCTTCAAGGGTAAGGCACATAAAGTGGGTTATTCTAAAATACGAATAGCAGGGATGGATATCCCAACGGGACATCCATCCCCATTTAATAACATAAGAACATAAGAACATTAGATATGCCATACTGGGTCAGACCAAGGTCCATCAAGCCCAGTATTCTGTTTCCAACAGTGGCCAATCTAGGTCATATGTACCTAGCAGTTTCCCCAAGAGACACAAGTTCCACAATGCTTGTACTGGGTCAAGCATTGATATCTTCGGTCACTTCTTAATAATGGTTTATGGACCTTTCCTCCAGGAACTTGTCCAAACCTTTTTTAAACCCAGCTATACTAACAGCCTTTACTACATCCTCCGGTAACAAATTCCAGAGTTTGATTACACGTTGAGTGAAAAAATATTTTCTTTTATTAGTCTTAAATAGTTTACACTGTAGCTTCATTGCATGTCCCCTAGTCTTTCTATATTCTGATAAGGTAAACAATCGATCTACGTTTACCCGTTCCACTCCGTTCATTAATTTATAGACTTCTATCATATCTCCCCTCAGCCGTCTCTTTTCCAGGTTAAAGAGCCCTAACCTTTTTAGCCTTTCTTCATAGGAGTATCCTTCCATCCCCTTTACCATTTTGGTGGCTCTTCTCTGTACCTTTTCTAAAATCACTATATCCTTTTTACGATACGGCGACCAGAATTGCACACAATATTCAAGGTGCGGTCTCACCATGGAACGATATAGAGGCATTATAATATCGTAATATTATAATAGTTGTGCAGGGAAGTTAGTTGGGGCATGGAAGAGATTGCCTGGGGGTGAAGAGTGGATGGGCAGTGGGTGGTCGCTAGCCCTGGACAGGGCAGGCAAAATGGCCAGGGAAGTTATTCCATCTCCGAGGTAGAATAACTTCCCTGGTCATGTTTTTTTTTTTTTATGGTCCTGGGCACAGAGGGGGCTAGGGGGGTCAGGGTTTATTCCCTGCAGCCCAACCTTGGCATTAGGAGGTCAGATCGGGGGTCAGGCTGCGGGGAATAAAGTTTTGTTTCTGGCGGCCAGCATCACGGCATTTAAATGGAGCCATGGTGCCATGGCAACAGATTCCATGGCGCCGCGGCTCCATTTAAATGCCTGACTGAGCTATCCGGGCAGTGCCTGTATGAGCAGGCCGGGATTGAATTGCAGTCCCGGCTTGCACGTACAGGCTTTATTGCGATTCTGATCCTGCGGGGCTAGACGTGCTCCCCTTTGTACGTCTGGCTCAGACCGGACATACAAAGAGGCTGTATTGCAGGACAGAATCAGACCCAATGTGTTTTTATCACCACAGGTATTGTTTCCTTCTCTAAGAAACCTGCACATAAATACATACTCCAAACATATTACTGGTTCACCACTGCACATCTGAGTATCTGAAATGGCAGCCCAGGACGTGCAAGTCTCAGAGCATAGTTGCCCTCCTCTGTGATACCCTGCAGGCACATCCCTGGTTCTGAGGTCGTGCGATTTGGGGACATCCACATTTGTAAAATGGTCTACACCTGTGCACGTATCCAGTCTTGCTGCCTGCAACACGGGGCTCGTCTTCAGAACTAGTTACTGGGACATTAATTTTTACAGGTGGAGACATAGTGATTACAAAAAGCACTTATGTGTGCCTCACTTCACTACTGCCTCTCCCCCCAAATTTTTTAATGTTTTGCTCTAAACATCCTATTTTCTTCCTAGATGTCTCTTTTAAAATCCCTCTTATTGTTGACCAATATAGGCAAGAGCATTTACGTAGGCTGTAGAGCAGGTGTAACTGCCGTGACTATAGAGTAAAGCATGCTTGTATTTTAATTTATAGAATAGGCCCTGCATACAGTAAGTGCATGCCAACACTCATTTATGGTGCAGGAGTTAATAGAATTATCCCCTTTTGTATATATGTCCACAACCTTGCATTAAAGATGCAAGCAGAGACTTAAAAAAGTAAATAAAGTAGGTCATAACAAAAATACTTGTGGGACTCCACAGGTAAGATTTTGATTCATTGAAAAATCGGGTCTCAAATAGACTAGAATAGAAAGATCTGAACTCACCATGGCTAAAGGCAACAGTAAAGGCATTAAACTGAAAACTGCTATAGTAAGGCCTACTTACAGAGCTGTTGTCAAGTTGCTGCTGGATTTAAATCTATTTTATTTTCTAAGAACCCCAGAGGCCATTAATACAATCAGTTCAGATGTATTTTGGCACATTGTTATGGCTATTAAGAAGGCTTTGGTGGTCTGCTTTCTAAACATATAAGCAAAAAAGTGAAAATATGTGTAAAATGTGAATCCGATTTCCTCTGTGAATGTGATATTTGTTTCAAATAATACGGTGTTGAAATGGAAGATTGAGAACACGATTTAAGAATCTCAGGCCTGTGAACTTTCCTAAAGGAGTATCACTTTTGGAATTAGATTTGTTTAAAAAGTTATTTCAGAGTAAAAGCATCGATGGAAGCTATCCTTCCATTAACAAGGTGTATCATTTACTAGGCAAGTCCCAGGTTTTACAGGAAGCATCAACTTTGTGCATCTCTGGTGATTGCATGAAGAGTTTGAAAAATATTTCCTGCTGACTTTTTCATTTCCTTTGTCCTGAAACTTGATAGTTTTTCAGCATTAATATTATTCTTACAGAAGTTGGATGCTGCTATTTTTGTAAATAAGATCAAGCTGAATCAAGATGTGACCCCAGAGAGGCAAGATATAAGGAAATATTTCTAGTCTTGAAATAAAAGGTGGTTGATTTTGATACAGATTTTGTTAGGGATAGCCTGCCAATTACAGAGATACATGTAAGGATAACTTTTTCCTGTTTTGTGGATGAAGCTCAGTTGCTGTATTGTATAGATAATAACTATGCATTGCCTGTTCATATCACCACTGGGAGGAGAAGTGGCAAGGCAGTAATGTTATTGGGCTGTGTGGCCTAAGTGTGCCTGCCTTAATGAATCTGTGACTAGATGCTCTCTGTAGGGTTGCACAGTCATCTTGCTTCTGGGTTTGAGCCACCTGACCAAGCATCCTTTGTGCTGGCTGGCAGCCCACACAGATTGCAGAGGTCAGTCCCCCAATTAAGGGGCCATGAACCTGTTCACCAGTAAGACCCAAGAGGGAAAAAGGAAAAAGAAAGGGCAAGCGAAGGGTAGTATGCTGTCTGTCAGGTACCAAAATCCAAGATTTTACAGAGAGTTTGCAGAGGCTCATCAAGCCTACTGAATATTATCTGATACTACTCAACCAAGTTGGCAAAAATGATACTTCTAGGTATCCTTCAAAGCATATCAAAAGTGACTTCATGGCTCTGGGAGAAAAGATGAAGCAGATAAGAGCACAGATGGTGTTCTCCTTGATCCGCCCTGCTAAAGGTAAAGGCCAAGGTAGGAAAGCTTGTATCATAGAGATGAACGTATGGCTGCATGGATAGTGTCATCAAAAATATTTTGTCTTTTTGTTTCCTGGACCATGGAATGATTTTCCAAGGGCTGATGAGCAGACATGATGTCCACCTATCCAAGAAGGGTCAAAGTGTCTTCCACAGCAGACTGGCTAACCTACTGAGGAGGGCTTTAAACTAGATTAGTTGGGGATAAGTGAAGAAAGCCCCCAGGTAAGTAAAAACCTTCAGTTAAGAAAAACATAAATAACTCTGTAGAAATGGGAAAAGGGAGCAATACGAGTATCTTGAAAGCAGTGTGTTCCCGTAGTATGGGAAATAAGATTATGAATATTGAGGCTTTAATGGAAGAGAATGACCTGGATTTAGTGGTGGTCATAGAGACATGATTCAAGGAGGACCATGACTGGAATATGATTAAACTGGAATATAATTTGTTCAGGAAGAACAAGGGAGGAAGAAAGGGAGGAGTAGTGGCACTATATATTAAAAAAATAATAATAGAGCCACAGAATTGCAGGGCTTATGAAAGAAAGAGGAGTCACTGTGGATTAAACTGGAAATAGAACTAGAGCATCCATTTGCATTGGTGTGATATACAGATTTCCTTCACAGGCAGAATAAGTGGATAGAGATTTAATTTAAGACGTTGAAAGTATTGTCAGGTGATTTCAATATCCAGATGTTGGATTGGAACATCCCTGCTGCAATGTCATCTAGAAGTAAGGAAATCCTGCATTCTCTAAAGGGAGAAGTTTTATGACAACCAGTAATAGACCCACACAAGAAGGGACCATATTGGACCCAGTGCTTGTGAATGGGGAGAGTGTTTTTGTGGGTGATCATCTTGCATCCAGTGATCACCAGATGGTCTGGTTCAGTATTAGAACACGTGTTGACATATTTCAATCAAAAGTGAGGGTCTTAGACTTTAGTAAAACTAACTTTGTCAAGACGGAACCATGCCTGAAGAAATCAATAGCTGGATAGGAACAGCTGTGGGATGTGAAAAAGCAATGGGCAAAACTGAAAGGGGATATTTTAAGGGTGACAAACCTTTTTGTTAGGAAAGTAAATACATGTAAAAGGAAAGGGAGGCTGCTATGGTTCTTGAATGAAGTAGCTGAAAAAGTGTGGAAAAATAGGGCTGCCTTCATTAAATATAAGAGATAACAGAAAGAGGAAGACAAGCATGAATATTTGGAAGAACTAAGAGAAGCTGGGAAAGTAGTCAGGAAAGAAAAGATGCAAACAGAAGAATAAATGGCCAGTGTATTAAAATGGGGGGAACAAAACATTTTTCAAATATGTTAGTGAGAGGAGAAAATGCAAAAATGGTATTGTCAGACTTAAGGGTAAAGGGGAGGAATATAAAGAAGCTGATGTGGATAAAGCAGAATTGTTTAACAAATATTTCTGTTGTGTGTTGACAGATGAAGGACCAAGAGCAGGATCTAAAAAAATACTCATGAATAGGAATGAGGTGGATCATGAACGATTTTCAGAAGACCATGTTCATGAGGAGCTAGCTAAATTAAAAGTAGACAAAGTGGTGGGGCTGGATGTAATACATCCAAGAGTACTGAAGGAACTTAGAGAAGTTCTAGCAGCTCCATTGTCTGACATTTTCCATGCTTCTTTAGAGACAGGAGGTATCCAGAGGACTGGAGAAGGGTGCATGTGGTCCCTCTACACCATGCTTCCCAAACTTATTTTTGATGTGATCCCATTGTAGCTGCTGAAAATTCTCATGACTTCAGATGGTAACCATGCAAATTATTACTCTAACATAAGCAGCACCCTCATTGTACTTCTTTAAAATTCAGTAAGAAAAAAAGACTTAAATCTATGCTTTTTAAAGCAGCAATCCCACATACTTAACATGCTAGAGATGCACAAGCTTACACATTGCAATTTAGTTTCTCAAACTCCTTCCACAGCACAGTTTCTGAGCCATCTGACCAGCCTGTCTCTTTTTAGATGGAGACTGTGAGTAGATGTTCTGGGAGAGTGTCTATAAGTATGCGATTGAAATCTTTATGTGTGTGCATTAGTGAGTGAGTGGGTGTGGGTATGCGACTAAATGAGTAGATCTGAATGTGTGGGTAATTGGGTATATCACCACATTGGTAGTGAATGTCTCTTTATGGTATTTTGGAGAGGTTAAGATTTGTGTATGTTTGAGTTATATGGATATAGATGGGTAGATGACTATGTGACTGCACAGGGAGTAAGTGACTCTTTCTGAATGGGTGCAAGGCATGAGTCACGCACTTCTCCCCTACTTCCTCCTATCACTACAGCCATTGATAGAGAAGTGCTGCCAAGTTTCCCAGTTCTAAGAGGGAGACTTTTTTGGCCACTCCTAGTTGTAAACTTACATCCTAAAGCAGGGTGGAATTTGTAGTCCTTGATTTTATCCACTGAAATCAGGTCCCATAAAGCACCAGGATGAGGCTTCAGAAATCCAGGACTTTATCTTTATTTCTTAATTTGATATACCGCTTTGGCCGAAACATAAAAGCGGTTTACAATAATAAAAAAGACTACGCTCCCTAACTATAGGAAAAAAGGAACGCCATAGTAAGATAGGAAAGCGGGGAAAGGACAGTGCAAAACACACAATAAGTACACCAGACACAGCTAACAGAACTCGGGGAGGGAGGGTAGGAGAGAGGTCGAAGGCTTGTTGGAATAAGTGGGTTTTCAATAACTCCTTAAACTTTGAGTAGGAGGATTCCAAACGGAGGGAGGATGGGAGGGCATTCCAAAGAGCGGGGCTGAGAAAGAAGAAAGCCGAGCGACGGGTTTGTTCTAGATGTGCCTGAGACGGAGAGGGTAAGGACAGGTGATTGGTGTGACTGGCCCAAAATCTCCCTTCTGGGACTGGGTAACTTGGCATCTCTGAAGATGGCACCCCCATTGTCTCCTCCCAGCACTACTGTTCACTCTTTTTCTTCCCTCCTCTCTCCCTTGCCCTTTTATCTTCTGCATCCTTTCTACTTCATTCCATTCCCTTCCTTTGCATTCCATCAAGATAACCCCCATCCCATAGGCTCACATACCACGAGATTAAGCTATTCCCAAAGGCCCATCCTCGTTTTTCTAGAATCCCCAAGTTCAATCCCTCAGATTCATTCCCTCTCTCTCTCTCTCTCTCTCTCTCTGTCATCCCCTTTATCCCCTGCCCCACCAGACTGGCTCACTCATCAACTATCGCAATCATTCCTTCTTTCTTATTCCCTCACTTTCTTTCCTTCTGCAGGCTTATATCCTCACTCCCTCTCCCCAATATCTCCTCACAGACAAATACTCTTCATCTCCTCTCTCTCATTCCTTCTCTTTCTCTTCCAGATAAACCCCTTTACTCATCCATTCCCCCACCCCTAAAGATGACACCCTCTTCCGCTCTTTTTCTATACCACTAAGGTCATCCCTGCATCTTTCAACACCTCTCCTCCTCTTCCAGAGCCCTTTCAATACTGCTAGTAGGAAGAGAGCAGGAATGCCTCAGGCCATCTCTTCCATCCTGCTGGGTCGATAGTGATTATTGGAGGGGGAAGGAAGGAAGGTAGGAAATGGGGACAGAAGGAAGGAATGATGCCAGGATGATAATGACCAAACAGTTCCAGGGAAAGCCCAGCATCACTGCAGTGACTAGCAGACAGGGGAGGTCCATAATTGGCGCACTGATCATGAGCAGAAGGCAGAGAATGACAGCATTGACTGGCAGCGATGGAGCACAGAATTATGGCATTGATCTGCAGCAGGGGAGGAACAGAATCACAGTAGTGATCAGAAGCAGGGGAGGGTCAGAATCATGGTAGTGAATGGTATCATAATTGATGGAGATAAGGCCTGGCTAGTGTCAGTAATTAGCAGCAGGGGAAGCACAGAATCACAGCACGGATCAACAGCAGAGGAGACACAGAATCTTGACAGGCGCCAGTGTCAGGAGAAGGTCAGAGTCGGGAAAGTGATTGGTGCCATAACTGCAAGAGATAAAAAAAAAAAACCTCACATTATGAATACTGGAACGCAAATGGAGAAGAACTAAAGGTCAGTCAGACAGACACGAATATAGAGCAAAACAAGAATACAACAAATTGATACTGGACCACAAAAAAACAGCACAACACGAACATCATAATGAAATCACTCAACCGACCGAGAGAGCTTTTTCGCAATAGTCAAAGACCTAACCAGAACACCACAGAACAGCACTACAAATGCAATATCCCTTGAGACATATGCAACACACCTACAAAGCAAACGCAATTGCCCTCATAACACTTCAAATTTAATTCCCAACCCAGCACCATCACCACAATCACAAGATACTTCAAAGAAATGGACATCATTCCATTCGATCTCTGAAGAATACTGCACTACTTTACTAAAAAAACTCTTAATACCACTACCTTACCTCTTGACCCCTGCCCCACCACATGGATAAAAGCCTTGTCACAAGAGCTAATACCAACACTATGCAGGATGGTAAACCTTTCCCTAGAACAAGGAATTATGCCCCCTCATCTCAAAACCTCCTCAATAAGATCACTCATAAAGAGCTCAACCTCTGACCCGAACTCACCATCCTCATATCACCCAATATCAAGTATAGCACTCCTCTCCAAGATAATAGAAAAAGCCGTACAGTGCCAGCTCCAGGACCACGTGGACACAAACTATCCACTTGACCCACAGCAGCACGTATTCCGAGAATCACATTGAAGCCCTATTCACATCACTGATGAACACAGTTATCAAAAGGGATCGAAAATATCAAACAGGGGCTTTCTACTTATTTTCATCGACATCACCGCAGCATTCCATTCAATAATACACTCCTCTCTCCTTGACAGACTGGTAGAGATTGGATTATGTGACACCACACTGACCTGGTTCCGTTCCTAGTTAACGGAACGAACAGCAGAGGTAAAGATAGCGAACAGCAAATCAAAACCATTCAATCTCCATCAAGGCCTACCTCAAGGCTCAGCCTTATCAGCCTTACTCTTCAACATATACATTCAACCAGTCTGCAACATCATACAAAAACACAATATGCATTATCATTTATATGCAGATGATGTTATGATATACTCCTCAATAGACACAACAACCCCAGACTTCTCATCCATCTTCGCATGTATGACAGAAGCAACCAAATGGCTAGCCCAGAGGAATTTAACAATTAACTACAAGAAATCTGAAGCCCTCGTGATCACAAGAAATGCTTCATTTACACCCCTAAACAATATACTAATTGGAAGCTACCCAATTCCAACAAAGGACAAAGTAAAATATCTGGGAATACACTTGGACCAGAACCTCAATTTCCAAGCTCATATCAACAGGACTAACACCAAAGTTTATTACAAAATCCAGATGCTACAAAACCTACGACCCATATTGGAACAGAACCACTTTAGAACCGTTGCCAGGCAATAATCACCCCGCAGTTAGACTACAGCAATATGATACTCCACGGCCTACCCAAGAGCACAACTCACTCACTGCAACTGCACAAAATACAGCCGCCAGATTACTAGATCAAAAAAACATGAGCACATCATTCCCACCTTAAAAGATCTACACTGGCTACCTATTAGAGCCAGAATCAAATATAAGGCCTTAATGATGACATACAAGATAGTAAATAATCAGTCCGCCGAATGCCTGAATGACATAATCAGAAAAGCACCAAAAACGCGCTCAAGGAGGAAACCCCCACCAAAACACCCTATCAACAGCTTTCGTACCACCAAACTCCACACAAAAGAGTACTCCACAGAGCTTTTGAATACTACTCGCCAACACTTTGGGATTCTCTCCCATCCAACCTAAGAGAGATCACAGACATTGCCGACTTCAGAAAACACCTAAAAACCTACCTCTTCAGAAACCAATACAACAACATATCAGATACACAACCACAGAATTGAACTCAGCCCTCAACTGTCCCCCTCAAACAAAAGTCTGCATCAGTGTATATAATTATAGAGTTGTAAATTGTTAAATGTAAATAGTTCTCAAAGTTGCAAAATGTAAAGAGTTCTTCTACCATTCATTGTAATAATGTTCTGTTCTCTGTGAACCGCTTTGATAAACTTGAAAAGCGGTATACAAAAAATGTTAAATAAATAAATAAGACCAGGTTAGCATCAGTGATCAGCGGCAGGAGAAGCCAGCTGTGGGAGTCATCAGTTAATGAGGGGAGTGAGTAGATGTGGTAAGAAGTATTTACCTTCTTGACTCCCAATTTAATAGCTATGCCTAGAGATTCATCTTAATGAGCTGCAAATGAAAAGGCACGCTAGGAGCACAGAGAGCAAAGGAGAGCAACTGTCTCCATGCTCTGCATTTTTCACACAGGTATCTGTTAGAAATGAGCAGGCTCAGGTTTTTTTTTGGTTTTGTTTTTTAACTCAGATCCGCTCACGACCCCAAATGTTTGGGAACTGCTTCTTTACTCAGTAGCAGAAGTAAGGATGAGGTTTGGAATTGCAGGCTGGTTAGTCCGACCTCTGGTGAGTAAATTAATGGACAAGTCCCGGCCGCGAATTAGCGTGGCCGGGCGCAGGCGGGCGTCGGCACGGCAGGCCAAGGGTTAACCTTGGCGGGGGGGGGGGGGGTGGGCAGCGCGGCGGCTATAGAAAGGCCGGCCACGTTTTCGCTCGCCCTCTTTCCCCCCCCGTGCGGCGCCGTTCGAAAGGGTGATCTGATCAGTCAGGCGACCTGATCAGGCCCGAGCGTACCTCCTTCCGGGCATGCGACCTGAACCGAGGGGATCCGGAGAGCCAGAGGATGGGTTGCTAGGACGCAGCCTTGAAGAAAGGACTCCGGCCGTCGTGAGCTGAGGACCGGCGTCGGAGTAGGTGCCCAGCATCACAGCATCGAGCGGTGAGTGCCCCGGAGGAATCCTGAGGCTTGGGAGGTGAATCGGGGGAGGGGGGGAAGGGATCGGGGAGAGCGGAGCAAGCCAATGCAGAGATCAGCCACCAGGGAGCAAGCAAGGGTGGCCGGTGGGGAGACAGGAGGGGGGGAAGAGTGAGGAGAGGCACGAAGTGCGGTACGGCTACCTGGAGAGGACAAAACAGAGGATGGGGGATTTGGAGGGCCACGTGGGATGCGATTACGGGCCTACCCTATTGGACGCCTGCACCGGGGGATACTTTAAAAAAAAAAAAAAGGGGGGGAGAAGAAAGGAGATTGCATATAGGGTCAGCATGATCCTCCGAGGTTCTTACTCGAGAGAAGGCAAAGACGGATGTATGCCTTTGGAATTTTGGTGACGGGGGAACAGAGGATGTGGAGGGAAGTCCTCGTGGCACCCCCCCCCCCTCATGGTGGCGGAGTAGCATTGGGGTGGCTTGGGAGCACATGTTTTCAGGTTGTGTCTGTGTTCTGTATTTGCCTGCATTGGGCCTTTATGGTAGGGGTTTTTTGTATATTGCCGTTCAATGCCCTGGTGCGGAGATGCTTTACGGCAGGGACGGGGGGACTATGCTCTCTGCAGTTTCTTTTGTTTGACATTAAAAAAAAAAAAAGGTATTTAAGGGCACAGACAAGCATGACCTGTGGGATTTTAGAGGCTATCATCCTCTGTTTCCTTACATGCTTCTCTTAACGTGGACTTTCTTGCGGACGTCCAGTGTTGGTTTTCAGTTGTCATAGTTATATGATGTGTTTGCTGATATGTCTGTATTTTCTTTAAAGTTTCAAAAAAAAAAAAAAAGAGGGGAGGGGAGATGGTAAGAGTTAGTGTCTGTTACAACTTGCAATAACGATGGTGCCCATTCAATCGTTCTTATTCTCGCCAGTGCAGTGGTAATATGCTTTCCGGTGTCCCTCATATATCCCCCACCCCCCCTAGCAGTTGTGCAAGCAGGATAAGATGCCACGGAGGGCTGCGCTGAATGGAGGGAAGGACCGCAGGGAAAAGCCCAGCAGGGAAGGAGCAGGTGGCAAGCAGACCGCAGAGGGCAGAACGACACGGGGTGCTTCGAAACGGGCATCGGCTACGGCCACGAAAGGAAAAGCTGGCGGAGGAGACGGCCCGCCGGGGAGACGTGCGGTTCAGAATACGCGGCATAATCAGCGGGGTGCATCAGAACCGGCACCAGCACCAGCGACGTCCAGTCAGGAGCTGGATGAGCTACTGAGGTTGATACGGGACCAGGTAAACCAACACGGCCTAAGTGCTTTCAAGCAACATTTAGAGGCGGCTACTGTCAGCACCGAAGAGCCGCAGGCCCCAAGTGGATGCACGGCAAGTAGCGGCTCAGCGAACGGAGACGGTGCGCCGAGCACCAGCTCAACGACGGAGGCTAACGCGCCAAACACCAGCTTAGCGAGCGGCGACGGGTCGTCCCTCATCACCTCGGCGAAAGGTAAGCCCGTGGGAAAACAGGGAGCGGTTGTGGGACTGTCTTCCTCATCATCAGAGGAATCTAGTTTGGACAACGAGGGAGATATTTCCTTAGCAAATGCCATGCATAGCATTTTGAAAACTTTCAAAAGAAAAAAGAGTAAATCACACAAGGATAGACAGCTGGCAAAGGTGTGGGAAGGGCGTAGCGAGACACACATGCAGAGAGCGGACAGCGGTCAATCCGGGCCAACCGGGTCGGCTCTGATGGCTACGCTAACAAGTCCAGTGGCAGTAAGCGGTGACCCGCGTTGCAGAGTAAGCTCGCTAGCCAGCGCCGTGCCCAAAAAATTAAAAAAAACGAATCTGGCGGAGGGAATTCATCGACATATTTTCATTACTAATCAGGGATCAGGACGGAGAAACAGGTGAAGGCAAGGATAAGGATAGAAAGTGGGAGAAGAAGCCGAAGATTGTTAAATCAATAAACAATTGGGTCTCGGCGTTCCATATTTTCATGAGCGTGGTCCTAGAGCGTGAGCCAGAACTGAACCAGTATCTAATTAAATATTTGGATACAATAACCCAGGCGCACAAGCGGCTTGGCGGGTGGGCCTGGCTTAATTATGACGTTAAGTTCAGACAGAGCTTAGCCGACGACCCAACCATGACCTGGCAACACAGGATCGTGGATCTATGGCTGGAAGAGATGGCCCCCAACAGACCATATTGTCTAGAAGGGTCCTCTCAGCCCTTTCAGGTGTCGCAATGGCGTCAGGCCGCCCAGTCGAATGGGCGCAGGGCATGCCGGCAGTTTAACGCCGGGAGTTGCACCTGGAGGCCATGCAAATTCAGGCATGTATGTACCAACTGCGGGGGGAATCACCCAGCTGCCGTTTGCCGCACCAGCAGGGACAACAAGCCCTTTAGACCCGTGTAGCAAAGAGGTAGTTAGGGCCATGGCCCCAACCCCCATCAGGCTTGATCACATGCGACCTTGGCTCCGCGCTTACCCGCATCAGGACAATGCTCTCAACATTGAGAGCGGCTTTGCTGAAGGTTTCAGGATCCCAGTTTTAGCCAACCCGCTTGCCCGGGGAACACACAACTCCCCTTCGGTTAAAAATTCAGCTCGGTAGTCCAACTAAAGTTATCAAAAGAAAGAGAGTTGGGGAGGGTGGCAGGCCCATTCAGGGCCCCGCCCATTCCAAACATGGTGCTGTCCCCACTGGGAATCGTGCCAAAAAAGGAGGCCGGAAAATTTCGCCTAATACATAATTTATCATACCCCGAAGGGAGTTCAGTGAACGACCAAATTGATCCATCGATATGCTCGGTGCGATATTCGACAATCGACCACGCAGTGGACATCATCAAGAAACGGGGACAGCGGGTCAAGCTGGCAAAGGCGGATATCGAATCAGCCTTTCGTCTCCTTCCGGTCCACCCGGAGTCCTTCGTATTGCTGGGATTCACCTTTAATGGGGAGTATTATTTTGATAAATGCTTGCCCATGGGTTTCTCGATATCGTGCGCGTATTTCGAGCAATTCAGCACATTTGTACACTGGGTGGTGGAGGATATTGCTGGGCCCGATACCTTGGTGCACTACTTGGACGATTTCCTTTTTATCGGAAATGACCAGGAAGACTGCCAGAGGATCCTCAAGGCTTTTGAACACGTGGCCAAGCGCTTTGGTATTCCACTGGAAGAGGAAAAGACTTGCGGGCCTGTGGAGGCCATTACTTTCTTGGGTATTGAGCTGGACATGGCAAAGCAACAGTCGCGCCTGCCCGCTGACAAGATACAAAAACTGAGATCCGCCATTCGAGACATGCAGGGCTACAAAAAGGCTACCTTGGAGCAGTTTCAATCAATGCTGGGGTTGCTGTGTTTCGCATGCCGAATCATGCCCATGGGGCGGGTCTTCTGCCGCCGCATGGCACTGGCAACCAAGGGGATCCGTAAGAAACATCACAAGATCAGGATCACTAAGGGCATAAAAGAGGACCTACACATGTGGGAAACCTTCTTGCAATCCTTTAATGGTCGGGCGTTTTGGCAAGAGCATCCAGTGTCGAACGAAGACATCGACCTGTTCACAGATGCAGCGGGCGGATCCGGTTTTGGGATATACTTCAAAGGCGCGTGGTGCGTGGAGGAATGGCCAGCCGAATGGCACTCCGTAGGTACTACCAGGGATATTACCTTTCTGGAACTATTTCCCATAGCAGTAGCATTAGCCCTCTGGGCCCCACGTCTTTGCAACAAGGTGATCACTTTCCATACTGATAACATGGCAGTGGTATACGCGGTGAACGGGATGCACGCCCACACGCAAGGGGTAGTGGCACTCCTGAGATATATAGTGTTGACATGCCTAGTCCACAACATAACGATCAGAGCGAAACATATACCGGGTACTCTCAATAACCTTGCCGATGCTCTCTCCCGCTCTAAGATCGCGTTTTTCCGATCCCTGGTGCCCGAAGCCGACACAATCAAGACGGCCATCCCAGATCGGGCATGGGACACTGTTCCCTCTAAGCTGTGCGCGTGTGCGCGCGCACACACCTCGCCGAGCGAGCGCACATACTTTACAACAGAGCGCACAAAAATTACGGCTCTGATTCTGATAGAAAACAACACAGACGTCTTAAAATTTAAAAGTTATGATTGTAATTACTAGAAATTTCCCACTTCATTTAGTAATTGTCTATTTTCATTTAATTTGATTAAAATCAGTGTGGTGTACATACTGTATTCTGATGTGTAGTCAAATTTTAAAGTATATAACTCTGAGTGTCGTTATGTGGTGCACAAAAATTTAACCTTCCTTCAAAAGCTGCACACAGCTGATATTTTATGCGCACACAGCCTACAGAAAATTAGAGGGAACATTGGCATGGGACCTTGGTCCGCCGAAGTTTGGGAGCTGGTGTTGGGCTCACTATCCGAGCGGACAAAGAAAAAATACCTGATGGCTTGGGAGAAATTCCGGGCTTCTTGTGCAGCGAACGGGATCGAGGAGGTTTGCCTCAGCATGGCGTCAATCCTGCAGTGGATCCTGTATCTGAAAAGGGCAGGCAGCAAGAAATCAGCGGTCCAGGCGCAATTGGCGGCGATCACGTTCTTCACTAAGGAGTTGGGTAAGAGCAGCCCCAGAGCAGATTTCGTGATATCAAGGGTGTTGAAAGGTTGGACAACGGAGCAGCCCCGCAAAAAAGACTGGCGGCGCCCGATAACACATCATATGTTACAGCAGCTGGTAGCGGTGGCGGGCCGAATATGTTTCGACGATTTTGAGACCCGGTTGTTCCGATGTGCCTTTTCATGGGCCTTTTTCGGTGCCTTCCGGGTAAGTGAGTTGGTAGCCGCGGCGAGTAAGGCTAACACGGAAGGGGGTATTAGGGAGCAGGATGTCAGCCTACACAACGGGACACTCGAACTGCGTGTTAGGCGATCCAAAACTGACACGAAAGCAAGAGGTGCCTTGATAAGGTTAGCTCAGCTACCAGGGGACCCCACGTGCCCGGTTAAAACGTTTGCCGACTATAAGCAAATACGGCCGGCAGGGGCAGATCACTGGCTGGTGCACTCAAACGGTGCACCCCTTTCGCGTTTTCAATTCGCCAGGGTACTTAAACGGGCCTTGGATGTGGCAGGCGTGGAGACGTGCTTCTACGGCACCCACTCATTCCGCATCGGTGCTGCTTCAACGGCAGCCGGCCTGGGAATGACCGGAGAGCAGATCAGGAACATCGTCAGATGGCGATCTGAAAGATATAAGCTATACGTACGCCCGGTATGACGCCAAGGGCAGGTCAGGTGGAATAGGAGGCGTATATAAAAATAAAAAATAAAAAAAAGCGGGTGATGGGTTGTGAGAAGGCTATGTGCGGGAGATATCTGACATGTTGTAATTGGTATGTTATTAATTTGTATCGAATGGTTGTCTCAAACACTGCTGTAACAGTTATCAAATGGATATTAACATGCCAACTCTCTTTTCAACACTAAGGCGGCAAACCCTGTCAGGAAGTTTGGATATGCGGACACTCGTTCGTGCACTGGGCGGAAAGGAGGACAAGTACCAGACCTCAAGGCCTCAACCTGGGCCTCCCCGCCGACAAGGTGGCAGTGAAGTGGATGGGTCGTCGAGGTATGGTGTGGGACCAGTTGATGCCTTTCCTTTTGCGGTTAAAGCATGCAGGGGGAAAACCTTGGGTAATACTAGTTCATCTCGGTGGTAATGACCTCACCAGTACACGCAGTGTCGAGCTAACAAAGAAGATGCAAAAAGACATGCAGGCACTGACGTGTACCTTTCCAGGAGCTTGGCTGGTCTGGTCGCACATCATACCTCGGCGAGTCTGGAGGGGCGAATGGTCGCATCAAGCGGTGGAGAGGACAAGACGGAAGGTGAACAGGTGGATGGCTCGATTTATGAACTCAATCAGGGGGTATGACATCGTGCACGATCTCATAGAAGAGAATTGCCCTGGCCTGTATCGTACAGACGGCGTACATCTGTCCGAAATTGGGATGGATGTGTACCTATGTGTAATACAGGATGCATTGGAACGCCTATGGCAGAAACATGAGTTGGCCACAGCTATAGAAAGGGACCCGTTAGGATGTGGGGACCCCCCCGGCAAGCGAGGAAGCATTGCCGGGAGGGATTGGCAGGAGAGATAGGGACCCCCTCCTCTCGAGAGAGCGCACAGCCCAGACATGACAACGGGGAGTGGAACATATAGGACGTGTCCGTAAACAGGACACCGAGTCGAAGCAGGAACAGTGTCTCGAGGGCCTCCCGATGCTTTCACGGCAGGAGAGACGGGTTTAGAGATTACCAACGCAGCCCTGCTCACGCCTTTGACGGGACATGGGCAGAGGCGGACAGGACACTGTGGCAAGAGGAACAGAGCCCCGAAGAGGGCCTGTGGTCAATGAAAGCATCCCCGTGATGACCTCATGCTATCAGGTAACGACGGCAGTGGGGAAAAGGCTTGAACGGCAGCTTTTCCAGATATCCCTGCCGTACAACAAGGACCTAATTAGAGTGGGCTGTGCCTCGGGAGAAGGGTTGAAGAGGAAACGTAATTTACTGTGTAAATAGTTGTTATGTCATGTAAATAGTTAATGTAATAAGCTTATGCTGTGGCCAACAGTTGATACTGTAATTTCCAAAATTTGTGAATAACATAATAAATACGTGTTCATTTGGTGGCAAATACGGAGTGAGCGTGGTTATTGGGGAGGGGGGGCGAGGGAGGGGGGGGCGAGGGTAGCAACCCGAGGCCGTCTGGCCGGTCGCCTGGCTGTGCTGCTAAGCCATTAATCATTCTTTTCTCCTGTAATGCCTTTGGAATATTGGTATCAAGGATTATGTACTGCGATGGTTTACCTCTTCTCTTCAGTCACGCATTTATGGTCCAGACTCCTCATTCAACAAATTCCTCGCCATTGTCCTTACTATGCGGTGTTCCACAGCGATCCATCTTGTCTCTTTCCCTTTCTAACATCTTTCTTGCCGTTAGCTACATTAATTCAAGACCATGGTAACAGCAGCTTTTGCTACATGGAAGATATTTTGCTACTATTCTTCCACTCCCACTCCAGATCTAGCTACTTTGAATACATGGCTAGACTTTACATTGGCATGTTTAATAATGGCTTACAACTTACAGAGTTGCCAAGTTATGCAGTTCCAGGAGTGAGATTTTAAGCTAGTCCTGGATTTCTGAGAATCTCTTCCTGATGCATTATGGGAACCAGCAGCACTGATTCTAATGGGTAAAATTAGGGACTATAAATACCATACTGCATTGCAAAGCAAAGTTAAAACCAGAACTGGCAAAAAAGCTCACTCCTGTAATTGGATGACTTGGCAACTCTGAACTGTTGGGATGAAGCATGTTGAAGCCCTCTTAATATCATGTCCAAAAGCAGTCCTTGTGGTCTATTCTAACAGTGACCCCCAAAGAAGACCTGTAGCAGAGGTCATGCCCATATAAGAGCAAACATTTGCACAGAAATACATTGCTGAGACATTTGCACAGAAATACCAGGGGACATTACCCAGCTGGTACTCCAAAGGGCACATAACATTGACAGGTGATGCCGGGGGGAAGCTCGGATGTCTATGTAGGCACCCCTACCCCATATCCCACACCATAGGCAGTTGCATGCCGGCACACTGGATGGCCTGGGACTGCGCACCACCAGCACCACTGGCATAAGGGCATGTCAGCATGGTGGTGGAGGGGTGCTGGTGGTGGAGGGGGAAGTGGCATCTGCCTACAGCACACCAAGGCAAAGCCCTGTTCAGGTGGGTGGCGTACAGTGCAACAGACAAGGTCTGTCTGATGAACAGTAATGGTATCCCCAGGGAATGACCTTCATCTATGGCAACAGTTTGGTGCAGTACACACAGCCAGTGTGTTCAGGGGCTGAAGGTCACAGGTTCAAGTCCCAGCTGTGGTTCCTGCAGACCATGTCCCTATATTTTACCCTACAGCACACATACACCATAAACATGGGCAGTCCCTAGAGCAGAGGTTCCCAACTGCAGTCCTGGAGGGCCAATCACCCTTCAGGATTTCATGTTGTCCCTGATAAATATGCATGAGATGCATTGGTATGCAGTGCCCCCATTGTATGCAAATATATCTCATGCATAATCATTAGGGACAGCCTGAAAACCTGAATCGTGTTTGGCCCATCAGGACTGGAGTTGGGAACCTCTGCCCTAGAGCATCGGCCAACAGGGGCACAAACACCCGCACCAACAGGCTCCACTATCCAAAGTCTCATGGAGAGTCAGGCTGTTGGGCCCTGTGCGGAGCAGCTGCCAACCACCTCTGTCTCTGCACAATGCTAAAATAGGTGTGGGAGTGTGTGTATGTCTATCCAGTGTTTTGTGGCTGCTTACACCTTACTGAGCCCCCAATGCTTGCACTGTCTCCAGTGTTAGCCTGCCAATGTGCATAATGAGGAGCAAGGTATTGTGGGTATGGCCCGGACACGGCGGTCTGGGCAGGATGCATCTGCACAGGACATAGGGCAATGGCTGGGACATTGTAGTACCAGATAGGTAGTACTGCACGGACAGGGTGGCCACAGCATGTCATGCTGGAAGGTCACTCTCACCCTGACTGAGCAGTGACCATGGCATGACTAGGTTCCCACATAGTGTTATAAAGTGTTTTTCTCAAGTGATATCTAGGGGTTTCCTTTTCTAGGACCCGATCACTGACATACGTGTTTGGTGTGTGTGCTTACATCCCACTTTTGGGTGCACACAGTTCCTCCAGGAACTTGTACTATGTAATAGCTAGCAGACCGTCTGCAGTTAGCATGCATATGGCTAGAACACTTTGCAGGGTGCAGCATATAGAGACTGACTGTGTCCCCTGCCGGTGAATGTCAGATTGTGGTGGGGGGCAGCTGAGCTTTTCCAGGCCTTCTGCTGGTCTGCCAGTGCCCTATGTGATATGTACAGATCTTCATTGACTGCCCTGGAGGGTGCCTATTCCCCAGCAGGACTGGGGTTGATGGTCCCCTCTACTGCCTCCATTGCAGAGATGTAGAATGTGGATCTGGTGGTGGGAGATCCTGTCCCCCACCCTGACCCAGAGAGAGAGGGTGGGTTGGGTGGTGCTACATAATCCGCTTTTGGGTCCAATGTTATATCTATGGGGTATAACACAGCAGCCTTAGTGCACAAAAATCCCCAAGAGAACTTAACACCCACAAGTCACAAGTGTTATGGATAATGGGGGGTATTCTATTCCAACTGTTAGCCCTACAATTGCAGATATTCCCATGCCTCTCACACAATCATTGACCCATTTAGAAATTGCATTGGATATCCATCTTAACTTTGAGATCCAAGTGGCCACTGCAGTCTGTGGATCCTTCTTTATATTATGGCAGATGAATTCAATAAAGCGCATCTGTCTAGACCAGCCATTAAGACTCTACTACATGCCATGGTAATAGCTAAACCCGACTATTGCAATTTGGCCTACTGTGGTATTCACTTGTCACATTTGAGAAACTTTAACTGGTTCATAGTACTGCAATCAGACTTTTAATGAATGTTGCAAAACACGATCATATAAATCCACTAATCTATTGTAATCACTTGCTTCCCCTTACCTACCATTTCCATTTCCATTTCAAGATTCTCCTTCTTACTCACAAAGCCTACTATACTGGATTTCCTATATATTTTGCATCTCTTATGGTTTCTTACTATCCTACATGGACATTTTGCTCTGAAAATACTAACTGCCTAGTCCTTCCCTCGGTTTCACATGCTCACCTCAAATCAACCCGTTACTCAGATTTCTTTTTCCTTGTACCATATCTATGGAATTCTTAACCAGACTATATACATTCGTAATTCTCTTTTTCTAAGTTCCAAAAAGCTCTGAAAACTCATATTTTTGAAAAGGCATTCTTGGGCTTCAGGAAGCAGGGCTGAACCCAGTGGGAGAGACACACTTTAATTTTACCTTGATTTTATTAATAACTACTTAGATTTTATTTTTGTTTTTCTAACTCTTTTGTCTCTTTTCTTTTCCTTCTATTTCTTTTCTACCTATCATAAATGCATTTCTTTTCTTGTCATTTGTAAACCACTTTGATGCAAACACCACAAAAGGCAGTGTATCAAAAGCTCAATACAGAAACATAAACATAGGATAGTGAGATTTCTGAAATCCAAGAGATTTCAGCATGGTTTACTAAAATCTGATTAAGTTCTTTGACACAATGACTAGAGAGTTGGACTGAAGGAGAACGCTAAATGTGGTATACATAGATTTCAGTAAAGCCTTTGACACTATTACATACAAAAGACTTATAAACTGGGAGCCTTAAGGATGAGCCCTTGTAAGGTTTGCCTCTTCACAGATAATACCATAACGTGCAATAGGATAGACACCCAGGAAGATATAGACAACATGAGGTGGGATCTAGTGAAACATGAAGAAAGGCTGAGAATTTGGCAGTTGAGATTTAATGCAGAAAAATCCAGGGTCATGTATTTGGGCTGCAAAAATCCAAGGAAGTGGTACAGTATAGAAGGTTAAGTACTTCTGTCCATGAAAGAAGAGCAGGACCTAGAGGTGATTATTTCAGATGATCTTAAGGTGGCTAAGTAGGTAGAAAAGGTGATGGCAAAAGCCAGGATTCTTTAGTGCACAGGGAGAGGAATAGTCAGCAGGAAGGAGGTGATAGTGCTTCTGTGTAAGTCTTTGAGACCTCATTTGGAGTATTGCATGCTATTCTGCAAACCATACTTTTAAAATAATTATTAACAGCACTGAGTCGGTGCAGAGGATGGCTACCAAAATGGTGAGTTGTTTTTGTCATAAGGCCATGGCAGGCGGAAGGAGATGAGGTGCCCTAGGTGAACCTCATCCCTTGTGCCCTCTCTGGCATTCTTTGTTGCCACTGCTGCCCCTCTCTGGGATGTGCAGTAACAGCAATAGGCAGCGCTTACCTGTAAACCAGCACCGCAGGGCTCTTTGCTTCACTCCCTCTCTGACACCCAAAGCCAACTTCCTGTTTGCAGTAGGAAGTAGGCATCGAGTGTTGGAGGAGCAGAAGCAAACAGCCCCGCAGCACCAACGTTTAAAGTTAAGTGCTGCAAAGCTGTTTGTAGCCATTGCCGCCACTGCCTGTAATGAGAGGGGCAACAGCAGTGGCAATGGGTGCCCCTGGAGAGCTGGCACTCTAGGCAACCACCTAGTGGTAGCTCCAGCCCTGCATACGGCATATGGGGACAAGATCTCAATATGCATACTTTGGAAGAAATGTGGGAGAGTGGAGATATGATAGAGGCTTTTAAATACCTCAATGGCAAAAATGCACAGGAGGAGAGCCTCTTTCAGTTGAAAGAGACTCTGCAGTGAAGGGACATAGGATGAAGATGAAAGGGGATAGACTCTGGAGTAATTTCAGGAAATATTTCTTCATGAAAAGAGTGGTAGATGCATGGAATAGTCTCCTAGTGAAGGTGATAGACAGAAGGACTGTATCTAAATTCAGAAAGCATGGCATAAACACACAGGATCTGTAAGGGGAAAAAAGGAACTGCAAAGCTTAGTAGTTGGTATGGAAGGGCAGACTAGATATGCCGTATGGTCTTTATCTGCCATCATTTTTCTATGTTTCTATCAGAGTGCTGGCCTTTTTCTTCTTCCTGTGACAACAGCCACACAATTCTGGCTCCAACAAAAACAAAAAATCCCACCACCAACAACAAAAACAAAACAGAGCTGATTTATAGAGTCTCACATTCAGGCTACCTCTAATTTTGGCTCTTATTGCAACTCATCAGCTGTTTCCTCCTGTTCAACCTGCAACATAAAATTGAAAAGGAGGTCAGTATGGCTCTTAAAGAAATACTTCACAGACATTATTTCAGGGAATAAGAGGAGCTTCAAACACTAAAAAGACGGGTCAGTCTGCACCAGTAGCCTTGGCTTTCTGTGTGTCATGTCATGTCATATCGTATCTGTGCTGCAGTCATTGTTACATGCCATTGTAGTATAGGAACAATACACTGGCAAGGAGATAGGGGCCAATACCTTTGGCTTGAAGTCTAGTTTGAGGATAGGGCTTGTGGACAAGGAACTATGGATATGTGAGTTCTCCTAGGACAAGCAGGATGTGTCAGCCACACCTGGTGACGTCATCCGACGGCACCATGACGGAAGTGCTCTATAGCTCAGAAGCTTCTGAGCATGTGGGAGGTCCCACCTCCCTAGGCCCGCCCCTAGCCGGCCAGTTCTTTTTCTTCCGCCCTGCCTCAAGACGGCATTTCTAGCTCTCCATACAAATATACAAAATTCTTCAAACTTTATGCCTAAACCAGGCTTTAAGAAGTGTTCCATCTGCAATAGGAAGATGAACTTATCAGACACTCACCAACTCTGCATCGGATGCCTAGGATCCTCTCACCAGGTTGAGAATTGTGCCAGCTGTGCCTGGATGTCTCCTAGGGCAAGGAAACACCGGGAGCACGCCCTGCAAGACTTGATCTCCTCCACGGCGACTTCCAGCACCAACCGCGACAGGGAGCATCACAAGAGTAAGGACCACGGCAAAGCTGATCTGCCTTCTAAGCCAGCAGACCGTTCCCGGCCCGAGAAGTGGCAAAGGGCCGATCCAGGAAAGGCCCCATCTCACCGGGGTTCGAGCGCTGTCTCCAACCCAGGAAAGGCCCCATCTCACCGGGGTTCGAGCGCTGCCTCCGACCCAGGAAAGGCCCCACCTCACCGGGGTTCGAGCGCTGTCTCCCCCAAGCGCCGGCACGCTTCCAGAGAGGCCTCTTCCCTCCAGGTGAGCCCTCCTGCTGAATGCAGCGATCTGGCCTGTTCTCCTTGGCCATGCGGTCTCCAGGACGCCTCCCAAAATGGCGCCGTCCTCCTTGACCCTCCTAGCTCCGCCTCCGGACACGCCCCCTCCTCTGGGATTGGATGCATCAGTTCTTGCTCCACCGCCCCGGACAAGCGCCGGCAGCCTTCCCCCATGCCAAGCACCTCCAATGCCGCGGCAGAGGAACTCCGTTTCAGCGCGGCAAGCAGGTCCCGGGCCGCCGAACGTCAGCGCTGTCAGACTTCTTCCCCGCGTTGCTCAGCCTTGCTAACAACGGCAGAAGAGTCCCAGAGCGGGGTAGAAAACTTTGATCGGCACGGGAACGGCGCGGATGTCAGCCCCCCGCGCGGGAGAAGCAGACACCGCTCCACAGACTCTAACCGCGCTTCCAATCAGCGCCAGAGAAGCCACGAACGCCGCTCCAGCGGCAGAGACACACAGCACAATATCAACGACAAGGGCAGGAAGAGGACAGCAAAGCATCGGCATCTGACTCCGTCGGGGTCAAGAGATTCCTGCAGTGGATCCCCCCGCAGACACAAGAGGAGCAAGAGATCAAGTTCAAGGTGCAGCAGGAGACATAGGAGCAACCGGTCTTCGGACTCCACCTCCTCCGCAATCCTGCATCTGCTCACTCGCCTTGTGGAACAGACTGCCCCCCAGCGATTGGACAAGGATGGTGCACATGATTTCCCTGGGGATCATGCACAGGCTTCACCTGGGGCACGACCGGGCTCGGAGCGCTCCCCCTCTCCACGAGACCCCAGTCGCTCGCCCTCCAGAGCACGATCACCTTCCCCTTCTTTGTCCAGACTACAGCCGCCTTCCCCAGTGCAGCTGCACTCCGAGGGAAGCGAAGGGGAGGAGTTGGGACCAGACTCTGACACTTCCAAGAACCAGGCAGACGAGATGGACAATCCGCCTGTACCAGTACCAGAGGACCTCACCTATCCAAAATTTCTCAGGAAGGTGGTTTCCAAGCTCGGGCTGACCACAGAGGACACACCTGAGGAGCAGGAACCTGAGGTCATGAAATACCTCAGTGGACCTAAACCAGCCATGGCCCTTCCCCTTCACCGCAAGCTGAAGGAAAAGCAGCTGACACTCTGGCAGTCCCCAGCGTCTGGCCAGCCTTGCTCCAGGCACCTGGACAGTAAGTACATCATCCACAAGACACCTGGTTTTGACAAGCCCCAACTACCCCACCAGTCAATAGTGGTGGCTTCAGCACTCAAGCGAGTTAAATCCACGCGTGTCCAAGCCGCACATCCACCGGGCCGGGACCCCAAGCGTCTGAATGACATGGGGAAGAGAGTATTCCAAGGCGCGATGCTGAATGCCAAGATAGCAGCGCATCAATTCCAGCATGTTTTATTCCAGGATGCCATCCTTGCGGACCTCAAACGCCACTTACAGGATCTCCCTAAGGACTCACGTACATCCGCCTCCACCTCCATCCAGGAGCTAGCGGAGTGCAGCAAACACCTGATGAGTACAGCCTTCGACTCATTTGACACAGCTGTACGGACAGCGGGCACAGCCATATCGGCTCGTCGCTGGGCGTGGCTTCGTGCATCGGGGCTCTCTAATAACACCCACGATCGGATCGCCGATACACCCTGTTTGGGCGACTCCCTCTTTGGAGACAAGGTCACTGACACGGTGAAAGGTCTGAAAGATGACTGCACCACTTTGAAGACCCTGGCTGCGGACGGGATCGAACGACCCTCCTGGTCCAGGAAAGGGAGCTACTCTAAGAAACCCTTTTCCTCCTCCAAACAATATTATGGCTCCAACCGTCAGTGGCAGACGCCCAGATTCAAGCAGACCTATCACAAGTCGTCCTTTCAGAGACAGCAGCCACGACAACGCAAACAAAAGCAAAACAACACCTCCCAAGCAGGGAAAGACTCTTCTTCCTTCTGACTACCCCCCCTGCCTGGGCCCCTCTCCGGGACAGGCAGACCACCCTGTCGGGGGTCGGCTGTCCTACTTCCTCTCGGCCTGGCAGGAGATCACCATGGACAAGTGGGTCATTCAAATAATACAGACGGGCTACCGTTTGCATCTCTCCTCCCTTCCACGGCAGCTGAAGCAATCCACCAGCCAGCCCTCAATCCATCAGGAACAACCACTCTCGGAGCTCCTCCAACAGCTTCTCCGGGCACACACAATAGAGAGAGTGCCCATGGACCAAGTCAACACTGGATTCTACTCCCGTTATTTCCTTATTCCCAAGAAGTCAAAGGGCCTCCGCCCCATCCTGGACCTCCGAAAACTGAACCGCTTCATCAGAAAGGAGAAGTTCAGGATGTACTCGCTCAACTCCATCCTTCCTCTCATCAGAGCGGGCAGCTGGATGGCTACACTGGACTTACAGGATGCCTACTCACACAATCCAGTCCATGCCTCCCACAGAAAATACCTCAGATTCATTGCTATGGGATGCCATTACCAGTATCGAGTGCTGCCCTTTGGCCTATCTCCAGCACCCAGAGTTTTCACGAAATGCGTAGCGGTCGCCGCTGCACACCTCCGCAAGCAAGGCGTCGCCATCTTTCCCTACCTGGGCGACTGGCTCCTGTCGGCGAACTCTGCCCACGAACTCCGCAGAGCAGTCCGCCGAACTGCACACCAACTAGTCAGGCTGGGATTCCTGCTCAACAAGGAAAAATCACGATTCGAACCCGTACAGCGGACGGAGTTCATCGGGGCGATAATCGACACCAAAGCCTGCAAGGCGTTCCTGCCCGAGACCAGGATCAAGGCCATTGTGCAGCTGGCAAAGCAAGTGTCGGCGGAGAAGCACACTTCAGCCCGCGACATCCTGCGCCTTCTAGGCCACATGGCAGCGACAACTTCAGTCCTCCCGCTGGCGAGACTCCACATGCGCTCCCTTCAGTGGCATCTGCGGACCCACTGGAAGCAACTATCCCAACCTCTCACTACCCGCGTTCCGATCACAGTCAATGTTATCCGGAGCCTACGTTGGTGGACAAAGTCAAACAACCTATCAGTGGGCAAGTACCTGCAACCCCTCACTCACCAGCTCATCCTCACTACGGATGCATCCTCAACCGGATGGGGGGCTCACTTACTGCATCTCAGCACACAAGGAGCCTGGACAAGAGCGGAACGTGCCCTACACATCAATGTTCTCTAACTTCGGGCCGTCAAATATGCCCTTCAGACATTCATGACACACCTTGCGGGGAAGGCAATCTTGGTGCAAACGGACAATCAAGTTGCCATGTTCTATATAAACAAACAAGGAGGCACGGGATCACGTACACTATGCAAGGAAGCTCTCGAGACATGGGCAGTAGCCTTATCCAACAACTGCGTCCTGCAGGCGACCTACCTCCCCGGGGATCAGAACATCTTAGCGGACAGGCTCAGCAGACAGCTCCAACCCCACAAGTGGACTCTCCACGAGGAAGTGACCGCCAATCTCTTTCAGCGCTGGGGAACCCCCCAGGTCGACCTCTTCGCAACAGAAACGAACACCAGATGCACCTTGTTCTGTTCCAAGCACCCGTCGCAGCAGAGAGTGGCTTCGGATGCATTCGCCATCCCTTGGGGGACGTGGGACTTAGCGTACGCATTCCCTCCAACTCCGTTCCTGACAACAACAATACAACACATCATCAAGGAGAAGGCGCACGTAATCTTGATCGCTCCCTACTGGCCGCGACAGATGTGGCTCTCTCTGCTGCTGCAGCTCGCCCAGGAACCCTCTATTCGCCTCCCACTGTGACCGGACCTGTTAACCCAGAACGGGGGTAGTACCTGGCACCCCAACCTCAAGACGCTAGCCTTGACAGCCTGGAGGCTGAAAGGCTGATGTTTCAGGATTCCAACCTGTCCTCAGAGGTGCAACAGATTGTGCTGGCCTCGCGGAGGCCTTCAACCAGAAAAGCCTACGGCTTGAAATGGAAACGCTTCAGTATATGGTGCAAGGGTCAAGGAGTCCTTCCAGCCTCTTGCCCTATACCCACTGTTTTAAAGTACCTCGCCTTCCTCTTCAGCTCGGGCTTGAAACCACAATCCATCAAAGTACATCTCGCGGCCATTGCCTCTCTACAAGAAAGCCCGGAATACCCAAGTTCAGGCTCCATTTCCGCGCTTCCCATTGTGACGCATTTCATGCGAGGGCTGCGAAATCTGCAACCTCCGGTACAGAAACCGGTACCCTCATGGGACCTTAATGTAGTCCTGCACCAGCTCACGCAGGAACCATTTGAACCTTTGACAACAGCGCCCAAAAGATTTCTCGCTTGGAATACTCTTTTCCTGATCGCCATCACCTCAGCCCGGAGGGTCAGTGAACTGCAGGCTCTGGTGGCTCACCCGCCATACACAAAACTCTACGACAACCGGGCATCCCTACGGACTCATCCCAAGTTCGTGCCCAAGGTCTCCTCCGCTTTTCATGTGAACCAGACGGAGTTAACATCCTTCTTTCCAGCCCCACACTCTTCTCCCGAAGAACAACGCCTTCACTCTTTGGATTGCGTACGTGCCCTACGCATCTACCTCGACAGGACGTCCGCAACTCGACTGGGGACCCAGCTTTTCATCTCCTTTGACCCAAACAGGCCTGGCAGACCTGTCTCAAAACGCACGCTCTCCCATTGGATCTCAGCTTGCGTTGCCTACTGTCTTCAGAAAGCGGGCGCACTCCCATCTAACAAAGCGAGTGCACATCAGCTACGCACGATAGCCGCTTCTCTGGCCTGCGCACAGGAGGTGCCGGTGAGCGAAATCTGTAGAGCCGCCACCTGGTCCTCGCAATTAACCTTCCAAAGACACTACTGCCTTGACATACAGGCGGAGAAGGACGGCTCCTTTGGCCGGGCAGTCCTATCCGCTGCTATGGCACCTTTGATGGTGGGCCATATGGATCCAGCTCAGGGATGAGCGGAGGGACCATAGACCACGCATCCCGGGGAAACTGTTGCTATCAAACCTGTTGGTATGGTTTGGACTACTTATTGCACAATAGTTTGGTTACATTGTTTGCACAATTGTTGTTACATGGTTGCATTGTTGAATTGATGGCAAATTGCTACCTCAGTTGCACAAATGATATGCACTTGTTGAATCACTATTTCTGCTACCTCACAGTCACACAAATGATATGCACTTGTTGTTCTTTGTCGAATTGATTGATTATGTTGTTTCAGTTACACTAATGATATGCTCTATGTTGCACAGTTTATTCTACCTCTTGCAGTTGCACATATACTGTCCAGTTAATAGTCACCTCCGGCACGTTGCCGAAGGTTGCACTTGTATTATTGTTGGATTCTAATAAACACGATTGCTGGTATATGCATGCCTCCCTCATTCTCCTCAGCGTGAATGCGTAGCTTGGGAGACACCAGGTGTGGCTGACACATCCTGCTTGTCCTAGGAGAAAACAGAGTTACTTACCTGTAACGGAGTTCTCCGTGGACAGAAGGATTGGTCAGCCACACGATCCCACCCACCTCCCCTGCATGAGGGTGGCCTGCTCTCTCCTAGCCGTACGGGCATAGCTAGTTACTTACTGGCCGGCTAGGGGCGGGCCTAGGGAGGTGGGACCTCCCACATGCTCAGAAGCTTCTGAGCTATAGAGCACTTCCGTCATGGCGCCGTCGGATGATGTCACCAGGTGTGGCTGACCAATCCTGCTGTCCACGGAGAACTCTGTTACAGGTAAGTAACTCTGTTTTTTAGGTGGGGAGGCTAGATGGGAGCAGTAGGAGTTTATCCCCAAGAGCGAGCACAGCAAGCATAGAGAAACGACTAAAAACAGACAGATATAGATTTCTACGAAACAGCTGAAAATGGTTACTCACCTTGTAGCTGGCTTCAAAGTTGTAATGGGGAAGAATTTCTATATGGAAAGACACAATAGGTGGCATGCCTCTTCCTCTGGAAACTTTCCAAACATTGCAGTATTGCTATACGGGGAAAACACTGAGATTATCACCCAAAGAACATTATAAAAGGTAATCATTTGGGACATTCCCATTCTAACCAAGAATAAGTTGAAAAGTGCACATTTTCAGTGTGGCAAAATGATACGTCTCCCCTTTCTCCATTTGCAAACTCACTCATGTCTGTGGTGGGGCAGGGGAGGGTGAAAACAGACAAGTTATGTTATGTCTTATTATGATAACAGGAGCTCAGTGGCCACATAAGGGATCTTTATAACTGGTGTTATCCATATATTTGTGTCTCTCTTGACACAATGCCAGTCTGTGTGTGCTGCAAGGGTGATGTCTGCATGGTGCAGGAGTAGAGTATGTGGGTAGTGTGGATATGGGCTGCCTGTATATGTGGTGTGGGGGTGGGTTGTCTGTGTATGTGGGGTGCCTATCTGTGTATATGCATATGTGTTTGTGTGTGCGGGATGCAGGAGTGGTGTGCAGGGCTGTGTGGGGGGGGGGTGCAGGGCAAGGGCACCTATCTGTGTGTGTCCATGTGGTGTAGAGCTGGGGTGCCTGTGTGTGCATTTGCATGGGATGTGGGCTGCGGTGTCTGTGTGGGGGGAGGGGGGTGGATGCGGGTTGGGCTTCTTGTGCTTGTGAGTATATGGGCATGGGGTGACTCCGTGTGTGTGTGGGCTGAAGTGCCTGTGTGCATGCCTAGTGGCGGAGTAGGGTGCTTGTGTATGCGTGTGCATGTGTCATGCAGGGCTGGGGTGCCTATGGGTGTTCTTGGGTGGGAGGGGAAGGTTGTACCTTTTGGCATATATACATTCTGGTCTTTTGCACTCATGCATTCATCTCCTCAACTTTCAACCTCTTGCACTCCTTCCTCCTCCCCTTTAGCACCTCTTCTGCTGCACTCTTCCACTTTGATCTCCTCCCAAAACTTCCTCTTTTATCGTCTTCCCACTTTCCATTCTCAGCCCCTGCCCTCTGTCTTCCTCTATTCCAGTGGTTCTCAACCTTTTTTGTACCGTGACCCCTTTTACCATTGGTCGACTTGTGGTGACCCCCAATGATAAAATCAAATGCGTCTCTCTTCCTTTACCGTTAACGCATTGTCGCTGTAATCATTTGTTGAATTATTAATATATTATAGGCCTTTGCAATATGTTTTTATTTATAAAATGTACTTATTTAAACCACAATAATTAATCACAATAACAAGTAACAATATTTGATTTCAAAATTACGATGATTTTGTAGTCAAATCACTAATATGAAATACAATTATTTTTTCTACCTTTGTTGTCTGACCAATTTATTCTCTGATCATGCTGGTCCCGATCTGAGGCTTCTGCTTTCCTGTCTTCTCTTAGCTCTCTTTCTGTGGTCTATGGTCCATCTGCCATTTCTTATCTCTTCTTTCGTTTTCTTCACTTCTTTCCATCAGCCTATTTCCAGTCCCAGTAACCCTCCCCAGTACCAGCCCCTTTCCAGTCCTCACTCTCAGTACCTTCCAATGTCAAATTGCATTCCCATGACTGCCACTGGTGTCCATTCCCTTCCAGTCCCCCTCCTTCCCCACTGACCAGTCCCTTCTAGTACAAATACCATGGCAGTCCCTCTCAGATCCACTCCCTTCCAGTTCCATTCTCCCATCCCCTCGTATCAGCCCATTTGTAGCTTTAGCCCCCAGTTTTCTTCCAGGGCCAGCAGCTCTATCCTCCCCTCCCCACAATCAGCCCATTCCCAGTCGAAGCCCCCCAATCAGCTCGCTTCCAGTGCTAGTCCCCCCTCAACCCCATTACCAGTGCTAGCCTCCCCTAATCAGCCCAATACCAGTCCTACCCCCCCATCAGCTCATTACCAGTCCTAGCCTCCCCTAATCAGCTCATTTCCAGTGCTAGTCCCTCCTCAACCCCATTACCAGTGCTAGACTCCCCTAATCAGCCCATTACCAGTACTAGCCTCCTCTAATCAGCCCATTTGCAGTCCAAACCTCCCCGATCAGCTCATTTCCAATGCTAGCCCCCCCCATCAGTCCATTACCAGTCCTACCCCCCTATCAGCACATTACCAATCCCAACCCCCCTTGATCAGTCCATTCCCAGTCCTAGTCTTCCCTATTCAACCCATTAACAGTCCTAGCCCCCCCCCATCTGCCCATTATAATCCTAACCCGCACTGTCTCTCCCCTCTGTCCAGCATTTAACCCTCGTCTGTCCAGTATGTCCCCCTGTCTCTTCCCTTTGTCCATGTCAGCCCCCTCCCTCCCTCCATGTCAGCCCCCTCTGTCCATGTCAGCCCCCTCCCTCCATGTCAGCCCCCCTGTCGTCAGCCCCCTCCCTCCCTCCATCCATCCCTCCATGTCAGTCCCCCTCTCTCCATGTCAGCCCTCCCTCCCTCCATGTCAGCCCCCTCTGTCCATGTCAGCCCCCCTTCCTCCCTCCCTCCATGTCAGCCCTCCCCCTCCCTCCCTCCATCCCAGCCCCCCTCTCTCCATGTCAGCCCCCCTGCCCATGTCAGACCCCCTCCCTCCCTCCCTCCATGTTAGCCCCCCTCCCTCACTCACTCCCTCCATCCATCAGTCAGCCCCCTCCCCTCTGTCCATGTCAGCCCTCCCTCCCTCCATGTCAGCCCCCTCCCTCCCTCCATCTATCCCTACATGTCAGCCCCCTCCCTCCCTCTCTCCCTCATGTCAGCCCCATTGCAGGTTCCCTGCCCCTCCTCCCCTCTCCCTGTCTGCCTGCTAGTGCCCTGTCCTTCTGCATCCACAGTTCCCTGTCTCTTAGGGAACCGCGGATGTGCCTGTGAAACCATTGCGGAGCCTTCCCATCTCTCAACGGGCTCCGTGCAGCATTATCCCGCCTCCAAAGGAAGTCGTAGACAACTTCCTTTGGAGGCGGGACAATGCTGCACGGAGCCCGTTGAGAGATGGGACGGCTCCGCAATGGTTTCGCAGGCACAGCCGCGGTTCCCTAAGACAGGGAGCCGCGGCTGCATTAGAAGGGAAGCGGTGAGTTTGCCGCTGCCAAGAAGCGGACTCGGCAGCGGCAGCAACTTGTGCGCTTTTTTTTTTTTTTTAACAGCGGAGTGAGGCGACTCCCGCTAAATCCTGTGGCGACCCCTGTGGGGGTTGCAAATCACAGGTTGAGAACCGCTGCTCTATTCTTTTACAATCTCACTGCCCCTTTAAATGTCTCTGCAGCTCCTACAAACCCTCCCCCACCCTTGTCTAACATTTTCCTGGTCTGCGGATAGGCTCAGCACTGCTTCTTTCTCAGACTGCACCTTGATTGTAGCGTTCTCCTCTTCCTCTGCTCGAGGGAGATGGGCAGACTATACTGCTCTTCGCCATGATTGCAACCCTGTCTGCCTCTTCTGCCCATGGGAGAAAGGTGAGGTATAGCAACAGGGATCCCATCTTTGCTGCGATCACACTTTTTCCTCTTCCTCAGTTTGTGGGAGATGGTGGTCCCACAGGCAGATTGCACCAGTCGCTGCTTCTTCTTTCTCTGCCAATGCTGCTGCCAAAGAAATCCTCTCTGCCTGGTGCTGCCAAGGGACTCCCAGTCACAGCCCTCCTTTTCACGTTGGTATGAGCGGGATTCCACGGACTCTTCTTCCTTCTTGTTTCGGGGAGGGGGGAGGCGAGCATATGCATGCGCAAACAGACATACATGGACAATTTTTTCAGCCTTCATTCTGGACAATAGGTGCTATGCTTAAGTGAAACATACTTAATAAGCTTGATTCAAGAATACCAGGCATAGGAGTAAAGGAGAAAAATATGAAAACAGAATTGGTACTTCTATTATAAGTGGTTATTCTGGACAGTGAGTGGAGAGAAGGAAGATTCTGAAGTACCAGTATAGCAAAATGCAGACAGAGCCCAATAAAATGTGGCAGAAAGATATAGAAATATTCCCTATTGCACCAGATGCCGCAAGTTTGATAAAGGCAATTTCCAAGCACACCTGGATAGGTTGCCTACACCTATTAAATCTTTCGAACTCCAGAAGGAAGCTTTATCTGCCACAATACAAGAGAGCCTGAGATCATACTCTACATGCCCTGGCTTAGGAGTGAGATTTATGACTGTCATGCTATGCACAGAACTAACCCATTTGGAGATATTGCCCCCGGGACATGGAGGACAACAGTACTGTAGTTGCAGCTTTGAACCAGTTCATTGGGATCAAGCAACTAATTGCACTAAATTTTATTATCAGATTGAATGATAAGGTGTCTCAACCACTTTACAGGACAAGTGACCTCACAGCAGCAGGTTTAGACTGAAGCATAGCAATGATCCAGCACCTATCAGAATTTAGTACAGAGGCGGTTACCTACATTATCTACACCTAAATCCAATCCTAATTGGAGTGGATTTGCTGCATTCCTCTTCACGTAAAACATGCTTACACCTTCTGCATAGCCAGTCACCCTGTTATCAAGTGACCCAAGAAAATGGCAGTGGATAGGACAGTTAGTGGGAACAAGTAGAAATGATACTTGAAGTAGAGCATCTTCAATAGTTCTTGGAGAGGGATGGCAGGTAGTTTGGCTCCGTACATCAACAGGGAGGCAGCTACAATGCTAATATTGTTTTCAAGGATAGTTTTAGGATATGCATTCTGCCGTTACTCTGTTGCCTTATCAAATGTTCTATAGTTGAATTGATTATGTTTACTTTGCTAAGAATTGTTCTAAGTAAGTTCCTAGCCTTTCTATGTAAACTAGTAGACTAGTAGATACAGGGGTATAAAAGAGTTGTTAAATAAATAAAATATATATACATGATATATAGGGCCACGCTGCTGTATCACATATCTGCTCAGCATTGTCCTTTTCTAGCCTTTTTCATTTCTATCAAGCTGGTTATGGGTCATATTGCAAGATCTTTCTCCTTCTACCACATAATGATGCCACATTTGGCTGTGTTGCTGAAGAAGGGTCTGGGGGATTTCACTTTCATTCATAACCTCTCCAACAAAAGAGGGCCATTTGATGATTTTCTTTCCCTCCAAGAGTGTTTTGTGCAGTGCATTCATTAAACCACATGGTAGATGTGTTTGGAAGGTACAAGTGTGCTTTGATGGTCAAGAAAGGCATGGAGTTAGTGATGATTATTTTCATTGCATCCTGACTGCTTACCACTTCTAGGATTCCATTTTGAGGATGCTTTTAGTGTAACACATGCATGCTTATGGACTACTGGACTGAGATCCTTACTGCAAAATGGGCCAGGTATGATTAATATTAGATTTTTGATCAGTATATGTGGAAAAGGTTTTAACTCTGCTATATTTTGTTAAATTATTTAAAACTCTCTGATGAAACCAAGCTATTAGTGAGACCGTTGGCCGAGATCAGAGACAGCTAAGGAGGTTTGCATGGACCAAATATTTTGATGAATGTATATCTTGAACTGGAGAAAAGATAAGTCCTTGAACAATTTTTTTATGAAATGTTCACTATGTGACTTTTCAGATTTGTTGCACTACAAGAGAAAATGTTTCTTAAAAAATAATCTTATTGGAGTGATGATGAGATAATATTTGGATCTTTATTCAAAACAGATGTAATACTGACAAATGAGTTCAATAAGTTTTATAATTGTGTATTGGCCCAATGAAAGAGATCATTAGTGAGAAAATGAGAAGGAAGTATAAAGGACATAAGTTATGAAGATATATTGAAATCAAATTTAAAGAAGCAATAAGGAAGTTGAAGATTAATTTTGCTTATGAATCCCACTGCTATTCTTTGTGGCCTTGGGCAAGTCACTTAATCCTCCATTCACCATATTTAATGAAGTCTTTCTGTGGTAGTCCACTTCCCCTAATGACCAGTGTTGACCAGTACTGCATTCAGATGCCTCTAGAAGAACTGGATTCAGATTCTTCATCATGGTAGTCATTTGTCCAACAGAGCAGGAAGAGATATATCTGTTTAGATATAAAAATAGAGAAATCACTAAAGGGTCAGATGGCACCATTTTGGAAATGGTGCTTTTGGGGCAGGAGTAATTGAATATTCTTCTTGCCCCTTCTAGTAAGTGCTAAGGAGTTTCAGCATGGGAATTGGGAAGCCGTAGAGAAGCAGTATACTTTTCATTTTTTTTACAAAAGCAGGTGGGGCTTAGAGGGACTTTTTTTTAAGTGACTGTCACCCTGTGGATGGGGGGTAGGGTTCCTGGGAAAGGGGAAGATCTTAACCAAATGGGCAAGTAGGGAGGAAGGCAGCTAAGAAGGGTGGAAAGGCTTCTTTCTACTGGGCTAATCCCTTTAATCTGGCTCACATACAGTATTAGGAGGCCTATACTCTCAGAGGGAAAGTTAACTCCTACTTTGGAATGACACAGCTCGTGAAGTCTACTGCAAGCCATGTTATTACATTTACATAATAATGAGCTATTTTGTATGTGTTTGCATATGATGCAGGTCATTAGTTTTTATTGTTCTTTGGTCCGTATTTGTGTGAATTAACATGTTAACATTAGTGAACCTTAGCAACTATAACCCTTAATTGAGAATAATGTACATTATTACCATAATGCAGCTTAATAAATTATCCCCTAACTTTGAACCTCAGGCAAAGTGGGGAGGAGGAGGGAGTGAAATGACCTAGCCAAAGTCACAAGTGACATAAACAGTATTTGAGCCCTGGCTTCTCATATTATGATCGCATTTGATTTAATAAATGGAAGAAAGACGGCAAGGAAATCCACAGTGCTACCTTTTAACTTTCAAAAGGTAGACTATGATAAAATGAAGAAATTAGTTAAGAACAAACTAATAAGAGCAGCTGCAAAGGTAAAACATTTACATCAAGCATGAGTGTTGTTTAAAAGTACTCCCTTGAAAGCCCAGACCAGATGTATTTCACGTTTTAAGAAAAGTGGAAGAAAAGCCAAAAAAAACTGCTAGCATGGTCAGAGAGGCTGCTGCCAAAAAAGCATACTTCAGTAAATGAAAAAAGAAGCCTAATGGTGAACACCGGAAACAACATATGCATTGACAAGTTAGATGCAAGGCATTGATAAGACAGGCAAAAAAAGAATTTGAAAAGAAGCTTGCCGTGGAAGCAAAAATGCATAATAAAATCTTTTGCAAGTACATTCATGGCAAAAAACCTGTGAGAGAGTCAGATGAACCATTGGATGATAGAGGAGTAAAAGGAGCGCAAAGGAAGAACAAGGCCATAGCATAGAGACTGAATGAATTCTTTGCTTCGCTCTTTACTGAAGAAGATGTGGGGAAGTTGCCTGTGCCTAAAATGGTATATAAAGGTGATGTAGTGGAAGAATTGAAAGAAATATTGATAAACCGGGAGGAACTATTATAACTATTTGATAAACTGAAGAGTATTAAATCACCTGAACAGGATAGTAAACATCCAAGAGTACTGAAAGAACTGAAATATGAGATTGCAGACCTACTATTAGTAATCTGCGAACTATCATTAAAATCATCTGTAGTACCTGAAAACTGGTGAATGGCCAATGTAATTCCAATTTTTGAAAGGGTTCCAGCAGTGATCCGGGAAACTACAGACCTGTGAGCCTGACGTCAGATACCAGGCAAAATGGTCGAAACCATTATAAAGAATAAAATTTCTGAACATCTAGATGGCCATCGTTTAATGGGAGAAAGCCACCATGGATTTAGCCAAGGAAAGTCTTGTCTTACTAATCTGTCATATTTTTTTGAAGGTGTGAATGAAGAGGTAGACAAAGGTGAGTGGATGATATAGTGTATCTGGATTTTCAGAAAGCCTTTGACAAGATCCCTCATGAGAGATGCTTTGCGAAATTAAAAAGTCATGGGATTAGAGGCTGTGTAGTATTGAGGATCACGAACTGGTTAATGATAGAAAGCAGAGAGTAGGGCTAAATGGCCAATTTCTGAATGGAGAAAGGTGAATAGTGGAGTACCCCAGTGATCTATACAGGGCCCGCTGCTTTTTAACATATTCATAAATGATCTGGAAATAGAAATAACGAATAAGGTGATCAAATTTGCAAATAACACAACCTGCCAGGTACTTGTGACCTGGATTGGCCACTGTTAGAAACAGGATACTGGGACTGATGGATCTTGATCTGACCCAGTATGGCATTTCTTATGTTCTCTGATTGTTTGCACACTGCTCTAAACACAAAGCTGCAGCACTATTTTTCTCACTGCTCATTAACATTCAGAGAGCTAGTTACTCCCTATTTCTCCATTGATATTCTCCATTATATGGCTTTCTTCATTCTCCTATTGTCAGTATTTATAAAGCTGAGGCAGGTGTGTCATAGAGTGCCCAAAGGGCCCAGATCATTTTCTTGTTTAATAGCTACTTTAATACTATACTCTTCAGCATGACTAACAATTTTCCCACAGATGTCAAGAATTAGGCATGTGTGAACCAGTCTGATAATTGCGCTGGGTTTTTTTTTCATGCTGTGCTTTTATTTTCAGGCACTATATTGAAAATGTAAATTTACTTTTATGTTTCCTCTTGTTACCAGCATTGATCTGGTGACACCAGTCTTCACAAAGAAGTTTGTATCACTTGAGTTGTAAATTTATTTAATTAAGGCTTCTAATTTTAGATTTTAACCAATAAAGTCTAATAAAAACATCACCCATGCAAGAAGATTAAATAGTTGTTTAACAGATAAGCACCACAGATCTCCCTCTCTGTTTTCATGTCTTGTTTTGGGGTTTGTTAGCACTGATGACTCCTTTGTTGAATAAGTTTAAAAATATGCATGGGTCTGAATTCTCACCAGAGCTGATGGTAACAGAACAGAATGAACAAGGATGAGAAGTATGATAGTGATAGGGGCCCTTTCACTAAATGGCGCTAGGGTCAGAGCTGTCCTAACCATCAGGCAAATCAGGATGCTGTCTAAACTGGAAGCTTCTAGGGGGCAGTAAAGATCAGGGCATTCAAAGCTAAAAAATAGATTCTGATAACCAGAGGGGGCATTGGCCTATCTAGTCTGTCCTTCCATATCAACAACTACAACAGTCCCCTTTTTACCTTTAGAGATCCTCTATGTTTGTCCCATGCTTTTTTGAATTCAGTTACTGTCCTCATCTCTACCACCTCCACTGGGAGACTACTCCAAGGATCCACTACTCTTTCCGTAAAGAAATATTTCCGCATATCACTCCTGAATCTATCTCCCTTCACCCTCATCAGAACTTACTTTCAATTGAAAGAGGCTCTCTCCCTGAACATTTATGCCACGGAGGTTTTTAAATATCTCAATCATATCACCTCTATCCCGCCTTTCCTCTAAGGTGTACATATTAAGATCCTTAAGTCACTCGACGGCACTTAACAACAACAACAGCAACATATGCTTTATAATGAAGACCACTAATCATTTTAGTAGCCACCCTCTGCACCGACTCCATCCTGTTCACATCCTTTTGAAGGTGCGGTCTCCAGAATTGCACACTATACTCCAAATGAGGTCACACCAAAGACTTATACAGAGGCATTATCACCTCCTTTTTTCTGCTAGCCATTCCTCTCCGTATGCACCGAAACATCCTTCTAGCTTTTGCTGTCGCCTTTTCTACCTATTTAGCTACTTTAAGATCATCAGACACAACCACGCCTAGGTCCCGCTCTTCTTTAGTGGACAAAAGTACCTCACCCACTATACTATATTGCTCCCTTGGATTGCTGCAGCCCAAATGCATGACCTTACATTTTTTAACATTAAATCCTAGCTGTCAAATTCTAGACCATTCTTCAAGCTTAGCTAGATCCCTCCTTATGTTATCTACACCTTCTTGGGTGTATACTCTATTGCAGATTTTGGTATCATAAGCAAAGAGGCAAACCTTACCCGACAGCCTTCCGCTATATCACTAACAAAGATGTTAAAAAGAATCAGACCAATACTGTTTTTCTGTATGTAAAAATATAGAAATTTAATAAAAATTAAAATAAAAAAAAAGAATCGGACCAAGGACAGATCCCTGGGGCACACCACTGGTAACATCCTTCTCCTCAGCGTGAGCTCCATTTACCTGTACTCTTTGGCGACTCCCACCCAAACAATTTCTAACCCAAGCAGTAACTTTAGGGTCCATCCCTAGGGTGCTCAGTTTGTTTATAAGTCACCTGTGAGCAACAGTGTCAAAGGCTTTACTGAAATCTAAATAAACCACATCTAGGGCTCTCCCTCGGTCCAACTCCTTGGTCACCCAGTCAAAGAAATCAATCAGATTTGTCTGACAAGACCTGTCTCTGGTGAATCCATGCTGCCTCAGATCCTGTAATCTGCTGGATTGCAGAAACCTCACTATTTTCTCTTTTAGCAGTGTTTCCAATAATTTACTCACCACTGAAGTTAAACTAACTGGCCTGTAGTTTTCAACCACATCCTTAAGTCCTTTGGCACCACTCCTGACTCCAACGAGGCATTGAAAAGGTCAGTCAGTGGAGCTGCTAGAACGTCCCCAAGTTCCCTTAGTATTCTAGGGTGTATCCCATCCGGTCCCATCACTTTGTATACTTTAAGTTGAGCTAGTTTCTCACAAACACAGTCTTCTGAAAATTGTTCAAGATGTCCTTCGCTTCTGTTCCTGTTTGTAGGTGTTTTATGAGATCCTGCTTCTGGTTCTTCATCTGTGAACACAGAACAGAAATATTTGATAAGCAATTCCGCTTTATCCTTATCAGCTTCTACATATTTCTCCCCTGTACCCTTGAGTCTGACAATACCACTTTTGCCCTTCCTCTTCTCACTAACACATCTGAAAAATGTCTTATCCCCCGATTTTATTGCATTGGCCATTTCCTCCTCCTTTTGAATCTGCCTTCCTGACTACTTTGCTAGCTTCTCTAAGTTTTTACAAATATAGATGCCTGTCTTCCTCTCTCTGTGATCTCTTGTATTTCATGTAGGCCTCCCTCTTTTTCTTCACTTTTTCAGCTACTTCTTTCGAAAGCCGTAGTGGTCTCCTTTTCCTTTTACCTTTAGTTACCATTTTAACAAAAAGGTTGGTTGCCCTTAAAATACCCCCTTTCAGTTTTGCCCATTGTTTTTCTACATCCCCCAGCTGTTCCCATCCCACTAACGACTCCCTGAGGTATTGGCCCATCTTGGCAAAATTAGTCTTCCTAAAGTCTAAGATCCACACCTTTGAATAGATTCTAACAGCCCTAGTCCTAATACTGAACCACACCATCTGGTGATCACTGGATGCAAAATGATCTCCCACTACAACATCAGAAACACTTTCACCATTGGTAAGCACCAAGTTCAGTATGGTCCCTTCACGTGTGGGGTCTGTTACCAATTGCCTGAATAGTTCTCCCTGTAGAGAATCCAGGATCTCCTTACTTCTAGATGATACTGCAGCAGGAATGTGACAATCAACATCTGGCATATTAAAATCTCCTATCAGTAGCCCGTCCCCCTTCCTAGCAATGCTGTGTATGTCTTCAATTAACTCTCTGTCCACCATTTCCTCTTGTGAGGGAGGTCTGCATATCACACCAATGCAAATAGATTTCTCTTTCCCTCTTTCTAGTTTAATCCACAATGCCTTCTCTCTCCCTTTTAAGCTCTGTAATTCCAAAGCTTTAAGAGTAGTTTTTACAAATAGTGCCACTCCTCCTCCCCTTCTTCCTACCCTGTCCTTTCTGAATAAAGTATAGCCAGGTATAGTTACATCCCAATCATGGTTTTCTGTGAACCATGTTTCTGTAACTGCCACTAAATCCAAGTCTGCCATTCCCACCAAAGCTTCAACATCAGGGATCTTATTTCCCATGCTACGGGCATTTATACATATTGCTTTCCATATGTTACCCCTGTTACCCATTTCCATAAAGGTATTTAATGTATCATCTACCTGGGGGCTTTCACCTACCTTGAGTCTTTCTTCACCCATCCCCAACGAATCTAGTTTAAAGACCTCTTCAGTAGATTAGCCAGTCTACTACTGGACACATTGACCTTTCTTGGACAGATGGATGCCATCTCTGCTCTGAAACCCTTGGAACAGCATCCCATGGTCTAGGAAACCAAAACACTCTCGATGACACCATCCACGCAGCCATGCATTCACCTCCAGGATGCGAGCCTCTCTGCCTTGGCCTTTACACTCAACAGGGAGGACTGAATAGAATACCACCTGTGCACCTAACTGCTTCACCCTCTGTCCCAGAACCATAAAGTCACTTTTGATACATTCCGAGGGATACCAGGCAGTATCATTTGTTCCAACATGGATTAGCAACATTGGGCAATAGTCAGTGGGCTTGATGAGTCTTGGCAAACTCTCTGTAACATCTTAGATTTTGGCACCAGGCAGACAGCATACCTCTCTGGACATCAAGTCTGGTTGGCAAGTGGATGCCTCAGTACCCCTCAGAAGAGAGTCTCCAACCAGCACTACCCTTCAGTTCCTTGTGGTCACTGATTCTGCAACTTTGGGGTACTTGAGCTCTGGTTCTTCCCTTTCCAGGGATGCTTTCACCTCCTCCACTTCCAGGGCTGCATAATGGTTCTTCATTTCATGGGCTGGAGAAGTTGGATTGATGATTGTGCAGGCCCTGGTGACTTGTGTCCAACCATCGACATTCTGTTGGCACCCATCTTCTCCTCTGCTGGAGAGCTTGGTTGCTGCAAGAAGCATCTCATCAATGTACTTCTCACTGTCTTGAATGTTCCTCAGCCTCGCCACCTCCTCTCTGAGTTCCTCCACTTGTTTCCTCAGAGCTTCAGCATGCAGGCACCCTGCATATGGAACTAATCCTTCAACTGGCATTAGGGCCTCTGTCTGAACAGAGGCAGAAGCTATAATGGGGGCAACAGCTTTAGTGATATGATTTTTCCCAGCCATTGTTCTGTTTGTGGAGCTTAGGTATCTGTTAAAGCAAAAGAGAGATCTACCAAGTACCAGCCCGTTTCCTAGCTGTCCTTTCAGAGAAAAAGCAGTTAAATCTCTTTAATTATATTCAAAATGTGCAGTTCCAAGTCTCTGTGCTTTGTTAAATGGGGAGGTGCCCTATAAAGTAAGACTGCTCACTAGGGGTGGGTAGGAGTCGGGGTGGGTAGGGAGGGAACTGACACCTGATTAGGTGTCAGCAGTTCCCAAAAGCTGAGAAGGTTACTAGAGTTCAACAACCTACTCTGCTCAATGAAATTTCTGCTAAAGCACCAAAAAGAAAGTAACTTTGCTTTTAAAAATATACAAAAACCCTTTTAAGAGCTCCCAGTCAGAGAGCTAGCAATTTAATAAAAATAAATCCTCAAATCCTTATCATTGTTTGACCTGTAGAGCCCCTGTTAGGAATGCCTCAACAGGGCAGGGCTCTGGAGCCTTTTATGCAGGCCTCAGCTGCTCCCAGGTAATCAGGCCCACCAACTACTGATTAGGTGTCAGCAGTTCCCAAAACTGAGAAGGTTACTAGAGTTCAACAACCTACTCTGCTCAAGGAAATTTCTACTAAAGCACCAAAAAGAAAGTAACTTTGCTTTTAAAAATATACAAAAACCCTTTTAAGAGCTCCCAGTCAGAGAGCAAGCAAATTAATAAAAATAAACCCTCAAATCCTTACCATTGTTTGACCTGTAGAGCCCCTGTTAGCAACACCATGAACCAACTCCTGGGCTGGCCCAGGCTTGGGTGTTGCGTCTAACTATGGGTCACTGTTGAAGATGTGGAAGGTGGTCAACATGGAACACTTCCCACTAACATTGCTACATTAATGTAGGTGCACTTAATTCCACCTATTGAAATGGCATTAGATGAACTTGCGCTGATGCAGTTGGCATGTGGCGTGAACCCAGTGCTAACTGTGCTGAGCTCACCATGCCCTCTCATGACCCTAACATTGGTTGTACAGTTCGCACGGGAATCATTCTGCATTAACTGTCATGTCCCACTGCTATCTGGCAATGCATATCCCAGTGTACCTTCAGCGCATGCCAGAACACGTGCTACCCGCTAGCACCTGCTAGTAAAAGACCCCCATTGAGATGTAGGTGGATAGAAAGTTGAGCGATCGATAGAGAGAATGATGGGGCAAAAGAATGAATTGAGCCTGGGATTGTTTTGGGTTAAGAGGACTGGGCAATGAGAGACAGAGTGCTAGGCTGAGGGAAAAGGAGTATTGCTTTTTAAAAAAATGTATCTATACAATTTTAATGATAAATAAGACTAAGGGAATATTTTCTAAAGAGCATTAGCTGTCATCACGTACTAACTTGGGAAAGGTCGAGCCATGGTGACAGCTAATGCAGTCAAAATGCAGCTATCACAGGTAATATTCTGCAATAGCTGCATTTTGCATTATAGAGAGGGATCAGGGCGGGGAAAAGGCATATCCTTATGAGGCAGCCAGTACGTGAACAATTGTTGTGCATTGGTTGCCCAAATTGCCATGATCATGACTACAGATAATGCCAGTTCAAGAGGTAGCGTTACCTGCAGCCAAGTCTTTGGAGCCACTTCGTGGCTGCTGCCAATTGGCAGCAGCAGTACACTTCTGATCCCCCCTTGTGGCTCCCTCTCAGGCCCTGTCCTCCCTAGTAAAAGGATCCCAGTGCCTCAGACTGCTGATCTGGGGAACTGGCATCAGTGATGGCCACCCTGCCTCCTTTCATCACCATCCCGCCTCCCCCGTAAAGCACCCAACCCCTATGTGAAGCTATCCAGGAGAGGGGTCTTCAGGGCACTTTCCTTTCTCCTGTTACTTAAAACAAAAATCCCGGCTAGTCTGTCGGAAACTCCTCTGACCCCCCCCCTTCCCCCCGCACCTTCCCCAGCCTTTACCTCGGTGTTCTCTGGTGATCCAGTGAGAAGGGAGAAGGAGCAGGCCCCTCCTGCTTCTGCCCCCATTTCTGGGGCTAGAGAAAATGGTGCAAGTCTTGTGGTACTGCCTCCTAGTCAGAAGACATTGGCGTCTTCTCGCTTGTGGGCAGTAGCATGAGACCAGCCCACTAGAGATGTGGGGCAGAAGCAGGAGAGGACTGCTCCAGCTACCTTCCCACTGGACCTCAAGGGAACGTTGAAGCTTAGCACACTTTAATAAAAGGGCCCCTTAGATTGCAAGCCCTCTGGAAACAAGGAAATACCTTTTATACCTCAATGTGAGTTGCCTTGAACTATTAGTGAAAAGGTATGAATTAACTGCAAATATATAAAGAAATTACATTCATATGATCATTTTTTTCAGAGGGAATCTAATTTCAAACAGGAGCTAGCAATATCCTTCAACACAGATGTTTGTTCACAAGGATTCATAGAGCCCAAACTACTACTGAACTAGGAACCATTTCCAGGCCTCTTTCTGGCCCTTGGGCACTGATCTTAACTCTCCCTGATTTTCTAGAAGAGTTTAGTGATTGAGACTTAATAAAATAAGAGTTACATCTAGAGCAGGTGTTCCTCCAACAAGATCTTCTTGTCCCAGTTCCCCATTAGAAATAAAAAATATATATCCATAAACAATTTGCTACACCTACTGCCCTGTGGGTGCAGACTTAAAATGGCACATTTCATACTCAACCCTTTCTCATAATCTTAGCTGCTAAATCTAACAACTGACAGGATAAAATCCTCAATCAAAAGAAACAAATGAATTTGACAGTCAAAAATTAAGGAGAGGGTCACGTCTTATCCTGCTTCCTTGCCATGAGGAATCATTATTGATAAAAATCCCATGTGTGATGAAAAAGAAGATAGTGGTAGTACTATATTACCATCTAACTTGACAGGATGTAGAGACAGACAATGAAGTGCTAACAGAAATTAAGAAGACTAACATTTTAGTAACACAATAATAATGGGAGATTTCAATTACTCCAATATTGATTGGGTAAAGGTTTCATCAGGAAATGCCAGGAAGGTAAGGTTTCTAGATGCCATAAATAACTGCTTTATGGAGCAGTTGGTCCTAGAACTGATGAGAAGTAAAATTATTTTGCACCCCTGACAGACTGGCTTCCGTGCTCATACTGTAATTCCATGGAAAAAATGCTTCTTGCCCCGGTATATTATGTCCATCATCAGTTTCATTCTTGTAGGGGCATTTTGCTTCTCCCTCTTGATTTAAGTTCTGTTTTAGTTGATCATTCTATTTTTCTTGACTGTCTAGCATCTTTTTCTACTTCTGGAACTGTTCATGCTTGGTTTTGTTCTTTCAGCATGTCCTTTTTCTATTTACTGGCAGGGGCTTACTTCTCAACCTCTCTTTTCTGTTTGTAGGATGCAATAGGGCTCAATTTTGGGCCTGTTACTTTTTAATATTTTTCTTGTTCCATTGGTTTATCTGTTGGATTCTCTTGGTTTTACTTTTATTTTATGTAAGCTGATGATATCCAGCTTCTCATTCCCTTTACTTCTTCTAATGTGATACTCATTGTGAAAGTTTCATTCTGGTAGGGGCATTTTGCTTCTCCCTCTTGATTTAAGTTCTGATCATTCTATTTTTCTTGACTGTCTGGCATCTTTTTCTACTTCTGGAACTGCTCATGCTTGGTTTTGTTCTTTCAGCATGTACTTTTTCTATTTACTGGCAGGGAGTTACTTCTCCACCTCTCTTTTCTGTTTGTCTGCTGCAATAGGACTCAATTTTGGACCTGTTACTTTTTAATATTTTTCTTGTTCCATTGGTTTATTTGTTGGATTCTCTTGGTTTTACTTTTATTTTATGTAAGCTGATGATATCCATCTTCTCATTCCCTTTACTTTTTCTAATGCGGTACTCATTGTGAAAGTTTCTTTAAAACTTGATACCATAGCTACTTGGCTAATGCTCTTAAACTGAATGTTAAGAAATCTTAAGTTCTGCATTTCTCCAGGTCTGCTGTTACTTTGGAATCATCTTTGGTTCCTTCAGAACTATGGGATTCCTCTTGTGCTTATGGACTCTATTAAGGTTCTTGGTGTTCTACTTGATATGGAGCTTACTCTTCTACCACAGGTTTCAAGGGTTATTCATAGGGTATTTTTCCTTTTTTTTTTCTGTTTACATTCAGTTTGGTCTCTTTTGGATCATTCTTCTTTGCACACTTTGATTTTGGCTTTGGTCATTCCACAAATAGACTACTGTAATTCTTTGTACTATAGGTTACCTCAGAAAAGCATCTAGCATCTTCATTTGGCTCTGAAAAAAAAACAGTTTAGCTCCTTTATGGAGCCCGGAAATTGAAACATGTAACTCCATTATTCTACACTCAACACTGGTTACCAGTTTGTTATCATCTTTGTTTTAAATTACTTATTATAGTTCATCAGGTTTATTATGTTGGACGTCCTTCTTTTCTTTCTTTGGTTCTCTTGGTCCCTTTGCTTGTCACGGCAACATCTCCTGGTTGTACCCTTTCATTCTGTGATCCATTTGCAGGGTTGCTGCCATTTTTCCTTTTCTGTTGTTGACCCTTCATTGTGGAATACTTTACCTCTTGATATTTGTTTGGAGTCCCCTTTCTGAACATTTAAAATGGCCCTTAGGACATTTTTCTTTGTAAAGGCTTTTCCATCTGATTGATTTTGGCAGGGATAAATTTGGCTGGATTTGTTTTCCGTTTTTTTTTGTGCCTTTTATAGATATTGTAATTCCTTTTGTTTGATACTTGGCTCTGTTTTGCAGTGTTTCCCTTTTTACTTATTACTGGAAACCACTTAAATATTTTATATTTTTGATCTTTCTCACCAGTGGAAGCAAGATAATAAAAAACCTCCTAAAAGTATCAGTAGTCGGTGTTAAAATTCTGCATGAAGTATTGAAATTATTTAAAAAGACCATTTTAGAAGCTCAGATAAAATATATTCCAAAATTATAAAAGGTCAAAGGAAGGCAAAATGACAGCCAATATGGTTTAATGGTAAAGCAGAAGAAGCAGTGAAAGCCAAAAGGGCATCTTTCAGAAAATAGACAGCAGAACCTAATAAAGAAAATAGAAATCAACACAAGCACTGGGAAATTGGATATAAAGATGCAATAAGACAGGACAAGAGAATCTTTGAAAAGAAGCTTACTATAGAGTCTAGAACTTATAATATATATTTTTTAAGTACATTCCAAACAAAAGGTCCATGAGAGAGTCAGTTGGACCATTAGATGCAACGTGTGCCTTTGAGTCAATACTGACTCCTGGTGACCCAGTAGCTCCTGGGTTTTCTTGGCGGTGTGACCTGAAATAGATAACCCTCCCCTGCCTCAGAAGAAAAATACTGCAAAGTAACTTGCCCAAGGCCACAAAGAGTGCTAGTAGGAATCAAACTCCGGTCTCTTAATTATACAAACCAGTATTCTAACCACTAGGTTTCTCCTCCACTCCAAAGGAAGAATTAATAATAAAATCATTTTAAGTGCATTCCAAACAAAAGGCCCATGAGGAAGTCAATTGGACCATTAGATGACTAAGGACTAAAAGAAGTAGTTGGGAAGGATAAGGCAATAGCAAAAAAATTAATGGGACAACATGAGGAAAGATCTATAAAAACTGGAAGAATGGTGTAATGCTTGGCAGTTAAGATTTAATGTGAAGAAATGCAGTCATGTACTTGGGATGCAGAAATCAAAAGGAATTGTGTGTGATAGAGGGCAGAGATTGGTGTGCACAGACAGGGCTGCTTCAACCCCTAACGGGCCTAGTGCAAACATTTCCAGTGGGCTCCCTCCCATCCATGACCCTGACTCTCCATTTGTGGGCCCCCTCCTCCCGCCGCTAATGCTGCCCTGTAGAGGAACTTTGACAATGAGCTCGGGAGCAGGAGTAGGGCCACTATTACCAATGGGCAGCAGGACAACTGGGCCCAGAGCAGCTGTCCCTTTTGCCCACAGGTTAAAACAGCCCTGTGCATGGACCAGGAGGACCTCTGACTGATAGTGTCTGAGGACCTCAAGGTGGCAAAACAATGTAACAAGGCAGTAGCCAAAGCCAAAAGGGTGCTGGGTTGCATATAGATAGAAAAAACACCAGAAAGGAGGAGATATTAATCTATCTATACAAGTCATTGGTAAAGCCTCACTTGGAGTATTGTGTTCAGTTTTGGAGACCATATCTCATTAAGGATATAAAAAGACTTGAAGGGGAGAGAGGCGTCAAGATGGCCGCTGAGATCTTTTCCTGCTTAGTTGCCTAAATCTAAAGGGAAAGTGAGGGTCTTTCCCTTGGAGCCCCAGCCTCCTGTAAGCAGTCCGATGGATCATTTTATTGAACTTACTCAGGTGCAGAAACAGGAGATGCATTCTGGCTTGGCTGCGATGACAGAAGAGAGTTTGCCGCTGCCTTCAGACTTTGGGAGAGAAAGCCGCCGCTATGCCCTGCTGTTCTGTGCCTGGCCCCTGCAGTTCCGGCGCTTCCTTCCTCATTTGCTGGGGAAAGACAGATTGCTGATCGAGGGTTTACTGCACGTGTTTTGTCTCAGTTGTCTCCCGGTGATTCTGGGGAGGCTTCGGGCATGTCGCGGCAGGCAGAAGCTCTGACGGTCAGTGACTTAGTAACTGAAGGTATGCCATTTCAGTCTTCCTCTCCTGTAACCTCCACTCTGGCGTCTATTCTTCCTTCTAGACCACAAGTTTTCACCTTGGAAGTTATCTGGGAGCGATTGTTTTACTTTCCGATGCTGTGAACAAACAAACTTTGGCTCTCTCCTGCAGGATCCAGGAAAACTCGTTCCAAATTGATTCTACCATGACTAACCTGGAAAATGTTAAATTGCAAGTGGAAGATCATAGAAGTCAGTTGGTAACACTTTCTGAATCAAATTCGATTTTGCTTAAAGATAATGTGGCTCTTCGATATAAGATGGAGGTTTTGGAAAATGCAGCAAGAGCTATGAACCTGAGGGTCTTGAACTTTCCTAAGGTTACGGCCCTGGATATGTTTAAGTGATATTTGGTTGACATTTTAAGAGTTCCTCCAAACCTAATTCCACCCTTAACAAAGGTTTATTATCTCCCAATGGGGAAAAAAGAACCAGTGACTTCAAGAGAGGATTCTAACTTAGAAGTTTTGAATGTGTCTGAGTTACTTGAGGGGTCCGGTGGCAAGACTTATATTTCTTCCACCCTGTTGGTTTCATGTGCATTGGTTATGGATAAGGATTGGTTACTGAAGATGTTCTTCAAGAAAAGACTGGAAACCTTCTGTGGTCACACAATTTCTATGTTCCCTGATATAGCTAAAGAGACACAGAAGAGGAGGAAGCAATTCCTTTTACATAAACCTGGAGTTCTGCAGATTAGGGGGTCCTTTTATTTGAGACTCCGTTGTAAATGTTTGGTGATATATAAATGTGTTAGATATGCTTTTTTCCCAACCTACCAATCTTGCTACTTTCATTAATGCTATACAAATGTATCTGACAGAATGTATTTACAATGCTACATGTTACACTCTCGAACGATGAATATGTAAATACGTAAATATAAAATCTGTAAATATGTTGAGTATTTAATCCTTCATCACCTATGTAAAAAGTTGAAGACATCCTACATTAATTACGGATGTTGATAAGTTACCTGTTTGAATAAGTTGTAATGTAACGTTCCAGTCTTTGTTCGATGTAAACCGCTTTGATTCTCCTGAAAGGCAGTATATAAAACCGACCAATAAATAAATAAATAAACAAATGCTAAGTTATTGACAGGTTTGTGTCAGAGTAATACTGTTAAATAACCTCTCTTTAATAGGATTGCCTGAGTTCTCAGCGTCCATTTTTATTTATTTATTTATTTAACAGTTCTTATATACCGTGCTCTTTGTCATCAGCATGGTTCACATTAAAACAATATCACACTTGGTCAGTCAAGTCTGGCCTACGTTTACATATTACAGGACTTTAACATGGAAGTAACCGGGGGAAACTATTTACATCTTAAACAAATTACCTGCTGGTGCTCAATTTGCTGTAGGTGACATCTAGCAGACTTACAATCAAGTTAAGATTCTAGCATATCTATGTTATCATATAGCAGGATTTGAGACTGTGGGGGTGGAGGGGTGAGGGGAGTGGACATCGAGATGTGTAAAGTGCATGAGAAACAGGTAATGTTTGATGGCCTTTTGAAACTGCTTAAGGTCCCTGATTGCTCTAATGTTGGGAGGGAGTTTGTTTTTTGAGTTTCTTATATTGTTATGTTTCTTTTTGTTACAGCTGTGGCTCTCCTGCCTTTGGATTTGTTAGGTTATTCTCCACCCCAGTATGTGAATTACAAGAGATTACTTGGGACTTTTCTTTTTTTTTAAATATCCAGATTATTGTAATATTTCTCCTTTCTTTTTTTTTTTAAATTCTTTATTTTCGTTTTATAACAACAAAGGAAAGGAAGACATACAGCTAAAAGACAAATACATAACGTGTAATACATACACCAAAGTAAACCCCTACTACCCCCCTCCCCCCTGCTTCTTCTCTAGAAACTAAGCATTCCCGAAGCGGGCGTGTACTTACATTATTATGTTACAAAACCTAACGGTGATCTAAAACATGATGAGTGCACATTATACAGGCATATTGGAGCAATGAGCAGATTGTACATAATCATTAAGCATCTGCCATTTAGACAAGCAAGAGTGAGTTTGGACATGGGGAATAGCTCTCCGAGGTATCTGCTCATATTTACTATATAAGCAGACGAGGTTCCACCATTCATTGACAGTAAGTCGAGAGCTATCCTTCCAATTCCACGTGATTAAGCATATGGCTATACCTAGCATGAAATCAAGGAGAAAGCGACCCTTCTTAGGAAGAGAGGGGACCTCCGCCGCAGAGCGGAGTCCCACGACCTTCCAAGAGAGAGGTTCATGAAAGTGTAAGATAGATTGAATATGACCCCAGACCCGCCCCCAATAGACCTGCAGTTGAGGACATTCATAAATAACATGAGCAAAGGATCCCACAGCAGTATGGCAAGACCAACACAGGTCCCTAGCATTTGGGTTCCATTTAGCTATTTTTTCTGGGGTATAAAAGCATCTGTGTGCAAAGAAGAAGAGAGTTTGGGTAACAGAGGCAGACCTGGAAACCCGCACTACTTTACTCCAAAAAACGCTCCATTGCACAGGGGTTATAGTGGTTTGCAGTTCGCGCTCCCAGGCTTGTTGGGCTCTGAAAGTGTCCGTATCTGTACCCTGACAAAATATTTTATAGAAATTAGAGGCTACCCCATGTGTACTACTAATGGAGTGAACTATCTCTAATAGCCCATCCTCAGTAGGGGCAGAGGGCGGCATGATTCGAGCACTTTTGAGGCAGTGTTGAAGCTGCATCAATTGAAAGTAGTGTTTCGCTGGTAACGCAAATTCCTTTTGTAAATCCGAAAAGGTTTTCCAACGAGCTGCGGAGAGAAAAGCTGTTGGGGTGTCCAGATCCCCCTGGAGTACCAGGGTTTCCAGGCTATTGTTCTATTTAGGACTTGAATTCTGGGGTTATTCCATAGCGGGAGTCCGTCCTGAGGACATACATTCGGGCCCAGTGATAGAATGAGAGTGTGAAAGGCCGCAAGGGTATCGACAATCATTGGTGGATGGCGGGTGCCTACTTGATAGGACATACCGGGGAGATGGGTCAACGGAATTGGGCTACTAAGCTCCTCTTCTATGTCCAGCCAAACTGGTCGGCGGTCTGTTGAGGTATCTAGCCATCGGGCACCTTGTTTAAGTAGAAAGGCTTGATGATATCTAAGAAAATCAGGAAATCTGGTACCCCCTCGTTCCTTTGCAGACTGAAGTTTATGTTTAGCTATCCTTGGTGGCTTGCCCTGCCAGAGATAACGGACGAGAAGGCCCTCAATATCTTTATAAGTATGTAGCGGAAGTAAACATGGTAGCATTTCTAAAATGTAGTTCACTTTGGGGACTATCATCATTTTCACAGTGTCTAAGTGGCCCCACCATGTGAGAGATAAGGGAGACCAACGATTTGTGAGTTCACGGACTTTGGAGACTATCTCTTTGGCATTAAAACTGATAGTATCTTCTAAAGGAGAACAGTAATGGACCCCGAGATACTTCACCATACGGGATTGCCAGAGGAAGGGAAAGGCCTGCATGTCAGCCTCATGTACCCAGCGGTTCAGTGGGAATGCTACAGATTTGGTCCAGTTAATTTTATAGCCCGATAATTGTGAGTATCCGTCAATCAGATCCAAGACAGCTGGAACCGAATCGAGGGAAACGAAGAGCATAAGGTCATCTGCATATGCAGAGAGTTTAATCTCCCTATGACTAAAGGGGACACCTCGAATACGTGCAGACTGTCTAATAAGGAGGGCTAGGGGTTCAAGAGCGAGATCAAAAAGCATTGGTGATAGGGGGCAACCTTGACGCGTGCCTCTTTGGAGGTTGAATGGCTGAGATTTGATGGTGTTTACACAAATACTGGCGACGGGTTGGGTGTACATGACTTGGAGATATCGGAGGAAGCCCTCTCCAAAGCCATACCATCGGAGAACTGCAAATAAGAAGGGCCATTCTAGACGATCAAAGGCTTTTTCGGCATCCAGGGAAAGACCCACCCATGGATGGTCGAGATTGGCAGCACTAGATAACACATGGCACAAGGTCCGAGCATTGTCAGCAGTTGATCTGCCGGGTATAAAACCGCATTGATCGGGGTGAATTAGGGTAGCCATCATGTCAGATAGCCGGGTGGCCAAGATCGTTGCGAAGATCTTATAGTCGGCATTAAGTAGGGAGATTGGACGGTAGTTGGCGGTCAGTAACGGGTCTCTGCCTTCTTTCTCAAATACAACCACATTAGCTGCAGAAAAGGATCCCAAAGAGGAGGTATCTACCGCAAGGGCAGTAAAATAGAGTTTTAAATAGGGAACTAAATCTGCACTGAACGTTCTGTAGAATTCGGTCGGGAGACCATCAGGCCCGGCGGCACGGCCCGAGGCTGTTCGTTTTAGGGCAGATTGGATCTCTGAAGTAGAGAAGGGTTCATCCATCGCATCTCTATCAACTTCAGAGAGGGTCGGCCGCTGAATGCCGGAGAGCAATCGCTCGAATGTCTCTGACGAGAACTCACATTCAGATTGATATAGGCGGGTATAGAAATCCCGAAAGAGCTCTACAATATCGGAGTCAGTGGTCACTATGCCCCCTCCCTGTGGAGCTCGAAGGGCCGCAACGCGTTTGGCTTCTTTTTGACCTTTCAAGGCATTGGCTAAGAGTCGACCGGCTCGGTTATTTTCCCGATAATAGGTCCCTCGCTGAAGCTCAATACTCTTAGAAGCTGCAGTTGAGAGGATTGAATTATATTGAAAACGGAGACGCTGTAATCTAATTAATACACATGGGTCAGTGCGTGAAGTTAGAACTCGTTCGCCTGCTTTTATTTGTTGGTCTAGTATGAGCAGCTGCTGTTTACGTTGTTTCCGTAGGCGGATTTGATAGCTAGTGATCGTTGCCCGAATGGCCGCTTTGAAGCCCTCCCACCAAGCCCAATTCGCAGTATCTTGGGGTAGATTAAAATGGAAGTAATTCTGTATGGCTACTCGAATTTCTGACTGGAACTCAGGCTGAGTTAACAGGGCTCTATCAAAGAACCAGGCTCCCGAGTTTCCCTGGGGTGCAGTAGTGTGTAATTGGAAGGAAATGGCAGCATGATCTGAAATATGTTGGGAGTGAATCTTTGCAGTGTCCACCTGAGTAACTAACAGTTTTGAGATTAGAAAGAAGTCTATACGAGACTGAGAGTTATGAGGGGAGGAGAAGAAGGTGAAGTCAAGCTCATTGGGGTGTAGTAATCTCCATAGATCAACTAAGGCAAGATCCTTGATCAGGGAGGTAAGCGTAGCGTGACTCTTGGGGGGACCACTCGTCCTAGGCGGCTGTTTGTCAATCAGGGGATCAAGGACTAGATTGAAATCCCCCCCAATGATCAATGAAGTATTAGCAGAAGCCTGCGCAACCTGAGCAATGGTAGCAAAAAAGGCAGGGTCATCAACATTAGGAGTGTAAAGGCATATACATGTGACTTCCAGGCTACCTATCTTAAGGTGAACTCTAGCCCATCTACCTTCTGTATCTGAGCTAGTCGAAATAACAGTAGCATGCAAAGATTTCCTAACCAGTATGGCAACCCCACATTTCTTAGAAACGGCTGGGGAATAAGCGGCCACCATGTAAGGTTTAATATTGAGTTTAAGAGTTTCCTTAGAATTTAAATGCGTTTCTTGGAGAAAAATCAGATCCGCAGCTTCCTGACTGAGGTAGCTTAGGATTTTCTTCCGTTTTATCGGAGTATTGATGCCTTTTACGTTCAATGAAAAAATCTTACATGGTGCCATTAATCGGTAGTAGACATTTTAGGTAAGGGCGCTTGATAACATAAAACATAAGCAGAATCTGTACAACAATGTCATAATCACCGAGTATGCTGGCTAATACACCCCATATTGAAAAGTATGTACCAACGTATCTTAGAGAAGAAGCAAAACCCCTAAAGAATATGGCGACCATATGTCTGCGGGAGGAGGCCCTAGAGAGGAAATAGAAGACATGTAAAAAAGAACAGAAACACCAGAGTCCATAATAACACTGTCTCTGATACTCATCGAGGCTACTGTGGGTAGATGGAGTCGGGTCACAGATACCATCAAGAGTAAGGCAACAAACTGCCAACGCCAGACTCTTTGCTAGGCTGCGGCAGATCCAATATGGCAGGTACAGCGGATAAAAGGAGACTTGCAGGAACAGTCTGGAAGTCAGCGCATCAAGTCGGCTTCTTTGGAATCCAGAAACTCCGCTAGTAGATCAGGGTCCTCGAATGTTCTTGTCTGATTGTGAAGCGTGACTCGGAGCTTGGCCGGGTACATCAGGCCATAGCGTGCTTGTAGTTGTTGAAGCCTCGGCCGGAATTCCAGAAAGCGCTTTCGGCGGTCGACTGTGGGTTTAGACAAGTCGGGATAGAAGGAGATCTTGTGGCTCTCAAACTCCATATGGCCCTTTGCCCGAGAGGCACTTAGAATTTGCTCCACGTGTTGATATCTCAGTAGTCGAAAAATGATAGGCCGCGGGGTCTTCCTGTTGAGCGTTATGCGGGTGGGTACACGATGAGCGCGATCAATCTCCAAATCTTTGGTAAAGGTGATTTGGAGCAAGGAAGGGAGGATTTTGCATAAAAACTCTTTCATGTCTCCCGATTCCGCTCCCTCCGGTACGCCCACTAGTCGTATGTTGTTGCGGCGCGCTCTATTATTGCCATCTTCCACCTCTTTCTGCAAGGCCCGCACCTGTCGTTCAACTTTGTCGAGTTTGGACAACCGGGCCGCATGGGAGTCCAATATGCCCTCCATTTTGTCCTGACGCGAAGAAAGCCCTTCTAGCTTGCTTTGCAGCACACCAAAATCGTCCCGCAGCGCTCGGAGTGCTTCACCGTTTGCCTGCACAAGGTTTTTGAGCCCTCTGATCTCTACGAGGATTTCCTGCTGCATTTCGGGGCCCTCGCACAAGGCCTGCCCCTTCTGCGGGGACGGAGGTTCGGTTTTGGAACGTTTTCCGTGAGAAGCCGCTGGAGACCCAAATTCCAGGCGCGTTGGTTTGGTCCCCGCCATCTCACCAATGTGCCCCGGCAAGAACAGAGTAGGAGTTCCAAAAATGTGAGGTGTTAATTCAGGATTCTTCATAGGCCTCTCGGGAGCCTCAGCGTTATGCGACCATCCCGCTGGACATCAGGCTCCGCCCCCAATATTTCTCCTTTCTATCTCTTTTCTGTTCAAGATATTGTCTTGATGGTTTCCATATAAAGTCAATAAATAATAAATATTAAAAAAAAAAGGCTTCAAACAGTTCAGAGGAAAGTAACCAAAATGATTTGGAGCTTGCGCCAGAAGACGTATGAAACGAGACTTGAAGACCTAAATATGTAGACCCTAGAGGAGAGGAGGGACAGGAGAGATATGATACAGACCTTTAAAGTGGAGGAGCAGCCTAGTGGTTAGGGCATCAACCTGGCATCAGAAAAATCAGGGTTCCTATCCCACTGTTGCTCCTTGTGGCCTTGGGCAAACTACTTAACCCTCCATTGTCTGAGGCAGGGCCGTACCGATCGTGAAATGTACCCTGTGCGACTTGCACATTGGGCGCCCCCCCCCCCCCGCACCTCCATCTAGCCATATTATGGGGGCAGGAGAGAAGAGGTGCGCCCGATGTGCAAGTCATTGGCATGCTAAGCAGGTCTGGTCCCTCCTGCGTGCAGCAAGAATGCTTAATGGACGCATTTCAGCTGTCTGCCGTTGTCTGCCGCCGCTGAGAGAAGAAAAGGTGGCGGCAACAGGCAACGGCAGACAGCCAAAATGTGCCCCTTAAGGTTTTGTGCCCTGTGCGACCACACCACTCACACAGGGCTAGGTACGGTCCTGGTCTGAGGTACAAACCTAGACTGTAAGCCCTCTGGGGACAGGGAAATTACTACTGTATCTGAATATAACTTGTCTTGAACAGCTACTGGAAAGGTATGAGCTAAATAAATACTTAAAGGGTATTAATGAACACAGAAACTGTTTTCAAAGAAGGGAACGCTGTAAAACTAGAGGGCATAAAATGATGCTGCAAGGAGGCATACTTGAAGGCCAATGTCAGGAAATACTTTTTCACTGAAAGGATGGCAGATAATTGGAATGCCCTTCCAATGGAGGTGGCACAAGCAAATATGGAGAGACACAGTGGATCCCTTCATAGCAAGAGGATGAAATAAAAATAAACTTAAATATCTTTTATATTTCAACAAATAGAGGGTGGTGACCTGCACAGATTGATGGGGACAACCCTAAACAAAGTCATAGAGGGGAGTGGCCTTCACAGAGCGCTAGGTACAACCCTAAACAAAGACATAGAGGGGGGTGACCTGGATGGAGTGGCAGGTACAACTACTCTAGACACTTTACTGGTCAGACTAGATGGACCATTCTGGTCTTAATCTGCCATTATATACTATGCTACTAAGGATCAATATTCAATGGCAGTTGTCAGTGGGGTTTTTTGAATGATAGCCCCCACAGCTAAAAAAAGATTTATATATCCATTGCCTGCTTCTGGACAGTGGCAAGATATTAAACATGTAAAATTTAGAGAAAGAATCTGGAGTTCAGTTCTACCACACACAGGAAGCCAATGTAGTGTATACAAGGCTGGGCAAATACAGTATGAACATATCATCACAATCCTTATATAATATTTTCTGCACAATTCTGTACCAACTGCAACCTATCTAGATGTTTCTTAGATGTTCCTGTTAATAGAGAGTTAGAGTAATCCAGTTTCCTTGGAATAAAACCATGAAGTACAGTTAACAAATGTTCTTGGTCCAAATACAAATTTCAAACAACATGCATCTAGCCAAAGCATCCTCAGACCACATTACCAACATGTGTCTGCATGTTCAGAAAAGAGTTCCTCCAAGTACTTCCATTTGTGATTGAGATATGAGCACCCAATCCAGGAATTTCAACGTTGAAGGAACAAAATTAGTATATTGTATATGCACCCATAAAACCTCCATTTTTTAGAATTTAGTAGCAACCTATTATTGTCCATCCAATCAAAAAATATCTTCCCAACAAGATTCTAACAATTTCAGTTGGAGGCATCTTCTTTTCTCAAAGGGCTAAATTATTCTATAAATCATTCACATAGGCCTGATACTGCAAGCCTGATTAACTTCCCCAATGGCTTTATATGAATGTTAAGCAATGAAGGGGACAGTATTGAGCTTTGAGGGATGTCACATTCCATACGTCATGATCCCAAAACGTCTTGCTATAGGGGTCATTTTTGGAAGTCTTATTCATGCTTTGAATGACCAAAAATGGGCATAGAGACATCCAAAGTCATTTCAGAAACCAGCTCTGAGGATGTCCTAATCCTATGGAGGAATGGTGGAGGTATTCCCAGGAACCTTAATGTCCTGATCTGATCTCAGAAAGGTCACACATGTCCGGCATCATGTCTATGTTTAGCCCTGCTCTAGACACGAACAATGCTAGTTTTGACTGAAAAACATCCAAAGGGTATAGAGAAAACACTCCACCATCCCCAGTACTCTGCACATTGTCAACAATAGCAGCAACGGGATTTGCGCCATGGTTGTCCTGTTGCTAGCCCTCTACTCTAAACATTAGGCTATCCTAGATATCCAGATGCTGAAATATGGTTCTGGGGTTGTCAATGTTGATGCTCCTACAGACATCCATATCAAATACATGCATGTTTGTGAAATTGTGTCTGCACCTGGATCAGTAAGATCAAAACCAATGAGATCATGCTGCTTCAAAAAGAAACTACCACAGTGGCTGGCTCTGATGTCATCATCCGGCTGCAACAGTGATTTTCCAGGGTTTTCGGTTATAAATGAAACCCAAATTCCCCATCAAGAGTGCTTTATTGGAATCTTTGGTTAGAACTGAAAATCGGAAGCTCTAAACTTACAAAGCACACAAGCAACGCCTATAAAGGACCCAGATGACAGCATGCCAGACTTTCAAAAGCAAAAAATTAATCCAAACCATTGTCATTCACATTGCCCTGTGCAAGTTGATCTCTCAAGTGTACCGACACCTCACACACCTCAGCATCTTTGCTACATCAACCCTTGGCATGAATGTACAGCTCTGAAACTGTTACTCTATCATTCTTTTGCCATACATGATCTAGTTTCAAGATCAAGACCACTCCTCTCCTAAAGAAATCAAACAACGCCTCAAAAATGAACCTTACGACCCATTGTTTATCTCCTACTGTATGCCTCTCAATATTTTTTCTGTCTCATTTATAAAGTAACAAACGGACCCCAGAATAGTGCTCATTTGATTCCTTGCAATGCCGCTTATTTAGGTTCAACATTTATTTGATTTTCCAAAATAATCAATTACAAATAATTAAGCAAAATCTATTAGTACAACTCAAAAAGATCACATTATAAGGAAAAAGAAAACAAATATTATAGTCCACAAAAAGGGAGAAAGACTTTTTCAAAATAAAAACATAATAAATCTGAGAAATCACAAGGAGACTAAACTCCATATCATAGCCATTATCCTTCAATCAATCCGCCCTCTCAACCTATGACCTCTCAATCCGCCCTCTCAACCAGAATCTATGACCTCCCTACTAGACAAAAGTTCCTCCAGCTGAAGTGGGTCAAAAAAAAACATATCTCACCCCCTGAAAGGTTATCAAACATTTACAAGGATATCTCACAAAAAACGAGGCGCCCAGAGCCAAGACACGAGGTCTAAAAGCCAAAAAGACTTTCCTACGTGCCTGCGTAGGTCTGGACACATCTGGAAACAAATGGATGGGGGAACCACAAAAAGAAACATTTCTATTCTTAAAGTATTCTTTAAATACAGAGATTTTATCACTCTCCGAAACAAAAGTAACAAGCAATGTAGTACGAGACGAGATGTTATCCTGGGTGTCCTCCAGGAACTCAGTTAAATTATGCCCTTGAGGTAACTGCTGCTGAGAATCAACAACAGACCACCCAGGAGAACTACCCCGTCCTGATAGGTAATAAAGTTTTGAGATAGATATGACATCAGCATTGGGTAATTTTAACACTTCTCATAGATATTTTCGTAATAAAATCTCTGAAGATAGCAGATGGTACACAGGAAAATTTAAAAACCTAATATTCTTAGATTTTACAACATTCTCATACATTTTCAACTTACGATTAAGCAATATATTATCCTTCACTACTGCTGACTGAGCTGTTTGTAGGGACTGACACAATGATTCATATTTAGGAACTTGGTTACAAAGTAAATCCACCTGCTTTTCTACCTGAACCAGCCCTGCCACTACATCTTGGGTAAAGGAACAGAGCTGGGTCACCGTAGATACTAAGGTACGCTCTGTCCGTGTCACCACCCTCCAAACGTCAGCCAAAGAGACCTGGGAATCCAAAATCTCCTTAGCCTCAGCCTGAGGGGGAGTCCAAGAGACCGGTATAAGTGGCCTCAACACTGGAGCCAGAGTGTCCCGTTCTAACGGAGAACTACATGCAGACTTACCAGGAGTGGAACCCTGAGGAGGAGGGGGCGGAGTGCGGTCCACGGAACTCAGAGAAGCCCCCCATTAACTTTCAAATGGGGAGCCCTCAGCTACGGGTTTGTCAGCCCCCACCAAAGGTATCAAATGTCGATCCATGGGGCCACTCACCACAGAAGACGAGGCTGCCATTGCTGCTGATGTTACCACCTTCTTTTTCCGCTTCCCCATGTATAAACACTGTACCCTTGCATTCTTCCGCTGCTCTGACGGTGCTCCAAGGAGCTCACAAGGAGCTAGAAATGCCCCTTGTAATACGTCCCTTTGATGTGCGCCACCTGCGTGCGCTCACCCGTGCAAGAGAAAACAGAGGAAGATATGTAAGAGAAAGGAAAGCCCCTGATGGCGTCGGGACCGTCCGGCCCAGAGCCTGCCACTCCGATAGCCTGTGGCTGGCTCAGAACACTTCCTCCACCTCTCTGGCTCACCCGAAGCTGCTTTTCAAGCCCCTCAGAGGGTTGGGGCCATCCTGCCCAGAGCCTGCTGCTCCGATAACCTGGGGCTGGCTCAGAACACTTCCTCCACCGCCGCTTATTTAAACCTGGAAGTCAGTGTGTGTGTGTACCGCCAGGTTAATACCAATTTTTTAATTTCACATAGTCTTCTTCTCTTTTGTCTGCAGATTATTTGATTAACAAAACTTGAGTCAGGAGTCGTCAGACTGTTAAAATCTTTTGGACTGCTGTTGTTTTTAGCATTTCTGGGTGTACACCAAGAGTGACTGTGCTGTGGACTAAGATAAGTACATTTGAAGTTATATTCACATTTTACTTTTTAAAACATTGTAATTGGATAAAAAATACTGAAAACATAAAAAATACGGATTTTGGTTGGGATCAGTGATTACCAATGTGAAGAACATAAGAGTTGCCAGTATCCTGTTTCCAACAGAAGCCTATCCACTTCACAAGTACCTGTCAGGTTCCCAAAAAGGTACACAGATTCCGTGTTGCTTATCCCAGGGGTAAGCAGTGGATTTCCCTCGTCCTCTTTAATAATGGTTTATGGACTTTTCCTTCAAGGAACTTCTCCAAACCTTTTCAAACCCAGCTACACTAACAACTTTTTCAACATCCTCTGGTAACAAAGTCCAGAGTTTGATTACATGTTGAGTGAAAAAAATATTTTCTCCTATTAGTCTTAAATAGGCTGTATTGTAGCTTCATTGCATGTCCCCTAGCCTTTTTACTTTTTGAAGCAGTAAACAACCGATCTACGCTTACCCGTTCCATGCCATGCATTATTTTATAAACCCCTTATCATATCTCTCCTCGGCCATCTTTTTTCCAAGTTGAAGAAACCTAACCTTTTGAGCCTTTCCTCATAGGGGCATCCTTCCATCCCCTTTACCATTTTGGTGGCTCTTCTTTGTATCTTTGCTAGTTCTACTATATCCTTTTGAAGATATGGTGACAAGAAATGCACATATTATTCAAGGTACAATTGCATCATGGAATGATACAGAGGCATTATAATATTCTTGGTTTTATTCTCCATTTCTTTCCTTTCCTAGTATTCTATTTGTTTTCTTGGCTGCTTCTGCACACTGGACAGAGGGTTTCAAAATATTATCCACAATGACGCCTAAATCCTTTTCCTAGGTGGTGGTTCCTAATGTGGAATCTTGCATCATGTAACCATAGTTTGGGTTGTTCTTCCCTAAGGAGGTCATTCCAGAACACAAATAACCCGCTTGGACACGTGGCATAGATGTGTTTCTAATGAGAAAACATCTACCACCATATTCTGCAACACCCGCGGCCCTGCATGTATACGGCAGTAGTACGGGGATTCCAGAACTTGGGCAGGAGGAGACAGTACGGGTACATGGTCAGCTGCAGAGATGTAGAAAGCGTATTCAGGAAAGGCCTGTGTAAGTCTGTGCCTTCCCCTGGACATCCATGTTATACCAGCGGCAACATGGAATAAGACTAGGACTTAGACATAGTTCTGTGAACTGGTGTATCTGCAGTATGGAAGAACACAGGATGCTGTTGTAAAGAACTGAATACAGAGTTAAGGGAAGGTTGTAAGGTAAAGCCACATCATTAATCACTCCTACAGAAATATGCAGATGTGCAATGGTGATTATGGAAGCTATGCTGACATATGCCTTTAGTGATAAAAGAGCAAATCTAAGTAACAGTAGAAATTTTCATGTTATGAAAAAGAGGAATGTTGCAGTACGAATTGCATCCCAGTGCTCCATGGAAAGACTCTCCTATAATAAAGCGGAGCATATCAGATATGCTGTAACTATGGGGCTAGTGCAAAAGTGTATATTTGGGGAATCAGACAGCGTATATCCTGAACTGTGTATATCTATGATGAGGAGTTGAAATTACCTTGGTCAGGGCCTTCCCGTCTACTCTGCAAAACTAGGTGGCCGCCTAGGATGGCAGCAACCCTAGGCCCAGCCCTGAACATCATATATAAGAACATAAGATATGCCATACTGGGTCAGACCAAGGTCCATCAAGCCCAGTATCCTGTTTCCAACAGTGGCCAATCTAGGTCATACGAACCTAGCAGTATCCCCAAAAGACACAGGTTCCTCAATGCTTGTATAGGGTCAAGCATTGATATCCTGGGTCCCTTCTTAATAATGGTTTATGGACATTTCCTCCAGGTACTTGTTCAAACCTTTTTTAAACCCAGCTACACTAACAGCCTTTACTGCATCCTCCGGTAACAAATTCCAGAGTTTGATTACACGTTGAGTGAAAAAATATTTTCTTTTATTAGTCTTAAATAGTTTACCCTGTAGCTTCATTGCATGTCCCCTAGTCTTTCTATATTCTGATAACGTAAACAATCGATCTACGTTTACCCGTTCCACTCCGTTCATTAATTTATAGACTTCTATCATATCTCCCCTCAGCCGTCTCTTTTCCAGGTTAAAGAGCCCTAACCTTTTCAGCCTTTCTTCATAGGAGTATCCTTCCATCCCCTTTACCATTTTTGTGGCTCTTCTCTGAACCTTTTCTAATAACGCTATATCCTTTTTTAGATACAGCGACCAGAATTGCACACAATATTCAAGGTGCGGTCTCACCATGGAACGATATAGAGGCATTATAATATATTTTGTTTTATTTTCCATTCCTTTCCTTATGATACCTAGCATTCTATTTGCTCTCTTGGCCGCCGTTGCACACTGGGCCGAGGGTTTTAACATGGTATCCACAATGAAGCCTAAATCTTTTTCCTGGGTGGTGGTTCCTAATGTGGAACCTTGCATCGTGTAACTATAATTTGGGTTGTTCTTCCCTAGGTGCATAACTTTGCACTTGTCCACATTAAATTTCATCTGCCATTTTGATGCCCAGTCTTCCAATTTATCAAGATCCTCTTGCAATTTTCCACAATCCTCTTGGGTTTTAACAACTTTAAATAGTTTTGTGTCATCTGCAAATTTGATAACCTCACTCGTTATTCCCTTTTCCAGGTCATTTATGAATATGTCAAAAAGCAGCAGACCCAGCACAGATCCCTGGGGTACACCACTATTCACCTTTCTCCATTGGGAAAATTGGCCATTTAGCCCAACCCTCTGCTTTCTATCTTTTAACCAGTTCCTGATCCACAATAGTACACTGCCTCCTATCCCATGACTCTTTAGTTTTGTCAAAAGTCTCTGATGAGGGACCTTGTCAAAGGCTTTCTGAAAGTCCAGATACACAATATCAACCGACTCACCTTTGTCCACCTGTTTATTCACATGTTTCAATGGCCCGATATTGAGTTAGGCAGGCTATGTGCCATGGCAGCGCATAGCCTGTCCTCCAACCCCCTTAACCTGGATTTTCATTTCTGTGGCTGTGGAAGTGAAAATCTGGGTTAGCCTGGGTGCCCCCGCAGTCACAGAGGCTACGCGGGTAGCATCGATTTTTGATGTTACTTGCATAGCCTCTGCGCCTTAAAGATAGGCGTGGAAAACCTTGCCTATTTTTAAGGAGCAGAGGGCTACACAGGTAGCATCGAAAATCACTGCTACCCATGTAGCCCTTTCCTCCACCTCCGCTCCTCCCTGGAACACCCCAATGCTATCCGCATAGCATCTGGATGCGTTAGGGATTTGTCCGGGATTTTCGCCAGGTATTACAGATGAGAAATGGCATATGTATCAGGGACTTTATGCTGCATTAATGCCCTGTACTGTGGTTCTTATAGCAATTTTGTTGCTAGTCCTGAAGTACAATTGTCAGAACACCACCACCAGTACACTTAATGCTTTGTTGATGAGTAGCTGAATATGAAGGTGGATACAAATGACAGCATTCTGGTTTATATTCTTTTGAATAAAGAATCCCTACAATTGTACACAATATTTTAAAAGCAGTCGCAATGGTACTGTATACATTGGGCATCTGATTTTTGGTTATAGCTGAAACATCCCCACTCCCAATAACCCACACCACCAGCCACTGCCCTTGTGCAAGTCAACAAGAGGCATGACAGCAGCGGCCAGATGACATCACAGGAGTAAGACCAATGACAAGCCCAAGCCACGTCATTTCCATAAAATATGCTGCCAGAGAAGTGGAAGCAGTAGAGATCTGAAGCTCCACTGGTACAAGAAGAGGTACTGTTGGAGGCAGCTGTACAACACAGGGAAGAGCTCCAGATGGCAGACCTGTGTGTGTGTGTGGGGGGGGGGATCCTGACTGCTAGTAGCAGTAAAAGCAGCAGCGCTGGTGTCGAGCCAATGCTAGGGAATAAGGCAGAAAATGGAAATCGCCGTCTGGTGTGGAAGAATTTTGAGTTCTCTCCTCCCTCTGCGTTTTCCGACAAAAAATATTTGATATCTTCTTTGGGATAACTTTGGTGACTATTTCATTCATGATTTCTTTTGTCACTGGAATTTAGGATTTTTTCTCTATAGGGAATAAGGCAGGGCAGCCTGTACAGTCTGTTTGGGCTTTAGGGCTCACCATCTGTTCATAGGACCCCAGTGACAGCCAACACAATATTCAGCTGGAAATGCTATAGAGTGGAAGTGAACATAAGGATTAGAGGAAACAGAAATGAATATAAAGAAAAAAGGGAAGTGAAAGGAGAGGAGGCAGTGAAGAGTACAAATAGGAGATGTGATCAAATGGGATACTGTACACACACCTCAGCCATGTGCATACGCCTTACTCCCAGCTGTGGATGCTTTGCAGCTGCACACAGACCTCATAAACTAGGCATGCGCGTACTCTATCCCCTGCACCCCAGCCACATGCTCACCAAACTGCATATACCATCATCTCTTGCCCCAGAGCCCTCTCACTTTCCTGGATGTACAAGTATTTGGTTGTTGTATTTTTAGCGCCCCCCCCCCCCCCCACACCAAGGATGCCAATGGAACCCTTCACAAGCTTCTGTTCTCTTTTGAACAATAACTACTTAAGTGTTTGAACACAGTTTACACGTGCAGAAGGCTCACAGGATGGTTACATTACTTCCCTCCAGTGCCATCTGCCATGTACATTATTTAGTACTACAAAAACCCTGCTCATTCAGAGCCTATAGCGAACCTACCATGCTGTAACAGCAATGCCAGGATAGAGCCTCCTTATGAAAAGGCCGCACTGCACATATTATATTGGGCCCTAGAACAGTAATACTCTACCTACTGGGGAAAACAGAACAAAGAGGACTACTAAAAGTTCACCCTTGCAGAATACCGCATCTCAGTCACACATGCAAAACTCAGACAGCCCATCACCAGATAAAAGGCAAGGGGCTGCAAATTAGAAACAGAAATATGCAGACAAAAATTTAACTCAAAACCCCAAGAAGTCAGATTCTCCATGCAGTGCAACACTGGAGAAATAGAACCAGGAATCCATTTCCTCTTTTAATGAGCAAAACACTAAAAGGCATCAGAAAAATACATCTCCCAAAGCTCACTTATTCCAAATAGTAAATTCAAAACAAAATACTTTTCTACTTTTGTGATCAAATAATTTGATCTGTTTAAATCATGTTGTTCCCAGTCTCTTTTTCCTGCTTTTCCTGTGTTGTCTCCTAGCTCTCTTTCCAAGGTCTACTGCCCAGTTGCCATTTCGCCCCTCTCCTGTTTTCATTCGTTCCTCCTTACAGCTGTCTCTGACATTAATCTCGTTCATTTCTTTCTTCCATGTCTACTTTTTCACTCAACGGGAATCAAACTCCGGAATTTGTTACCAGAGGATGTACTAAAAACTGTTAGTGTAGCTGAGTTTAAAAAAGGTTTGGGCAAGTTCCTGGAGGAAGGGTCCATAAACCATTATTAAAGAGGACCTGGAAAATCTGTTGCTTGCCCAAATACAAGCATTGTGAAACCCGTGTGTCTTTTTGGGGAAACTGCTACCTACTTGTAACCTGGATTGGCCACTGTTGGAAACAGGATAATGGGCTTGATGGACCTTGGTCTGACTCAGTATGACATTTCTTATGTTCTTATGTTTCCTTTCTGCTTATCCATTTGCACTACACCCTCCAGTTCTCAATTTCCTTCTTTTTATAATCTCCTTTCATCTCCTTCCCAGCCCATGCCTCACTCTTACCACTCTCTAGTTCTCTCATTCCACCTCTCACTCCTTCTCCAGCATCTTTTCCCCTTCTGTCTTTCATCCACTCCACTTCCACCCTTTGTACTTCCTCCCTTCCGAGCCATCACCTACTTTTCTGTGTTTATCATCCCTCCATCAGTTCCAGCTCTTTCCCTGTCCTTCATTCTCACTAGCCCAGTAGCTGCTACCACCCCCTTCCTCCACTCCCAGTCCAGCCTACTGTCTCTTACCTTTCCCCTTCCCCCTACTACAGCCCAGCATCTGTCTCCTTTCCCTTCCCTCCCTCAGTCCAGCCCAGCCCACTCCAACCCAATATCTGCCACCTTCCACTTTCCCCAGTGCAGTCCAGTATCTGTCACCTTTCCCCTTCCCTTCTCCAAGTCTGGCTCAGCCTGGTATCACTTCCTTTCCCTTTCCTCTCCCCAGTTCTCCCTCCCCTTCCCTAAACCAATTTGAGTCCCACCTCTCCCTAAGATCCTCAAATCTTTGGACCATCTCCTCTACTGCTCTCAACCACTCCCCTCACTCCACCTTCCCTGGGCTGCCAGATGTAACCCATCTTGCTGCAGCTTCTGCTGCCTCTTCATCCCCTTTTCCCTCCTTCTGCTGCCCAAGCTGAAGGATCCTGAAGCTGCCAGAGATAAAAACATCAAATTGCAGATCTTGCCGGCTCTTGCTTTCTCTCTCCTCCGTTTTTCAACCCATACTGCTGTGAACATCCTATGTTTGAACCGCGGTGGGGGGATGCTCTCTATATATGGATGCCTGTGTGGTTCAAACATCTTATGTTTGAATTGGCTGATTCTGTGCAGTTCAAACGTCAGATATTTGAACCACAAGGGCCTCAGTATATAGAGAGCCCCCTCCCCCACAGTTAAAACAGAGGTAGGGGTTGCAAAACAAAGGAGAGAGAAAGCAAGTTCCAGCAAGAGCTGCAATTTAATGCTTTACCTCTAGCAGCTTCAGGATCTATGACTGCAGGTTAAGCTGGGCAGGTGATGGGTGCTTGCCTCGGTGCCTGCCAAATACCAACTGCTGGCTGCAGCTTAGCACTGCTACAGGGTAAAACAGCTTTTCCATTGCTGGTATTAAAGATATTTTGTTTGTATACAGGGTCTTGACACTGGCTCAGAATACTGACCACAAGCTCATGTTGTATTTACGAGTATGTTTAATGATTTTGATTATGAGCCTTTCAAAGGCACAGCAAAGAGGGGCAGAAATGTTAAAGGAGTGATAAAATTAAAATTAGAATGCATACTTTCAATTACAAATTTAAAAAAAGAAATTATGAGACAAATCAAATTAACAATAATAAAAGCATTAGAAAATAACAGAAACTAATTTCTTGCCATTGGTGGTTGGCTGGATGTTATTATACTAAACATACAGAACGATTGTTGTGTATTTTTGGAGGGAGATGTTATTTGAGGTAGTTATTGCTCTGCATGCTCACACTCAACTCCTCCTTATACCTCCTGTACAGTACAAATATCTTTTTTCAGGCTGTAACAAGTATTTTTTTCCTTTTAATGAGCATCACTAGAATATTATCTTTTATGACATTTGCTGTTTGTTTCTTATACTATTCACCCTCCAGAGGCCAAAAAATAAGTCTATTGAGCCCTTTTCTCTTTGAAAATAAAGAAAAACAGCTCTGATTGCCTTTCTTGCAGGCTACTGGTATGAAAACAGTAGAAATGAAAACAAATCAAAAAGCTCCTTTTGTTTCCTGAATTCTAGAATAAAGGCTAGATTTGCACAGCACCATATTACATCACATTCATTCAGTCTTCCATGAAAGCAGAAATATTTTACTTTAGGCTTGTTTTCCTTATTGTAGCCAATTAGAGATAAAAGCATGAAATGGAGTTCTTTTTTTTAAACACACCTAAGATGGGATGGGGAGCACTTAAATGAAAATAAAATCTTTTTCCCTCACTTCCTTTTTTTTTCTATCTCATTTCTTTTTGTTGTTGTTTATATTGTTGTTAAGTTCCATCGAGTTGGTGTTGACTCATAGCGACCTTCTGGATAGTTATCCTAAACTGTGTTCAGTCTTCATTCAGGCGGCTCATTGTTAACAGAGTGGCACCCAGAGCTGCTGTTATTGTATCGATCCATCTCATTGCTGGCCTTCCTCTCTTACATTGACCTTCTGTCTTGCCAAGTATGATGTCTTTCTCTAATGATCTCTCTCTTCGCATGATGTGTCCAAAGTATGAAAGTCAAAGTCTTGTCATCTGAGCTTTTAAGGAAAGCTTAGTTTTGATTTCCTCTAGTACTGACTAGTTTGTTCTTCAGGCAGTCCATGGTATACACAGTATTTGTCACCAGCACCATAATTCAAAAGGCATTGACTTTCTTCCTGTCTATCTTTTTCACTGCCCAACTTTCGCATCCATATGACGTTATTGAAAATACCATGGCTTCAATAAGTCAGATCTTTGTATTGAGAGAGACATTTCTGCTCTTGAGAATCTTATCTAGGTTCTTCATAGGCATTCTGCCAAGAGCAATGTGTCATCGGATTTCTTAACTGCTTGTTATTTCTTTATTGATATTTGATCCAAGTATGTTAAAGTTGTCAATTATTTCAATTTCTTCTCCATCAACGATGAACTTACTGATTTTACCAGTTGTCAGGATCTTTGTCTTTTTATGTTAAGGTGCAGAACCATTTTAAGACTGTCTTCCTTGATCTTGAGAAGCAAATGTTTCAGCTTGTCTTCACCTTCAGCCAGTAAAGTGGTATCATCAGCATAGCGAAGGTTGTTGATGAGTCTTCCAACAATCTTCACCCTCAGTTGTCTTCATACAGTCCTGCTTTTCTGATGATTTTTTCTATATTTAAATTAAACAGTTAATGGGAAAATATGCAGCCTTGTCGTACACTTTTGCTGATTTAAACCATTTTGTTTCTCTTTAATCCGTTCAAACTGTTGTTTCTTGATCAATGTAAAGGTTGTGCAAGAGAACGGAATCGGGCGAAAAGGGCCTAATGCCAGTCCATTTCAGTTCACTGACACCCAAAAGATAGAGCTATAAATGTTCCATTTCTTCTTGACCACCTCCAACTTCCCTAGGTTCATGTTTCATATGTTCCATGTCCCAATATGTAAAACATCCTTGCAGCTTCTGACTCATTTCATGCGCAGTCAGCAGTCAGACGTCCTAAGGGCTTTGATCCAACCACAACATAAATGCTGGCTTTACTCTGAAAAATCTTCAGGTCCTCCCCAGTAGCCAGTTGTGCCTTCTGATCTGGGGTCTCATCTTTCAGCACTATAGTGCAATTTGTTTTGTTGAGACTATCAATTGGGTTTTCGTGACAATATACAGAAGTAGATTGCCAGGCCTTTCTTCCATGCAAATAATTCTAGTGTTGTTGCTTTTGTCACAGAAATGTGATCCTCCGCCACCAACACCATCCCATTCTGCTGCTGTCCAGATGGGTGGTTTGTCTTGATCTGGCACCTCAGCTGAGGCCTGTCCATCTTGGGAGACCCTGCCGAAGTTACGTTACAGATAGCTTAGCTCTCAGCATAACTGAGGCACACAATCCCTCACAGCATGACAAGCTGCAAACCAAGTGAGGGTTTTCCCTTTCACTTTCTTTTTTTTCTGTCTCATTTCTTTTTAGAATACACAGTTTTTGTTATCACATACTCTTGTGTGGTAGTGTATGCTTTTTTTATGTAAACTACCCAAAATAGCATGCCCTAAAATGAAACCAAAGTGACTAAAATACAAATGAATATTCCTACCTGAGACCTATCTTCTTGTTGGAAATGTCATCTTAGAGGATAACTTTATAACTGGGCGCCTAGGCAGGAAAGACACATGAAGTGCCATTTTAGAAAGAATGCCCAGATTGAATCTAGGACATCCAGGGCAAAATGTCAGATAAAACATCAGGGATATTTACCTTTTGGCCTGATTTTAGAAACCTGGATGTCCCTGAAAAGGAATGCTACCATGGCGGCCACATAGACATCCCTATTACAAAAACGTGGCATAAGGAATTCTGTCCTATGGTGAATGCACCTCCATGCAAGCTCTTTTGCATGTGGGAACATGCATCAGCATGCCCAGCTGAAAATAAGTGCCCTCATTTCCCTGCAGGTTTCGCTATTATTATGAAAAGTGTAGAGGGTATCAGAGTATCTTCTTTGCCATGCTCTCCAGGTATCTTGATGGCAGAATGAGAGCTTTTCTTATACCTATTAGTGTCCTGGATGAGGGCTAGATATGGATGTTTCTGCTAGTGGGTGGTGATATGCTTACTGTTTCGGGAATCAGGCACGCACATCCATCTTGCCTAAAGTGCCCGAGTCATGCCTCTGTCACACTCCTTTGCGATTTGAACATTCTCGCGCTAGGGTCATCTATAGAACTGGCTTTTAAAATGGCTAAAGGTGCCCATATCAGATGTCCAAAGCATGAATAGGGTTTCTAAAATAACCCCATAGGTACATACAGTATCTTGTGCCTATTTTATGAAGGCAAACAAAAAAAAACCCACAATTAACTGAGGCACGACGGACGCGGTGCTCCCCCTTTTTCTCCCCCACCCCCCAGATTGTCCCCCTCCTCCTTCTCAATATTCTCACAACAACAATGTTGGGAATACCACTGGTCACAGCTTTATTCATTTAACCATATCCAACAACAACTTCAGCCAAACATCTTAACCATTACATCCATGGAAATGTCTCACCAGCCATGTGGGTAGCAAAGTGACTTCATTTCCACTTCCGCCATGGACAGGCCCACGGCTATCAATGTTCTACCCCCCCCCCCCCCACCCCTTTCCGGCTTCGCCATATTATTAGCAAAAGCCCACAGGGGTTATCGGGGTCGGGGGTACCCCACCCCCACCATAATAATAGCTAAGGCTCCGGACCCTGGAAACCTCCTGGATCCCGCCTCCCCCTTGGTCGCTGCAACACCCCATTGTAGCCCATCACCTGGCCCCCATCTAAGGGCGAGCAGGCAGTTTGCCAGCTACCTTCCTCCCTGGCTCTCAGGCAATGTCTCCGCTCCTGCCACTCTCCGTTTAAAACCCCTTCCCTCCTGAAGCCCCCCCCCCCCGGCTCCTGATTGGCTCCCGCCACCGCCACTCACCCACGGCAGCCAATCATTTCAAATAATGCCTCCCCAGCCTCACGTGATGCCTTCTCTCCTCCCAGCCCCGCTGAACCTCTGTACCACACAGTGCGCCGCTGGCCCGGTTACCCGCAGCCGTGAGGTACATGGCCCCGCGGCCTTGTTTATAACCAAGGCATGACAGACGTGGTGCTCCCCCTTTTCCTCCCCCAAACCCCAGATTGCCCCCCTCCTCCTTCCCAATAATCACACAACTACAATGCTGGGAATACCATTGGTCACAGCTTTATTCATTTAGCCATATTCAACAACAACTTCAACCAAACATCTTAACCATTGCATCCATGGAAATGTCTCACCAGCCATGTGGGTAGCAAAGTGACTTCATTTCCGTTTCCACCACGGACAGTCCCATGGCTATCAACGTTCCACCCCCCTTTCCATCTTCACCATATTATTAGCAAAAGCCCACAGGGGTTATCCAGGTCGGGGGTACCCCACCCCCACCCTAATAATAGCTAAGGCTCCAGACCCCAGAAACCTCCGGGATCCCGCCACCGGCTCAGGTGACCTCCACATCCCTGAGCCGCCCCCCCCCCCCAAAAGCTGCAACCAGCGAACATTCTGCTTGAGAACATATTCCACGGCCTCCTGCCAGTCATTGAAGAGCAAGTCCAAACCTACTGGGGATAAATTACCCCATCTTACCTGTACAATCCTGCACATGCTTTTTCTACCCAGGGATGCTGCATTTGGTAACCTCCTTGCTCTCCCACCCAGCAGCCTATCTGGCGATTGATCTTGGTCAGACCCCGGGACCAATGCTGCTGATCCCAGCAGGCTGGCTGTGGAATAATAACCGACCATAACAAAATGACATCCTGGAACATTCGCAATACTTCCTCCAAATCTTGTTTAACTGCCCTAATCAACTGTTTACGGTCCAGGAACCCAGGTCATTGCCTCCCAAGTGTATCAGGATTATTTCAGGCCACTCCTTCCTTCGACTGTTTTGCCGCAGCAAAAGCAAAAGCTGCGGCCAATGCAGACCGCACCCGCCCAGCCATATGACAGTCACCTCCGTCGCATCTAGCCCAATGTTAAGCCCCACTGGGCGTACTGCAGCTCGTTGTTCAGCCCAGTGCACGAATGAGTGGCCAATCAACCAGCATGTACCAGGATTCCTTTCACCATCTGCAAAGAAAATCAACAGTTAGCAGCCACCTCCTAACACCGCTCCCCGCTCATAACCGCACATATCCGTGAAATGCTCTAGAGCGCCAACGCCCAATGCATTGAATCTCCCTGTTGGGCAACCCCACTGCTGCCGCATTGGTCACTGCTCCGATATGGAAGCAATGCGGGGAGTACCGCAGAGGATCAACGCCCATCTGCCATAGAGCCAACCTCAGCACTGCCGCAAACTGAAAGCGCGTCAAGAGGCTAGAATCCTCATGCAAAAATAGCCTCCCCCCCACCGCTGGCTGCATTTGCAAGTATTTTTGCAGGGATGCCACCAGACATGTCCAAAAGTTCCCCAGAGCCCTTAACACCACCCAGTGACCCTTTCTCATCTGATCCATCTTGGACTTGGTGAGCAAAATGTGCATTTTTTCCTCCCCTAATCGGACCTGGTGCCTCTCCATCCCACTCCCCCCATAGACTGACATGACCCTGCTACCAACTCGCCCACTCGAAGGGCCCCAAAAATGCCAGACAAAAAACTGCCTGGAACATAGTGGCTTCATAATGAGAACGCGTCACCTGCGGCAACACTGCACAGATTTGCAGCAGCAAGTCATGCATAATTGGCATTCGACCAACTTGCGGCATGGGCTGAGACTGCTCCAAACCCTGCAACATGCTACGCATCAGGAACCCGCCTCCCTGGAAGCCCCAGCCAACCGCTCGCGCAAAAAAGGCAAACCGCACAGCTGCTTTTGACACCCCCGCAGCCTTTGCAGAGATCACATATTCTGCCATCAGCTGATCTTCCACCTGCCCTGACTGCCATCTCCGAGTCATGAGGAAGTCCACCACCTTGTCGCAGCCATGTCGATAAGCCGCCCATGTCGCCGATGACACCGACTTCTGCAGCAGCAGCAGCATTTCCCCAGGCCAATTTGCCATAAGTGCTCCGGAACCCTCGCTCCCTCGGGATCTGCCTCCTGTGCCAGCGTCCTGAACAGGTCCCACTTGAAACAAGAAAGAGCATCGGAAATCTTGTTAGTGCAGCCTGGTATATGATGAGCTTTAACAGACACATTCAATTGCAAACAGGTCAAAACAACTGCTCTCATTAATGCCGCCACCACCAAACAACGAGGCGTATAATGGTTGATCACACTAACCACCGACTCATTATCACACCACCACACCACTCTGCGATTACGCAACTGCTCCAGCCACAGCTCCAACGTCACTAAGATCGGGAACAGCTCCAAGAAGGTGAAATTGCCAGCGATACCCGCCGCCTTCCATGCCTGTGGCCAACCCTCCACGCACCAAGAACCACCAAAGGAGATACCTAAATCTCACCCCCCCCCCCCGCTGCATCCGTAAAGAGCTGTAGGTGCGCACTAGAGATCGCCGCCTCCATCAGAACCGAAGTCCCATTGAATTGCCGCAAAGACACATCCCAGACTCTCAAATCTGCCCGAATACTCTTCACCAATTTGATGCGATGATGAGGCTTCCATACCCCAGCCATGGCTACCGCCAATCGTCGCACAAACACCCATCCCATCGGTATCACCCTGCTTGCGAAATTCAAAGAGCCTATCAAGGCCTGCAACTCTCTCAACGTTATCTTACGTGATCCCAAAACATTGGCCACCAAAACTCGCAACCTCACTACCTTTTCCACCTGCAATCGTGCCACCATCTCAATGATATCCAACTGCACACCCAGAAACGTGATGCTCGTCGCTGGACCCTCAGTTTTCTCTGCCGCCAAGGGTACCCCCCATAAATGTGACAATTCCACAAATCCATCCAGAAGCTCCCGGAACCGTAACGACTCTGCCTCACCGACAAACAGGAAGTCATCCAAGTAATGCACTACATTCACACATCCGACCTTTTGAACTAAGGCCCAATGCAGAAATGTGCTAAACTTTTCGAAATAGGCACACGAAATGGAACATCCCATCGGCATGCATTTATCGAAATAGCTGCTCCCTTCGAAGCAAAACTCCAACAATGGGAATGCTGAGGAATGAACTGGCAGCAATCAAAAGGCCAACTCAATGTCCACTTTCGCCATCAGAGCCCCTGTGCCGCATCTGCGAACCAATCCCACCGCCGCATCAAAGGAAGCATATCGTACTGCGCACAACTCAGTCGGGATACGTTCATTTACTGAGGCGCCCTCAGGAAAAGACAGGTTATGAATTAACCTGAACTTCCATGGTTCTTTCTTTGGTATAATTCCCAACGGGGAAACCACCAAATTAGCAAACGTCCGTTCTGAGAATGGCCCAGCAATTCTGCCCAACTGCAACTCCCTCCGCAACTTATTCCTCACTATGTGGGAAAAACGTCTAACCGATACAGCATTCTGAGCCGGTACCGATTCTACTGTTCCAATCACCGGTATACCAAACCCATGCATAAACCCTTCCTCCAGCACCCCCCTGTCCCTCCGCCTCAGGTACCGCCACAACCATGGATGCAAGGCTTCCAGCTGTATCGGCATGGGAGCCAGTCCTTGTAAATCAGCACTATTTGGGACCTGGGAGGGGGTAGTGGCAGCTCATCTTTTGGGGGTAGTGGCAGCTCATCTAACCCAACATGAAAACGGTTAGCCGCCCCTCCCCCTATGGCTGTATCCTGTCCCCCAGCCGACCTAGCTATGATCATATGAAGAGCTTAAGTAACAGTTGTATATAACTCTATGTAAATTTTATGTGTATATATCTTATAAATAGTTTCCCTGTTATTCTCCCCTTATGACTGTACCCCTGTTCTATGTAAGCACATTGTGTTATGTAAAAACATTGTTGCATTGTTCAGTTGTAATGTAAACCGCACTGATCTTAATAGCGCGGTATATAAGAAAAACAAATAAATAAATAAAATAAATAAAATTTGAGGGCGGAATGCACTCCGCCACAGATAGAACACACATGCCGAAACTTGCAATCATGAAAAGGGCAGGATGACTTGTTGAATCGCCAGCAAATATCTCCCGCTCCATCGCCCCCCCGTTCTCGGCAACATGTGGGCCCCTCCCCCCGAAAGGGCCACCCCGTGCCTGCCGCAGCTCCCCCCCAGCTCCCCCCCTGTTCCCCCTAAACCTCCCGCCCCAGTTTTGGCTGACATTTGCGTCAACCACAAACTAATGTCCTGCATTCCCAAGACAATAATTTATTCTCCTCCATTTTGTCCCTAAATTTTTCATCGTAGTTAAGCCAGGCCCAACCTTCATGTGTTTGAGCCGCCTCCAAAATAGAATCCGTATATGCTAATAGTGTCCCATATTGCTCCGGATACTGATGCTTCCACACACTTGCGAGCCGTAAAAAAGCCCTAGTCCAATTCACGATGTTACGTGACACTTTCTTGACCCTTCTGGCCTTCTTGTCCTTCTTTCTCTTCTTTCGGCTTTTGCCCGACCTCCGTCGGCCTTCCAATAAACGGAGAATGTCTATATACCGTCTCTTCCTAATCTTCCGGTGCAGGGTTCTCAGAACTCCCTCCCATAACTCTGAATAAGACATCAGCATAGGTGTACCCCCACTCCCCCCAACCCCTTCAGCGGCGGCTCCACCTGCTATCCATCTCCCCCGAAGTGGATGACGAGGACTCTCTGGACGATGAAGAGGAAGTATCCGAACTGCGATGCCGCCAACAGGAATGTCTCCTTTTCTTCCGCAACTTTCCTCCCACCCCCCACGTGCGCACCCGCCCCTTTGTCCACCCCCCCTTGCTCCCTACTTATAACTCACCTGCTGGTCCAATATCGTCCCCCACATCCGGATGCTGCTTGCCAGGACGCCCTCCATCACACTCTCCCACTGCAGCGCTCGACTCCACAGCATCCACTCGCGCTGGCCCTCCAACCGTGTGCCCTCCAGGCTGCTGCCACGCTGTGGGTACCTGTGGAGTTAAAAAGGGGAACACAAGGGGGGATTACCTGGGGCCAAGAGGGTTGGCACGCCCCCAGCCATTCCGCCCTGGAGGTCCCCTGCCCCCTCTCCGCCAGTAGTCCCATGCCGGGGCTCTGCACACAGCATAATACCTGGCAGGCATGAATGGCCCCATCCCCTGCCCTCCTAGGCTGGCCGACATCCCCCCAACCTTCCCTCCTGTCACAGCCCCCCACGCCTGGGCAGGAGGCACACCCTGCCCCTGACCAACTGCCATCTCAACCTGCGGGACCACCACCCCCGCTCTCCCGCCCTCCATGTCCAGTACCCTGCTGGATGGAACCCCCGGACTTGACCCCCACACCCCCTCACCCGGGCCCTACCCCGACCCCTCCTGGGCATACTTGAGGCTTCCGTACGCTGTCCTCTGGACTTCATAGCTCCTGCAAACCCCCCCCCTCCCCGACACTGCCGACCTTCCACGTTGTCCTTTACTCCTCCTCTCCCAGCCCACCACACCTGAAATGCCTTCCACACCTTGTGGAGGCCCGTTCTGGTGCTGTGCTGCCCTTCCTGCCCCAAGCCCCTTCCCAGGCTGGCCTCTACGAAGCGGCATGATTCTGTCTATAAGTTATGGTTTTCAAGCTTCCACCCTCCTTGCCTGAGTCTTCCGATCGGTACAGAGTGTATCTGGAACTCAATCCTCCCTCCACGTGGCCGGCCAGACTCCTGCAGGCTCCGACTTCTGCTGCTGCGTCATGCACACTGCCCGTGCAGGCACCGCTGTCAGACAATCTCCCCTGCTGGCTCCTTCCCACTCCTGCCGCTCTCTGCCTCTCCAGCCAAAAAAACCCCACCGAAGCGGCAGCTCCCAATTGCCAGCTACCTTCCTCTCCGGCTCTCAGGCAACGTCTCCGCTCCCACCACTCTCCGCTTCAAACCCATTCCCTCCTGCAGCCCCCCCCCCCGGCTTCTGATTGGCTCCCGCCACCGCCACTCACCCGCGGCAGCCAATCATTTCAAATAATGCCTTCCCCAGCCTCACGCGATGCCTTCTCTCTTCCCAGCACTGCTGAATCTCCATACCGCACAGCGCGCCGCCGGCCCGGTTACCCGCGGCCGTGAGGTACATGGCCCCGCAGCCTTGTTTATTATAGAAAAGTCAGACAAATATTCTCAAGGGAACCAAATACGGTCCCGATAATTTTTTCGGGGGGGGGGGGGGAGAGAAGGGCCATCAAAATCTTCATGAGAGCCACAATTCATGTCTCTCAATCTGTAATTTCATCATTGACCCACAGTCTCATTTCTTTATGAGTATAAAAATCAAATCAGTTGAAATATCAAAATATCTTCTCACAATAGACCAAACCAGCTATCAGCACTTGTTTGAAGCAATGAAATTTGGTGCTTGTTCACAGACCCGGTTTTGAAATCAGCTCCATCTGCAGCATGTCCTTATTTGTATGTTCCTCCCATTGCCAGAACATCCCTTTTGAAAATACCACTTCACAGGTCTCTTGGGTAATTACAGACAAAAGCAGTGTTTATTTCTTCATTAATAGAATATCCCATCAAAATAACAGGCCAAAAAGACATGTTGAGGTTTAGATTTATTCACCCTACCTAACACCACCAGCAAGAGCTTACCTACTCTTTTTATCTCCTAATTGAACACACATATGGGTAAAAGTACATATGCTGATATACCATGCAGATGTTTCTACCAACACAGAGGTTGGACAGTGCTCAAAAAAAAATTTTATGTGCACATGCTCAAAGAAATGCCGTCTCTGCATCCCATTAGAAAATACTTTTTATTCTATGTCTTCTTCAATTAAAGTTAATTAAGATTTGATTTTACTTGGAATACTGAGAAGACACCCTAAGGATAAAAAATCAGTCACCAAATCTCCCCAAAATGCTGTACAAATATACTTTTTGGGAGCATGATGCCTACTATGATCAATAAGCAAATGTAGCAAATAATATGGAGATGGATTTCTTGTGATTCACAAGCATATTGTAATCTGGGCTTCTTGAATTGCTTCTTTTTAAAATGTAGTCTATTTTTAGATTTAAAAATAAAAATGAGCCTTCATACAGAATTCTGCGCACTGAAGAATAGTATTCTAGCCAGATGGACCTTTCCAATAAGCTGTGACTGTATTTTACACAAAACTATTAATTGAGTGTGTTGTGATTAGATCATTCATATAAGGAAAAGTACTTCACCAAAATGATGGGCTGTAAGTTTTGAATGCTGAATCATGAATTTGCTTTGAGAATGTAAATGAGATGCTCTGCTCCTTTCCCTCTATATTTTCTGACAAAAACCCTAATTCTCAAAATGTTCCATGCGATTCTTAGGAAGCACTAAATTGCCGTTTCCTCTTTTTTGGGGGCTTTTTTTCAAATTTCGACAGTCATGAAAATCTCAGGAATGTCCATATAGGAAATATCAGTTAAAAAACATTGTCACTTTCAAATGCAGACAGCTATATACAGGGTGGCCCAAAAAAGTGAGAACATCTCGTAAATTAAAAGCTTAAATAGTTGACTTATTTACCCTTTTTAGCTATATAACATCTTTATTTCGACAATTTCCGGTCGCCATCTTTTTTTTTTTAAATTTGTCAATCATTTATATCTGACTTTTTGAATTTTTAAATAACTTATATGCTATGCAATGTTCTCACTTTTTTTGGGCCACCCTGTATCTAGCCTCAAATGAAGAGCAGGGAATTTCTTATGTGATAACTGAGTGACGGGGTAATTTTATCAGCAGTTAAGTATCCCCCTAGTTTGGCAGCATTTTAGTCATTTACTTACTGTATGTACGTATATGGCCTTTTATAAATGCATACCTGTATAAATGTACTGGCACCACCAGGGGGCGCTCTCTGGTCCAGGTACACCATAAATTCCACTCCAAGTAATGCTGGTAGGCTGGCCACCGACTCAACCAGCTGTTCCAGTGCTATAAGTCCAACAGCAATTCAGTTCAGTGATTATTTTAATAAAGCGCACCAATTACTGTTATGACAATCATTCACATAGGTCCCCAGTGCTCAGGATATCAGCGTGCCGTACTGCACATAGCTTCCAGACACAGTTCCAGATGGCAGAGTTCAAGAATACACACTCTGTTATTAGAGTCACAAAGATAGCGTTTAATCTCTTAGCCAAGTTAACTCGTCTTGCCCTAGCCATTCAGCCCCTGCTTCTCTCTGCAGTCTGTAAGTTACTGCAGGGCGACTAACATACAGTGCAGAGAAAAGCAGGGAGATCGGTAATCAATGGGAGCAGCAGCAATCATTGTGGGGAATGAAAGGCTGACTGCAAAGTTCGTTCCACGCAGTGATCGCCGATCAAGCACTGCTCCAACAGATCACTAATCACCCTGCAGTTCTCTGCAGTCTGTCAGTTACCGCGGCAGTGACTGACAGACTGTGCAGAGAGAAGCAGGGAGATTGGCAATCAGTGAGAGCAGCACTTGATCGGCGATCACTGCGGGAGACAAACTCTGCATTTGGAGAGTTAATTTCCCAGGCAGTGGTTGGCTAGATGATATGTCTTTTGCCCAGTTAAGGGGCTAAATAACGACGACAATCTTTACGTTATTGTTATATAGTATTATATAATCATTATTGTTATATAGCATTATTAAAAGGATATAGCGTTATTAAAAGCAAATAGCGTTATTAGAAAAGGTACAGAGAAGAGTTACCAAAATGGTAAAGAGGATGGAAGGATACCCCTATGAAGAGAGGCTAAAAAGGTTAGGACTTTTCAACCTAGAAAAGAGACGGCTGAGGAGAGATATGATAAAGGTCTATAAATTAATGAATGGAGTGGAACAGGTAAACGTGGAGCGATTGTTTATGCCATCAAAACATAGAAAGAATAGCGGACATGCAATGAAGCTACAGTATAACCTATTTAAGAATAATAAAAGAAAATATTTTTTTCACAACGCAAAATCAAACTCTAGAATACGTTAGCAGAGGATGTAGTAAAAACTGTTAGTGTAGTTGGGTTTAAAAAAGGTTTGGACAAGTTCCTGGAGGAAAGGTCCATAAATCATTATATAAGGGGACCCGGGAAATATACTGCTTGCCAGAATACAAACATTGTGGAGCCTGTGACTTTTGGGTACTTGTGACCTGGATTGGCCACAGTTGGAAACAGGATACTGGGCTTGATGGACCTTGGTCTGACCCAGTATGGCATATCTTATGTTCTTACATTGCCTGCCGCCGGCACTGTCAGTTGCAGATCAACATAAGGAGGAACTACACCATTCACATACCTACTTCCTTCCAGCTGGTAAGGACTTGGCTGCCTCTAGTCCGATCCTCAGTTTCCAGGCAGCTCCAGCAAGCTCCAGCCATCACTTTGCCCCTGCACTGGGAGAGACAGCTCCCCCTCCTCTCTGAGGTTTTTACCTCAAATAGCAGGTTGGCAAACAACAAGATAAGTTCACAAACAAATACTGGCTTATCTCTTGCACAGGAGTGAATTCCTCAACATTTTCTACATTTCCCTTGGGGAAGGGAGTGCAAGAAAGGATAACCTCTTAAACGGTCTTTAGGTTTTTTATTCCTTATCACCAGGCAATAAATCAATAACTCACTTGATAACTAAGGAACAGTCCATAGACTCATTAGCCTCAGGTGAGGAATCCAGTAAAGCCTGAGCCACGTCCATCTGTTCTTCCTCTGTTGGCTGCAATCTGCTCACCAGTAGCTCTCCCCAGCTACCTCAGGAGAAATGAATGCAGCATTTCCAGGACTGGGAAATTCCTTCCCCCCTTCTAGCCTGTTCTCCCTTACCAACAGCTTGCAGAGATCAAATGGGGGCCTGGGTAGGGCTCTGACCTTTTCCCCAGTAACGTCCTGGTCCTCCCCCTTCTGCTAGACTCAGGTTTTCACAGCACCTCCTTTGGTCCCTCCAGACCACAGTAAACACAATGGCATGATAGCATGTACTTTGCTGCTGGGCACGTACATGTGCAGAGTAAAGGAAGAGTATCGATGGAGCTCACAGACATGTGCAGAATTATGGAATTTACACAGATACAAGGGTATGATGGCTAAAACCAGCCTTTCAGGTGTTGTCTGTTGTGTCTTTTGGTTTATGTATGGGATCAGAATTTTTTAGATGAAATCCCTTAATATAGCCCATCTAGAAGTATTAGAGGCCCTTTAACTAAAGTACACTAAGTGGTTTAACGTGCGTTTTAGCACTTGGTAACTGTCGGCATGGGGCCGTAGTAATTCTCAGGCATGCCAATTACTGTGCGCTAAATCACACTGTAACCACAAATCATGCAACAGAGTGGGGAATGGGTGGGTTGGGGCAGAGAGTGAGCATGGTGAGCACATTGTGGTTAGCAGGGGGGCGCGTGTCAGTGTTGCAGTTAGCGTGAGTAGAGTACCCTTAACAACACCGCAATGTTAAGTGCACCTACATGCAGTAACTGCTAGGAACACGCTGGTCATACCTCGACAGTTACCATGGAAGCCTTGCATTTAATGCATACTAGTTTAGCACTAAAATGCACTGTAAATTCAAAATCCTGCTGCGTTTTAGTAAGAGGGCCCATTAGTGTTTGTCAGGCTAGAAATATTTTTAAATAAATAGAGAGCCGGATTACTGCATGGCAGTAGGAACATCTGTTATCAGCATCAAATGGCTCTCTGGCAGTTTGAGCCAGGCAGCTGCCTGCATTCAGGTGTTGATCATGAAGTCTCAGTCTCAAAAGATTAGTGTGAGAACACAGGCAGCCATGTGGCTTAGACCCAGAGCTGTGTGATGCTGACAGTGTCTGTTTCTGCTACCATGTGGTGAGCAATGCATGAATCATATCAATAGTTGGTTGGGCCAGGACCCAAGTGGCCCAACGCATTGTATCACCACATGAAGGGAAAATGTGCATGCTATTTTATTGCACATGTACCTGAGGGCAAACGAAGGCAGGATTAGGACAGTAAAGGGAAATGATAGTACATGCTGTGACTTTATTTTTAAATCATTGCACTTACTTTGTGGTAAATACTTTGAAAGTCTTTCAATGCAGTAGAAGCTCTGTGGATAGCTATCCTTTGGAAACTAGCTTGCAGGTCCATGGATAGCCCACTGGAAGTCTCACTAATGATATATATAATGGTCTAGAGGCTACTACCCCCCCCCCTCCTTTGAAAGATGCAATTACTTTAATTTTTCACATTACCTATGCTATAAAAAGTCCTAATATATAGTTTATTTGACATTGCTTCGTCATACCTGCTGGTTCCTTTATTGAATCTCAGTCACTCTGGGCTGGGGACTCTTATTCCCATTGTACTAAGGCTACTCATATGAATTCAATTAATCCATGTCTAATGTCTCTAATATTTGAATATTTTATATTTTACCCTTTATATGCTGCTTGAGATAAGGCTTGCATGCCTACTGTTTTCATTCACTGTTACTGTATTTATTTCCTCTGCTAAATTTCCCTGATAATCTCAGTGTCTTAAGACTTTTACTTATCTGTATCTTATTCTTTTTTATGTATTCTACTTTATTTCATTTATTTCACCTTTATTCCCCCCCCTTCTTCTAACTTTACTTACCCTCTCTGTCATTTCTTATGGCTCCACATCATTCTTTGCTCCTTTTTCTTATTTCTTCTTATTATTTATTTGAACGTTTTTTTTTATACCGCGACTTCCAGCGATCAGTGGCGGTTTGCATGGCACTACAACCTAGATGTACATGGAACATATTTAACCATTACATAATTTAAACAAGGAACTTAGAGCAAGAACTATATACATACCAGTGCACACTACTGCAGAGGCATAGTGAAGGCTGGATTCTCTTAACTAATTACAATGAGTTGAAGTATGGAAATAGCATGTTAGGCCGTTGGGGTAGGAGGGAGGGTGGAGTTATTGGATGTATTTTTTGATAGGTGAGCATTATAATATTCTGAGAAAAAGTGTGTTTTTAATTCCTTGTGGAATGTTAGGAGATCTTTGATAGTTCTTATTTGGTCAGGGATAGTGTTCCAGAGTATAGGCGCTGTTATCTGAATGCCTTTTTGCTTGTATACTGTTTGGTTTTGCGTATTAGGGATGCTACATGCAGGTTTTTTTTGCATGCTTTCGCTTGTGTCTGGTGTCAGTTTGAGATTTTATTATAGTGGAGAGGTAGGAGGGGGAGATACCGTTGCATAATTTAAAAGCAGTGAGGATTTGCTTGTATTTAATTCTGGATGTTACTGGGAGCCAGTGAAGGTTATATAGTATGGGGGTGATGTGGTCAGATAGGTTGGACTTGGTTATTATCCTGGCAGATACATTTTGGACAAGCTGAAGAGTGTGAATAGACTTCTTTGGGAAACCTTGTAAAATACTATTACAATAGTCTAAATAAGGGTTCACTAGTACCTGAACTATTGTACAAAATTCTTGTAGGTCTAGAATTTGTCTCAGGTGTTGAATAGTTTTTAGTTTATAGAGTATTGTTCTAGCAGTAAGTTTGATCTGTGATGTCATGTTTAGGATCCCGTCAATAATGACCCCTAGGTATTTGACTTCTTGTTTGACTGGCAAGATTAAATTGATTGGCAAGATTAAATTTTTATGATCCTCCCTACCTTCTTCCCCACTCCACCAACCTAATACCCCCCTCTTTATCACTCTCCCTATTTCCTCCCCATCTTATCCTATACCCTTTCCTCAGTTTTTGAGCTTCGCCTTCTCCTTCCTCTCATTTATCCCTCTCCTTCCTCTCTAAAACAACCTCATTTCCGTTTCTGACGTGCTGTCTCCTCTCTCCCTCGCACTCTTCTTCTCCTTCTCCTTCTGTCCTCTGATGACATTAATCACAACCCTGGCCCCCCTTCACTTCCCTTTCACTCCCATATTAGTTTCTCTCTCCACTACCCTAATCTCATCCACATCATTTTCCTTTCCCCCTTCCTCATTCCCCTTCTCTTGTGCTTTATGGAATGCTCATTCCATTTCTAATAAACTTCCCTTTACCCATGATCTCTTTATCTCTCGTGCTTTCCATATTTTCGCTCTTACTGAAACCTGGCTTCTCCCTGATGACACTGCTTTGGTTTCTGCCCTCTGCCACAGCGACTGTCAATTCTCCCACTCTCCTCAACCCAATAGCCACAGGGTGGTGGTGGGTCTCTACTTTATTCTTCTTGCCAATTTCAACCCTTCCTTTTCCCTCAATCTCATTCCTTTCCCTCCTTAGAAGTCCATTTCATTTGTCTTTTTAATCCCCTACCTCTCTGGATCACTGTCTTCTATAGACCCCCTGACAAGTCCTCTTTTACTTTCCTCACTGATTTTGACTCTTGGCTCTCCTTATTCCAGGATTCTTCTTCCCCCACCTTTATTCTTGGTTTCTTAAATTTTCATATTGATAACCCCTCTGACCCCTATACATCCAAGGTCCTTTCCCTTACCTCCTATTTCAACCTCCAACTTTGCTCTTCTGCCCCCACTCATCAGTTTGGTCACTGCCTTGACCTCGTTTTCTACACTGTTTACCTTTTAATTTCCATACCTCTGCTCTTCGCTTATCTGACCATCACCTGTTATGTTTCACTCTTCATTACTCTCCCCCTCATTCTTGCCCAATCTCCTCCTGCCTTTTTAGTAATCTTCATGCAATAGATCCACTGACTATCCCCTACTGTCTCATCTATTCTCTCTTCCTCTTTGTCCTCTAAGTCCATTGACGAAGTCATAACTTCCTATAATAATGTTCTCTCCTCTATTCTGGATACCCTTGCTCTGCCCATTCCATGTCCTGTGAGGCGCACCTCATCTCACCCATGGTTGTCTTCAACTACCCATTACCTATGTTCCTGTGCCTGCTAAACTGAGTGCTCAAATCCCACTCTCTCTCTCTGACTTTCTTCGCGACAAATTCATACTTTCTTCTTTCCAGGCTGCCGTTGCACTCACTAAGCAAAATTATTTTCTCCATCTGACTAACAGTCTTGCATCTAACCCTCGCCATCTCTTTTCTACTCTCAGTTTTCTTCTTAAGGCACCTCCACATCCAATTCCTCCTTCTCTCTTTGCCCAAACCCTAGCAGACTATTTCCATTGAAAAGTGCATACGATTACTCTTCAATTCCTCACTAAATCTTCTTCACCCCTCTTCCCCTTCTCCATCACCAACTTTTCTCCTCAACCTCTATCACCCTTTCATCCTTTTCTAAAATCTGTAGAGGAAACTTCTTCTTTACTCCTCTAAGCTCACTATGGGCCCGATTCTGTGCCACGAATAGTGGGGATGGATGTCGCAACAAGACATCCATCCCTGCTCTTCATGCCTTCCCCTGCCGGCGTCTAACCTCCCTGCTGGTTGTGTGGGGAAGTTAGATGGGTGGGGATTGGGAAGGGGCGGCTCGGGGACGGAGTCTGGGTGGGTGGTGGGCAGTCATCAGCCCTGGACAAATAGGGCCGATTCAAATGTCGGCCTTGTACATCAGGGTCAGCAACTTGTGCAGGCAAGTTATTCCACCTCAGAGGTGGAATAACTTCCTTGGACATATTTTTATTTCCTGCCTGGGGTGCAGATGGAGCAGGAGGGCCAGAGGACATTCCCCACAGCCCGACCCTGGCCTTAGGAAGCTAAATCGGGTGGTCAGGCTGCGGGGAAGAAGCTCTTTTTTTCCAGCGGCTGGCATTGCGGCTTTTAAATGGAACCGCGGTGCCATGGCAACTGGATGTCATGACACTGCGGCTCCATGTAAAAACCCTGACTGGGTTAGTCAGGCTTTTCCTGAATGTGCAGGCTGGACTGAATTGCAGTCCTGGCCTGCATGTACAGGACTGATCGCGATTCTGATCCCGTGTGGTTAGATGTGCCCTGCAGGATCAGAATCGCTACCCCCTCTGTATTTCTGCTCAAACCGGATGTACAGAGGGGCTGTATGTCCGGGATGGAATGAGCCTGTATCTGTTCTTCTGATCTTATCCCCACCCATCTCCTCAAATCTATCTCCTCCTCCATCCACCCTTCATCTCACATATTCACAACTTTTCGCTTTCCACTGCAACCTTCCAAGCATCCTTCAAACATACTTTAATCACTGCTCTTCTCAAAAAACCCTTATTTGACCCTATTTGTCCTTCTAATTATCGACCCATCTCCCTTTTCCCATTAATTTCCAAAATTCTTGAACACGCAGTTCTCCACCACTGTATCTAATTTCTCTCCTCTCCAACCCTCCTTGATCCACCCCTCCTTGATCCACTTCAATCTGTTTTTCGTCCATTTCATTCTACTGAAATGGCTCTTGCTGAAGTCTCAAGTGATCTGTTGCTCACTAAGTCCAAAGACCTTTACCCAGTTCTTACTCTTCTCAATCTTTCTGCTGCTTTTGATATTGTTGATGACCTCCTCCTCCTTGACACTTTATCCTCTCTTGGTTTTAAAGGCCCTGTACCGTCTTGGTTCTCTTCTCTCTCCAATTGCTCTTTCAGTGTTTGTTCTGTAGGTTCCTCCTCTTCTGCCATCCCTCTCTCTCAGTTGGTGTTTCTTAAGGGTCCTGGGCCCTCTCCTCTTCTCTCTCTATACCCAGTCCCTTGGTACCCTCATCTCTTCCCATGGCTTTCAGTATCATTTTTTATGCTAATGACTCTCAAATCTACACCAGATATCTCTCCTTTGCTCCAAACTTGTATCTCTACTTGCTTATGTAACATTGTCGCCTGGATGTCTCACTGCTGCCTAAAACTGGATATGGCTAAAACTGAATTTCATATCTTTCCCCCTAAGCCCTCTTCCCCTTACTCTTTCCTCTATCACTGTTGACAAAACTCTTCTTCCTGTTTCCTCAGCATACAACCTTGGGGTCATCTTTGGCTCCTCTTTTTCCTTCTCCACACATATTCAACTTATAGCTAAAACCAATTGTTTCTTTCTTTGCAATATTAACAAAATTCATCCCTTCCTCTCTGAACAAGGCTCTTGTCCAATCTTTGGTCACCTCTGATCTTAACTATGACTTGCTGGTCTCCTCAGTGTCATCTCTCTCCTCTTTAATCTGTCCAGAACTCTGCTGTGTGGCTAAACTTCCACCAGCCCAGATACACTCATATAACCCCTCTTTTAAACTCACTTCGCTGGTTCCCCTTCTGTTTCCAAATCCAATTCAAACTTTTCCTTCTAACATATAAATGCATTCACTTTACTGCCTCTCATTACCTTTCCTTTCTTCTCTTTCCCTACACCCCTCCTCATGAACTCCGCTCCTCCTCTGGCTTTCTTCTCTCTATGCCCTTTTCTTCTTCTGCAAACTCCAGACTTTGATCTTTTCACTTTGCTGCTCCTTATGTATGGAACAAACTTTCTCTATCTTTCTTCAAGTATCTTCTCTCTCCCTGTTCAAATCCATGCCGCATTTGGATCCTAATCCTTTGTTCTCATTCTGTCTCCTTCCCAGTTTGAACTCCCCTTGTTTCTCTTGTATTGTTCTGTCTGTCTTGATTAGATTGTAAACTCTATGAGCAGGGACTGTCTTCTTTATATGTCTGTTCAGGTTGCGTATGCCTTGTAGCACTATATAAATGATTAATAGTAGTAGTAGTGGTAGTAGTATTGGTAATACCTCTACGTATGCCCCCTATCATTTCTCTGGCTTTATTATTATTTGTTTAGATTTTTTTTTTCATTCTATTTTGTGACTTTGAGATCAGGAAATACTATTGCCCAGTAGTTACTCTCTCTCATTTAATGAGCATCAGTACTGCAAATTGCCCCATAGTGAAGCATCTGGGACCTAGCTAGTTCAGACCTGTGAACTGTATTATTAGCCTCACTGGGGGTAATTTTATAAATCTTTTTCCGCATATAAAACCTGTTTTACAGGGGACGTTAGAGAGCATGTGAAGGGACTGGACACACGGCTCCCTCCCTTTCAATAAGAAAATCCTGTTTGCATCTTGTTTTTTCAAGAAAATTTGATCATCAGCTTTTGTAAAAGATTGGACACCATGTTGGGTATGAAATTGTCTAAAGGCAACAACGAAAAAGATGGTCTATCAGAAATCTGGGTCTACTGAACATAACCTCATATTAACTGAGCTCAAAGCTATAAAAGATCTGTTGCATTATGGGAAGACATGCAAATGCAAGGAAAAGATAGCCTAATATCTGGCAGTAATTAATATTTTCCAACAAAGCTGTTTAACAGCAGTTAGGGAAATTGACGGAGAACATTTTGCAAAAGCAGACCATGTTCTGGCAGCTCGAGATGGTAGAGCACAAGTTCAAAGACTTGGCATATAGGTATTGCTGCAGTAATCTATGAATATTGGGCCTAAAAGAAGGGTTGGAAGGCATGAATATGATAGATTTTCTTGAAAAGTGCTTAACAAACACAAAACCAGAAAAAGATACAAACTCCACAAATCCAATCAAGTTAAAAAAAAAAAGGTAATGACAGACCATGGACAAAAAAACACAATCCTTGTAGATAACGTCACTCTGCAGGAGGCATCACATCAGCCGCTCTCACTCATAAATCCAGTTTTCCATCAGAATGGCTCAAGCAAACATAGTCCAAAAACATCCTCTTTATTAGTCAAGCAAAGTCTAAAATCAAAGTAGGTTTTTTTTTCTGTGGGAAGCTTTAAATAGCAGTAATACACAGGATTTTACTCCCCTCCTCCAAAGCCCTGGCTTCCAGCCAGACAGTGCCTCCATATTGAAACCAGACAAAGTCCAAGCAATAGCTTTATCCCACAGTACCTAAAGCTTCACCCAGACAGTTTCTTTGTGCACAAGCACTAATCCAATGCTTCATCACAGTAATATTAAGTCTCCTCACAACTGCAATATAATTAGCCTTCCACAGCATTCCTTCGCTCTAGCAGAGTCAGCTGCAAACACAGTCAATTTATTCCGTACAGTTCAATTCTATAAAGTTCACTTTCACATGTCCCTGTTCAACACAGCACCATGGTCTGATAGATTCCACAAACTCTTCCTGAGAGTGGGGGTGGGCATTCCCTCCATTTGGTAGATGAATTGTGCTTTACAGCCAGTGTTCTGCATCTCTCAAACACTGTCCCATTTTCTCCTGCATTTAGTTCAGAAGGATACTTGGAGCTCTTACCTCATCTGAAGCTCAATACCATTGCTTCTGGCTCTTCCTCAGTTCAGAAACAAAGGCTTGATATGTCTGCAGTTCCACATCCTCTTTATTGTCTGATGGTACTATATAGTCCTCTTGGCTCTTTGGCAGTTCTGTGATCTGCCCCTAAGCAGCCAGTTCCTGCTCAGGCATGTTCATCAACTCCTCCCCTTCTGTGTCTGGTAAGGGAGGATATGTAGGAGGACCTTGCCCTCTGGCCCTCCCCCAGTTCTTCCGCTTGCCTCTCTAACCCAGCCCTCTCCTGGGTTTATGCTCTGTATGTGTAGCCTGGGGAGCTTTTACAGTGGCAGGGGCTTTCTCAGATCTATTCCAAAGCATTCTGGGGTTTGTTGTGCTCTCAGGTCCTTGACCCTGCCACAGTAGCAATTCCATTTATTAACAGAACCTGACTTAGCCAAGTTTCGACTTGCTTGCCTTTGTCAAGAGTCTGAAAAAACAAATAAAAAAAAATATTTATATGTATGTACAGACAGAGACAAACATCCCGTAACAGACTGTTGTGTATAAACGACTGTAAAATGAGAAGATTAGATATATACTTAAACTGAAAGTGACTTGGTGTCAGTATGAATGCATGCTTTCAGTTTAAGTATTTATCTAATCTCATTTTACAGAGATTAGAAGGAAAAGGTTTTAGGAGATGAGAGCTTGTCTAAAAAATCAGGGTGCCCATTTGAGATTCTTGTATCCAGCACATATGAGGGTCACACATGCTAATGTTACCAGGACCTCATTTAGAAACTTTCTTGGATGACCAAACCACATGTCTTAGCAACCTAAGGAGGAACAATATATGTTCTCTACACCCATTCTCTGCATGGTGCTATGCTGTAGATTCTAGTCAGCATCTTTCTGCAATCCACTAATTCTTACTGGTCCCTGAGTGGTGAAAGTTCACCCATCTATTTTCCTGTGGGATTTAATCATCAGGCTATGAGCTAAATCATATTGTTGCCGTGCTTGTTGGACTGATGTATTGCTTTATTGTTGCTTTATAATTTCCTGGGGAGGGAGTGTCCATTGTGTCTCCTGAGTCACTTCTGAATCTCTTCCCTGTTCTGACATTGTTATGGGTTGGCTAGATTTTAGCCTAGTTACTTGCTTGTCATTCTCTTCCTTGAGATGCATCTTTGTTCTTTTCAGTTTTCTATTATGTATGAGTGTATGTACGAATGCACTGACAGATGTTGTATGTGGAGAGAGAGAGATCACTGGATATGCTTGCCATAGTGCTTACTGGCCAACATAGATAAGTTGCAGATCGTGTCACTTAATGTGCATGGGGTTCAGACATTCCATTAAGCAGAAACCTTCCATACTTTTGCTGCAGAAGCCTCCTCCTTTCCTCATAACCTCTGCAGTTCTGTGACTATTTTTATATATAGCATTGCACTTCCTCCCTTTATTTATTCCCTGTCTTTCCTGAATAGATTATAGACTGGTATACCAATGTCTCAGTCATTGCTTTCCATGTACCAAGTTTCTATGGCTATCACTATATGCAAGTCAGCCTCTTCTATTACAGCTTCTAAATCTAGATCTTTGTTTGCATACTATGGACATTAGGATATGTAGCTCTCCAAATGTTGCTCTTTTTAATGCAGACAGCCCTTATAAAAGTAGTCTCTTAAAAGCTGATAAAATATTTTTTTCTCCACATAATCAGTAGTTACACCAGTGCCCACCTTCAATGTGGCATGGAACAATGCACAGCCTTTCAGTTGCATCGAATTAGGACATCTTCAGGGGTGTGCTTGAGGCACGGACTGCATTTCCAAATCTACAAGTGTAGTTTTAAGCAATTTTCTACCTGCAGAATTAAGTACAATTGCCATGCATGCTTTGTACCTACAACAATTTAGAATTGGATTGACTTCAGCTCATGCTAGCACACATTATCCCCTCCCCCCATGCTAACTGCAATGTGCTCACCATGCCCACTCTTCAGCACCCTAATGCACCTGGAGGGAATGGAGAAGACGGTTCACTGATTCCCCCTATAATTTTCATGATGATAGAGAAAACTGTAGGGAAATGAGGACCCTTGTTTCAGTTTGGCATGCAGATGCACATTGCCACATGCAAAATAGCTTGCACTGACATGCATTGGCTGAACCTGAGTCACAGTGATGGACAAGGTGAAGTGGCTGTGTCTATGGACTGCTTTGTATGAAATATTGCTGGATGCGCTACTACAAATCTTTAAAAGATAAGTCTGACCGTTACCTCTGGCTTGAACTGTAGTAGCGTGTATGAGTTCCTTATTTGATACCGTGGGTATTTTACCCCTAACCCCTAAAGAAAAAGAAAAAAAGATGAAAAATTAATTTGACTGGGTAGATAGATGATGAAATGTCGTTGGTCATTGTGAGCTTCTCTATGATAAAATTTAAGCTCATGTAGACACCTTTGATGTTTCCCCAGGTATCATCATTATTTTTTAATGTGTGCTTACCCCTTGATTTTTTGGTTTGGTGATAAAATAGGTGGAGGTTTTCACATTTTCTTTATTCGGCATAAGATAGATCCCTGCTCCGTGTTTTTGTAGAAGGGATGTCTATGTGGCCACCAGCGCAGTCATCCATTTTGAGGACATCCAAGTTTTTAATATCAGGCTGAAATTTAAACATCTCAAGCGTTTTTTCATATGTTTTGTCCTGGATGTCCCAGATTGCACCTGGACATCCTTCCAAAAATGCCACTTTATACTGTACAGTTTGTATAAAGACATATTTTAAATAGGATGTAGAGAGGGGAATTTATTTATTTATTTAACAATTTTATATACCGTCTTTCTTCAATTCAAGATGGTTTACAGAGAACAAAACGTAGTAGCATATCACAGCTGTTTTACATGGAACAGAACTTTAGATAACATTGAACTTTTTGATAATGAGGCTATATGCTATAATCAGGTAACTATTTACACATTTACAAGAGCATGGGGACAGGTCGTTGAGAGAAGAAATACAGTATGTAAGGGCAGAAGGGAGCTGGGAGAAAAAGTGCAAGGGTCATAGAGGGGGGAAGTTAAGGTTGTACGGAGAAGTGTTCATCGAAGAGTTGGGTTTTGAGTCTCCTTCGGAATTCAGAATGGTCAGCACAGTTCCGTAATTCCACAGGAAGAGTGTTCCATTGAGAAGGTGCATAGAGTGAGAAAGCCCTGTTATAGGTAGTTTGCTTGCAGGTTTTCCTTAGTGAGGGTCTATTTAGAAGGTTTTTGGTGTTTGGGCGGCGTGATCTAGTGTTATTGGGGTTGGAAATAAGCGAGGAGAGGTATGGAGCTGATTCGTTGTGAATGACTTTATGCATAAGGGTTATGACTTTAAATTTTACACTGATTCTGCAACTTTGGGGTTCTCAAGCTCTAGTTCTTTCTTTTCTTGGGTTGTTTTCACCTCCTCCATTTCCAGGACTGCATACTGGTTCTTCAATTCAAGGGCTGGAGGAGTTGGAATGTTGATTCTGCAGAATCTGCTGACTCATGTCCAACTTTCTTCGTTATGTAGCCTCCCATCTTCGCCTCTGTTGGAGAGCTTGGATGTTTCAAGAAGCATCTCATCAATGAACTTCTCACTGTCTCAATCGCTTCTCAGTCTCACCACCTCTTCTCTGAGCTCTTCTACTTGTTGTCTGAGAGCTTCAGCATGCAGGCATCCTGCACATAGAACCAGTCCTTCAACTGGCATTGGGATCTCTTTCTGGAGAGAGGCAGAATCAATGTTTGCCAATCTAAATGTTTAAATGATGTTTTTTAGATGTGGGAATGCTTATCATGTGGATTGAGCATGTTGTATTTGAAGGTTCTGGATGAGTGACAGCATAGTTTCCTTAGTAGCTGTGGAAAAGGAAGAACTGACCAAGGCCCTAGAACAAGGTTAGAGACTATAGCAGAGACTGATGAGCTTTTGTGTGAAAAAGTAACTTATACGAATATAGATCATCCTGTCTATGGTGATTTGGATCTGGAGGTGGACAGTGATGAATCTATTTATGGTACACTGGATATAGGTACAGACAGTGATTCAAGCACAGATAATAATGAAGAAACAGGACTGTGAATGTGCTATAGCCATATACCTTTACTCAGGTGAAAATACATATATATACTTATTATAATCAAACAGGCTTAAGTGAATAATATATTTTTAGATAGAAGCTTCTGTCTTTCTCTCTCTGTGAAAAATTGCTGAGAGTTAGTTGTAACAGAGATTAGCTAACCAGGTTGTGTACATAGTTACTGGCGCAAAGGGTAGCTTCTGCATTCCAGACAGTGCTGCCTCTTTTTTTCTGGCAGATGATAGGTTGAAAATTGGACAACAACTAACATCAGTATTATTGCATGAACCTTCCGAGAATCAGAGACCTTAGGTCAACATATAACTGGAAATCAAATAAAGCTTGAGAAATTACCAAAATTTAGAGAGAATTTATAGTGTGTAACTAATCAGCTTGTGTATAATGAAGGAATCACAGCAACACCTACTGTCACTTGGTAATTATAATCATGGCCTTGTACCTTCCATTTTTTATGTATTTTTGTAAAGCATCAGCAGAAAATTAACCCTGTAAGAATATTTTATTCCAGACCTGTGATTTTGTAATATGAATAATATCATCCAATGTTAATCAAAAATTAACTATGTCAGCTGATACTTCTTAATAAAAGCCAGATCTCTGGCAGAAGATTTTTGAAGATGGTTAGGGAGGAGCCATGCTTTGGACCCCCAACGATCTTCCTTCTAGTGCTCTGGAATTATTATAATTGATTTTCTGTATATGTGTCTTGTTTTTTCCTTCCTGTTAGAAGGGATAGGTAAAGCCTAAGAATCCAGGTTGGAATCCAGGTAGGAGGGCCTGCCCCAAAAGGGCTGCAACAGTTGGTGCCATAGACTCTGGATTGTCTCCCTTCAACAGGTATGAAAAACGTGGACATGGGCAGTAGTCTGTCTGTGAGTATTAAACCAAACAGTATTATAAAGCAGTTTTCTGTGTGATTAGGCAGGTTTCTGTCATGAATTTTGGAAATGGGCAATGAGGCCGGTAAAATTAAACAGAAAACTCAGTTAGATGAGTGGGGAGAAAAAGCTCATAGTATAGGGCTGAAAAAGGGAAGCCCAAATTATGAAATGAGGCGCAGATTTGGTGAGAACGCCCTCGATTATGTTGACCATTAGCATTTGATGACTGCCTTTAACCCCAGTTTGCAGTTCCCGCTGGGTGGAACTTTTCAAGAGGACAAACTGCGTTGGTTGCAGTATGAGATGGCCCTTGATGACTTGGGGCGACTTCATACCAGTCACGAATGGGTCGTGTATGGGTGGTGGCAGTCTAAGGCTGCTGAAAAAGCTCAAAAAGTCACCGATTCTGTGTTTGAAAAATTTAAAGACCAAGTGTTTAGAATGGAGGAACAAATTTGTGTATTGGCCAAACAAAGAGAAGCTGAAATTAAGACTAGTAGTTCTGGCAGTAATCCTCCTGGGAAAAATTGTGACTCCAGCACTGTTGCTTCTGCTCCTCCGGCTTATGAGGAGGAGTTCACTGCATTGGCTGTATCACTAACTATGAATGGTGCTGCAGCACCGGCATCCCACCAAGATCAGGAGGTGCTACTCATCCATTTGGATGATATGCCTGGTGCTTCTACCCCTATTAAATCCATGGCTGATACTCACCCTTCAGGCTCTATTTTGGGTGTAATGCTGCCTTCCCCTGGGCCCCCAATCCCTATATCTGTGGCCAATGCCACTCCTTTAATTTTGCCAGGTGGTCCCTTTCCTGTTATGTATGAAGAACCTGTAGTTATCCCTCGCATCACTCGGACTCAACAGTTAAAAAAGGAAGTTTTGGAGCTTGAGCAATTAATAGGGGTAGAAGCAAGTCAACTTGAATTAATAACCACCAGAGAGCAGTTGACACAATATCTTGCTCACTTAGCAGAAAAAGCCCGTGCGTTGACTGAAGTCATTTTAGCTACACTTGAGGCACTTGACCTACAAGTAAAACAGCATACGCTAGAGCTGTTGCCACACAGTCAAAATAAGGAGCTAGTAGCAGAAGCCATGGCTGCAGCTGCAAAGGAACTGGGAACCAGTCAGAAACGTGGCAGGAGGTTCTAAAATTGCCTTTATTGTTCCACAGATCAAGTGTGCCAAACCCAACACAGGCCGTGTTTCGTACACCACTTCGTCAGGGGTTGAGGGCTCACTAAAAAAGATTCATATAAATATTAAAACCACAACAGACAAAACACATACAATAATACCATAAATACAGATAAAAATTAATAAAATACATCATAATAAATAAAACAATAAAAATAAAAATATATAAATACTTATAATGTGATCAACCAATGATAAAACAAACATGTAATAATAAATAAATAACCATTAACCATATTAAAACATAATGTAAAAACTATCATATACTATAAAGCACACTGAATATACTAAATACAAAACTGCAAAAACAAACAATCAGATTACAAGAAAAAAGGAGAGAGAGGAGGAGAACTGAAAGGACATGCCAAACCGCACTATCAAATGTATAAAATAGTAAAACCCACTACAAATGAACATAAAAAAAGGGAGGGATGGAAGATAGGAATGAATCAGGGAAACCATTTAAATTGATTCAAAGGGCCATCTAAAAAATAAAAAATAAAACATAAGACACTGATGAATTTAAAAATTAAAAATAACAAGAAATATCGTTTAAAGAAACTTTTAAAAACCTACCGCTGAAACCAGCCAAGAAAACACTCTTTAAATGGCGGGACCGTGGAGAACACCTGCCTCACACAAGCGATGTAGATTAAACTGTATGTGGATAAATAAATAAGAACATTTAAAATTGCCCCAAGACAGACATTATGTGTGAACATTTTGCCAAAGTAATTTTACATCTGCGACCCGTAATGATCTCTGGCTCACCAATAAACTAAAGAAGCAGGAAAAGCCTGAAGATTAAAAAAGTGGAAACAAAATCATATGCACTTCCAAAAGGAATGCACATATGTGCGCAAAAGCAAGAAAACAATGGTATGCAGAACACAATCTGTCAACATTAAATAAATGAAAACAAGCACATGCCTGGTAGACGTGCACGGCAAACAACATTATCAACTGTGCAAAGTGTACCGAGTTTTTCAAAAAAATGAAAACACATTTGCAAAATCGTCGGCAGCGGGTGAGTCGGGGACACGACAACTGGTGATTGTCTCGCACAAATGCTTCTAGTCAAAGCCATTGTCTTAGAGTAGAAAAACGAAAATATGCCAAGCAAGAGTATCATATACCTCACGATATCTTATGGAGAAAATATAAAATAAAACAAAATAAAACCATGTAAGAATTGAATGAAGGACATAGGCCAACAGTTAAACAAAGGCATGCCATCAAACTAGATAAAACGATGCAGTGCTGCTTCTCTTAATACACAACCTGTCACCATTAAAAACCAGCAAATAAAGAAATAAGTTACCCACATAAACAACTGTTCACCCCGCATGCACCTACATAAAATCAGAAATCAAAACTAAATAAGAACAGTAAAAGATATAATTTAAAAGAAGAAAGAGAGAAACCTGAGTCGCGTTTAAGGGACGGTGTAAGCCGATGGCTATCGAAACACTTTACATCGCAAACGCCCGCACAGGCGCACTAACTTAAAACCATCTTTTAGCGGGAAATAAAAATCGTGAGCATACCAAAGAATAAATTCATCCAACAGCTAAGTAAAACTCGAATATGAAATAAAACAACAATGAAATAAAAGGCATGCGCCAAAAAAGGAAAATCGGAAAGAAGGGTCACACAATCTAAACCTTCGCACTAGTAAAAATCACATCCTTCAATAAAATATCAGCCACTGCCATGTTGACTACTAAAGCCGTAGCATTATTGTAAATTGACCCATACTAAACAGGGAACACTTAAAACCAACCCGAGAATAAGAACGTGTGCCCACCTAAAAAAAGGGGGAGGGGGGAAAAAAACATGGTATACAGACCGCATACTGGTCATCTATGGGACGTGTCACACGAAAAGTACCTTTAACTAATGATACCGTATCTAAAAAAAGAATACAAAAAACATTCCAACAGCTAGATAAAACCATAAAATGCTGCGTTTCTTATTATGCAACCTGTCACCATTGAAGCACGTAGGCAAATACATAACCACTGTGCACACCACAAACACCGATAAAAAAGATAAATAAGGACTATAAAGGTTATATTGTAACAAAAGAAGAAGAGACCTGAATCGCGTATGAAGGACGTCATCAGCCCGTGAGTGCCAAATCAATTTGCATCGCGAATGCCTGCACAAGCGCACTAGCTTAAAAACGTACTCAGGCGGGAATTATAAGAAAAACATGAACATACCAAATATTAGACCCAAGTAAAATATCCAACTATAGGAACACTGATAAATCTTGGTCCATGTTTAAACCATATGGAACCATAATGTTCAAAAGAAAAATATATTTCTGTTCCAATCTTGCAGTGGTTTTAATCAAGTCTCCCCCTCGCCAGTTCAATTGTACCTTTTTCAATACAAAAAACTTTATATCAGCTAATGTGTGGCCCATGTCCAACCAGTATTGCACAATAGGTTTATCAACCACTTTCCTTCTTACGCAACTCTTATTTTCTACTATACGAGTGCGTATACAGCGATTGGTTTTGCCCACATAGAGCTTCCCACAGGGGCACTGGATGACATAGATGACATTTGCTGTCTCGCAGTTTGAAAAATCATTTATATAAAATTTTTTTTGGGAGACCGGGTGGGTAAAAAAATTACGGACAGGCAAAGCATTAAGACAAACAGAGCAGTGGCCGCACTGAAACTGACCCTTATATTTAGCTAATCTCTTCCGTTCGGTAAGGGCCGATGGAACTAACAAATTCCTAAGATTGACATTCCTCTTATGTGCCACTATAAGAGAAATATTATGAAAACCAGGTAGGGTCTGAATAAGATGCCATTTCGTTTTGAGAATACATACTATTTTTTGCGATTGCAAAGAGTACAAAAGGGGACATACTACCATTGATTGACTGCTCTCCGACCGTGGTTTAAGTAAAGAGTAACGAGACTCACCGCATGCTCTAGCATAAGCCTTTTTAATACAACGAAGGGGATATTGAGATTTAGTGCAAACCCTTTTTACCCTGAGAAACTGCCCCACAGGTAGATTGGCCTTAAGGGAAGGATTGTGAAAACTCGTGTAGTAAAGAAATTGATTTTTATCTGTAGGTTTTCTATATAATGTCATAGTTAACTGACCGCCCTCTTTTTGAACAAGAAGGTCCAAATAGGGAATGCGCATGGGATCATATGTAATTTGAAATCTTAAATTGTCATCCAAATCATTTACCCAATTATTAAACTCAGAAAGTAAATCCATCGAGCCCTTCCAAAGAGAGTTTTCTGAAAGTACATCCCTTTAAAAATGAGATTTTATTGTGGGTCCGTTACATTGACGATATCTTCATTCTTTGGAAAGGCTCGATGGATTTACTTTCTGGGTTTAATAATTGGGTAAATACTATGCGTCCTGAGGTGGTTTTGTTAGGTTTTTCCTTTATATTGAAATTTCCCTGTAAATGTCTCATAAAGTCGGCTTCGGCTAGATTTATTTTTTATGATCCTAAACAATTGCGTACGTTTTTGGATGGCAGAGCTACCCTTCGGGAGGTTCCAGTTCCAGTGGAATCTATTTAGATCGACTCATCTAGGGCACTTATGTTGAATGTATGCCACTCGGTCCTATTTTCTTTTTTGTTATTAATGGTTATTTCTTGATTGGTAATATCTATAACATCTAGCCTTTTTCTGTGCTTCCTCCCCCCCCTGTTTTTCTGGGCTGGTAGTGTTAGGTAAATGCTCTGTATTATTATTGTAATTGGATTATTTTCTTTTGTTAATGATTTCTGTGCTTTTTACCTTTCCATTTCTTTCAAGTATGGAATATTGCTTGATGTATTGTTGAAAATTTATAAATAAATAATAAAAAAAAATAAAAAAAAATAATTGGGTAAATGATTTGGATGACAATTTAAGATTTCAAATTACATATGATCCCATGCACAATCCTTCCCTTAAGGCCAATCTACCTGTGGGGCAGTTTCTCAGGGTAAAAAGGGTTTGCACTAAATCTCAGGATTTTGAATCTCATGCAAGGGATTTGACACAAAGGTTTCAGACACGCCAATATCCCCTTTGTTGTATTAAAAAGGCTTATGCTAGAGCATGCGGTGAGTCTCGTTACTCTTTACTTAAACCATGGTCGGAGAGCAGTCAATCAATGGTAGTATGTCCCCTTTTGTACTCTTTGCAATCGCAAAAAATAGTACGTATTCTCAAAAAGGAATGGCATCTTATTCAGACCCTACCTGGTTTTCATAATATTTCTCTTATAGTGGCACATAAGAGGAATGTCAATCTTAGGAATTTGTTAGTTCCATCGGCCCTTACCGAACGGAAGAGATTAGCTAAATATAAGGGTCAGTTTCAGTGCGGCCACTGCTCTGTTTGTCTTAATGCTTTGCCTGTCCGTAATTTTTTTACCCACCCGGTCTCCCAAAAAAAATTTTATATAAATGATTTTTCAAACTGCGAGACAGCAAATGTCATCTATGTCATCCAGTGCCCCTGTGGGAAGCTCTATGTGGGCAAAACCAATCGCTGTATACGCACTCGTATAGTAGAACATAAGAGTTGCGTAAGAAGGAAAGTGGTTGACAAACCTATTGTGCAACACTGGTTGGACATGGGCCACACATTAGCTGATATAAATTTTTTTGTATTGAAAAAGGTACAATTGAACTGGCGAGGGGGAGACTTGATTAAAACCACTGCAAGATTGGAACAGAAATATATTTTTCTTTTGAATACTATGGTTCCATATGGTTTAAACATGGACCAAGATTTATCAGTGTTCCTATAGTTGGATATTTTACTTGGGTCTAATATTTGGTATGTTCATGTTTTTCTTATAATTCCCGCCTGAGTATGTTTTTAAGCTAGTGCGCTTGTGCAGGCATTCGCGATGCAAATTGATTTGGCACTCACGGGCTGACAACGTCCTTCATACGCGATTCAGGTCTCTTCTTCTTTTGTTTATTTATTTATATTTATATTTATTTATTTAACTTTCTTATATACCGCACTTTTTAGCATCAGCGCGGTTTACATGGAACAAGGAACCATAAATAACAAATTTCAGTTTTTACATAGAACAGGGAAGTACAACTTGGATAACTTAGGGAGCCATGCAAAACAACTATTTACATGTGTAACAGTAAGCTTTGAGGAATGGCTTATGAACAATCTACGGATAGGTATTAAGAGTAGGCACTATGTGCGGCTATGGTGGATTATGATTTATCTTGTAGTATTGTATAAAAAGTGGTGCTTGAGTGCCTTCCTGAATAGCATGAGATCGGTAATGTTACAATATAACCTTTATAGTCCTTATTTATCTTTTTTATCGGTGTTTGTGGTGTGCACAGTGGTTATGTATTTGCCTACGTGCTTCAATGGTGACAGGTTGCATAATAAGAAGCGCAGCATTTTATGGTTTTATCTAGTTGTTGGAATGTTTTTTGTATTCTTTTTTTAGATACGGTATCATTAGTTAAAGGTACTTTTCGTGTGACACGTCACATGGATGACAAGTATGCGGTCTGTATAACATGTTTTTTCCCCCCTCCCCCTTTTTTTAGGTGGGCACACGTTCTTATTCTCGGGTTGGTTTTAAGTGTTCCCTGTTTAGTATGGGTCAATTTACAATAATGCTACGGCTTTAGTAGTCAACATGGCAGTGGCTGATATTTTATTGAAGGATGTGATTTTTACTAGTGCGAAGGTTTAGATAGTGTGACCCTTCTTTCCGATTTTCCTTTTTTGGCGCATGCCTTTTATTTCATTGTTGTTTTATTTCATATTCGAGTTTTACTTAGCTGTTGGATGAATTTATTCTTTGGTATGCTCATGATTTTTATTTCCCGCTAAAAGATGGTTTTAAGTTAGTGCGCCTGTGCGGGCGTTTGCGATGTAAAGTGTTTCGATAGCCATCGGCTTACACCATCCCTTAAACGCGACTCAGGTTTCTCTCTTTCTTCTTTTAAATTATATCTTTTACTGTTCTTATTTAGTTTTGATTTCTGATTTTATGTAGGTGCATGCGGGTTGAACAGTTGTTTATGTGGGTAACTTATTTCTTTATTTGCTGGTTTTTAATGGTGACAGGCTGTGTATTAAGAGAAGCAGCACTGCATCGTTTTATCTAGTTTGATGGCATGCCTTTGTTTAACTGTTGGCCTATGTCCTTCATTCAATTCTTACATGGTTTTATTTTGTTTTATTTTATATTTTCTCCATAAGATATCGTGAGGTATATGATACTCTTGCTTGGCATATTTTCATTTTTCTACTCTAAGACAATGGCTTTGACTAGAAGCATTTGTGCGAGACAATCACCGGTTGTCGTGTCCCCGACTTACCCGCTGCCGACGATTTTGCAAATGTGTTTTCATTTTTTTGAAAAACTCGGTACACTTTGCACAGTTGATAATGTTGTTTGCCGTGCACGTCTACCAGGCATGTGCTTGTTTTCATTTATTTAATGTTGACAGATTGTGTTCTGCATACCATTGTTTTCTTGCTTTTGCGCACATATGTGCATTCCTTTTGGAAGTGCATATGATTTTGTTTCCACTTTTTTAATCTTCAGGCTTTTCCTGCTTCTTTAGTTTATTGGTGAGCCAGAGATCAATATGGGTCGCAGATGTAAAATTACTTTGGCAAAACGTTCACACATAATGACTGTCTTGGGGCAATTTTAAATGTTCTTATTTATTTATCCACATACAGTTTAATCTACATCGCTTGTGTGAGGCAGGTGTTCTCCACGGTCCCGCCATTTAAAGAGTGTTTTCTTGGCTGGTTTCAGCGGTAGGTTTTTAAAAGTTTCTTTAAACGATATTTCTTGTTATTTTTAATTTTTAAATTCATCAGTGTCTTATGTTTTATTTTTTATTTTTTAGATGGCCCTTTGAATCAATTTAAATGGTTTCCCTGATTCATTCCTAACGTCCATCCCTCCCTTTTTTATGTTCATTTGTAGTGGGTTTTACTATTTTATACATTTGATAGTGTGGTTTAGTTACTTTAGCATCTCATTGGTCCCCAGCCGAAGTTTCTAATTTGGCTAGATCTTGCCCTGACTTCCGAGAAAAACTTGGTCAGTTTGTGGATTATTGGCGTCAGCTAATAACTACTTATGACCCCTCCTGGGTAGATTTGCAAAATTTCTTGAAATCAGTCTTTTTAAATCCAATAGAGTTGCGGGCAGTCACCCACCCCAACTGTGAGATAACGCAGCATGGGAGTGGCCCCTTGCAGACCCTGTTACTAATTCTTCTGATATTACTCAAATGACTGCTTTCCGGGAAGACCGGAATAATTTGTTAAATGCTATTGAAAAGAAATGTACCCCTGTGAAAGATTTGTCCAAGCTATTAGAGGGAAGGGATGAAGCTGTTGCCCAGTTTCATACTAGGTGTTGCCTGGCATTCCGAGATTTTTCCCCTCAGAATGGTGAAATGGAAGGATTTGCCTCAATTTTTGTGAATGGATTGAAGTCGGAAATAAAAGCTATCCTGGAAAATCCTTTGCTTGGATGGTCTACCAAGTCTGCCCAGGAGATCTTGGAAGCTGCCTTGCATGCGGAAAAGTGGATCCAGAAGCAGAAGGATGAAGACAAAGGTAAAGTGGAAAAACAACACCAAAAACTTAAAAATCTCCAAGTAGCAAGTTATGAATGAAATTTCAGGGGGAGAGGTAGAGTAAGTGGTGGCAGAGGAGGTAGGGGCGCTGTACCCTTTAGGGGTAGGGGTCATGGATATGTGGGGGATACCAAGGAGACTGCACCTGTTTTAGGTGTGGCAAATTGGGACATATTGTAAGAGACTGTACTATGCCAAGGAGTGACCTTCCCCAATCTGATGCTGCAGGAGCTAGTTATTCACATGCCCCATATCCTGTTTTCACCCCTAATCAGCCTTCAGTCATGACGCAATATTATGCAGAAACTGACCTTGATTATAGTGAGGACTGACTAGGCTTGGTTGTGCACCCCAATACACAGGGAGAAATACTCGCTACAATCTTGGGGTATGAATTGCTCTTCCTGTTAGATACAGGTGCCTCTACGTCTGCCATTACTCTATCACAATTGCCCCCTCCTCTGTTTGAGGCGCTGCCTACAGCTCCCAGAGTCCCTTGTGAAGGAATTGAGGGAAGAACTATAATGCACCAAAAATTGACTGACGTACCCCTTCTAGTAGAAGGAAAATTGTATCATACAGATTTCCTGGTTGGCCCTACTTTGCCTGTCAATTTGCTTGGCTGAGATTTTCTCTCCAGAAACAAGACTGTTATCAGCTGGGAAACTGGCACTTTGACCTGTACCTTGTGTCCCCTGCAAGTCCAACAGCCTGTAACTGCAACTCCAACTGCTGTGAACATTCCACCTTTGGATACCCCTCCTTCAACTTTGTGGGCTGTACCAGATTATGATATTGGACATCTAAACATTTCCCCGGTCAAGATTGAAGTGCGGCCGGGAGCTCCATTGCCTTATGTGCATCAGTACCCTCTGCCTGCTGCTTCAGTGGCTGGAATACAGCCAGTAATTGGAAACCTGCTAGCCCAGGGTGTGTTGGTACCAACGTCTTCTCCTTGCAATATGCCTATTTTACCTGTACTAAAGGCTGATGGTAAGTCTTACAGATTTGTGCAAGATTTGCGAGCTATTAATCGTATTGTCCTACCAGTTTTTCCCCTCGTGCCCAATCCTCATGACATTTTGACTCGTATACCATGTGGCTCCACCCACTTTTCAATCATAGATTTAAGCTCTGCCTACTACTCAATTCCGGTAGGGGAGGAGTCACAGTACCTACTTGCCTTCATGTACGAGGGGCATCAATATACCTGGACTACCCTCTCTCAAGGATACACCGAGAGTCCTGCTTATTTTTCACAGGCCCTTAAAGCTGCTTTACAGGACTTGGCATTGGATAAATCTGCCTTAATACAGTATGTTGATGATTTACTTATTTGTTCTCCTTGTTATGATGCTTGTGTTGCTGATACTATGTTAACTTTGGTACATATCTCTCATTTGGGAATGAAAGTTAATCAGTCTAAGTTGCAATTTTCTCTGCCACAAGTGATATTTCTTGGTGTATGTCTCTCCTCAGCTGGCCGCTCTATTACGGCCCAGCGAATTGGTCCTATTATGTCTATGACTTTCCCTGCTACTGTTCCTCATATATGCCGCTTTTTAAGTCTCTTAGTATTTTGCCGCCAGTGGATCCCTGACTTTGCTGAGCTTGCTGCTCCACTGTTTGCCCTTCTTGGCCGTGAGGCTCCGGAGGGTATTATAGTTCCTGCTGAAGCACAGCATAATGCTTTCCACTCCCTGCACCAAGCCTTACTGACTTCTCCCTGTCTTTCCTTCCCTGACTATGCTTTGCCCTTCTGTCTCTATGTGGCTACTTCCACCAGTGCTGCTGTCTGTGTTCTGGCACAATGTTTCACTACTGAACTAAAGTCTTTGGGCTATTTTTCCCAGGCTTTTGATCCTGTTGTCTCTGGCATGCCTCCATGTTTTCAGTCTTTGGCTGCTGTAGTTTTTGCTATACAAACTACAGATTTTCTTGTTCTCCAGCATGAATTGCATATATATACTTCTCGTTCAGTTGCTCGTCTTTTACATTTGGCAAAGACTCGGCCTCTCTCCAGCTCTCGTTTATTGTTGTTTGATTTAGCTATTTCCCAAGCACATGTCACTTTGCATGAAGTTTCACTTTTACAACCAGCTGAAATCATGGCTTCACTTGATCCTCTTTTGCACTTGTCTGACCACGATGGCACTCATGATTGTCTTTCCTCTGTAATGGCCTATTCAAAGGCTAGGCCTGATCTTTCCTCTGTCCCTTTGTCCAATCCTGACTGGATTCTGTTTACTGATTGCTCTGCTTTTCTCAATGAGCATGGGGATTTACTTTTTGGTTATGCTGTTACCACTGTTGATTCTGTAATAGAGTCTGGAGTCTTGCCATTTGCTAGTGCCCAGTTGGCTGAAGTATTTGCTCTCATTCGGGCCCTGGAAATGTCTGCGCATTTGGTTGTAAATATCAATACTGACAGCGCTTATGCACTTGGGGTTCTCTGGGATTTTGGTAATGTCTGTGCTCAACGTGGATTTTTGACAGCTGCTCATAAGCCTATCAAACATGCCCGCTATATTGAACGGTTGCTTGCTGCAGTGCTTAAACCAGCTCAGGTGGCTGTGTTAAAATGTAAAGGACATGATCTTACTGGTTCCGTGGTGTCACAAGGCAATCAGTTTGTGGATCAAGCTTCTAAAGCTGCAGCGGCGGGGCCTGCAGCTCCGTCGCATCTGTTATTAACTCTTCGTTCGCCTGCAGCTTCCACTTCTGCCTCACTATCATTGGACTTGATGCGTTCTCATCAGGATTCAGCAGACTTCACCGAAAAGCAGGAATGGTTGTCTTGGGGAGCATCGCTTGATGGTACTGGACTATGGAAAAAGGACCAATTGTTTATTTGTCCTAAATCATTATTTTATCCTGTAGCTCTGTTTTTACATCACAAATTGCATTTAAGTGTCCCGGCTATGACAAATTCTTTTGTTCAGTTATGGTATAATCCTGCATTTGCTTCTGCTGCTCATGCTGTGTATGTTTCTTGTCTCCCATGTCTACAAGCAGGAAAATCTGGATGCACCCTTTGCGCATTACCTTCTCCATCCTTGCCTAGGCCTCAAGGACCCTTCCTCTTCCTGAAAATTGATTTTACTGATCTGCCTTGTGCCAAGGGGGAAAGGAAACACCTTTTGGTTTTTACTTGTTTATATTCAGTATGGCCTGAAGTCTATCCAACTAATTTGTTATCTGCTGCTACAGTGTTGACGTGTTTGCTTACCCAGTTTATTCCTTTATGGGGAGTGCCCCTGGTTTTGTCTTCCGATCAAGGCCCAGCATTTACGGCAGAAGTCTGGAAAGGCATAACCACATTTTTTGGCCTTCATCAGCAGCTTCATCCTCCATATCATCCGCAAAGCTCTGGCCAAGTGGAACGGATGAATCGGATGCTGAAGGCGCTCCTCCATTCCCTAACTCATGATTGGAGTTGGGATTGGGTGGAAGCTCTGCCATTTACTTTATTTTTGATCCACAACTCTCCTCAAAGAACTCGACAGGGCCTTACCCCCTATGAGATTGTGACCGGATGTCCGGCATCTACCCTAGCCCATGTTATAGTTGCACCAGATCAATTGCCTGATCCCCAAATGCTGCGCAGCGACCTACTATCCTACTGTAAATATTTGTACCAAACATTGGTATCTCCTTCCTTTTGCAGCTTATGAAGCAGGGTGCTCAGGCATCACGATCACCTCCAGACGTGGAACCTGGAGATTGGGTGCTCATCAAGGATCTGGCGCCGACGTCTGCTCTGACAGCGAGATTTCTGAGACCATTCCAAGTGTTGCTGGTGGGATATTTAGCATTGAAAGTGAAAGGACGGAAAACCTGGATACATTTGGACCAGTGCAAGAAAGCACCATGCCCTGGATAAGATGACTTCCCTGTACACAGCCTAAGCCGGAACCAGAGGAACTTGAGATTGAACTGGAATCGCTTTCCCCAATTTTAATGCCGCTCAACCAAGAAAGTGGATATGAAGTTGTTGGACAGTTACAACCCACTTCGGACTTGTCCTTACAGCATTGGTTGATATGTATGCTTTCAGTGGCATTGGCACTGTTTTTGTGTTTTTTAATCTGGTGTGTGGGATTTCTCTCCCAAGAGTAGGGGGTGTGGAGGCTTTGGTGAAAAGGATATTAGAGATGAGTACACCAAAGATAGGGCCTGTTCAACAGGCAATAGTAGACAAATTGCTTTGAGCCCTGGCCCCAGTCCCTACGCCCTCAGTGGTTCATGATCACACAGTTCCTGATCACTGTTCCCTCTAAGCTGTGCGCGTGTGCGCGCGCACACACCTCGCCGAGTGAGCGCACATACTTTACAACAGAGCGCACAAAAATTACAGTTCTGATTCTGATAGAAACCACCACAGACGTTCTTAAAATTGAAAAGTTTTTGTGTATTTATGGTTTTCACAAGTTCTACAATATTTTCTAGTGCAATCAATGTGGTGTACATACTGTATTCTGACGTGTAGTCAAATTTTAAAGTATATAACTCCGAGTGTCGTTATGTGGCGCACAAAAATTTAACCTTCCTTCAAAAGCTGCACAGCTGATATTTTATGCGCACACAGCCTACAGAAAATTAGAGGGAACATTGTTCCTGATCATATGTTTCCTGCGTATGATCCGCATGCTCCTTGGGCAAAACATGGTGTTTTTTATAATGTGTTTCATTCTCACATTTATTCCTTAATTCAGCGCTTTAACATTTCCGATTGTGCTGTGTGCTTACCTCACCCAGCAGCTACGCAGTTTGGGTTTTTGCCCAGTCCTCGACCTATTTCTCTGCAAGAATTAAAGGAGTTGTCTGTGAATGAAACCTTATTTAATCTTACTGTAACATGGCCAGACGTGGCAACCTCTGCTCCAAGAATTATCAGTCCTCAGCCAGTTACCAACCCTCCTATTTGTTTCCAGCGAAAGGGGGTTTATCCTTTGGGGGAAACCCCTCTATCTAGTTGTCAGACTATTATGACTAACAATCATGTGCATTTGGTGGTGGGCGGTCCCACAGTGAGTTCTGTACGAGCCCATTCTAATCTGAGGGTTGTTAATGTTCTCACTGATCCTAAAACTCGTCTTGACCAGTATGAATTACAGTACTATGACCAGGATGGGCTACCAATATATGGAAAATATAGATTGGAGAAAAGCAAAGATGGTTCAAGATATGGCTATGTTAATAACTATATATATCCCTATATAGGATACTATCACCCGTGGTTAAGGGATATTTGGCCTGGGACTGAAGTTTTGCTTACAGAACCTAAAGATTATAAAATTTGGCCTGATGGACTCTTTGCATTGATAGGCCATTATTTTGTGTGTGGAACCTTAGTTTATGTTCGATTGCCTGCTGATTGGTCTGGCAATTGTTATATAGCTACCCTTGACCTGCCATGGAAATTGGTCTCTTATGAATCTTTACTTGGGGTGTCCCCTTGCCGTCATCGCAGAGCTGCAGATGACCACAGTGCAGATATAAGTTTATTTATTTATTTATTTAGCTGTATTTATATCCTGCTTTTTACCGGGTCAAAGCGGTCAATTGGGAGATACATTTAACACGAGGGGATATGACACACATATGCTAATACTTACAGGGAACATGGGTAATGGAGGGTTAAGTGGCTTGTCCAAGACCACAAGGAGTGCCTATAGGACTAGAAATCCCAGTCCCTCCGGCCTGAGATTGCTGTCCCCAGGTGGGACTTGAACCCCCGGCCCTCCGGCCTGAAGTACCTTGTCCTAACCACTAGGCCACTCCGCCCAAGTGCAGCACATAAAATGCTAGATGATACTACTATGCTTACCCAACAAGAAGTAAGCACCTTCACTGGAACAGTTTGGCTTAGTACTTTTGATGCCATACGTCCTACAGCACATTATGGTGAACAACTATTGTGAATATATGCCCTGATAGAAGTAACAGTTCAGGATTTAATTGATGCCCTCACAGTCATGCAAGGTACTGTAGACAAACTAACTGCTGACTTTGCCCAAAACCGTATGGCCTTGGATTATTTATTAGCCAAGGATGGCAGAGTTTGTGGTGTTGTTCACGAGCAGTGCTGTATGCTCGTTGACTCCCAGAGCAAGGTGGTAACTGGTATTTTAGATCAGGTAAGACAAGAAACTCACTTCTCCAAAGATAATATTGAAGGTACTTCTGCTTCTGTATGGCCCTGGTTTGAAAATATGTGGGGTGGCCTGTCAGGTCCCTTAAAGGCCTTACTGACAGGCCTCTTTGGCTTCCTAGTAGCCCTCCTGCTTCTAGGGATAGGCCTTGCCTATTTTATGAAATGTTGTACTTCATATATGGCTAAGACCACAAACACAATTGCAGTCCTTAGGCTACAAAGTGTTCCCAGTTCTGGGGATTTGCTCCGAGAATTGCCTTTCTATGAGGGATGTGGTTCTGAGCAGAACCAAAGGGAGGACTGTGGAAAAGGAAGAACTGACCAAGGCCCTAGAACAAGGTTAGAGACTATAGCAGAGACTGATGAGCTTTTGTGTGAAAAGGTAATTTCAGTTTGTTCAATGTAAACCGCACTGATGCAGAATAGCGCGGTATATAAGAGAATGTAAATAAATAAATAACTTATACGAATATAGATCATCCTGTCTATGGCAATTTGAATCTGGAGGTGGACAGTGATGAATCTATTTATGGTACACTGGATATAAGTACAGACAGTGATTCAAGCACAGATAATAATGAAGAAACAGGACTGTGAATGTGCTATAGCCATATACCTTTACTCAGGTGAAAATGCATATATATACTTATTATAATCAAAAAGGCTTAAGTGAATAATATATTTTTAGATAGAAGCTTCTGTCTTTCTCTCTCTGTGAAAAATTGCTGACAGTTAGTTGTAACAGAGATTAGCTAACCAAGTTGTGTACATAGTTACTGGTGCAAAGGGTAGCTTCTGCATTCCAGACAGTGCTGCCTCTTTTTTTCTGGCAGATGATAGGTCGAAAATTGGACAGCAACTAACATCAGTATTATTGCATGAACTTTCCTAGAATCAGAGACCTTAGGTCAACATATAACTGGAAATCAAATAAAGATTGAGAAATTACCAAAATTTAGAGAGAATTTATAGTGTGTAACTAATCAGCTTGTGTATAATGAAGGAATCACAGCGACACCTACTGTCACTTGGTAATTATAATCATGGCCTTGTACCTACCGTTTTTTATGTATTTTTGTAAAGCATCAGCAGAAAATTAACCCTGTAAGCAGATTTTATTCCAGACCTGTGATTTTGTAATATGAATAATATCGTCTGATGTTAATCAAAAATTAACTATGTCAGCTGATACTTCTTAATAAAAGCCAGATCTCTGGCAGAAGATTTTTGAAGATGGTTAGGGAGGAGCCATGCTTTGGACCCCCAACGATCTTCCTTCTAGAGCTCTGGAATTATTATAATTGATTTTCTGTGTATGTGTCTTTTTTTTTCCTTCCTGTTAGAAGGGTTAGGTAAAGCCTAAGAATCCAGGTAGGAGGGTCTGCCCCAAAAGGGCTGCAACAGTAGCCATAGTCTGGAAACTCTGTTGGTCTTTTTGCTTGAGCAATGGTTGCGAGGATAGGTGAATTGGAAAACTGGGAGGGGGATATTCAAAGGCATTTACATAGTTTTCAAATGGGTTTGACGGCGTTGTGGGCGATTGGGGCTCCTGCATAGAGCTGCAGTGCCATGGCAATGGGAGAATACTGCACCATAGCTCCATGCAGGAGCGCAGGCTGAGCTATGTGGGGAATCGGCAAGACATCCAACCTGACAGAATCGGGGCATGGCCTGCCCATCCATGTCGGTTGCACCTGATTCTGATCCCACAGGGATATATAGATCCCCACGGGATCAGAATCAGGTGCAAATCCGGCCCATCCAGATTCTGGACATCTAGATGGGCCAGACATGCCTCAATGAGAATGGGCCTCCATCTGAATAGGGGGAAAATATTGGTGTTTTTACATGTGGAGGCACATTCTGTACTGTGTGGCCTGGACGCACAGAGGTAGACGCAATTGTGATCCTGCGGGGCACCTCTAAGCCCCGTGGGATCAGAATCGCATCAAGGCCTATACGTGCAGGCCAGGACCCGATTTTCATCTACCTGAAAATACAGGCCCCTACCCGGCTAACTCAGTCAGGCTCCTGAATGGAGCTGTGGTGTTATGGCGTCTGGCCATTCAGGAGCCATGATCCCCAGCCGCTGACTACTTTTTCATTTCCCCGCAGCCTGACCCCCGATCTGGCCTTCCATGGCCTGGGTCAGGTTGCGGGGAATCTCCTGCACCTCATTACCATTTCAATCCTGGCCAGGCTTCCCGTCCCCTGACATCTAGGGGGACTTATTCCACCTCCTGTCTGCCAGTCCTGGACATACAGGGCCGACTTCAGAATCGTCCCTGTACGTACAGGGCCATGGACCGCCCACTGCCCGCTCTAACTCCACCACTTCCCTCCTCATTCTTAGCCTTCCCATACAAACTCCTTGTTTGTATGGGGAGGCTTAGTCTGGGATGGCAAGGATGATGTATAGCAGGAATGGACGTCATGGGACAGAATAGACCCCATCATTTATATGGATTTGTGGCCCTGCCTTATAATTCCCCAATCCTGTCCTCCCTGCTCTGTGTATAGTGTCAGGACTGTACCAAGCCCTGTGCTAACGGTGCGGCCGCACAGGGAGTGAAGACTTAAGGGGCATATTTCAGCTCTCTGCTGTTAACTGCCGCCGCCACTTTAGCGGTGGCAGGCAGCAGCAGAAAGCTGAAATGTGCCCCTTAAGTCTTCTCGCCGGCATACTAAGCAGATCTGGTCTCTCTGGGAGGGTCCAGACCTGCTTAGTGTGCCGGTGAGTTGCACATCGGGTACGCGCCTCTTCTCTCCCGCCCCCATAAAGTGGCTAGATGGAGGTGCGGGAGGTGGGCGCGCGCCCGATGTGCAACTCGCACAGGGCGCTTTTCACCGTCGGTACGGCCCTGTATAGTGTTATACTTACACTGAAACGTTCATTTTCCACTATACATATAATGCTGCTGAACATTTTTTTATAAAAGCACTTAGACATTCAGCATGGCGTTGTACACCTAAGTGCTTTTTAAATATTGACATGTTTGTGTTTTGCTTTTTAAATATTGACATGTTTGTGGATGACAGTGCAGTAGAGTTTCGGTATGACATGAGAAATTTATACAAAAAAGGAATGTGTTAGCAGGACATTACTATGACAGGTAGTGGATGGTAAAACAGCTTGAAATGCTGCTGTAAGAATGAATACAAAGATAAGATGCACATATTTCCCAAAGCTGACAGAGAAAATAAATTACTTTGTACATAAAAAAGAGCATTAAAACCTCTATAATCCATGGATAAATAGGAGCAACAGCAGTTAGAGCAACACAATATGATGTGTTTTGCTACAAGTCTAGATGTAAACATCTTGCAAAAAATGTTTACGAGAAAGATGGGGAAAAAAAGCAGAAACCCAAAATGCAAAGAAATGGTAAAACTGGGTAATAAATAATTGTACTCAAGTAATTGCAAGTTGAATGGTGTATCCATTTGGAGGCACATTCTAATGTGTGCATCCAGGCCCCAGGGCACCCGATCGGTATCGGGACGCAAAGAGGCAGACCCGATTCTGATCCCGCAGGAGCTAGATGTGCCCCGCAAGATCAAAATATGGTCTAGGCCCTGTACATGCAGGCCAAGACCCGATTCAGATCAGCCTGCATGCACAGACCCCTGCCTGGCTAACTCAGTCAGGATCCTGAATGGAGCTGCAGTGCCATGGCATCCCATTGCCATGGCACCATGGCTCCATTCAGGAACCGCAATCCCAGCCGCCGACCACAATCTTCTTTCCCTGCAGCCCGACCTGCGATCTGGCCTTCCATGACATCGGCCTCAGGGAAACCCCCTGCACCCTCTCACCTCTCAGCTGCTGCCCGGGTCTGCCATCCTCCAATGTCTAGGGGAACTTATTCCACCTCCAAAGTACAATAAGACCCCGTCTAGATCCGAGGCCCTGGATGTACAGGGCCGACTTCAGAATCGGCTCTGTACATCCAGAGTCATAGACCACCCACTGCCTGCCCTCATTCCGCCTCCACAACACCCCCTCCTGCCCCCGTCTAAGCCTCCCCATACAAACTCCTTGTTTGTATGGGGAGGCTTTTGCTGGGGACGGAAAGGGAGCGAATAGCAGGGATGGATGTCCCAACGGGATGTCCATCTTTGCTATTTGCAGTACAGAATAGACCCGATAGTTACTAAATAATGTTGCTTATATTCAAAGAAGATAGCTTCCCTTCTCTTACTGTGAACTCTGTCAAAGAGAAGGGGGAATCATCTTTTCTGAAAATTTGTATTATTTATGGTGATTAGTTCCTTTATGTAGAACTTTGGTCAAATATTTTAGCTTGAAATATTGTGAAGTAATGTATGAAATTACCAAAAGCAATTTTTAAAAAATGGACATAAAAAGTGACATTTTTTGAAAGGACATCCAAGTCAAATCGGAAACATCCGGGGCAGAATATGCCAAGAAATGCAATTGCCATCTATGTCTTTACCCAGTTTCAATAACATAAGCATCCCCGACATGGAGGTTCATGTCAGTGGCCACATAGACGTCCCTCTCAGGAAAGTGTGGGGTAGGGACATCCATCTCATGCAAGCTAGCATAAGGGGATATCCAGCAGCATAGCAAAATGAAAACACTCGTGCTTATTCCCCATCAGTGTTCATTATCAGCATGGAAAATATAGGGGACGTGGGGGTACCTCCTTCTCCACACCCTCCAGATGTCTGTCTGACAAAATGAGCACTTTTCTGATATCTATTCATGCATAACCTTGGACAAGGTTCTAAATGGCTCTGGGGACATCTCCATGGTTTAGGCACTTGTTATATTGCATGCATCAGAGTGGTTTATAGATATTTATTTATTTAACATTTCTTATATACCACCTTTAATGATATCAAGGTGGTTTACATTGAAAAAAATGAAATTACATTGAACAGAGCATTATAACTTGGAGATAATTATTTTACAGGGAACATGGGTAAGTGGCTTACCTAAGACCACAAGGAGCACCTGTGAGACTAGAAACCCCAGTCCTTCCAGCCCAAGGTTGCTGCCTTCTAGTCGGATTTGAAGCCCTGACCTTCTGGCATGAGGTAACTTGCCCCAACCACTAGGCGCCATTTTTATTTCCTTTTGTTCCCAAAGGGCTTATAATCAATGTTCCCTCTAATTTTCTGTAGGCTGTGTGCGCATAAAATATCAGCAGTGTGCAGCTTTTGAAGGAAGGTTAAATTTTTGTGCGCCACATAACGACACTCGGAGTTATATACTTTAAAATTTGACTGCACGGCAGAATACAGTATGTACACCACATTGATTTTAATCAAATTAAATGAAAATAGACGATTACTAAATGAAGCGGGAAACTTCTAGTAATTACAATCATAACTTTTAAATTTTAAGACATCTGTGTTGTTTTCTTTCAGAATCAGAGCCGTAATTTTTGTGCGCTCTGTTGTAAAGTATGTGCGCTTGCTCGGTGAGGTGTGTGCGCGCGCACACGCGCACAGCTTAGAGGGAACAGTGCTCACAATCTAAATGTATCTTAGGCAATGGAGGTTTAAGTGGCTTGCCCAAGGCCACAAGGAGTGGCCATGGGACTGGAGACTCCATGCTTTGGCCATCTCCATGCCTGTTTTCAGATGTCCAAAGCTTCTAAAATAACTCCCAAAATATACATATTTATTGAGTTATGGGAAATGGCATTATAAAGTCTGAATTTTCAAAGAGTTTCCAGGTAGATAAGGGGACATCCAAGTCTGGACATTAACAGTTAGCAAAGTATTTTACAAAAGGCTCATTAAACATAGAAGGCCCAATATTCATCTGTGCAGGGCTAAGCACCATAGCCGCTATCTTATAAGGGCTGAGTACTAATTATGCAGCTGCCAGTATTGGTGCTGCATGGTTAGTGCCGGTCCCCGCCTACACTCCGCCCTGGAACGCCCCGATGCCAGTCGGCTAGCATCATGGCACGTAGGGGACTTAGTTAGTGATATCCGACGGCACTACCTATATAAGTGCCGTTGAATATCTGGTTAGCAGGCATTTACACGGTAAACTGACTGTTAACCATGTAAATACCTTTTGAATATTGGGCCTGGAGCCATAGGAAATAAATGTTTATTTAGTGACATACACAGTGGGAGCAACTATTATGCAAAAAAACATATGCAAAAAAGAACAGAGGATTCTTCACGTGTAAACATTGACATTTCCAAGCGTAGGTAATAGATTTCATAAAACTGGACATCCAGAAAGAGTCAAGTAAGGCACCAAATGAAATAACTCATTTTAATGAAATTTTGAGATATGCACAATTGCTCCCTCAATGACTGCTGCAAATCCCAGGCAGATGAGCAATTAGCTGACTCTTATACATGCCTCTGAGCTACTGTAAGCGTTGACCTCTAGCTTTTTTAAAGTATAAATATTTGTTGTTGTAAAACTGCTAATACATGCCTACTTTGCTGGCCTTCCAATATCACACCCAAAACATCCCCCCTGCCAAACTGTGCATGCTGCAAATCTAAACATCTAATTAGTAGCATTCTAAAATCACTATTTATACATGTAGAGAAGATGACCACTAGGGGTAAGAGCTACCATTTTGAATCCAGGAAGCAATAGGGCAGAAACATCTGGGGACTGCTCCTGTCCAGCCATTATACCACCACAAAAGTGCTGGGGGAGGTTAAAGGGGGGGGGGGTCAGGTGCCTCTTCCAAGGGTGTGGGGAATAGGGTGATGCTGAGTTGGAAGGGGATCAGAGGGAGGGATGATGGTGATCACATTGGAAGGGTTTAGAGTGGTTCAGTATGCAGCTAGGGGGATCAAGGTTTTTTAAAATATGTATTTCCATCAGCTGATAGCCTAATGCCTTAATGCCTCCTCTTGTCCACAGTGGGGACAGCACATGGTAACTTACTGTGCACTGACTGCAAGTGCTGCCTATAGCCTGTCCTGTTCCCATTTAGCATGGAATGTTTAGCATGCTGGCTATTTCTCTTCTGCGCCTTCTGTTTTCTTTTACCACTTTATTTATTACTATGGCAACACAGGCACAAATTTATCATGCCAATAAAGTTTCTTGAATCTTAACTCAGATGCAAAAACTGCAGTTCTAGGAACACGGATAATCAATAAGGATGTATTTTCATTTGAAAATGACATTTTAAAAAAATGAAAGAAATTGTTAGCTTCACTTTTCTCTTTTATTTCACACTAAAGGTCATGGGGATCAGCATGTGCAAATTCACTACAATATACTATGCACTAAAAATGCAGCCGTGCTAAATATCTCATGCTACCAGAGTAGCGTGGGTCGGGACAGAGACTGGGAGATTCTGAGGTGGAGTGTGTACATCGCAGGTAACATGGGAATTTATTTATTGAACACACTCCCTGGGGATGTTCCATATAGCGTGGCTGCATCGCCTGCCACCTCAATGGGTGGCATTAAGTGTACCCATGCTTATCGCATCAAATAGTAGAAACATGGGGATGGTGCAAAACCCATACTAACATGAGCACGTATCGTGAATACCTCCATTTTATAGCGCGGTCTGAGCTCTACCCCTGTGCTCATCTTTGGGGCTGACTGCTCGCTACCAGTGCATATCTTAGTAAACATGTCCCTACAAGAGCAACATTTTAAAAAAAAGGAAATAGAAAATCCATCAAATAAATGTAATAAAAATGAAAAAAACATATACCCCTATATCCCAGATAAATCCACAGAAATCAATCACAGTAAGAAAACACTTACACTGTGCATCCTCCGGGATCCAGACAATTGGGTGAAAGACAATTGGTGGAACGACAATTGGGTGAATGAGACAAAACATGACAACTGGGTGAATGAGAAAGATAGGTGAATCGACAATTGGGTGAATGAGACAAAACGTGACAATTGTATTGAACGCGACAACTGGGTGAATGACAATTGACTAAACGACAATTTATTTATTTATTTATTTTATTTATTTAACAGTTCTTCTATACCGCTCTATTTTAGATCAGAGCGGTTTACATTTAACATCAACTATACAACACAAGGAAATTTGAGTTGTATTTACAATAAACAGGGAGATCAACTTGGCAGTAACTGGGGGAACTATGTACATTGTATAACTATATACATTGTATTACACTGGTACCTGATTTCAGGTAGAACATATCTACATCTTATTTACACTGGGGGTCTTAATTCTATTTCAGTGGGTACTTCTGAGCGATCAGTTGATTATCCTTTTTCATGCTGAGTCTGATTGTTTAATTGTAATGAGTGATTGTCTGAGGGGGCATATGCATGGTTATTAAGGCTGGATTCCGGGTAGTATGTAGTGAACAGGTGCTGCTTTAATGCCTTCCTGAAGTGGGTTAGGTAAGTGATGTTTCGAATAGAGGTGGGGAGAGCATTCCATGCTCTGGGCGCGTAAATCGTAAAGGCCCTATTTGTTGTTGCTTTTGTGCATTTTGTTATTACTTTTGGGACCTCTAGGGTGTTTTGCATCATGGGTCTTCTGTTTCTGTTCTGTGGTACTTTAGGTATCATCTTGCTGAGGGCTGTGGGGGTCATAGTGTTTGAGGCTTTGAAGGTTAAGGTTAGAACTTTGTGGAGGGTTCTTGCTTGAACCGGTAACCAATGGAGGTTCATCAGCACTGGCGTTATGTGCTCTCTCCGTGAGGCCCCTGTTAGTACTCTTGCAGCAGTGTTCATTGCAAGCTGGAGAGGAGCTAGCGTTGCTTGAGGGAGACCATGTAGAATTACGTTGGCATAGTCGAAATGTGGTAATATCAATGCCTGATAGATCGATCGGTAGTCGCTGAAGTCAAGTAGCGGTCGGAGATGTTTTAAGGTCCTTATTTTCATGTATACTGTTTTTACTGTGTTTTTTATGTGGGTGACAATTGGGTGAATGCAACAACTATGTGAACACAGCAAATCATTGAACACAGCAACCCCAGTGGCGACAGATGAGCTTTTACTTTTTTTTGGGGGGGGGGGGCACAAGCCCCACCACTAACTCACGGCAATTGGGTGAATGCAGCAACCCCAGTGGCGACAGAAGGGCTTATACTTTGGAGGAAGCACAAGTCCTGCCCCTAACTCCACCCAGGTTTCACCCCTAACTCACGGCAATTGGGTGAATGCAGCAACCACAGGCGCAACGGAAGGACTTTTACTTTGGGGAAGCATAGGCCTTGCCACTAACTCCACCCAAGACCCACCCCTAACTCTGCCTGAGGGCCATGTCATTGTAGAGACCCTTCTTGTTTGCCAGTGATCCTTGCGAACATACAGAAAGAGGTTTTCAATGATCTCAGCCTGCAGGCAGTAAACTGCCTGCCCCAGCAGACAAGAAGCTGCAGTCACAGCACAGATCTCTCCTGTCTTGCCTGTGGGAGATCGGATCCTTGCGGACAGACGGGAGGGATCTGTGCTGCAATTGCAGCTTCTATGGAAGGGTGTTTAGTTTGGGAAGGCATAAGCCCTGTCTGTAACTGCCCCGCCCCATGGGCAAACCCCAGGGGAAACAGACTTTCACTTTGGAGGGAGATCGGATCACCGTGGCCAAAGTAGGGGAAGCCCTGATCTCAGAGTAGTCTTTTGGTGGAACCATGGCCTCTATGGTCTGATTGTATGTTTGGTAGGACTTGGCTCAGGAAGTCTTGTTTATTCTATTCTCTCTTTTAGTAGCCTTTCCAACAATTTACTAACCACAGAGATTAGACTACCGGCCTGGAGTTCTCAATGTCATCCTTACATCTGCTTTTCTGTAAAAGGACCATATGTGCCTTTCTCCAGTCCTCTGGCACCGCTCCCGACTCCAAAGAAGCACTGAAAAAATCTGACGTGGAGCCGATAGAATGTCCCCAAGTTCCCTCAGTATTCTTGGATTTATCCAATTCAGACCCAATGTTTGTCTACTTTTAGTTTAGTTAGTCTTCTGAAAATTGTTTCAGTTTCTTGTCACTTCTGTTCCTATTTGTGGATGTTTTCTGAGGTCCCGCTCCTGGCCTTTCATCTGTGAACACAGAACACAAATATTTTTTAAGTAATTCCACTTTATCCTCATCGGCTTTTACATATTCCTCCCTTTCATCCTTGAGTCTGACAATGCCACTTTTGCCCTTCTTCCTCTCACTAACATTTCTGAAACATGTCTTATCCCCCAATTATATTGCATTGACTATTTCTTCTTTTTGTATCTTTGCTTTCCTGATTACTTTGCTAACTTCAAGCAAATTTAGATGTTTGGCTTCCTCTCTCTGTATTTTTTGAAGGCCACCCTCTTTTTCATCACCTTTTCAGCTACTACATTTGAGAACCATAGTGGCCTCCATTGCCTTTTTTCTTTTATTTGCCTTTCTAATAAAAAGGTTTGTTGTCCTTAAAATATCCCCTTTCAGTTTTGCCCTCAGTTTTTCTACATCCCCCAGCTGTTCCCATCTCACTAATGACTGTTTGAGGTATTGTCCCATCTTGACAAAATTAGCTTTCCTAAAGTCTAAGACTTGCTTTTGAATGGATTTTATCAGCACAAGTCCTAATACTGAATCACACCATCTGGTGATCACTGGATGTGAGATGATCTCCCACTGTAAAATCAGAAACCTCATTGGTAAACACTATGTCCAGTATGGTCCTATCATGTGTGGATTCTGTTACCAGTTGCCTAACTAGTTCTCCCTGTATAGAATATAGGATCTCTTTACTTCTAGGTGACACTGCAGCAGGGATGTACCAATCCACATCTAGCATATTGAAATCACCTATCAGTAGCACTTCTCCTTTCTTGGCAATACTGAGTATGTCTTCTATTAAACCTTCATCCACTTCTACTCCATGTGAGGGGGATCTGCATATAACTCCAATGCAAATATAGTAATATAATATATGATGGCATATAAAAACCAGCTTGGTCCATCTAGTCTACCCAGCAAGGCATCAAGAATAGGTGCACCTGCCGCTCCATGCAGGTCGCTCCTCCCCATACCTTTGTTTAGGGGTGTACCCACCGCTCTGTGTTGGTCACCCCTATTTGTTGAGATATAAGAGATAGTTATGTTTATTTTGATTTTATCCTGTTGCTATAAAGGGATCCACTGTGTCTGTCCCATGCCATTTTGAATTCTGTATTTCCTTTTCCCAGCTTATAGTTTAACCCATAATGCCTCCTCTCTTCCTTTTAAGCCCTGCTATTCTATAGTTTTAATATTATTTAATATTATTTTTTACATACAGTGCCACTCCACCTCCCCTTCTTCGTACCCTGTCCTTCCTGAATAAAGTATAGCACGGTATAATTACATCACAGTCATGTCTCCATGTCTCCGTAACCACCACTAAATCCAAGTCAGCCTCCTCCATTAAAGCCTTAATATCTGGGAACTTATACGTACCGTTTTCCAGATGTTGCCCCTTTAACCCATTTCTACAGAGGTATTTAATGTTTCACTTATCGGGGGGCTTTCTTCACCCATCTGCAATGAATCTAGTTTAAAGCCCTCTTCAGTAGGTTAGCCAGTCTGCTACTGAAAACACATTGACCTTTCTTGGATAGATGGACACCTTCTCTGCTCTGCAGCCCTTGAATCATCATCCCATAGTCCAAGAAACCAAAACACTCTCGATGACACCATCCGCGCAGTCATGCATTAATCTCCAGGATGCGAGCTGCTCTGCCTCAGCCTTTACCCTCAACAGGTAGGATTGAAGAGAACACCTTCTGCACACCTGTCGGCTTCACCCCATGTCCCAGAGCCATGAAGTCACTTCTGATCGCTCGGAGAGATACCTAGCAATATCATTTATGCCGACATGGATGAGCAACATTGGATAATAGTATGTAGGTTTGATGAGCCTTGGCAAACTCTCCATAAAATCTCAGATTTTGGCACTCAGCAGACTGCCACCTCTCTGGACATGATGAAGTCTGGTTTGCAGATAGATGCCTCAGTACCCCTCAGAAGAGGGGATGCACAAGAACTATAGGTTTAGCATTTATCATCCAGTTCTATCTATCACTTGGCATCAAATAATAACAAAAAACATGATTTTTTTTTCAATAAAGAATTTCTGCTGAGGATGTTGCAGATCTTGCATGAGGCTGTGTCCTACTGGACTTCTAGACTCTCCATTATGGTCTTAACTACTCTGATAGAAAAAGTTACAAAAGCTGAAAGATTTGCTGGAAAGGTAAAGCACAAATAGTGCTATTTTTGTATTGTAGAATAGGGTTTTTTTTTTCCATTATGGCTCAAAAAGCTAGAAAATCTGAGCAATTTATCTTAATTCACATCTGAATTTCCTTGCTTGATAGGAGGCAACACAGGTCATTGTCAACAATGCTGCAAAATCTGTCTCAACTGCCGCTGCTGCACAGCTACCTACAGTAGCATCCTTGAGAAGGATGATACAGAGAAAAAGAATCCAAAATGCTCCCAGTCAGTCTCAGAATTTGACTGTGTTGGATATACCAGAAGAGTACAAAATTACAAAAAATGGAGAGCAATTTCTAACTTATGATTTTGGTCCAAGTGATGACCAAATTTTAATTTTTTCCATGGATCAAAATTTACACATTTTGCAGCAGTCACCCAACTGGTTTGCAGAAGGAACGTTTAAAGTTTCACCAAAATTGTTTTATCAGCTGTATACCGTGCATGTTTACAACAAGGGTCAGTGCATTCCCCTCGCTTATGCATTACTTCCAAATAAACAAGAAACCTATATCCAATTTTTACGCCAGTTGTCTGAAATGCAGCCTAATCTGCATCCAAGATCTATTTTATGTGATTTTGAAGAATGCCTTTGAGCATGCATATTCAGATGTGAGTATTCACAGATGCTTGTTTCACATGTCACAGAACATTTAAAGGTGTTTGCAGGAAGCCGGACTGCAGGAACATTACACAAATGATGCTGTTTGCACTGAAAATTCACATGCTATCTGTTCTATCGTTTATCCCAACTGAAGAAGTCCAAAACAGCTTTGATGAACTGACTCTCCATATTCCTGAAGAAGTAAATGCAGTTATAGATTATTTTGAAGATGCATATATTGGCAGAATTTGTAGAAATCAGGCCCGTGAAGCTTTATTTCTAGTAACACTTTGAAATAATTATGATCGTGTTATTCTTGACTTACTACGATGCAACAATGTTGTTGAAACATGGCACAAACACTTTCATATGTCTGTATCTTGTGATCATCTTCCTATTTGACGTCTGATTTCTAGCTTAAAAACTGAACAAGCTTATTTTTCCCTACGCATTGAATAGCTGGGTATGAAGAACCATGAAAGAAAAAATATGTAGACCTTGATCGGCGAATAAAAACTATTGTGTTAGGTTACAATGAAACTGATTTGTTGCCATATTTATGTGGAATTGCTCATAATTTGTCATTTTGAATGGGTTTTTACATATTGTTGAGTGTTAGAGAGCTGTAACCGCAACAGACAATGAGGGTCACATTGTTCACAACCGCTACATTCATATGTTGTTACGGAATAAAACATTTTTGACTAATATAAAGATTCTGTGAATTGTCATTCACCCAATTGTCGCATTCACCCAATTGTCATAGACCTGCATCCTCCAAAGATCATTCATCAATAAAAGCAACCAGTTATCCAGCAGAACACATATATTTTAAGGAAAGCAACAAATTTTCCTCACAGCTTTAAACAGGCCTCCAAGACTCAGCTGCTGCTAATTGTCACTATCCTTCAATGCTTTCAGACTTAAAATACTGTAGATTAAATGTTGCTAAAAAAGGTTCAAGGAAATTGTTTGATGTTGCATAACTGCTGATAGCAATGCAATTAACTGTTTCTGAAAATTTGCCACCTGTTATTTAGCTCTATTACCTATCATCTTAAGGGGGTCTATTTCCAAAGTTATCTTAGCCGTTATTGTGGCAATTAATGCATGCTAGCAATTAACACGGAAGCTGTGCTAACCGTTAACTCAAAGCCTTTGCAGTTGTTAATGTGGAAATTGCCATATATTAACTAGCATGACCAGGGCAGAGAATGGGCGGGAAACGGGGATAAAAGGGGTGGGGACCATGCCATACATTTAACATGGAAATAGCTATCCCACATTAAATAATGACTAAAGTATGGAGTTGGCAGTGGCAGTGGCAGAGAAGGGCACGGATAAAAGGGATCTGCCAGAGGAGTGGAGTTCGCAAGGAGGAATGTAGAGTGAGATAAGAGAGGAAAGGTCATGAGGAGCCACAGAATGAATGCACTTGTAGATAACTAGAAGAAGTTTGAACTGGATGAGGAAATGGATAGGGAGACAGTGAAGTGACAGAAGAGGGGTTACATGAGCATAGCCAAACTGATGGAAGATAAACCATGCAGCTGAGTTTTTAACAGATTGAAGGGGAGAGAGATTATTCAGAGGAAGACCAGTGAGAAGCAGGTTACAATAATCAAAATAGGAGGTTACTAATGAGTGGATAAGGGTCTTAGTAGTGTTTGAAGAAAGGAAGGGATGAATTTAGCTGATGTTATAAAAAAGCAACAGGTTTTAGCTATCTGTCGAATGTGAGAAGAGAAAGAGGGAGTAGAGTCAAAGATGACCCCAAGGTTGCTAGTTGAGGAAACAAGGAGGAGTGTAGTGTAAACGTAGCTTGATTGTTGGGTAAAAGATCGATTGTTTATGCCTTCAAATTATAGAAAGACTAGGGGACATGCAATGAAGCTGCAGTGTAACCTATTTAATACTAATAAGAGAAAATATTTTTTCACTCAACGCATAATGAAACTCTGGAATTAGTTACTGGAGGATGTAGTAAAAGCTGTTAGTGTAGCTGGGTATAAGGTTTGGATACATTCTTGGAGGAAAGGTCCATAAACTAAAGGGGACCCGGGAAATCCACTGCTTGCCCCAATACAAACACTGTGGAACCTGTGTCTTTTGGAGAAACACACAAGCTCAGGTTATCAAGCCCAGTATTTTGTTTCTAACAGTGGCCAATCTAGGTCACAAATAGCTAGCAGTTTCCCCAGACAAGCAGTGTATTTCCCGGGTCCCCTTTAATAATGGTTTATGGACCTTTCCTCCAGGAACTTGTCCAATCCTTTTTTAAACCCAGCTACACTAACAGCTTTTACTCCTCCCTAGCACTGTCTAAGACCTTGTCTAGGTGGTGTGTGAGGTCCGCTATCTTCACACCAGACAGCTATGTTACCAGGCAATCCTCACTTCCACCAGTCACCCAGCTATCTACATGCCTAATGATTGAATCACTAACTATAACAGCTGTGCTAATCCTTCCCTCGTGGGTACGTGATCTTTGAGAAACCCCCTCGGTGTGAGAGGGTTTATATTACCTGGAAGACAGGTCCTAGCTACAGGATCACTTTCTGCCACATCAGGGTGATGCTCTCCTATCATGTGACCTCTCTCCTCCATGGCAACAGGAATGCTGCCAGACTGGAAGTCATCCCTGTAGGTTCCATCTATGTATCTCTCTGTCTTCCTTATGTCTTCCAAGTCTGATACTCTAGCCTCTAGAGAAGAGACTCGTTCCCTGAGAGCAAAGAGCTCCTTGCATCTACTGCACACATAAGACCCCTCACCAACTTGGAGAAAATCATACATGTGACACTCAATGCAAAAGACCAAAAAGCCTCCATCAGATGCTCCAAGACCTCTCACGCCACTGGAGGGAGAGTAGGTAACTATGCCTCCTCCAGGCACTGCTGAATCTCTATCTCCCCGCCCCCAGAGTGGAAGTGTATAGATCTTTATAGAAGTTCACAGTGCTGCAATTTTAGGGGATTCATATATCGGTTGCTCAGAAGGGCTTCCCACTGCCACAATGCATTTCCTGTCCCTTTGTTTCCTTAGCTGCCACATTAGCAACTTGCTGGCTTTGCTACCCTGTTCATAAAACAGCTGCTTAGTCCACTGCATGTCTGAAGCTATGTTTTCCATCTCTAGTACCTGTAACTCACCCCTTTTATGTAACAGGAGCCTCCACACTCCCTCCTTCATCCCCGGCTTGTTTTGCCTCTCCAGCTCCCGAATTTCCCCCTGCAATTTGGAGACTTTTAACTTTTCCCATTTACTAACCCTGCACACTAGTAAGATCAACTGCCCTTGGAGCAGCACCTTACCCACTTCCCACAGGGTAGAGGCAGTAATAGCCTCTACATTATTAAACTTCAGGTACTTCTGCCATCCAGTCGTGAGAAAATCCAGATTTTTCAACAACCTCCTTTGCATTGACTAGGAGGGCGATGGAGTTTCCACCATTCTGTCTCGAAGTTTCAGACTCAGTGGGGCATGATCAGAAATCCTGAAGGACTCAATAGCTGATGCATTCAAGGCTGGATGACATTCCGTAGCTAACAGCCAGAGGTCAATTTGAGAGTAATTATTATACAAGGTGGAGAAACATATATAATCCTGCCACTTGGATGTAGACTTCTTCATCCATCCAACAATCTGAACTCTTCCAGGAAACACTTTAAACTCTTGGATATCTTTGATTGGACAAAGCTCTCCCTGTACCAATCCACCCCATCAAGGCACAGTTGAAATCCCCCCCCCCCCCCCGGATCATCTTATCCCGCACCTTCTCCTTAATATTCTCAAATAATTTCTCCAAGCTGGACACTACTTGGGCAAGTGGTATGTACACGTTCACCACCAAATAGAACACCCCATTCAGGCTACCCATCACAATAAGAAATCAGCCTTCCCTGTCAGGGACTACCTCTTGAACCTGGAATGGGCAACTCTTGCTAAATATAGTTACCACTCCCTTTTTGTGTGAGGAAAAATTGGCTGCTAGGACTTGTGGATAATATTTAGACCTCATATACTGGTGACCAACTCCCACCATATGGGATTCCTGAAGCAGGACAATATCCGCCTTGTCCCACCGGAGCTGCAATAACACTCTGCACCATTTCATAGGACTACAAAGGCATCCCAAGTGATCAGTCACACAGCAGGACTTGAGCATTCTGCATTCTGATCTTGGCTCCTGCAGCGCGACCTGATGGTACCTCCCCTCCAGTCCCCCCTCCCCCAACCCTCGCTCTCCTCCTATGATATTCTCTTCTTAGAAATCTCCCTTCCCCCATCCCTCTGCCCCCCAAACCACCCTCGACACCTCCCCCTTTAACTAAGCTTTTCCTTCATACCATCATTAGCATGGTACGTGGTAGACACTGATGACCTAACTCTTCTCTCCTCTGCTCCTCCACAGTTCTCTCCTCTACATAAGTGTCCCATACCCCAAGATTACCTCTCAGCACAAATCCCAACAACTACGACCTCCATGGGTATCCTCTCCCCCCCTCCCACCTGTTCGCTCCTGTCCTGAAAGCCCACAAAAGCACCCTTTTCACGTTACAAACACAAGCCCCCCCCCCGGGGCTCCCCCTCCCTTCTCCCTGCAACAATCCCATCCCCCAGCCCACCCAGCAACATGTTCTTAACAGCAAAACCTTAAACAAATGTCCGTCGGTATTAAATTACATAACGCAGCCTTCGCGGGGGGTAATGACCACTACTGTAAGAATATCCATCTAGGGGTTCTTGTGAAAGATCATGGGAGTCGAGAAGTGTCCATGTCCTTGCCCACCTCCTCTCTTTTTGGATCATACAGCTTGTGCTGTGATCCAAGAACTTTTCTTCTCTTGGGGGTCAAGGCCCATTTTACCTGTCTCGTTAGTGCCCTTGACCTATGCACATTTGTGCAGTCATGGCCTTCCACTTCTGTCCTCTCCAACAGAAAGTTGCATCAGAGGGGGTAGAAGCCGCAGGCCATGAGTGCATACATCCACATGGGTGTTTTAAGGCCCACCATAGTGCTGAAGCAGTGGCTCTGCTACTGCTTCAAAGAAGTGATCACTATGACCCCCCCCCCCCCCCCGATGACAGGCTGGAGGCATTCATTCTGTGGCTCCTCACTACCTTTCCTCTCTTATCTCACTCTACACCTCTACTAGGCAGATTCCTTTTAGCTGTACACTTCTCTGTCACTGCCAATTCCAGACATCGTTCATTCCATCTTGCTGCCCCATATGCCTGGACCAAACTATGAGTCTGTGTGTTGGGCTTCTTCTCTGGTGTTATTCAAATTCAAGCTAAAAACCCACCTCTTTGAAGATGCTTTTGGATCCTGATGCTCCTCACTCTCTTGTCCACTACTTATGTGTATCTTAGTCCCCAGTTTCACTATGTGTTTTGTCTGGATTAGATTGTATGCTCTGATGAGCAGGGACTCTGTCTTATATCTATATGTGCAGCACTGCGTACACCTTGTAGTGATATATAAATGATTAGTAGTAGTAGTAGTAGTAGTAGTAAGCCAGTGGTTGGGGAAGCAGAGGCACAAGAGGCAGGATGGCAGGGGGACAGCAGCACAGTGGGCCTGCTTAGACAGCAGAAACCATTTCGCTAGCCCTGCGCTTCATACTTCTACTGGAATTCTGCACACAAAATTATATCAAAGGCTTGAATTATGTAAAGTTCTGCATACTTTCTCAAACTAACAAAGCATATTGGGACAAATATTTGAAAGGCATTTACATGGTTTACAGCCCAAGTTATACCTACCTAAGTTATATGTGGTTACCCTGATAACCTCCAGTCTATTTTGTATTGCAATAAACATGTTCTATTTATTTCTGATTGTGATTGTTTCTCAAGATTGTTCTATGTAAGTTGCTATGGTTGTCTAACTTGTACTATGTAATTTCTGTTCTTGTTCCCTGTAAATCGCATTGAATGTGAAATAGCGCAGTATATAAAACCAATAAATAAAATAAATAAATAAAAATAAAAGTCAGAAAGGGATTTTTCCTAGTATATCTAAGCTTTCCTAAAGACACAGCTCTAAGTTTAATCTGAATTTATTTAAGAATATCGACTGGAGGAAATGTTTTGTCGGTCTTATCAATAAGACTTTAGTGTGTGAGAGCATCTTAGAGTTTGCTGCAAGGTTTTATAAGTTACACCAGCCTTGTAAAGAGAGTCCCACCTTACTTTAGCCTAACAGCTAAAACTGGGAAAAAAAACCTGAGACTTGGGAAAAAAACCTATCAAGGGAAAAAAACCTGAGACTTGGGCATTTGTGAAGTTATTCGAGTTTTGGCAAATTATTTGGAAATATATTTTTGGAAGAGTGAAAGGTCTGGTGAGGAAATAAGTTGTGACTGGGCAGAGAGAGGCTGCACCAAGAATTACTGTTATTATATTTCCACATAAAGCTGAAGGTGGTTTTACATTTACAGTTCCTTAATTCAGGAATACTGTATTTTGTTTGTTTGGTGAAACCTCTGAGTGTGTGAACGAAGGAGCTATTGAGTGAGTGCCATATCCCAGAGAAAGAGAGAAAGAAAAGTGGTTGTGCCATATGAATGTGTGGTTATGGCCTTATTATCCTTTTATTTTTATGTTAGGTAGGTAAAGTGTTTAGGAAAATAAAAGGAGAAAATCATAGAATTTATGGTTCCCAAGTTTAGCTCTTGCTAAAGTCTCTAATGACTTGTTCTTGTCAAAATCTAAGGGCCTCTACTCAGTTCTTATTCTTCTTGACCTCTCCGCAGGTTTTGATACTGTTGATCATTCCGTCCTCCTTGATACATTATCCTTTCTTGGTTTTAGAGACTCTGTACTGTCTTAATTTGCTTCTTATCTCTCAACTCATTCATTTAGTGTTTGTTCACATGGTTCCTCCTCTTCTGCAATTCCTCTCTTAGTCGGTGTAACTCAAGGGTCTGTTTTAGGACCTCTCCTATTCTCTCTTTATACCCAGTCTCTCAGTGCCCTCATCTCTTCCCATGGTTTTCAGTATTATTTTTAGGCAGATGATTCCCAAATCTATATTTCTTCATCTGATATTTCTCATTTACTCCAGACTCGTATTTCTTCTTGTTTGATTGATGTCTCTGCCTGGATGTCTCTCTGCCGTCTGAAATTGAATATGGATAAAACTGAACTTCTTACCTCTCCCCTTAAACTCTCTTCCCCCCTTCCTCCCTTTTCCATCTCTGTTTATAATACTATAGTACTACCTGTTTCTTCAGCCTGTAGCCTTGAAGTCATTTTTGACTCCTCACTTCCATTCTCCTCACACATTCAACATATTGCAAAAACCTTCTTTTTGTATAACATTAGCAAAATGTGATTCTTCCTCTCTGATCACACTACTAAGTCCCTTATTTACTCCTTTGTTACCATCCGTCTAGATTACTGTGACCTCCTCCTTGCTGGTCTCCCTTAGTGTCATCTCTTTCCTCTTAAATCTGTTCAGAATTCTGTGGCACGGCTAATCTTCTGCCAGCCGCATTACACTCATGTAACCCCTCTATTGAAATCACTTCACTGGCTTTCCTTCCATTTTTGCATCCAATTCAAGCTACTTCTCCTAACCTATAAATGCATTCATTCTAACCAAACTGTTGCTCTAACCACTAGGCTACTCCTCCATCTCCATGTGTGAAATGGACCAAAAAAGTCTGAAAAGTCCGAACAAGTTGAACACCAGGGCCATACCAAGCCATAAATGCGCCCTGTGCAACTTGCACAACTGACGCAGCCCCACCCCAACCCCACATCACATGTCTATCATTTGCCCCATGTCCAGCATCTCCCCATTTTACCTTACACTTCCATGTCCTGCCAGCTCCCCCTGTGCTGCCTGCCTGGCCTGGCCTTGCTCTTCCACTGCCATTTTTCATATTCCCTTGGCAACAGCGGCGATGGTGGCAGCGAAGCTGACCTCCAATAGAAAAAAAAAGCAAGTGAGTCTTTCCAACTCCACGCTTGCATGCTTGTCTGATCCCTCCCTCCTCTGACACAAGCATACGTCAAAGCAGGGATGGATCAGGCTTGCATGCAAGTATTGAGTTAGAAAGACCCACATGGTTTTTTTTTTCAATTGGAAGTCCACTCCGCTGCTTCCAGCTTTGCCGCCATGGGAACAAGAAAAATGGCGGTGGGGTAAAGACAGGCAGTGGGGGGGGGGGGGAGTCGAGGCCGGCAACTGCAAATGCACCCCTATTTTTTGTGCCCTATGTGGCTGCACCGCTTACACAGGGCTAAGTACAACACTGCTGAACATGAGCCAAAGTTTTTTGCCCAGTGTGCATCTCTACCTCTGTTAGAGCCATTAAACAACCCAGGCTCTAACAGAGGTAGAGATGTACACTAGGCTTGGGAGAAATCTTATTACCAAATCACAGTAGAACAAAACACACAGTTACTTCAGATGGACTTATTTTAAATGAAAATATTTTACTGGGTTCCTGGATGCAAAGGAATGATTTGGCAAAAAGCATCCTTATGTCTGATGCACCCTGCACAAGAAATACGATTTCAAAACCATTCAATAACTGCTGTTTAACAATGCACTTAATGATATTTGCAAACACTAGAGCTTTCTTTACCAACCACTCCCTAGCAAAGGTACTCTTTGGAGAGGGACCACCCTCAGTTTTTTCTGTATTGATACCTTTAAAGCTTGATGAAGACTGATTCTTTTGACTGGTAGAATGGGAATCCTCCGGGAACTACTGCAGATGATATTTTTTGCTGAATTCTATTTCAAACTGTAACTCCTAGAATTTTTACTTGATTGACTTTCCTTCCTCTGATTGCAAATAAAAATCTTTTCTTACCCACTTGCAATGACTCTTTAGTGAAAGAAAGAAAAAAAAAACAGGAGTATGGATTTAAACCCCTTTCAATAATCTTAGCCTCTGATCCTCTCATATAGGGATTCCCTTAGACCTTGAGACATTCCCATTCCAGGCATCTGAGAACTCCTCTCGAGCCTCAGAACATTCCTATGACAGGACAGAAGATAAGAAGATGTATCTAAGATACTATACACTTCTCTTTGATCTTACCTCTCATAAAAACAGCTCCTTATATACTGTATCTGAGCCAAGTGATAAGGATGTGTGATGATAAAGAAGCTTTTGGGAATAAAAGCAGTATCTTCCACTAATCTCCACAGCACCTCATATTCTAAACAGTATCAGGAGTCATTTAAATCAATGTATCCAAGAAATCCTTTTGCCACCTCTCTTTTATTGTAGTGTGAATGAAAGTGGGAAATGCTATCCAAAAGTTGGAATGATATCTTATTGTATAAATTAATTACTTGTCAATATGAAGATCTGAATTAATGAAACTTTGGAGATGAATGGAGCTCAAGCAGAAATATTAAGAGCAGTGAGCTCAGTACTCAGTAGGATGGCCAAATATTCAGCAGAAGTGGGAATGCTGAAAATGCCAGCCTAACATTAAAAGGATAAGTTATCCATTTAAAGTTATTTCTGTATTCAGACTTGCACACATAAGTTAGAAGAAAGATCAGATTTCTTCACTGTCCATATAATGTCTGGCCCCACGATCAACACTCCAATTTAAACAGATAACTTTGGCTGTATAGTGATATACAGGCAAAAGTTATCTATGCAAGTTTTGAATATTGGGATGATATATTCAGAAATCATGTTTTCAATTTATCTATAGCAAAAGTGGGAAAACTATGGTCTGCAGGCCTAATGCAGCCCTTTGGTGCCAAAAGTTTGGCCCACCACCCATCATCAATTTTTTAATCATATATGGAGGAGTAGCCTACTAGTTAGAGCACTGGCTTGGTAAGCAAGAGACCAGGGTTTAATTCCCACTAGCACTCCTTGTGGCCTTGGGGAAGTCACTTAACCCATTTTGGACCAGCGTATGTTTTACATACATAAGGTTTCCATACTTACTACTCAACTGTTTACTAATTAATGGTTATAAATTCAATGGAACTATGTTTAGCTATTATTGTTGTCAAAATGCGTCATATACAGATTTTTTATCTGAGATCTAGTTAGTTTAATAGGTATTTGAAGTTTGCTGATTTTGACGGTACTGGCGGCTCAACATAAAAAGATCACAAAAAATAGTAGCTTATAATGCTGTAATAGCTACTATTTTGCAAATAAAAGTATTTGTAGACTTTAGAAAATAGGTTTAGATAACTGTAAGTTACTTAGTGTCAGAGTTATTAGTGCGTATATCGGCCTTGTACGTTTTTCATACGCTGGGCTAATATATTGTCAAAACTAACTGCTGTGAAGCATTCTGTTCTAGGTTTTTCAATGGTGCAATATCGACGCACTGCATCAGAAGTATTTTCATGTGTATCATATTCCGCCATCAGAATGGACTGTTGACAAACTATATTATATCATAATAACATGTTTTAAATGAAAACTGCAGTTTCAATAGTATCATACAGTATGTTTATGTCAATGAATATTGGAACTGAATCCTATCTTTTCTGAAAACAGACAATATACTATATTGGACCAGTGTATGAAAAACACACACTATGTGAAACTTCTATTTTCTGCAAAGTTTTAATATTTTTTATTATTGCCGGTATTTCATAGTTGTTTGACTGTAACAAATCTAATAAATCATCCAGAACAGAGAAAGAATATGTGAGCTGTCCAAAACGGGTTACGTTTCCATTGCTTTGAAAGAAAGGCCTGGCAATCTAACTTCTGGTCACACTGACAGGAGAACCCAGGAGTCAGCATTGACTCAAAGGTACACATTGCATTTTTGCATGGCTCACAGTCACCTACTTGTGGTCTGCTCTAAATGAAATGCTGGTGTTTGTGTAGTATTAAAAGTGGACATTTAAGCTCAGATTAATGACATAGGTGAAAATGACTATGGTTGTGGCGGTAGCGCCAGAGGCAGATTGAGGTATCTGCAGGCTATGAATGGGGGTTTACTATTTTATTTCTGTAGACTTTGCAAAACTTTAGAATCTTCAGATTACTGGTGCTGGTTATTAGGCAGTGAGATTGAATAAAGCCCACCAGAATTACTGCAGGCTTACTTTGCTCACAAATGGGCAATTTCAGAAAATGAACAAACTTATCAGAGATGATTCTTGTGTGAAAGGATTGAATGGAGCCAGTTTCAAGCAGCTTGAAATTTCTTTGGTTTTCATTATTACAAATGCTTAGAAAAAGGAGATTATAAAAGATGACTGATTTAAAAGCGTCGTCCTATGCTTCATAACTGATCTATACCCAGATGTTGTGTTGAAAGAGAGGCGCTTATTGACATAGACAAATGCTACAAGCCATATGCTTAAATGTACACATACATATGAAAGACCAATCCCTGCTCACTAGAGCTTATAATCTATGCCAGACAAACACAACAAACAGGGGACGAGAGATAATTTAACACACAGAAGAGTAAAGGGTCAGGATGCAAAAGCAGCCTTGAAGAGAATGGCTTTTAGCCTGAATTTGAATAGGAATAGAGATGGGGTATCGACCCAGGTAGTCTGTTCCAAGCATATGGTGCAGGAAGTTGGAATGAACAAAGTCTGGAGTTGGCCATGGAAGAGAAGGGCATAGATTGAAGGGATTTACCTAATGAGCAGAGTTCTTGAGGAGGAGTATCGGAGGAGATAAGAAAGGAGAGGTAATGAGGAGCAGCAGTGTACTATCTAGTATTCCTTCTATAAAGCCCTGGCAGTGACCAAACTGAACCCTCAGCTGCTTCAGGTAACCTAGTGATATTTAAATTGTGATGACCACTTCTTTTCTCAAGTTTGTTTTGCTTTATTTGTAGAAATATGTAGGGGCATTCCAGTTTCTGGATTTTTTAAAGCTGCAATTATAAGAAAGTTGCCTGTGTCCCTTAATCATTATTCTACATTGTTCATGTGGGCCACAGTTTCATTCATTGGGGGAACTTTCTCTAAATGGGTTAATTTTGCACATACCATGACAGTCAAGAACCTCACTTCTAAGCCAGTCTCTCAAATGTACTGCTAATTCTCAACATAGTACTTGCAGGTCATGCCAAAGAGAGTCTCCTTCTGGAGTTCATAAGATGTACCGTGTATGGGTAATTTAACAAGCTGTGCTTGGAAATTCTTCATAATCAAGCCTGTGGCACCCTAAATAATGGGAAATAACTTGGTATCCTTCTGCCATATTTTTTCAGTCTCTGACTGCATTTCTTGGCACTTGAAGATCTCCCTCTCAATGTGATTCACAGAATAGTCGCTTGGGACTGACACCTCTATAATCAATGCCGTTCTGGTATTCTTCTCCTTTATCACTATGTCTGGTTTCCTTGCATCTAGCTTGTATTTACCACTTGGACAAGCTGAGTGACCTTACCCATGACTCTCTCCAGGTATGTCTCAAGGCTAGTATGCATTTGAGTAGAAAAAAGCTTTTTCATTTGTGGTGGAGAAAGGGCTGATAGCAGGGGAGGGAAAAGCAAGAGAGTTCCTGTTTCTAGGACAGACCCAAATAGGATAGACAGGAAAAGGGAAAAGGTACTTAGATAAATATGAGGAGGTCACCTTAAGAACTTCACTCCATACCCCCTGAGATGAGTCGAGAATGGTCTCAGAGGACTGGAGAAAGGAACATGTGGTCCCTCTACACAAAAGTAAGAATGAAGTTGGAATTACATGCCGGTTAGTCTGACTTCTATGTTGAGTAAATTAATGGAAGCGCTGCTAAAACAGAGGACTGGTAAGGTTTCTGGAACCCAATGATTGCAGAATCCAAGGCAGCATGGTTTTACTAGAGGCAGGTCTTGTCAGACATCCCATTCGAAGCAGATATTGCATTAACGCAACACATACTTCCCATGCTGATATTTCTGTTTGGGAATGTTGGTTTATTATTTCACTACCTATAGCTTGTTACATACTTATGAATAAACATATGCAGCTTAAAGACAGTATATATTCTATGTTCATATTTATTGCTATTTACACAAGGCTGAAAGGTTGGAAGGTTAAAAATTCCAGCTATTGTAAATTAATTTATTTTGTGTATTGATACCTCAATTCCAGCAAAGCAACAGCTTGAAAAAGCAAAGGCAAGTGTTCAAGTATATATGAAATTTGTCTTTGGAAAGAAGGTTTAAGGGCCGTTTTTACTAGGGCAGTAGAGAATTGCACCGAGGATGGCAAAAGTCTTGCAATTATGGATGAAAGGAGGGGTGATGCTGAAGAATCAATGGGACTCCCCATGTCCTGCTAACAGAGAAGAGACAGTGCTGAGTGAAGAGCCAGCAGAGTCTATGGGTCCTGAAGGCAGAGAGAGAAAAGCGCTGTAGCTAAGAGCAGCAGGAATACCCAGATCGCAACAGTAGGAAGAAAAGAAGCATGATGCTGAAGAGCCAGCAGGAGTCTCTGGTTCCCACTAGCAAAACGGAGGAAGAGACAGGGTGAAGAGCTGGTGGGAGTCCCCAGGTGCTGCTAATGAATATTGGCTGAATTTCCAGAAAGGGTTGAAGCGGAAGTGAGGAAGCAGAGGGTAAGAGTTATGGGACAAGGCTAGAGAGCAGGAAATGAAAGGGGGGAAGTGGAGGAAGAGAGAAGCAGAATGGGGGGAAGGAAATCGGTAAAATGAAGCATGTGCATTAGTTTTCATACAAGTGGAAAAACTGACAAAAATAGCAATTTTCATTTTGTTCCAGAGCCAACTGACTGTGCATGTTTGGAAAATTTTACCAAATCGCCATTTGTGAATTTTATTTACGTTGTATGTGTGTGTGTGTGTGTGGCCAGACACACTAGAGCCATTCTGGGAAGGCGAGAAGATCAATGAGTAACCAGCAGACAACACAAGACACTTCAGCCAATGACGCCGCAAATCTTTGATGCACAGCCAGAGAAATGTGTCCCTACCCAAGTTCTGTAAATCCCATGGGTCATGATGTAACAGCAGAGCTGGATCACACTACCTAGCCGAACCCCAGAGAGTTAAAATTTTCTAAGTCTGAGAAGGTTTGTGCTGGGCTGGGTGTCTCTGGGGTTTGTACTGAGCTGTGAATCTGAGTCAGAGAGTGAGGAAGATGTACTCACAGGGGTTAGTGGTTTAAAAGCAGAAAGAAAAGACTGAAAAAAGCAGCAGCTTGAAGTCTGTCTTTGAGGGACTAAGAGTGGCTTAGGACTCTAAAACAGAAAAACAGATTGAAAAAACAGAGAGCTTGAAGTCTGACTTTGAGGAAGTGAGGACGAGATGCTGTAGCTTGCAAGTTGAAAGCACAAAAACAAAAGGGAGCAGAGTGATCTTCCTATCTGTTTTATGCTTAGGAGTGCTGATTCTGTCTGATTTTACAGCTAGAAGCTGGAACGTTTTGGTGGGTTTCCTACTCCTATCTGATCCTGCAGGGAGTTTCTCTCCAGAGTACAGGAAGGAGATCAGGAAAGTCAGAGAGAGCCTAGGAAAGTTCTATTTTTACAGTTTTCCAATAGGCAATTGCTTACTCTCCTAAGCATTGGTGGAAGGTATCCACTGTGCACTAGTGAACACAGATTCTTTGCACACCATTTTCAAAGCATGCAGTACCAGTGGGAAAGGATGGTTTACTATATCTAACCTATTCCATTGTATAGCCAGAAGATACAGTGAAATTAATTTTTGTAATAATCTTGTTCGCCAAATTTTTCTACATATGAACATAAGATATGCCATGCTGAGTCAGACCAAAGATCCATCAAGCCCAGTTCCCTGCTTCCAACAATGGCCAATACAGGTTACAAGTACCTGCTAGGTTCCCATAAGGTAGATAGATTTGATGCTTCATATCCCAGGGGTAAGTAGGGGATTTCTCTAATCTACTTTAATAATGGTTTATAGACTTTTCCTCCACAAACTTTCCAAACCTCTTTTAAACCTAGATACCCTAACAGCTTTTACAACATCTTCTGGCAGTGAATTTCCTCTGATTAGTCTAATATGTGCAACACTGTAAGTTCATTAAGATTCCCCTAGTCTTTCTACTTCTTGAAGGAGAAAGTATAGTACACTTGGGATTCTCTATTACTTTCCTTAAGATTCCTAGCATTCTATTTGCTTTTTTGGCCACTGCTGCGCACAGAGCAGATGATTTCAATGTATTATCCATAATGATGCCTAGATTCTTTTCCTGGGTGGTGATTCTTAATATGAAACCTTGCATCGTCTAACTGTAGTTTGGGTTGTTCTTCCTTAAGTGAATAACTTTGCACTTTTCCGCATTCAATTTTATTTGTCATTTGAATGACCAGTCTCCCAATTTCTCAAGGTCCTCTTGCAATTTTTAATAATCCTCTTATGAAGGATTTAACAACTTTGAATAATTTTGTGTCATTTGCAAATTTAATCATGATTTGTTACAATGACTCTGACATATCTTGAAATATAATTTCTGGTATTGATAACTTCCCTACATCTTCTTCAGTAACAACCAAAGCAAAAAATCCATTGAGTCTCTCTGCTATGTCCTTGTCCTTCCTTAGTGCCCTATTTACCCCTTTATCATCTATTGGTCCAAGTGGCTCACATATTTTTGCTACAAATGTACTTGAAAAAGGTTTTATTATGAGCTTTTGTTTCCACAACAAGCTTCTTTTCAAATTCTTTCTTTGCCTGCCTTATCAATGCCTTGCATCTAATTTGTCACTTCTTATATTGTTTCCTGTTTTTGTCATTTAGATTCTTTTTTCCATTTTCTGGAAGACTTGTTTTTGGCTATAACAGCCTCTCTGACCTCACCTTTAAACCATGTTGGCAGTCATTTGGTTTTCCTTGCACCTACTTTAAAGCTTGGAATACAGCTGGTCTGGGCTTCCAAGATAGAATTCTTAAGCAATGTGTGGCCTGATGCAAACTCTTAACTGTTATAGTTGCTCCTTTTGTGTTTTTCTCAACTGTTTTTCTCATTTTATCATAATCTTTTAAGATTTCCTTACTGTCCTCCCTCCATTAAATCAAATGTGATCATGTTATGATCACGTTTGCCAAGTGACCTCTTACCTCTTGCACCAGATCCTGGGTTCCACTAAGGACTAGGTTTAAAATAGCTCCCCTTTATGTCAGTTCCTGAACTAGCTGCTCTATGAAGCAATCATATATTTCATCTAGAAACTTTACATCCTTAACATGTCCTGATGTTACACTGATACAATTGATACCGTGGTAATTTAAATTACCCAATATTACTGTGTTGCCAGTTTGGTTAGCTTCCATAATTTCTGCTAGCATTTCATCATCCATCTGTTTATTCTGGCCAGGTGGATGGTATATACCCCCACTACTATTCCCGTCCCATTTTTACATGGAATTTCTATCTATAGATGTTCTACAGTGTATTTGTTTCCTGCAAAACGTATACTGTTTGACTCAATGCCCTCTTTAACATATAGTGCCCCCTGGCTTGAAATGGAGAAAACATTAGCTTATCTTTTTCAATTGTCAGTTTTACCCATGATGAGTTTGCCTGTCTCCAAGTTGATGTATTGAAGGCGTTGTTCACTGTATCATACAAGCAGATTCAGTGAGTAGCCGAAGTTAAATCTGAGACCTGATCGCTAAAAAGTAAGTTAGTCAATATAATCAATGGTGAATAGTGGAGCTTAAAACCGAAATTTGTTGCTGTATAGCATAAAGCTCTGAAAAGTGACAATATTAGAGTTTGTCTCCAAGTTGAGGCTACCCTTAATTAATAGTATGATCAAAGCAGTAAAAGCAACTGATAGTGGTTGTGAAAAACCCTATTCACGCTCTGAATTTTCATCTATTTGGTACAACCACTACTACTACTACTATTTAGCACTTATATAGCGCCACACACGCAACACTGTACAGACATGCATACAAGAGACAGTCCCTGCTCGTCAGAGTCCAGCTCATCCGAGCTTACAATCTAGTCACGACATGTACAATAAGGTCTTTACAATTCAGTCATAAAAGTTGAAGGGGTTAGGTTAAGATAAAGATTAGAGGTCATGATCTGAAAGCGACAGTGAAGAGGTGGGTCTTCAACCTGGATTTGAAGAGGGCCAGGGAGGGTGCTTGGCGTATAGACACAGGTAAGCTGTTCCAGGCATAGGGTGCAGCAAGGTGAAAGGAGCGAAGTCGGGAGTTAGCGGTGTGAGTGAAAGGCCTAGATAGAAGTAATTTGTTAGCGGAGCAAAGTTCCCGAGAGGGGATGTAGGGAGAGATGAGAGATGAGAGGTATTGAGGGGCCGCAGAGTGAATGCATTTATAGGTCAGAAGGAGAAGCTTGAACTGGATGTGGAATTGGATGGGGAGCCTGTGAGGTGACTTAAGAAGAGGAGTAATGTGGGCATGACGAGGCTGGTTGAAGATTAGTCAAGCAGCATAATTTTGTATAGATTGATGGGGGAAGAGATGGCTCGCAGGGAGACCAGCAAGGAGTAGGTTGCAGTAGTCAAGGCGAGAAGAGATTAAGGAGTGGATAAGCATTTTGGTAGTGTGTTCGGAAAGGAAGGGGCGGATCTTGCTAATGTTGTAGAGGAAGAAGTGGCAGGTCTTAGCTACAAGCTGGATATGTGTGGAGAAGGAGAGAGAGGAGTCAAAGATAACCCCCAGATTATGGACAGAGGGAACAGGAAGGATTGTAGATCCATCCACGTAGATTGAGAAGGGGGGGAGAGGAAGGGAGGAGTTGGGGGGAAAGACCAGAAGTTCAGTCTTGGCCATGTTCAGTTTCAGGCGGCGATGAGACATCCAGGCAGCGATATCAGAGAGGCAGGTAGAGATCTTGGTCTGGATTGCTGGAGAGATATTAGGTGTGGAGAGATAAATTTAGGCGTCATCGGCATAGAGATGGTACTGAAAGCCATGGGAGGAGATAAGCGTGCCAAGGGATTAGGTATAGAGAGAGAAAAGGAGGGGGCCCAAGACAGATCCCTGGGGTACACCAACATGGAGCAGGATGGGGGAGGAGGAGGAGCCACAGAGCATAGGCTAAAGGAGCGATGGGAGAGGTAGGAGGAGAACCAGGATAGTACGGGGCCTTTGAAACCAAGCGAGGAGATGGTAGTAAGGAGTAGATTGTGGTCAACAGTGTCAAAGGCAGCAGAGAGGTCAAGAAGGATGAGGACAAAATAGAGGCCCTTAGATTTAGTCAGGAACAAGTCATTGGAGATTTTTGTAAGAGCCGTTTCAGTGGAGTGTAGGGGAGTGTAGGGGACGGAAGCCAGATTGTAGTGGGTCCAGGAGGGCCTTGGAGGTGAGGAAGTTGAGGCAGCAGCGGTGAACTGCTCATTCTAGTAGTTTAGATATGAAGGGTAAGAGGGAGATGGGCCGATAGAAGGACAGGTGGGATCGAGTGAGGGTTTCTTGAGGAGAGAAGTGATAACAGCATGTTTGAAATCTATGGGAACAGTTGCAGTGGAGAGTGAGAGGTTGAGAATATGAGAGATGGAGGGGACAACGGTAGGGGAGATGGGTTCTAGGAGATGGGTGGGGATAGGGTCAGAGGAACAGGTGGTGGGTTTGGAGGAGGAAAGAAGGAGTGCAGTTTCATCTTCGGAGATCGTAGGGAAGGAGGAGAGGGTGGCAGAGGGAGTATGGATGGGGGAAAGAAGTGGGGAGGGGGGAGGTAGATGAGGGAGTGGGGACTTGGAGAGTAATCTTGTGGATTTTGTCATGGAAGTAGTCGGCTAGGGTTTGGGCAGAAAGGGAGGGCGGGACTGGGGGGGGCACCTTGAGGAGAGAGTTGAGTGTATTAAAGAGGCGGCAAGGATCAGAGGCAAGGGAGTTAGTCAGATGGATGTAGTATTTTTGTTTGGCAAGTGCTATGGTTGACTGGAAGGAGTCAAGCATGAATTTGAAGTGTAGAAGGTCTTCTGGGGAGCGGGATTTGGTCCAAACACGTTCAGCCGAATGGGTATAGGTGCGTAAATAGCGGGTTGTGGCTGAAAGCCAGGGCTGGGGAACAGAACGTCTGACAAGACGTGGGGTGGGTGGGGCGAGAGTGTCAAGAGCCGAGGATAGAGCAGCATTGTAAGTGGATACTGCCTCGTTGACTAAATTGTAGGACAAAATGGAGGAAAGAGATGGAGAAATGATGGAGGAGAGAGTTGAGAGGTTGATATCATGGAGGTTTCTAAATAGGTCGGAGGAGACGGGGCGAGGTTGAGACAACGGGAGCTGAAGATTAAAGGTTAGAAGGTGATGGTCAGATGAGGGAAGGATTGAGTTGCGGGAGAAGAATTAGAGAAGAGTATCAGGTCAAGGCAGTGGCCGTGCAGGTGGGTGGGGGCAGTGGAGCAAAGTTGGAGGTTAAACGAGGAGGTGAGGGCGAGGAACTTTAAAGCATGGGGGTCAGAGGGGTTATCGATGTGAATGTTAAAATCGCCAAGAATAAGAGTGGCGGAAGAAGTATCCAGAAAGATGGAAAGCCAGGAGTCGAAGTCGGTGAGGAAGGTCAATTTGGATTTGTTGGGTGGGCGATAGATAAGAGCTACTCGGAGGGGAAGTGGTGTGAAGAGGCGAATGGAGTGGATTTCAAAGGAGAGGGAGGAGTTTGATTGGGGCAGTGGGAGGGGTTGAAATTGGCATGAGGGAGAGAGTAGAAGCCTAACACCACCACCGCGGCTAGTGGAACGATGTGTATGGGAGAACTGGTAGTCCCCATGGCAGAGAGCAGCAGCAGATGCGGTATCATCTGGGAGGAGCCAGGTCTCAGTTAGGGCAAGAAGGTGAAGCGCATTAGAGATAACTAGATCATGAATAAAAACAAGCTTTTTAGAGATCGAGGATGTGTTCCATAGGGCACAAGAGAACGGGAGAGCAGAGGGGGAAAGGAGAGGGATATGGATAAGGTTGGATAAGTTACATGAGGATTTCTTTCCAGAATAAGACAGCGGTCTAGGGGGGTAGTTACGTGAGGATCTATTTCCAGAGTGATACAGAGATCTAGAGGATCTATTTCTAGAGTAATACAGAGATCTAGAGGGGCTAGGGTATGGGTGGGTGTCTCTGGGTAAGTTGGGGTTGGGGTTGGGGTTGATATCTCTGGATGAGTGATTGGGGGATGAGTGAGGAAGGGCAGAAGGGAGAGGAGAGGGATGTGGATGAGATTAGATAAGGTACGTGAGGAGCTCTTCTTAGAGTGGGAAAGAAATCGAGGGGGACCAGGGTTGGGGTTGATGTTACCTGATGAGAGAAGGAGAAGGAGTAGTAGAGAGCAGGGTAAAGCGGAGGCAGTACAGTGGAAACGAGGGTTGGGTTGTCTTAAGGAGAGAGGGGCTGGTTGAATGAGGGGGAGGGTGTTATGAAGCTCAAGAGCAGATGCTAGGTTAGAAGATAGAATGGAGGGAGAAGTGAGGAAGGTAGAAGGAGGGTAGGGGGGAGAGAAGTGGAGGTGCTGGTCGGAAGGGAGGCAGTTGGGAAGTATGAGGCAGAGAAGGGCGATATAATGTGGGGCCATAGAAGAGGAGTATGGGGGGCTATGCAGTGTAAGATAACTTGCAAGCAATGAGGTGGCTAAGGATTCTAAACACCATGCAGTATACATGTTGGGTTACAGTCAGGACTACACGCTGTGTAATATAGGTTGAATAGAAGCAATGAGCAGTGGGGAGACTATAGCCTGGACTGCAAGGTTCAGTGCAAGCAATGGGTAGTAAGAATCAATGTAAGCAATGGGTAGCAAGTTCAATGCAGGCAATGGGTAACAAGTTCAATGCAAGCAGTAGGTAGCAAGTTCAATGCCAGCATTGGGTTGCAAGCTCAAAACAAGTAATGGGTAGCGAGATCAATGCATGAAATGGGCAGCAGGGTCAATGCAAGTGGTGCAAAGTCAATGCAAGTAGTGGGTAGCCAGTTCAGTGCAAGCAATGGGAGGCAAGTTTAGTGCAAGTCATGGATAGCAAGTTTAATGCCAGCAATGGGAAGCAAGCTCAAACAAATAATGGGTAGTGAGATCAATGCAAGTAATGGGTAGTAGGTACAATGCAAGTACTGGGTATCCAGGTCAATGCAAGCAATGGGAGGCAAATTCAGTGCAAGCAATGGGAAGCAATGGGTAGCAAGTTCAATGTGGGTAGCAGTAGCAGTAGTAGGTGCTTACTTAGAGTGGGAACTGGTTGGGATCCGGAGGCGAGGAGTGGAGAGCATTTGCTCCTGCTCTGTTCAGCTGCTAGTGCTTGGTTTGACGGCTCGCGCCCTGGACCCCGCCTAAGGGCCATGCCAAAGGGCCCTCTGGCGAGGCCTGCCAGGCGCGGGCATGCCCGATGGCGCCTCCTTCCTCAAAGGGCCGCTGGCCCGGTGTGCTCCCGACGTGCAGCCGATCCGCCCGATGGCGCTCCCTTCCTCAAAGGGCCGCTGGCCCGGCGTGCTCCAAGCGTGCAGCCGATCTGCCCAATGGTGCCCCCTTATTACCATTTATTATAGGTAAATAGACAAAAATATTTTGAAGAGTGGTTCAACAAAGGTATATTTATGATTGGGCAACTCTTCATAAGTGGTGTATTAGTTAACCAAGCTTTTCTAATTGACACATATGATTATCAGGGGCTCAAGCAAATATCAGTTGGCGCTTGACACAGAATTCTCTTTGGACTGATGAACCCAGTAATTGTTCAGATTTAGTAGGCATCTTTAGAAAGGTTAAAGTAAATGACAGGTTAATATCTCAGTTCTACAAGGTATCTATTTCTAATGATGATACCACCATGATAGGTCTTCACAGAACATGGGAGCATTACAACTACAGTAGTTGCATTCAGGTCTCTATGTCTATGGGATGTCATTGTTTAAAAATACTATCTTGGAAGCTCAGACCAGCTGTATTTCATGCTTTAAGAAAGGTGGAAGGAAGTCCAAAAAACTGCCAGCATTGTTTAAAGGTGAGATCAGAGAGGCTGTTGTAGCCAAAAAAAAAACATCTTTCAGGAAATGAAAAAAGGAGCCAAATGACAAAAACTGGAAACAACATAATCACTGGCAGGTTAGATGCAAGGTATTGATAAGGCAGGCAAAGAGAGAATTTGAAAAGAAGCTTGCTGTGGAAGCAAAAACATATAATAAAGACTTTTTTAAGTACATTCATAGCAAAAAACCTGTGAGAGAGTCAGTTGGACTATTAGATGATAGAGGGGTAAAAGGGGCACTAAGAGGGGACAAGGCCATAGTGGAGAGACTGAATGAATTCTTTGCTTTGTTCTTTACTGAAGAAGAAGTAGGGAAGTAGTACCAAAATGATATTTAAAGATGATGCATTGGAAGACTTGAAAGAAATATTGATAAACTGGAAAGATGTATTATGCTATTTCATAAACTCAAGAACAGCAAATCACCTGGACCAGATGGTATGTATGAATGAACTGAAATATGAGACTGCAGAGCTATTATTAGCAATCTCTGAACTATCATTAAAATCATCTGTAGTACTTGAAGATTGGTGACTGGCCAATGTAATGCCAATTATTAAAAACGGGTTCCAGGGGTGATCCAGGAAGCTACATGCCGGTGAGCCTGACATCAGTACCAGACAAAATGGTAGAAATCATTATAAAGAACAAAATTACTAAACATATAGTCATGGTTTAATGGGAGAAAGCCAACATGGCTTTAACCAAGTAAGGTCTTGATTTATTAATCTGTTATATTTTTTGAAGGTATGAATAAAAAGGTAGACAAAGGTGAGCCGGTCAATATAGTGTATCTAGATTTTCAGAAAGCCTTTGACAAGGTCCCTTTATGAGAGACTCTTGGTGAAGTTAAAAAAATCATGGGATAGGAGGAGGTATACTATTGTGGATCAGGAACTGGTTAAAAGATAGAACGCAGAGGGTAGGGCTGAATGGCCAATTTTCCCAATGGAGAAAGGTGAATAGTGAAGTGCCCCAGGGATCTGTGCTAGGGTCACTGATTTTTAACATATTTGTAAATGACCTGGAAATGGGATTAACGAGTGAGGTAGTCAAATTTGCAGTTGATACAAAATTATTCAAAGTTGCTCAAACCCAAGAGGATTGTGAAAAATTGCAGGAGGACCTTGATAAATTGGAAGACTAGGCGTTCAAATGGCAGATGAAATTTAATGTGGACAAGTGCAAAGTTATGCACCTAGGAAAGAACAACCCAAACTTTGGTTATACGATGCAAGGTTCCACATTAGAAACCACCACCCAGGAAAAAAAATTAGGCATCAATGTGGCTAACACGTTGAAATTTTCCACTTAGTATGCAGCGACGGCTAAGAAGGCAAACAGTATGCTAGGAATCATAAGGCAAGGAATGGAGAATAAAACAAAGGATATTATAATGCCTCTCTATCGTTCCATGGTGTGACCACACCTTGAATATTGTATGCAGTTCTGGTCACCATATCTTAAAAAGGATATAGCTGAATTAGAAAAGCGACAACCTTGGTAAAGGGAATGGAAGGCTTAAAAGCTTAGGGTTTTTCAACCTGGAAAAGAGACGGCTGAGGGGAGATATGATGGAGGTCTAAAAATTAATGAATAGATTGAAACAGGAAAACACAGATTCTTTATGCCATCAAAAAGTAGAAAGACTCGGGGACATGCAATGAAGCTACAGTGTAACCCATTTAAGACCAGTTTAATTCCCAATACAGTGTGTTGTATTTTTGTAGGAAATGTCTGGGGGGCGGGGGGAATTGGGGGGGGGTTTGGTAAGGGAGGAGGGGTGACCGGTCTGCCGTACCCGGTTAAATATTTTTTCGCTCAACGCGTAATCAAACGATGGAATTCGTTACCGGAGGATGTAGTATAAACTCTTAGGGGTATGTTTACTAAACCGCGCAATTGTGTGGGGCGCACTTGAGCGTGCACTAATAGTGCATTTTTGGGCCCCGCACACGTGCGCGTCATACTAACGGGCCCGCACAAGTGCGCGGCGCGCTGATGTGTGCTAGGGGCGTGGAAAGGCATTCTGAGGGCGGAGGAAGGCTCCGGAGGGGCGGAGGGACGGGGTAAATGGGTGGAGAGTGGGAGGGGAAAGGCTCCCCACACAGGAGCGTGGCTGAAAATCAACCAAAAAAATACCGCGAGAGAAAACCTCGCGTTAGAGACGATTTAAAGGGAAGAGAAACCATTTCCGTCAGCAATGTACAGCAAAACCGGGGAAACCTACAAAACGTGAGCAGTGTGATACATGTGCACAGAACCAAATGTCAAATAAAACTTTAAAATGACCACAAGAATAATTGTAAAAATTATAATTCAGCTGGGCAACAGTGATAGCAATGGGCAACAATAAAAAACACTCCCAGGAAAGCTCCAAAAAAAGTAAATGATTAGACCCTTTCAAAAATCATTTCATGTTATTGGAGCTTTCCTGGGAGTGTTTTCTAATGTTGCCCAGTGATATCACTGTTGCCCAGCTTGGTTATGGGTGTTTGCCCCTTTTTCCAAGGTCATTTTTGAGGTTTATTTGCACTTTTGTCTCCAAACAAGGTAAATGAGCCCACAGTAAAATTGTACAGAGCAGGGTTTCTGACTCGTCAGGCCAGGTTTCCTATCTCCAGGGACTGAACAGTCTCTGTGGCAACAGTGTGGTGCAACGGACACAGCCAGTGCCTGTAAAACCAGAGGGTCACAGGTTCAAATCACAGCTGGGGATCCTGCCAACCCAGTCTCCATAGTTTTACCCACCACTAAACAGTCATAGTAAAGACACTCCTTTATTGCAGAGAACATAAGCATGGTTCAAACACCCATATTTTACCCTACACCTCACACAAACCATAACAATGGGCATTACCTACAGCTGAATCCCCCAAAGTCAGTCCTGGAGTGCCACAACTCAATCAGGTCATATGCTTTTTCCCAGATGAGGACATGTCTGCATGTTGGCGGAAGGGTACAGGTGGTGGAGGGGGCAGTGGCTGCAAGCCACAGCAGACAGTGGCCTAGGTGTGTGCAGGCTGGCACCATCCACCGCAACAGACAGGCTCTGTTGGATGTACAGTCATGGACTCCCCAGGGAATGCAGCATATCTGTGGCAACACGGTGGTGCAGTACACACAGACAGTGTGTGCAAGAACGTAAGGTCACAGGTTCAAAGGCCAGCTGGGGCTACTGCCAAACCTGGCCACATATTTTTCCAACAACTAAACCATGATAGTAAGGATAAACCTTTATTGCTGAGAACATACGCATGGTTAATACACCTATATTTTACCACACCAAACACAGACACCATAAACAGCTGCATTACCTAGAGCAGAGTCTCCCAAATGAAGTCCTGGAGGGCCCCACACCATTCAGGTTCCATGCTGCCTCTAATAAAGATGCCTGTGCTGCATATCTATGCACCACCCCCATGGAATGCAGATGTAGCTCATGCATATTTATGAGGGACAGCATGAAAACCCGAACAGTGTTTGGAACACCAGGACTGGAGTTGGGAAACTCTGCCGTAAAGCAGCAGCCAACAAGGCCAGACACACCCACACACACAACCACAGGCCCCATTGGTCAATGCCTCCTGGAGAGGCAGGACATTGGGCCCTGCCTGTATCTCCCAATACTAGCAGTTGCATACCTTAGAAATGCCACCCTACACCTGGGTATATGGTACACAGCTATCAAACGTTTCCCATGATAACTGGCAGATATCAATTCCTACGTTAAGCACATTTTGCTCATTGAGCTCCACCATAACAATCATTCTGATGTCTGCGGTGTGTGCTGCAGGTCTGGTCTCTGACAGTGTTTACCACCCTGGGGAGTGACCCCCAACAGTATTGCGTACCATATCCATGCCTGTATTGTGCCCAGGACTGGTGTGGTGGGTATGGCTGCTGAACTCCTCTATAGTAGCACAATGCTGGCATAGGTGTGGAGGTGGCTGTCTGTCTATCCAGTGTGCGGTGGCTGCAAACACCTTCCACAGCCCACACTGCCAGCAATGTTGCCAGTATTGGGCTGCCAATGTGCATAATGAGGAACAAGTTACCATGAGTATAGACCGGACAGGGTGGCCTGGCCAGGGTGCATCTGCACAGGGCATAGGGCACTGACTGGGACATTTTAGTGCCTGGCCACCACCTACACAGACAGGGTGACCTCAGTATGTCCTGCTGAGAGATCACTCTCACCCTGACTGTGCAGTGACCACAGCATGGCTAGGCACCCCCATAATGCTATATAGTATTTTTCTCATGTGATAGATATGGGTTTTCTTTTGGGGCCCAGTCACTGATTTATTGGCTTGCTGTGTATGCTGACATCCCAGTTCTGGGTGCATGCATCTCCACTGGGAACATGCACTATGGACTAACTAGCACACTGTTTGCAGCTGGTATGTGTCTTGATGGAGTGGCTTGCAGGGTGCAGTGGCTGATGACTTGCTGCAGGAGAATATCAGATGGTGGTGGGGTGCAGCTTACCGTATCCAGGCCTAATGTCTGTCTGCTATTGTGTTACGGATGTGTATAGAGCTGCATTGACTGCCCTGTGGGGCATCTGTTCCTCAGCAGGACTTGGGTTGATGGTCCCCTCTACTGCCACCTTTGCAGGGAGATAGAATGTGGATCTATTGATAGGAGACCCTGTTTGCCACCCTCAGCCCTGGAGAAGAGGGTGGTGGTACATAGCCCACCTAGAGGTCCATGGGGGCTACACCGGACTGAAACAGACAGAAATATCCAAAGTGTTTGTGCAGAAACTACCTATCACACACTTTAACACTACTTGGGACATCCGGCATGGCCTCTTTCTATCATCGAAGGTGTTGTGGACCTGGTCCTGGGCGCCTCATTGCACCCTCAGGGTGAGCACAGTACCCACACAATGTGACGGTGTGTAGCTACTCTGTGCCAGTAAAACACACGGTCAGTACCCCCTACCAGGCCGAGGTGCTGTGGGAGTGCACATGGTCACTACCCCCTACCAGGCCGAGGTGTTGTGGGGGTGCATTGCCCATCTTGTGTTTATCTGTGGACAGCTGATTTGCATGTGCAGTGCATCATGGGTATGGGTGGGCTAACCCTATCCTGGTGACCACAGCAGACTGTCTGTGTGGTGATGTGCAGCTATAGAGCTGTAGCCCAATGGTTACTTCACTACCTGTGAAGCCAGTGGTCATGGGTTCAAACCCACAGTGGGTTTGTTTGATAGGGTTGTTCAATGCATTATCTTTTTTTAATGTACATATTTTGATGCCATCAAAAACACCCTCAGCGTACTGTACCCATAAGGTGCCTCTGAGGGTGCTTTATAGGGCGCCCTATAGGGCACCTCATGGTTCCCATCCATATAAGGTGCACTATACATTATCCTGTGATGCAACTTATAGGGTGCCCTATAGGGGACATTTTAGGGTGCTGTGGCAGACAGTGCAATTTATAATGTGCCCTATGGAGTGCCTTATAGGGTGCTTAAATGGCACCTTCACTTACGGCATGTGAGGGCGTGTTTGCTGGCAGCAATTAATAACATAAAAATAAAGTGCTGCAGGAAAAAATATGTACAATGCAAAGCTGATGCCACAGCCAGCCTTATGTATTAGGCACACTGGGGAGCAAACTCATGACCCCTATATCAGCAGTCAGTGCCTTAACCATTGTGCTCCACTGCTGCTCCTCCTTGCCTGTCAGCACACCTACTTATGCTTTTCATTCCTTAAACTGCACAGTGCTGCCATAAAAAACAGTACTCTGACCTTGCGGTACCTCATACGGCACCCTCTAAAGCGCCCTATAAGCAACATTCTAGGGTGCCTTGGCTGACAGTGCACTTTAAAATGTGCCTTATAGGGCGCCTTATGTTAACATGCTTTGAGAGTGCGTTTGCTAGTAGTGATAATTAAAATAAACATAAAATGACTCCAAAAGCAATCTTCCCCATAATATGTAGTGCCTCAGCCAGCCTTGTTCATTGGGCACTGTGGGGGATTGAACCTTTGATCCTTGCACCATTGGTCAGTGTCTTACTCATTGTGCTGTGGTTCTGTTCCTGTACTTGCACATTAGCGCGCCGCCTTATGCCGCCCAATATTAAAAAGCCTCCTAAATTAATAGTGCACTGCCTAATGCCCATCAGCCTGCTGCCTTATGCCACACAATATTAGACTAGCTCCTAAGGTAATGCCTCAGCCAGCCATCTACATTGAACTCTGTGTAGGATTGAACCCCTGATCCCTGCACCATTGGTAAGTGCCTTGACCATTGTGCTGTGGCTCTGCTCTTCTGTGTGTGCACATCAGCGTGCCACTTATGCCGTCCAGTATTAACATGCCTCCGAAAATATTAGCACGCTGCCTTATGCCTATCAGTGCATAGACTTATGCAGCCCATTATTTAAATGCCTCATAAATTAACACCTCAGCCAGTTGTCTTCATTGGGCACTGTGGGGGATTGAACCCCTGATCCCTGTACCATTGGTAAGTGCCTTGACCATTGTGCTGTGGCTCTGCTCTTCTGTGTGCACATCAGCGTGCCACTTATGCCTCCCGCGCAGCTATCTCATGCGCTAATGTGTGGGGCGCACATGGGCGCCGCGCACCTTAGCGCATATTTAAATTCCGGATTTTCTTTTTCAGCCAGACACGCCCACTCCTTATATGGCACCCACACACTACCGCGGCCCGCACATTAGCGGGGTTTTAGTAAACATACCCCTTAGTGTAGCTGGGTTTAAAAAAGGTTTGGACAAGTTCCTGGAGGAAAGGTCCATAAGCCATTATTAAATAGGATCCGGGTAATCCTCTGCTTGCCCTAATACAAGCATTATGGAATGTGTGTGTCTTTTGGGAAACTGCTAGGTACTTGTGACCTGGATTGGCCACTGTTGGAAACAGGATACTGAGTTTGATTGGCCTTGGTCTGACCCAGTATGGCATTTCTTATGTTCTTATGGGATAACTTGAATAGACAGGAAACAATATTATTTGATACTGTGATTTTAATGGCTCTGCAGCATATCCTGCGTAATTGGAAGGACTGTTGAATGTAACCTTTTGGTGGCATGATATTTGCATGACAAGGAAGTTAGAGGGTGCTGCTTCAGTGTCTACAAACTGTATTTATAAAATAGAGTGTGGAGACCTTTGGATTTGCACAGAAATATGTAATTCCATTCTTTGTCCAAATAGTTCATAGATTGGTCCTCTCGTTGTTTATTTGTGTTTTCTTTTTGGGGTTTTTTATTATTTTATTGGGAAGGGAGGAATAGTTCTCTGGAAACATGCTGTGTTGTATTATGTAAATTACTTTAAATAAAGTGGCAAAAAAGCATATAGTGCCACTCCTCCACAAATTCAATCTACCTTATTATTGCAATATAATTTGTACTCTGGTATCATAGTGTCTCATTGGTTATCCTCTTTCCACCAAATCTCTGAGATGACAATTTTATCTATCTTTTTGTTTATTGCTCTGTACTCCAACTCTCCCATCTTATTTTTTTAGACTTTTAGCATTTGTATACAGGCATTTCAAGTATGTTTTTTGTTCATATTGACAACCTGCTTATTAGTCAATGGGGTTATTTGGAATTTTTCACCAGTACAGCATTTACTATTATTGCAACTTCTCTATCAGGATGCCCTAACCTCCCTGTTTAATAGTATCTTTCAAAGGTACATTATTTTGAATCATGCAACATCCTCTTCTCTGTCCACTGAGACTCCAGAGCCCTGCATGCCCCTTGAGACTTGTGCGTGAAAATTCTGGATTTCATCTAAATTTGATTTCCAGAACTTCTGTCCCAGACCGTCCTATGTCATTGATGCCCACGTTTACCAAGACAGCTGGCTCCCTCCCAATACTGTCTAGAATTCATAAAACATGGAAATTGCTATGCTACCACAGCTACCAGTAGAGGGAAGTCAGCATTGCAGATGCTTGAAGCCCTACCCACTCTGATCCTGGCAAAATAAAAATGACAAATGTATCCTGAGCCCTAGCTAAAACCAAACAAATAACAATGTACTTCATAATTAGATTGTTTCAGAAGATAGCAGTGGGTGTGTAGCTGTAATAGGCATTTATATTTTTTGTACTTCATTTTCAAATTTCTTTTTTTTTTTTTTAAACTTTTATTTTCATTTTGCAACAAACAAAAGAAACAACACACCAAAAGAGACAAAACAAGTATACAATAAGGAAAAGTAAACCCATTACCCCCCACCCCGATGCTTCTTCTCTACCCGATTATATCAGCATGTGAGCGCTTCCAATTAACAGTGATTATACATCAAACGATCAAAAGAGTATCTACAATACAGCATGATCATGGGACAGAGATATATACAAAGTTAGACAGTCAGATGAGAGCATTTAGCAAAATGTACATAGTCATTGAGCATCTTCCATTGAGACCAATGAGAAGGAGTCTGAACGGAGGAGGCGAACAGACGAGATATTTGTTCATATTTACTGTAAAGACAGGCATGATTCCACCATTCATTGGGGCTCAGATGGGAGCTAATTTTCCAGTATTACTTAATTAGGGAAATAGCAATGCCAAGCATAAAGTTCGAGAGGAGATAAGCCATTTTTGGGAGAGAGGGGATCCCCGCAACTGGGCGAAGTCCCACTATCCTCCAAGAAAGGGGCTCCTGAGAGTGCGAGATAGACTAAATACGACCCCAGACCCGACGCCAGTAATACTGTAGTGCGGGATAGTCATGCATAACATGAGGCAATGAACCAATGGCCGCAGGACGTGTCCAGCAACCATTGCCCTGAGTAGTGTTCCATTTGTCTAATCTGTGAGAAGTGTAAAAACACCGGTGGGCTAGAAAGAAGAGGGTCTGAGTGAGTGAGGCGGATCGGGAACCCGTGTCTCTCTACTCCAGATAAGGCTCCATTGCTCCGAGGTCAAAGTCACATGCAATTCTCTCTCCCATACTTTCTGCGCTATAGGGGTATCTCTAATTATAGCATTACATAAGGTTTAGTAAAATTGGATGCTACACCCGGTGAACTACCGAGAGATCGGAAAGTCTCCAATCAACCTTATGTAGGGAATGCCGATGGCGGGAGTACTCTAGTGCTCCGAAGGCGATGCTGAAGTTGCACTGACCAGAGTCGGGAGTCTAAAGATTGCATAAGAGTATTAAAGGCACCTAAAGTGTCTAAAAGCATTGGTGGATAGTGGGAGTCTGATGGGAGAGTCATACCAGGGAGAAAGGTAAGAGGAATCGGTTTGCAAAGGCCCGCTTCTATATCTAGCCACACAGGTCTACTCGGTACTGGATCTTCCAACCAACGAGCACCGTGTTTGAGAAGAAAAGATTGAGGGAACACTTGAGTAAAATCGCCACCAAGTATTAATGGAGCATTGGCAGAGGCCAAGGCCAACTGCGCAATACTTGCATAGTAAACAGGGTTGTCCACATTCGGGGCATAATGCAAATACACGTGAATTCACTATCTCCAACCTCAAGGTGTACACGAGCCCATCTACCCTCCTTGTCAACGCTAATATCAGGTACAGTAGCGTGCAAAGACTTCTTAACCAAAATGGTTATCCCGCACCATTTGGAAACGGTGGGAGAATAGGCAGCTACCATGTGAGGCTTAGCATTGAGTTTCAGTGTTTCAGCAGAGTTTAAATGCGTTTCCTGAAGAAACACTAAATCAACATGCTCATGGCTAAGATAGCTAAGGATTTTCTTTCCTTTGAGTGGACCATTAATGCCTTTGACGGTGAATGATAAGATTTTACATAAGGCCATTCAGAAAAGTTAAAAATTCTGAGCATGATAGCACACATAATTTCACTATGTCCCTCAAACAGACTGTATCTGGCTGTACACATGACATAGGAAAAATAAACTAACATAATACAATGAAGCGCCCCACATTAACAAAGAAAACCGCAGTACGGTAGAGGAGAAGCAAAACCCCAAAATTACTGGCGACCATGTGTCTGCGGGGAGAAACCCCAGAGAAGGCCGAAATTGAAAAAACACATAACCTGTAGGACTGTGCGTGCTCCGAATCCGACCGAGGCACACATCATGAAGGGATAGGAGACCAAAAAACAAAAGTCATATAGAGAAAGAAAGAAAGTCCAGGCTACTTCTGTGCTTGGCTATGACCGCCGCATCGGGCCCTTCAAAATGGCAGATAGAGCCGGCAGATAAGAGTCCAAGACTTGGGATTAGCGCATCTGCTCTGCTTCTTTGGAGTCTAAAAATGTTGATAGTAGATCAGGATCTTCGAACGTCCTGGTTTGGTTGTGGAGAGTCACTCGGAGCTTCGCTGGATACAACAGGCCAAAGCGAGCCTGTAGCTGTTGAAGTCGAGGGCGAAGAGCAAGGAGTTTCCTCCGACGGTCAACGGTAGGCTTTGCCAAATCAGGAAAGAAGGAGACCTTACGACCTTCAAATTCAAAATGATGATTCGCTCGGGCAACATGTAAAATTTGTTCCACTTGTTGATATCGTAGCAAGCTAAAGATAATAGGCCGGGGGGTCGTGCGGTTGGGCGCCATGTGGGCAGGAACACGGTGTGCTCGATCGATTTCCAGTTCTCTGTGAAAAGTGATCTTCAGCAAGGAGGGAAGAGTTTTGAGCAAGAATTCTCTTATATCTCCTGCTTCCACCCCCTCCGGCATTCCGAGGAGCCTCACATTGTTGCGACGGGCTCGATTATTGCTATCTTCTAACTCCTTTTGAAGATTCTGTATCTGGCGCTCAGCCTTGTCCAGTTTGCCCAAGCGCACCTCGTGCGAGTCGAGGACCCCCGCCATGTTGTCCTGCCGTAATGAAAGACTTTCAAGTCGGTCCTGGAGCACTCCAAAGTCTTCTCGCATGGCTCGAAGCGCTTCTCCATTGGACTGCACCAATTCCTTCACGCCGCGTATTTCCTCCAAAATCTCCAGGTGCATTTCGGGGTTTTCACGAAATGGGACCATCTTCTGGGGAGGACACCTCTGTTTTGGAGCGTTTTCCGTGAGAAGAAGAAGGAGACCCGAAGTCCAAGCGCGCTGGTTTATGGGCCGCCATCCCCCCCGAGGTGCCCCGGTCAGCTCGGAGCGAAATAGTAAATTTGTAGAGGTATTAAGTCAGGATTCTAAGTAGGCCTCTCGGGAGCTTCAACGCAAAGCGTCCTACCCGCTGGACATCAGGCTCCGCCCCCTCTTCAAATTTCTTTTAAACCATAAGTAAATTATCAATTACAATTTTTATGATTTTGGGATATGTTTACCTAAATTGCATAAGGCTTCTGCAGCTAATGCCAGGTGATAGCTGAAAAAAAGCCGATGACAACTACAAAAGTTGTGTGGTAGGTGCAGGGGGTGTTTCCAACATCACCTCTGTAGATACAGTACCATGGAGGAAATGCTGGGATCACGGGATGTAAGCTTCGTGGATGCAGCTATCACCACTCATAGCAAAGAGCAGCTGCTGCGCAATGTGAATATCCACAGTAGCTGTTTGAACTCGGAACGCCCACTCTCCACCCACATCATGTCCAGTTGAGAAGCCAGCACGCGAAATGCAGATATCATGGAAAATCTGCATGATGTTTGCATTTTCCTATATTAGCTTTCTTTGCGGCACGATCTCCCATTTAGTGCCATGAACACAGCTAGCGCCCTTTAGTAAGCATACCTCTTCATATAAAATCATAGGGGCTGATATTCATCAGTGGCAGTGGCCAAGTATATTTAAAGTGCTTGGCTTTAACTAAACCAGATGTTTAGCACCGGAGCCTGTCCAGAGTCCGACACTGAATATCCAGTATTGCTGAACATCAACAGTCACTATCTGGTCAGCTCAATATTCAGCCGTCAACCGGATAGTGAAAACTGGGTAAAGTTAGGATAGGCATTACCTATCCTAACTTTATCTGGTTTAGTTATGATGTTAGCGTCTGAATATCTCCAACAACCAGATAGCGAATGGAACCGCCCTGATCCACCCACAGATCGCCCCATTTTAACTGGGCATCTTTTCTGTGGTCTTTGGGGATATTAAGCAGCACTATTTGGATAATGCTACTAATTATAGGGATCACTAGCTGCCAACTGTCTAAACCATTCTGAATATGTCCCCCATTCTACCTAGATCTGACCCCAATATTATTTGCTTTCCTTAATGTAAACATACAATTACATTTTAGCACAGCACAGCCATGGGATAGTATTTCAATTCTAATCAATTTCGAATGACTAGATTAACATGGTAATATAATGCAATCATCATATTTACTGTCTCAATTGAAGGGGCTTGGGGATTTAAATTTCTTTCTCTACTAATATATTTTATCTAAAGAAAAATGAAGGCAGACCACCTTCTCCAGGGTAAGAGTGAACATGATCAAAAGATGTCTCACCTGTTTTTACTATGGCATCACTTTGCTTTTACAGAAAAATCAGGCTCTTTATCCTGCACTGAATAAAGCTCTAGGTCACCCGCCTGCTGTGACTGGGGACTCCACTTTTTTCAGGTTTTGGATCTTTCCAGCAGATAAGGCTTGTTGCAATCTCTTAGTTAAGCTCTTCCCATGGTGTTCCTGTATTCACATATTTTATATTTGCTATCTGAGCAATTCTCTATAGCATTCCTTTATTGGAGTGGAGGAGTAGCCTAATGGTTAGAGCAGCAGGCTGACAAAAAGGGAGGTCAGGTTTAAATCCCATTGCCGTTCCTTGTGATTTTGGCCAAGTCAATTAACTGCCCATTGCATTAAGTATCAATTTAGATTGTAAGTCCCCTGGGGACAGGAAAACACCTGTTATGCATGAATGCAACTCACCTTTAAGGTCTGCGAAAAACATGAGTTAAGTCCACTTTTCTTTACCCTTTACATGCTTTTAGATAAATAGCTAATATAATTTCAAACCAGAAACCCAGCAATTCAATGCCAGGGTTCTGTGGGAAACTTGCAAGGGCACCAGGTCAGGACTAGAGGGTATTCTGAATATTACGACTCCATGAATATGCAAGTGTAGTTAATGCCCACATCCTCATCACCAATGCATGTGCCTGTTTTCCAGGCTCCTGCCACAGTCTGGCCTGTGACAAACAGTAGCCACAGGATACCTTGCAGATGCATGTTTTTTTGGTAAATGGACACAGCTATGAACAAATGTGATAGAAATGTGAGTCATGCAATTATGTGGGGAGGCACCCCAGAATGGGACACAGTAGAGTCAGCACATGATATCTGATATGCCCCAACACAGGTGCATAGTCAGAAGGGAGAACTAAGGGGCCAGGATGCAGGCTGCACATTAGTGATGCAGTCTCAGGGGGAACAAATCTGAACAGTAGCAGGGGACTACAATGGAGAAAAGCAGGCCAGAAGTGGCAAAGCCTCGGATTGTGCTGAAGCAGTGCATCTTAGAGACACAGCAAGTATCTGAACAGCAGCCAAGCAGTGACATGCTGCAAAAGGCTCTAAAGGAAATGTTACCAGAATGCACTGCCTCATGTCACAGTCATGTGAAAGACACCGTAAATATGTCCATCGTCTACCCACCCACTCCTCCAGCTCCAACACACCTGGTACAGTTGCTGTACTGATGCGTGCCTGTCCCTGTGCTCCCACAGTTGACCATGGTGCCCTCTCCAACCATGGCTACAGACACCTGTGTGCAAGATTTTCACAGCCTGCTACATCCTAAATAACCTTGCTATGCAGTGCGGCATCCCCATTTCTGAGGGTGAAGTGAAAGGACAGATGCTGCAGAAGAGGTAGGAGGGAAGAGGGAGAACCAAAAGCAGATAGCATTAGCACTCGCCACCAGGAACAAACTCATCCATGAAACCTTCTAGAGTAAGTGTTTTCAGATTTATTACAGTGCAGTTAAACAAACATTACATAAATGGTGCCCTCTTATCACCCCTACCACCAAGCTAATGATCAGACCCTGCTCGCTTCCTCACCTGGGCACTGCATCACAATGGCACAGTCTCAGAGGCACTGCTTACTGTGTCATTGCCTTCCCCTCTGGTGGAGACTCATGCACCTCATCACCCTTTGATGCTGCTGCAGGGGGCCCCTCTTGGAGGACAGCTGCATCCTGCCCCAACAACTGGTGACAGGTGTTTGACATGGAGGCAATTCAGAGTGCCATCTCCCTGAGGAGCTGAACCTGTGCCTCGGCTCCATTATGTGGTGGTCCAGCAGCATCTGATTGCTTGCCTGCAGCTCCTGGTGGATGGTGCGCAACTCAGAGTAGATGCCCTCTGTGCACTCCAGCAAATGCGGCCCCTCCTGAAGCATACTCATATTGGTCCACCTCATATTTCCCAATATCTCCCAGGTCCTTCTGGATGGGCAAGGCCAGTTCACCAGCTTCAGGCTGAGCAGGGTCAGGTTCCTCATCCCTGCTGGTCATGGTGCACTGCTCTACTCCGGAGCAAATGGGGGTTTCTGACATTCTTGTGCTGCACCTGCGTGAGTGCTGGAGCCACTACTCCCTGTTTGTGCCACTGCAGGCTTGCAATGGTCCTGGCTCTGGCTGGTCTATAAGAGAGCAAGAGTGATACAGGTCAGGCCTCATCACTAGCTAATGGAACATGGGAGGGAATGTATTGAGTGTCCACCAGCCCTGATAAGAGAGAAGCAGGTGGCCCCAATGCAGCTTCCTGCCACTATAGCTGTATCTGCATACCAGATAGGTATGAGAAGTACAGTTACAGTATGTTTCAAGCAGTGTAGAAGTGGCAGACATCACAAAGCAGGTCTGTACAGAATGCATATCTGTCCAGATTTTGCCTGTGGCCTGCAGAAAGCTACATAGGGTGAATGTGCAAATTTGGCAACATAGCCCCTGTCTGCTACAGATTCCTCCAGCATATGCCCAAGGCGGCAGCCAGCTACCAACCAGCTACACATCAAGGAGCAGGACACAAGGGGGACGATTTATGTGACATGATTTGCTCACCTGTGTGTATAGCACACAGTGAACAGACACAAGTGCCTGCTGTCCCTCCTATCTGTGTATACCCAAACACATCATGAGGTTTACTGTGGGGGTGTACTCTTTACTTATAACTGTCCCCAACCGTACTTTGCAGGTATGAGTCACATTGCTTATGAGGGAACAGCTTTGACATGCTTCTGGATGTACAGAATGGAGTCCCAGACACAGCTGGAGGATATGGCATCATCTGCCAAGGGACAGCAGTGGCATCATAACACTATACAGTTCTTTCCTGGTGGTACAATAAACCACCCCCTAATCCCACAATGGGACACATGAAAACATCTGAGTCTCTGTCCATGAACAGGTCTGTGTTGGGGGGGGGGGGGGAATGGCCAGATGATTCAGTAGCAGTGAGATAGCAGTCAGGATGGACAATGGGAGGGCTTGTAGAATAACATGCTGGGGCCAGGGGTGAGGGAGAAGATAGGCAGTGCTAGATGGGGAGTGGAAGGTCAGGCATGCAACAGCAGTAGGGATGACAACCCAGCACCCTGAGCCATATGACATGTAAGACACCAGCCAGGGAGCAGGAGCTACTCAACCTCCTGTGTGGCAGGAGCAGAGCTATCATGACCCACAATGTTAGTCATGAAGATGTCATCCATGAACTGCAGCACCTCCCCTTCCAGGGGGCTCAGGAGTTTCTGCCGTTCAGGTGGCAATTTGCTGTTAGCTGCCTTCATCTCCTTTGCATTCTGCTGTAATACCCACCACTTTTTTTTTAAAATCCTCCACATCGCAGTCATGGTGATGCACAGCATTCACCTTGTGGGCAATCTCCAGCCAGCTATGACGTTGTGTGTTGGCATCCTCAGAGTCAAAGAGGGTGGCATGCTCCTTCATGATGAGCCTCAGGGCCATGGTGGTCTCTGAAAGTGTGAAATTAGCCTTATGGGTGCATTTCATGGCCATGTGTGCTGGCTATGGGGTTTGAATGATTGACCACAAGGGAGACAGAAGACTACCTGTGTAAGGTTCTTAAAATAGGCAGTTATGAGGCCACATCCTGGGACACCCTGTACCCAAAAGGATAAGAGGAAACTACATACTGTAAGATTTATGCACAGGAAAGCCGAATATTGGTCTTAATGATGCTCACCAGGAGCCACCATATCTATGGAAGAAGTTAACCAGGGATATTCAGCATATTGACCCATTAGTGAAGCTAACCGGATAAGTGGAATCTTGGCCCTTGCATGGTTAACAAAATCCTGGCTAAATAGAATATCTCATTTACTACACGGTTAACCAATAAAACCAGGTAAATGGAATATCTCGCTTACTACATGGTTAACGAAAAAAGGAATAAATGGAATACCTCATTTACTACTTGGTTAATGTATAAAACCAGGCAAGTAGACTCTCGGTTATGGCATGTTAAACGTTCATACATAGAGCCGTGTCCCAGTGATGCCATCACAGCACAGGTATGCAGAGGTATCAGTTGCTGTGGGCTAGTCCATGCACCGGGCAGTTAGATTGTGCTCCCACTAGACATATATAGGTGGGTATATGCTGGTCACTGGGCTAATATACAGTAGTTGAAGGAATATACCTGTACCTTATGATGTATATGGCTGCTGGGTGAGGGACAGGGGTGTATAGCTAGCAGTGCATTCTGGGAGGAAGGCACAGGGTGACTGATTGGTGTGTGTACTCACAGAGCAACACAATCTTTGGGCATTGGAGTGCCGTGTGTGGGGGACAGGGACATGCAAGGTGGCTATGTCCCTAGAGGGGAGGTACACAACATACCATACAGCGATCCCAACACCAGACAACTGACCGGGGAGGCAGCATAAGGGAGCGCAGCCCATGCCCCCCAAAGCACCACTGAGCCATGGCAGGGGGCTGCAGAACAAATAATCATGTTGATGCCCCAGAAACCTGGAGGCAACTCTGGGGCTTGTCAGGGCTGCAGGCAGGTGCCACATGCCCCAGACCCCTACCTCACCACCCACATTACTGCACTTTGTTTCCTGATGTGTCACTGCACCGTGGTTCCTATCCAGGTCCTCCCACAGCCCTGTCACCAAGACAGGGACAGATCCTGTGGTCAGGCATCACTGTCATGCCCCAACCATGTGCAGGCAATGATACCTACCCTCAGTAGGTACCACTGACAGTATGTTACCCTTAGTAGGTACCATCTGACAGTAGTCCTCCAAATAGTACGCTAATGGTGCAGAGAACACATCCATTACCTACAGCAGGGCCCAGGTAGGTGTGCCATGATCACTGGCTAGTCTGGCCCACAGCATTAGGAGGCCATGCATCCTACATGAGCATCCATGTGGCCCCTCCATGCTGGGTGCCTGCTCCCATCCCATTACCATTGCATGGATGCCCCACTAAAGTACCACACTGCATACATAGGCATGAATGCATATGTTACCTGGGGCCTGTCCCCAGATCCCAACAGGGACTGTCCATGCTCTCACCTAAGTTGCATTACACCTACACCTAGGTATGCGTGTGACAACGCACCCACCCAAATGTGCAGGTCCCATTAGACTGACATCTCACCAGAATACACCTGTATCCTAGCTTACAGCATACTCCATTCCCATACCTCCCCAGCCTGGACTACATGGTGTCCATCAAACTTGCTGCCGTGGGGCTGCTGGCCTGGCCACCACCTTGGCATGTGCCTTCAACATACCATGTGCTCACATTGAGACCCCAACACCAGACCAGCAGCCACTACAGGCCCTGACCTGTACAGTACAAACCAATATCCGCCACTCTAATATGCCAGACACTTGTCTATGTTGCAGGAGGCAATGCCAACACTGTGAGTAAATCTAAACTGCTTTTATTAGCAGAACACAATAACAACTGTTCTTCCTTGAAATAGGAGAAAAGGAAAGGCCACTAAAAAACTTATTATAAAAGACTTTAAGATATTACTATAAATGTCTCAGTGAAAAGAAAGGTTTTTATTTGTTTCCTAAAAGCTGTAATATATACTATTAGTCGAACATCTGCTGGCAAAGTATTCCAAGGACAAGGGTCAGCGATAGAACATACCCAAGAATGAACAGTGGTCTGCACTACTAACTTGAAAGAAGTCACTCCAAGAATACCTTGCCAAGAATGACTGTTATATCTGTTAAAATGTAAATATCTGTTAAAATGTAAATAGTTCTCCCCAGTTTAAGTCCATGTTATGCTCCCTGTTATCTGTAAACTTAAGACAGATCCTATTCTGTCTGAGTAAAATTTTGTTGTATGTAAACCGCACTGATAACAAAGAGCGCGGTATATAAGAACTGTTAAATAAATAAATAAATAAATGACGAAAAGGAAAGACCGAATGATACATTTCTAACAGAACTGGTAATGCTATTAGGCAAACTAGACAGTTGCCTAGAGTGTCAGATTATAGGGGGTGGAAAAAATAGGATGAGCAAACTTGCAGACTGCATGAAACAACATGGCAATTGGGATTCCCTTGCTACTCTCTATTTTATTTAGACAGTTTTGTATACCGCCTTATCCTTCAATCAAAGCGGTCACAACACAAGTGGGGGATACATTTAACACGTGGGGATATGAGACACATACACTAATACTTACAGGGAACATGGGCAATGGAGGGTTAAGTGGCTTGCCCAAGACCACAAGGAGCATCTGTGGGACTAGAAACCCCAGTCCTTCCGGCCCAAGGTTGCTGTCCTCTAGTGGGATTTGAACCCCCGACCTTCACGGCCTGAAGTACCTTGCCCCAACCACTAGGCTACTCCTCCCTGTACTCTAAGTACGCATGTCAGGCCTATGGCGTGTACTTTCATTGTGGGCATTCACATAGGGAAAGCTTGGGCAGAGGATAGGCAAAGCACACATTTATATGTATAAATTATAAAATGCTATGATATATACAGTAGATGTTCTTCAAAATTTGGGCATGGCCATTTACCATTATTTTATAAATTATGCACACATGACTTTATAAAATAGGAGTGATTGATAAGCATTTAATTGTGCAATACCTAGGCATGGCCGTAAAATTACCCTCTTGGGAGAAGATCTGAGGTGAAGAAGTGGAATCGCTGTGGGTCTTGCCATCTGACCCCTTTGAAGGAGTGCTGGTGAGCAGTCAGTGTTTGAAGCAGTCGTCACTAATGAAGGACCTCACTGGGTTTAAAAGCTGGTGTTTGCAGTTGATCCTTTGGGAGATCTGAGGTGTGAAAGTGGGATCGCTGTGGTTTTTGCCATCTGAACTCTTTGGGGGAGTGCTGGTGAGCCGGCAATGCTTGAGTCGGCATTTGTTTTAATTTGTGGCAGTGCATGCGGCCACAGGGCATGGCCCAAAGGGGAGTGCCCAAAAGGGCAGGACACACCCATTTGAAGCCCTTTCGGAGCCCCGGCGAATGCTGAGATGTGGTGGATTTCAGCTGGGGCCCACTGCTTAGCAGTATCAGTTTTGAAACATTTGGTTTGAATCTCTGCTATGGGACAGAGAAAGCAAAATAACAAGGTCCAAACTGGTATTGCCAAAAATGTGAGTATTGTTTTAACTCCTTCAAGCTAGGGCAAGGTCTCCTTGATTCTTTTTAATCTGGCCCTCCTAATAGTGAGGAAAAAGAGAGATGCAAGACACAGAGGTTTAAAATTAATCTGAAGCTCCAGATAGAAAACAACCAGTGACCATGAATGGTCATAGCTTCTTCCAGGTTGATTCAAAGGTCTTCCTCCCAAGCTAATCTTTTTATTGGTTAAATTTGAGGAAATAGGAGTGGCCTAATGGTTGGGACTAGATACCTCAGGCCAGGGATTCAATTCCTATTTAGGGATAACAAACTCAGGCTGCAGGGACTGGGGTTTCTAGTCCCATAGGCATGCCTTGGGCAAGCCACTTAACCCTCTGTTGCCTCAGATATACATGCAGATTGTGAGCCCTTCAGGGACAAGGGAATTTATCCATTACCAACTTGTAGTGATTATAAACCACTCTGATCCCCTTCAGCCTGGGCAATATATCAAGAAATTGCATAAACATATTGCATAATGACAGGTTCTTTCACTTAAACAAAGGATTCACTGACAATATGAAAAAAAAAACATTTTACATTGCTATTATCATCTTTGACTCAAGTAGCATCCGAAATAGCATCACCTTTTATATAAATAGGCTATTTCAATAATGACCAAATATAACACATTCAGTTATCTCGTTGTAATCAAAGTTCCTGCTTACATTGGAAAGTCCCAAAAGATATGATAAACTAGCAAAGACCAGTAGTGACCTCTCTTAGATTATTCACAATTTCTTTATGACTATATGTGTGTCTTTATTCAAAGCAATGGGCAAAAAGCTAAACACATGACTGTCTGACTACCTCCAAAGTTCATCTAATCAGCACATATTAGAGGCCTTTTCAATTACACCCAAAAGATTTTTGGTAGTCTGCTACCTGACCATTCCTACAGTCCCCCCAATAATTCTAGAAAGAATCATTACAAAACAGTGGTAGCTCAAAGATGTCCAAGTCCACAATAATGGCGAGGCCGCGGGGCCCCCCCCCCCCAGCATGCACGCGGCCGGTGTTAACCGGGGGGGGCGGCCGGTCTCACGCCACTTTATTTATTTATTTATTTATTTAACAGGTTTTCTATACCGCCTTTTCCTTAAATCAAAGCGGTTACCAGACACAAGAAGGGAGAACAGAGACAGGGGGGCATACACTGACTAAACTAAAGAGTGAAGGTAAAATTGGGATACGCAACATCAAGGAACCGTTACAGTAAAACAAGTTATATGCAGGCTATAATAATAGAGACTGTTAGATGTCTGTGCCATAGTACTCAGTGAAGAGTACAAATTTCAGTTGTTTTCTGAACTCCTTTAAATCATCCATGGATCGCACATCGGGAGGGAGAGAGTTCCATATAAGTGGGGCCGATAAGGAAATTGCCCTTTGTGTAGTACATTTACACGCTTTTCTGAAACTACTTGGGGTGCTGAGGGTGTTTGATGTAGTTATTCGTCTTGGCCTGTTGTTATTCTGGAGTAAGAGGTTATGAAGGCTAAAAGCAGAGCATTTATGTCTGATCTTGAATATATTAATTACCATCTTGTATTTGACGCGCTGGCTTATTGGAAGCCAGTGGAGCTCTTTGAGAGTAGGGGTAATGTGATCTTGAGATGCTGAGCCAGCAATAATTCTGGCTGCCGTGTTCTGAGCCATCTGAAGAGGTTTAAGTGAGTGTTTTGAAAGACCGTAGGGGTTCGCGGGAGCGGGCCGGCGGCGTGCTGGGCTCTCATTGGCTCCCGCAGGGCACTGATGGGTGCGGGAGCCAATGAGATGAATTGGACTTGGGCATGGGGGGGGTGTTGTGGGGGCTTCGCGGCTCCTCCAGCCTTTCCCTCGCGGCAGACGGAGGGGTCAGACGTCCCACCCACCCCCCCTTTTTTCGGGCACGAGTGTCGGTCGGGGCATTTTCTGGGGTGTTGCAGCTGCGGGGGGTGGCGGGATCCCGGAGGCTTCTGGGGTCCGTAGCCGGAGCCAAGCAGTAGGGCGGGGGTGGGGTACCCCCGACCCAGACAGTCCCTCAGGCTTTTGCTAATAATATGGCGAAGTCGGAAAAGGGAGGCTAGGCAATTTGCCGGGGCCTGGACACGGCGGAAGCGGAAGCGGCGTCACTTTGCTACCCACATGGCTGGTGAGAGTTTGCTCTGCTGGGGGGGGAGGGGTAAAGTTAATGTTGGAATTGTTGATGGTTATTGTTAATGTTTTTAATGGGTCAATAAAGCTGCGACCAGTTGAATTCCCAATAAGTTTGTGTGTTATTCATTACTGAATGTCGAGGGGGGGGGGCTACTAAGCAGAGGTGGCGGACTGGTCCGCCTTACCCGGTTAATCTTTTACAATGGGGAATGCCTTCCGTTTCACTTTGCAGATGCTCCTTCAGAGTCCTAGGCACATCGGGTAAACAAATGAACTCCATCTTGCTGGTTGGAAGAAATCCTTACATATAACATGCATTTTATATAATATAGATCACAGTCAGCCTGCAAATTAACTAAACCTACAATGAATTGCAAAAGTATTCATCCCCTCGGTGTTTATCCTGTTTTGTCACATTATATCCTGAAATTAAAATGGAGTTTTGGGGGTTAGCACCATCTGATATAAACAACATGTCTATGACTTTGAAGGTGAAAAATATCCTTTATTGTGACACAAACAATAATTGAGACAAAAAACACCTGAAAGCAGGAGTGTGCATATGTATTCACCCCCCAAACCCAATACATTGTAGAGCCACCTTTTGCTGCAATTACAGCTGCAAGTCTCTTGGGGTATGTCTCTATTAGCTTAGCATATCTAACCACTGGGATTTTCACTCATTCCTTAAGTCAAAACTGTTCCAACTCTTTCAAGTTAGATGGGTTGCATTGGTGTACAGCAATTTTCAAGTAATGCCACAGATTCTCACTTGGATTGAGGTCTGGGCTTTGGCTAGGCCATTCCAAGACATTTAAATGTTTCCCTTTAAGCCAGCTTTAGCAGTATGTTTAGGGTCATTGTCCTGCTGGAAGGTGAATCTTCATCCCAGTCTCAAATCTCTGGCAGACTGACACAGAATTTCCTCAAGAATTGTCCTGTGTTTAGTGCTATCTATCGTTCCTTCAATCCTGACCAGTTTTCCTGTCCCTGCTAATGAAAAACATCCCCACAGCATGATACTGTGGGAATTGTGTTCTCAGAGTGATGGGAAGTGTTGCGTTTGCACCACACATGGTGTTTCCCATGATGGCCAAAAAGTTCAATTTTCATTTCATCTGACCAGAGAACCTTCTTCCATGTGTTTGGGCGGGGGGGGGGGGGGGGGGGGGGGGGAGGGGTCCGCCACATGCTGTTGTGCAAACTCCAAACGTGCTTTCTTCTTTCTTTCTTTAAGCAATGGCCTTTTTCTGGACACTCTTCTATAAAGCCCCGCTCTGTGGAGTGTATGGCTTAAAGTGGTCCTATGGACAAATATTCCCATCTCCACTGTGGATCTTTGCAGCTCCTTCAATGTTATCCTTGGTGTCTTTGTAGCATCTCTGATTAATGCCCTCCTTGCCCGGTCTGTGAGTTTTGGTGGGCGGCCTTCTCTGGTCAGGTTTGTAGTGGTGCCATATTCTTTCTATTTTGTTATAATGGATTTAATGATGCTCCGTGGGATATTCAGAATTTGGGATATTTTTTTTATAACGCAACCCTGATCTATACCTCTCCACAACTTTGTCTCTGACCTGTTTGGGGTACTCCTTGGTCTTCATGTTGCCTGCTTAGTTGTGTTGCAGAGTCAGGAGCCTTTCAGAACAGGTACATTTATACATGCATCATGTGACAGATCATGTGACACTGATTGCACATACTGTAGGCGGACCCTAATCAACTAATTATGTGACTTCTGAGGTTAATTGGTTGGACCAGATCTTATTTAGGGGTTTCATAGCAAAAAGGATAGATACATATGCACTCACAACTTTTCAGTTTTTACTTGTTTTTTTATATATACAGTCAAACCTCGGTTTTCATGATTAATCCGTTCGAAAAAGTCTGACTAAAACCGAAACGTATGAAAACTGAAGCAATATTTCCCATAAGAAATAATGTAAATCCAATTAATCCGTTCCAGACACCCAAAAATATTCACAAAAAATACATTTTATAGAGAATAACTATATTTTTACATACAGAAAACAATGAGAAATAAATATAAATGACTAATGAAATGGATAAATGAACATTTAACATCACTGAAAGCAAGCTAAGTACAGTACTGTACAGTACAGTATGTTAACATCTGGCCTTAGCCACCCCTGACAAGCTGCTGTGCCCAGCTCTCTTCGGAATCACATTGAATTCAGTCCATTAAAATACCTTTACATTATCTGCTCAATGCTTCAGAATGGCAGAAAATCTTAATGATATAGCTTCAGACGTACCCTGCAAGAGAAAGAACTGCCTCCCACATTCATGCAACATCTCCTGCTTACGTTGACAGCTTTTCTTCCCTGCTACCGGGACAAAATCTCAGTCAAAAGACGTTGAAAAACCGAAGCAATGCATGAAAACCGGGACAAAATCTCAGTCAGAAAAGACGTTGAAAACCGAAGCGTATGAAAACCGGGGCAAATGAAAACCGAGGTTTGACTGTACAAGGTATTTTATTGTCATTTCACTTCACCAATTTGGGCTATATTGTTAGGTCCATTACCTAACATCCAAATGAACCTCCATTTTCTTTCCAGGTTGTATGTAATGTGACAAAATAGGACAAAAACCAAGGGGATGAATACTTTCACAAGGCACTGTATGTGACATTGTTTGCTTTTGCTAGATCTCAGTAAGAATGTGTACAGATAGCAAGGCTTTACCTTATTCCTGCAAGCACTTTTTGCTGGGAGTGGCCAACAGTTTTCCATAGATCTTTGAGTAATTCAGAGATTTGCACCCACATTCACAACATGGCACCGATCATTACTCCAAAGTCTTCAGCAGCATCTCTTTTCACTATGGACTGTGCTATGCACATCTTGGACAGAGTCTCAGTCACTGTCCGCCCAGGCTTCACTGTGCATTTACAGGAGTAGCCCTGCTTGAATCGCTGATTGTTGCTCCTGTTTGCTTTCAGTAGCATTACAGACTTACTTTCATTCACAGTAGTCATCATCTTTGGCCTGCAGGATTCAGTGCAAGTAATGTATATTTTGCAGAAACATAAAACATAACTCACCACTACAGCACTCCTCTTGATGCCACACAATTGCAAACAAGCACAACTATTTATACTTAATAGCAATATAGAATTGTTGAACAGGATTATTTTACCTAATGCTAATTGCATCTACTGCTAGCACTAAATTATTGCAAATTATTTGAATATATATATATACGAGCAGGGCTGATAAGTCTCTGGCCTTGTAACAAAACAAACAAATACAAGCATACTTCAGTTCCAGTGCCCCCCTCATAGACCAAGCCCCACGCATAGACCAAACTAACTTGTAGCATACTTCTATCTTGCATCTACGTTCCTTAATTTATTCTGTTTATTTATTAAATTGGAGTGGAGGAGTAGCCTAGTGGTTAGAACACTGGCTTGGTAACCAAGCAACCAGGGTTCGATTCCCACTAGCACTCCTTGTGGCCTTGGGCAAGTCACTTAATCCTCCATTGCCTCGGAAGAAAGGCCTGGCAATCTACTTCTGGTGACACTGCCAAGAAAACCCAGGAGCTTCTGGGTCGCCAGGAGTCAGTACTGACTCAAAGGCACACATTGCATTTGCATTTATTAAATTAAATGTTAGGGCACATAGTAATAGACACACCTCTCTTATCAGGTGCACAATTGTACATATCACTAAGTTTGTGATTTACTCTCCTATTACGACATTATACAAGGTATAGTTATTCTTATTACTTAAATGGTAACAAACATTAAAACATAACTACCAGTTTATAAGAAATAAATTAAAATCATTTCATTTGTTTGCCAAAACTTCTTAGGGAGGCTCTCTTATCTTAGGTAATGGTTTAACTCACATTACTTTGAATATTGCCAGTAATATAGCCATCTGATTAACATAGACATCTCAGCTCACAAAGGAAGGAAATCAGGACAGAAAACAAAAGGAAACAGATACATAAATAGTCATTACATAGCTAGTACCAAGAATTATTCTCAACACAAGGTAATGCATTCATAACCACAAAACCTTCAAAAATATAAAATGTAAACCAATTAGAAATTAAATTGTCATTGCTTAACAGCTTAATATTTCTCTGTTACATTGTTCTCAGCCCAAAACAGCATAGTAGTAATCTCTTGCACAGGGTAAATTTATTTACATTTTGAATCTACCTCAGTGATACTAATTTAATTAATCAGTCTTGGTGCTTGTGGTATTCTACTAGTGACAAGACATTTGCTTCACACTTCCATTTTAATAACATCAGCTCTTTCGTGGATGTGATATGTACCAGTATTCTCAGTTAATCTAGCATAAAAAGAAAACATTATAACACACATTTACCACCTTGGTTTAATTACTTAATTCACTTATTAGAATGAAGTTGTATCATTCATAATTTGTGACTTGAAAAGCTAAATCCTAATCTAACATCTTTTCTTTTCTATTGCTTGTATCACTACACTTTTTGCACGATAAGAAACAAAAAGGGAAAAGGGAAATCAGTATTATTGACCAGAAACCACAAAATGAAGACAAACCATCAATTCTTCACAACAAACACTATGACATAAATACACATGACAGATAATTTACACCCCAGACTAAGTCTACTGTATACAATTTTTCTTGGTTGGTTCATCTTTCTTTCTTTTTTAAAATTGTCTTTTTCCTTTTGCTCTTTCCTTTTTATTTTTTTACAATCCCCTTGAATCAGATAAACTTGCTTTGACTTATACAATCAATTCAATTTTTTCCAACAAAGCTGCTCACTTGTATGTTTCCTTTAAATACTTTTATAATTTTTCATAGTCTTTATTATATCTTGCAAATTCATGCAACTTATCAGATATCTAGATACATCAAAAGCATGGAAGATCTTCCCATTCATTCAAGCATAACTAAAAATAAAACAGGAAAATATGTACTTAACTATTTTCCATAGGTTTTTATCTGCAGCTATAAGAAGATCCAGGAAGCACTATTTCTCAGTATCTGCATTCTTATACATAGGGGGGATGTTTACTAAACAGCGGTAGCGGACTCTGTTTATCGCCGTTTAGTAAAGACCCCCCCATAGAATGAAATCAGCAGACAAATTCTCTTAACCATGATAAACTTTGATCCATAACTTAAAAAAAAACAACTAAATTTGCACATCATGGATTAAACTTATTGCTATACAAACACAAATAAAGAGATGGTTAATTATTTTGGAGTTTTTCTTCATCTTCCATCAGAATTGTCATATCCAGGATCTCTGTAAATAAAATCACTATTTATGGATTTATTTCTCAATAATACTGATGCTAATTGGAATTAGTAGTTGTTCCTTTTTCATACACTTTAACTGTGTTCTGCTTTCTTCCTGGAAACCTTTTTTTTTAAACGAACTTCCCTAACAAGGCTTATGGTTAATCTGACAAGAAAATCTTGAGAAACTGTGGCAATCTCTCTCCTGCAACAGAGTTATCATAAGCATATAGCCCTGCCAAGCTATTCTGTGCCTGAAAACACCATCAAGTTATTACTGTAGTGTACAGCACATTCCTCTTCCAAAAAGCCATTGAATCAAAGAATCCACTTCAGTTGGTGAGTCGGTTGATATAGTGTATCTGGACTTTCAGAAAGCCTTTGACAAGGTCCCTCATCAGAGACTTTTGGCAAAACTAAAGAGTCATGGGATAGGAGGCAGTGTACTACTGTGGATCAGGAACTGGTTAAAAGATAGAAAGCAGAGGGTAGGGCTAAATGGCCAATTTTCCCAATGGAGAAAGGTGAATAGTGGTGTACCCCAGGGATCTGTGCTGGGTCCTCTGCTTTATGACATATTCATAAATGACCTGGAAAGTGGAATAACGAGTGAGGTTATCAAATTTGCAGATGACACAAAACTATTTAAAGTTGTTAAAACCCAAGAGGATTGTGGAAAATTGCAAGAGGATCTTGATAAATTGGAAGACTGGGCATTAAAATGGCAGATGAAATTTAATGTGGACAAGTGCAAAGTTATGCACCTAGGGAAGAACAACCCAAACTATGGTTACACGATGCAAGGTTCCACTTTAGGAACCACCACACCGGAAAAAGATTTAGGCGTCATTGTGGATAACATGTTAAAACCCTCGGCCCAGTGTGCAGCGGCAGCCAAGAGAGCAAATAGAATGCTAGGTATGATAAGGAAAGGAATGGAAAATAAAACACAAGATATTATAATGCCTCTATATCGTTCCATGGTGAGACCGCACCTTGAATATTGTGTGCAATTCTGGTCGCCGTATCTTAAAAAGGATATAGCGTTATTAGAAAAGGTTCAGAGAAGAGCCACCAAAATGGTAAAGGGGATGGAAGGATACTCCTATGAAGAAAGGCTAAAAAGGTTAGGGCTCTTTAACCTGGAGAAGAGACGGCTGAGGGGAGATATGATAGAAGTCTATAAATTAATGAACGGAGTGGAACGGGTAAACGTAGATCGATTGTTTACGTTATCAGAATATAGACAGACTAGGGGACAAGCAATGAAGCTACAGGATAAACTATTTAAGACTAATAAAAGAAAATATTTTTTCACTCAACGTGTAATCAAACTCTGGAATTTGTTACCGGAGGATGTAGTAAAGGCTGTTAGTGTAGCTGGGTTTAAAAAAGGTTTGGACAAGTTCCTGGAGGAAAAGTCCATAAACCATTATTAAGAAGGGACCCAGGATATCAATGCTTGACCCAGTACAAGCATTGTGGAACCTGTGTCTTTTGGGGAAACTGCTAGGTACGTATGACCTAGATTGGCCACTGTTGGAAACAGGATACTGGGCTTGATGGACCTTGGTCTGACCCAGTATGGCATATCTTATGTTCTTATGTTCTTATGTTCTTCATACTATAGTTAACCCACATAGGCCCTCATTCCAGAACACGGGTTACAGAGGTGCACATCTTGCCAGGACTGTGAAGCCCCGCATTCCACCTAAACTTTATTCCCCCACTGGCTTTCCCCACAGGTTCTGTGCTTCAGGACATGGAGAGATGGTGGGGGGCAGATTGGGGATTGGCCACCTGACAGCACATACAGGGCCGATTCAGGTCATGACCCTGTATGTGCTGCCAGACCTGCTGAGGCATACTGCTTATACTACCTCAGAGGTGGTATAAGCAGCATTTTTAGGAGAATCAGGGCATGGTAGTCACCACCAGGGCCGGGGCCTTTAGCAGGGGTCCCTGCCATCCAATCCAGGCCATGAGAGGCCCACTGTAGGTCAGGTGGCGGGACTTTTGGGGTACAAAGTCACGGATGTCTGGGGCGCCTGTGAGGAGGATGTCCCCGCAGGCAGGAGGGGCACACGGGGCCATCCTCAGTCCCGATTCTGGCTCCCATCGGAACATTTTGTTCCTGTGAACCAGAATTGGTCCTAATGGCCCTGTCTTCAGCAGGGACGTCTGGACAGCCTGGATGTCCCACTCCCAGAATCAGGCTCATAGAAGAGTAAAAACACTAGCTGTGATGCAAATCATAGAATCTCATCTCCATTTACATATTCATTGAACTGACACATCACTTCACGTCATTAGACCACCTTCACCAATTTACTGTCCATCAAAAATCCTCCTTTTGAACTATCTCACCTCCTGCCATGCCTTCTAATCACTTGTACCATACCTCCTTCATACTATACCATGATGCAGAAACATCTCCTTTTTAAGTGAACTGCAGGGAGAAGATTTAAATTTATTTCAGCTCATTTCAAACAGCAACTCTCTACATACAGTATGTCCTAATTAGTCTTAAACATTCAAAGTCCTTATGACATGAAAATTATTCTTTCAAAACATTTTATAACAAACATCCCCAGGGATATCTATAATCTATACATTAACTAAGGTTCAGGAAGGGCAATAAGTACAATAAATTGAATACCAATAATATCAGGTAAGGGGGTGCTTTCCATAACTTCAAAAAAGTACCCGAGCTGAAAAGAAACCAATCTGAATCTGCTACATAAGGAAAATCACAATACTAGAATGATTACCATAACCAAAACAAAAACAAAAATCAGTATGTACAAAACTAACAGCGATACAATATATCCATGGGTTTTTTTGTACTTAGACTGAAATCAGGAAACTTTCAAAAGTGCACTTCCTATCTGAAAGCCAAAACATATAACTCATATACAGAAAACCAATTGAAATTACTTTAAGACCCAAGAGTAAAGCACATACTGACTAACAATGACAGACATTTCAAAGATCAACTTTCAAATCTGACTCACTAAAGAAGAAAAAGGTCAGCACACAACTTACGACCAAGTTAAAGCTGTTTTAGTCTTTTACAACCAGAAAAATATTTAACCTTTTAAATCACAATGGGCCCGATTCCGTCCCGGACTTTGATCCCATCTGTACGTCCGGTCTGAACTGGACATACAGAGGGGATCGAGATTCTGATCCTGTGGGGAACGTCTAGCCCCACGGGATCAGAAACACGAACAGTCCTGCACGTGAAGGCTGGGACTGCGATTCAGTCTGGCCTGCATGTGCAGGACTGTCCCTGGCTAACTCAGTCAAGGCTCCTCAATGGAGTCATGGCACCGTGGCTTCATTGAAAAGCAGCACCACTGGCTGCTGGACTGGTTGTACCTCATTCACCACAGTCTGACTCCCTATCTGGCCTCCAAAGGCCAGGGTCGGGCTGGGGAGACTGCCCTGGGCCCGCCGCAAAATGACGTATGGCTATTCGTGCCTTCACCCGGCCGCGACTAACTTCCCCATCGGTTGTGCAGGGAAGTTAGATGGGGGAGGAGAAGGGGCAGCTTGGGGTCAGAGTCCGGGCGGTCGCCAGCCCTGGACATACAGGGCAGATTCTAATGTCTGCCCTGTATGTCCAGGGCCTGCGATTTATACGGGGAAGTTATTCCACCTCCGAGGAAATTTGGAAGACAACATCATGGCCAACTGCCTGGAAAAGATCTGTGTTATACCAATATTGAAGATAGGTGTTACGACTGACTGTGGAAATTATTGCACAATCACTCTAATTCCACATGCCAGCAAGATTCTACTCAAGATCATTCAGCAAAGACTACAACCATACCAGAAATGAGAACTGCCTGAAGTGCAAGCAGGGTTCAGGAAAGGACAAAGAACAAGAGATATCATTGTGAATCTGAGGTAGTGGAGCATGGGTCTGGAGGCCAAGAACAGCAGAGCACCCAGGATGTCAACCATGTCACCTCCCTCTCCCTTTTATAAAACAAAGGAGCTTCAGAGGGTGCAGGGGCAGCTGACAGCCAGGACCAACCCAGTGCTCACTACCAGTCTCAGCAACATCTGTGCTGTGCTGAACAACTCCTGCAGTAGAATGTCCAACTTCAACTAAGTGCATGTAGAAAATGGAAATGCTGAGATGGACCCCCTTGTCCTCCAGAACTGGCAAATTAAAATCCAGGAAAGGCAGCTGCAGACCACAGAACACCTGGATCAATCTATTAGGCTGCTGAACAGGTCCCTCCAGTAATACATGGCAACAACAACCATGGTCTCCCATTCCAGTCTGCCATCCGTGGCAGACTGGAATATGCATGAACCTCAAAGAAGGGAGCACCTACACCATCCATTAACATTGCCGTCACCATGCCCAGCTCTGACACCACTGTGCCAGCATTTTCCCATCTACTACCTGATCATGCAACATACTGGGACATATGCCATATGGAAGGGAACCCCCTTATCTTTCCCCTTTCCATAAGGGCTTACAACAGTCAGCTGTACTGGTGAATGATTCCAAAAGCTCCTCAGAGTTCAATGATTCCTCAGTCAGCAGAGCAACACACCAACATAATCAGGATCATGAGGTTAGGGCAGATGGTAAGGTGCGAAGGGGCAAGATTCGGGATAAATATGTGGGAAGAAGTAGGCCTAACTTCCCATTGCTATCCTTTGGGTGATGATGGGGTCTGTTGGAGTGGGGGAATTCTGGTGAGAATAGGGGGCTGGCTCGTGAGGAGGATAGTGGTGCAGAGCAGGGAGATTTGTTTGACCTGGCAATGTACTTGTTGTGTGTGGGTGGGGGGGGGGGGGGCAGTGTATACACAGAGCTGGTGCATGGATTGTAGGAGTGGGAGTGGGGGTGTTGAAGAGGAAGAGAGTTGCACAGGGCTGGTGCTGGGTGGTAAGGGTAGGTTAAATGGGATGGAAGGAGCATGGGAGTAAGCAAAGGAATGGTGGATGGACATTTTATTGCCCATGTTTTCTGTCTCCATGAATAAACACCAACCTTCACATAAAGTGCTTATGTATGAGGTTGTCTCTTGCTGCTACATTTAGTTGATATGGCTGCCTGGTCTCCTCATGCTTTGGCCCTTCACCATCTGCATCATGGTCTCCTGCATCCTGGTGTTTGGGATTGGGTTGTCAGCACCTCAGTGCCAGATTGTGGAGCAGCAGGCCATACTTTGGCAGAGTTATACAACAGTTAACCCCCAGATCAGTCTAGATATCAGACATGGTTCTTGAGCTGGCTAAATGTCCTTTCAGTGATGATACACAGGTTCCTGTGGATCCTGTTTTAGCATTCTTCTGTTTATGTGTATGGCACCACAGTAGAAGTCACTAGCCAACGCCTCAGTAGATAGTCTGTATCTCCTGCATAGGGAGGGGGAGAGGGGACATATATCACTGTGTAGCAGCAGGGTGTTTCATGTGATGGGGTGCATTGCAGCCCTGTATTCTTTGGGCCACATGCTGCAGCTCCCAGGATAAAGTGTCAGCTCCATGCATGTGCATGTTTAGAAGGATGAGAGATCTGGTGCAGGGCTTACCTAGCAACCATCCACCAGTGATCTCTCCACTCTCAAACTTCTCAGAGATGCCAGAGTGGGTGAGGATGTAGGAGTTGTGTCAGGACCCTGGAAACCTTGGTAAGACATTAACTGGAGTGGAGGAGTAGCTTGGGAATCCAGAGACTAGGGTTCAATTTCCTGGCATTCCTTGTGACCTTGGGCAAGTCACTAAAACCTTCATATTGCCTCAGAAAAATCCAGGTTATCAATATCCCTGTTAAATGAACATTACCAAGTTTAAGTTACAATGTAAACTGCTTTGATTGGAATGATAAAGCAGTATATAAAACCTGTTAAATAAAAATAAAATTATGTCGCTCTGTGCACTGCATACCACCTGCAAGTTGAGTGAATAGAATGCCTTCCTCTTGTGGTAAGTGGCCTCCCTCCCTTGTGGCAGCCTGAAGGCCACATAAATGCAGTGATCCCCAGTACAAATAGAAAGCAGACCACCTCATAGAATTAGATCATGGTTTGCTGCCTCTTCTGCATGGTCTGTGGGAAGGATACATATTGTACTGTGTGTGTTAGAAAGGCCCTCAGGAACTGTACACTGCACTGTGAGACAGCTGACTGGCTGAGACCTGCAGTGGTAGCCAACACAGACTGGAAACTGCCAGTGGCAAAGAAAACAAGGGTCATGGTGACCCTGAGTGGATGGGCTTGAACAGGTCCCTCTGTGTGGTAGAGCAGAGGTTCTGCTCCATCTCATGGCATAGATCAGGGGTCTCAAACTCAAATTGCTTTGAGGGCCGAATGAGGACTTGTAAAGTAACCCGGGGGCCGCATAAGACGCGGGGCCTCATTTGCATAAGGGGCCTCATTTGCATAAATATTTGCATAATGTTACCATGCACTAACTTTTAGTAAACATGCCTCTTTAATGAGTGCATGGATAAAGAAAGACTAAAAGATTTAGAAACAGGAAGACAATAATTAAACTGGGAACCCCAAAAGCCAAACTTGGAATGTACAACAACACTGTAGAAATAAAACTATAAATTAATTTCCTCTTGTACTAAACAAAGCGCAAACATTAATGATGCACATTTCCCAGAGCTGACATATTCCAGTTAATAAATTCAAAATAAAGAGATATTTTTCTACCTTTTGTGCATTTTTTTTCAGTTGCAATTGTTCCAGCCACTTTCTTCTGGTTTCTTCATGTCTTCTGCTAACTCTCCATCGTCTGCTGTCCATTTGCCCTTTCTTCTCTCCTAGTTTTTTTTCCATTCTCTCTCTACATCTGCTTTAACATACTAATCTTTCTCCTTTTTCTCTTTCCTCATTCCTATTTCATCCACTCAAATTTTACCCCTCCATCCTCAATCCCCACTTACTCTCCCAATACCTGGCCAATTGTAGATTTGTCTTCTCTCCCAGACAAAATATTTTTCCCCTCTCCATTTCACTTTCCCAGCTCCATCCCATTCTAATCCTCCCCCAACATCAGCTCCCTTCTAGTTCCAGCCCCACCCAGCATACGCTCCCTTCTAGTCCCTGCATCAGTCCATTTCCAATCCTAGCCCCCCATCAGCCCATTTCCAATCCTAGCCCCCCATCAGCCCATTTCCAATCCTAGCTCCCTCCCCTCACAGCCCATTTCCATTCCAAGCCCCCTCCCCATCAGCCATTTGCAGTTCAAGCCCCCCTTCCAATCAGCCCACCTCCAGTCCTAACCCCCATCTGCCCATTTCCAGTCCTAGCCCCCACCATAGCCCATTACCAGTCATAACCCCCCCCCTGCCAATAGCCCACTTCCAGTCATAACCCCCCCCTGCCAATAGCCCATTTCCTGTCCTACCCCCACCCTCCCACATGCCCATTTCCAGTCCTACCCCCCCCTGCCAATATCCCATTTCAAGTCCTACACCCCCCCCCTGCCAATAGCCCATTTCCATTCCTACCCCCCCCCCTGCCAATAGCCCATTTCCAGTCCTACCCCCCCCCCCGGGTAAATAAAAAAAACACCTGGCTTCTTCTGCTGCTGCTGCTGCTGCAGCAGAAAATCAGCTGTCCCGCGGCCCCTTCCTCTCTGCCCGGAGATCCCTCATTGTGCTTCATCAGCGTGTGCTTCTTAAGCCGCGAAGAGAGTATTTCCCTCTCGCGCGGCTTAAGCCTATTCACTTGTCAAGCCTCGCGAGAGGGGAATACTCTCTTCGCGGCTTGAAAAGCACACGCTGATGGAGCACAATGAAGGATCTCCGGGCAGAGAGGAAGGTAACGCAGCACAGCTGATTTTGCTGCTTGAGCAGCAGAAGCCCGTTTTAAAAAAAAAATTGACAGTCGATTCTGCCGCTGCCACGGCGGCAACGGCAGAAGCAAGGCTTTTTTTATTTCCCTCCGTCGCGGGCCGCACAACCTTCTCTCGCGGGCCGCATGCGGCCCGCGGGCCGCGTGTTTGAGACCCCTGGCATAGATGATTGATGGATGCTTGTCAAAGTGGAACCTAGTGAGTCACTGTTTACCTGTTAGGTCCAGGAATTGGGCTCTGGGCCTGTAGACCCTCTGATATGGGTGCCTTCTAGTGGCTCTCCTGTGCTCTCTGTGGACCTCATGCAGCAGAGATAGCACAAACAATGTGTTTTTCTCATCCATGCCTCTAGACCCCCTCCACCAATACCCAGAGCACTGTGCATGCACCTGCTCAAACATGCTCATACACCCAACCACCAACATACATAGATCTCCATCAGGACACCAAACAGAGACACACAGATGCTGCAAAGAACACTGAGCTACCTAAAGACAGTCAGCAGGGGACTGGGCAGTCAGAAGCCTGATGTACCAAGGGCCAGGGAGTATGTTGCAGAGGGTTAGGAATTGTCACAGTGAGATTCATGGATGGGGGGTGGATAGGTGTGGAAAGGGGAGAGGATACACAACAGAGGTATTCATGATATATCAACAGTCATGTCAAAAACTCGCCAGCCAAGCTCCTCCAGACAGCAATGCCACATGCAATCCCAAAGACAACAAAGTCCCATTCTTATTCATGATTTATATCAGGTGTAGATTAGCACATTTAGAAAATCTGCTCTTCATGTCTCTGGCTTATGTGAAATACATCAAAGATGTGCTAGTGCACATGCTACCCAGACTGTATCCAGATATGCCCCTGTTACACCCTTAACAGAGACGTGCAGAGATCAACGTGTCTGCCATGGAAACATGCATCTTGCGGCCTTTCCAAAGTGACATTTTACATGGGGGCGCAGCTTCCATGTTTTTATGATGCCATATCTATGTTTAAAATGTGAATAGGGCTTCTAAAATAATCTTCATAGTGTATCAGGATTTTCAGAAAGTTTTTGACAATGTCCCTCAAGAGAAACTCTTGAGGAAATTAGAAGACAATGGAATAGGAGACTTGGTGCTTACCAATGGTTAAAGTGTTTCTGATGTTATAGTGGGAGATCATTTTGCATCCAGTGATCACCAGATGGTGTGGTTCAGTAGTAGTATAATGGGTACACTACTCATCAAACTGATTGACAGGTGAGATAAGAATGACAGGAGCCAATCAGCGTTCACGTCCGGTGTATGTCCTGCCTTAGGCCACGCCCCTCCCATAGAAGTGAATGGTGAGTTAGCCCCGCCCACTCCCACCCCCAAACTGTTGACAGGTACCAATCAGCACCCACTTCCAGTGTATGTCCCGCCTTAGGCCATGCCCCCTCCCATAGAAGTGAAAGGTGAGTTAGCCATGCCCACTCCTGCCTCCAGGCGTGGCCACCACCCCCACTTGACACGCCTCCACCCCGCCCCAAGAATGACATCATCCAATCAGCATCCACTTCTGGGTTTGTGCCACACCCGTGCCCCGCCCCACAATATGGCATTAGCCAAAGCGCCCACTTCTGGGTTTGCGCCCCACCCACAGCCTCCCACCCTCAACCACGCCCCTGCCTACATCATCGGAAATGACACCACCGGAAACAGGGTGTCATCAGAAATGGACTGTCCCTTTTTGCTGACATCACCGGAAACAGGGTGTCATCAGAAAAGGGCCGTGTCCTTTTCCGATGACCTCAGCGGAAGCAGAGTGACTGACTCCGGAAATGTGTTTTGCTTCTGGTTAATGTTTACATCTGCAAAAAGCAGGAACCCTGGAAAACAAAAATGCTTTTCTCTCTCTTCCACTGCCCCAGTTCTTTTTTCTCACAAACGATTCTTAGCACAGGGCTTTTCACAGAGGCACAGACAGGGTAGAAGCTTTTCTTTACAAATGCAATTAACACATCTTTTGTTAGAGAAACCACTGCTGTCCATGTGATAGAATTTTGCTTTTAAGACCTCATGGTTAGAGAGAAATATTCTGGCAAATACAGTGTAAGTTCAGACTGAAATACAGAGAGAGAGAGAGAGAGACCTGAGTTCAAATCCCCCTAATACAGCTTTTTTTTGAGAGAGAGAGAGCTGAGTTCAAACACAGCCACAGCTATTTTTTAGTGGCTTTAAAAAAACTAATACTGAGAGACAAGTCTAAACATGCCTCTCTAGGGTGTGGTAACGCGTGATTGGTTGAAACAAGAGGTCTGTTCAGAGCATGTTCCAGGTGTTCTGAGCATGCTCCTGGTGTAAGGCTGTGTGTCCTGTGTAAGGGGAACATTTTAACACAGAGATTCAAAAAGAAAAAATGGCTCGTTTTGGAACACCAAGCAGAATTTCCGGCAGGGCACACAACATTAATTACTAAAACCATTCTGAAGATGTTGGCAAAATAAAAAGAATAGTCAAAGCACGCAATCATGAAGGAAACCTTATTGAAGAGCATTTACTATGACCTCAAAGCAACAGGGAGCTTTGGGGACATAAATCCTCTACTTCAAGCTGCTAAAAAGCAGGATAAAACAGTCAACAGAAACGATGTAGTTAGATGGGCTACCAGACAAGATGCTCATACTTTACACAGACCTGCTAGGGTCCATTTTAAAAGAAACAAGACGATCGTGTCAGATGTGGATGCGCAATGGCAGGCTGATTTAGTTGATATGGCAGCCTTGTTCCATTATAACAATGGCTACAAATACATATTAACAGTGGTAGACATCCTGTCAAAATATGCATGGGCTGCAAGTTTAAAATTGAAAACCGGTCATGAAGTTGCTAAAGCCTTTGAAAAAATATTTAATCTAGGTCATATACCTGAAAAAATACAGACAGACAAGGGTAAAGAATTTTTAAATAGGTCCCTGAAGAATTTATTAAAACAAAAAGGGGTTCATCATTTTGTAACCAATAACAATGTTAAATCAGCGGTGGTAGAAAGATTTAACAGGACTTTGAAATCCAAAATGTGGCGTTATTTTACTACACACAACACCTTTAGGTACGAAGACGTATTGCAGGCTTTTGTGCATAGTTATAATCATAGTTTTCACAGAACAATAAAGATGAGGCCTGTAGATGTGACACACACAAATTCTCTGCAGATCTGGAAAAGAGTCTACGGTGATAGCATCAAGCGTAAGCACACCTAGAATCCCTTAAAGAAAGGAGATCGTGTAAGACTTTCAAAAACTAAAGGAAAATTTGAAAAAGGTTACGAGCAAATGTGGACTGACGAGGTATTTATAATAACAGACATTTTAAACAGGGGCCAGAAAGCGACATACAAGATACAGGATTATGATGGTGAAGACATACAAGGTTCTTTTTATCCTGAAGAATTGCTAAAAGTCACACCGCAACAGAAATTTTGAGACTGACGGACCGATTTTCAAAACGCATTTAGACAGTTTACAGCCCAGTAGACTGTGTAAATTCCTTAAATGGGGATATTCAATGACATGGTTAGTGCCATTGAATATCCCTTTCTACTCTCCTGCGTGACTCGATGCTATCTGGTTAGCATTGGGGCATGTTAGGGGCGTTCTGGAGCAGAGTGGAGGAGAGACTTTCACTAACTGGGCAGCAGTGATATTACATGCTGTCTGGTTAGCGATCTGCACCTTAAAGATAGGTGAGGGTTTTCACAGCAGCATTTAAAAATAAAAACAAATGCCGGCAGAGGCATTGCTGCTGTACAGGCCGTGTTCTGAAGAGGAACCACACATGACTGTGGTTAGTAGTCTGAACAAAGTGGAAAAGGGCCAGTAAAGGTCATGGCATGCTGGGAGTCGGTGGGGGCTGAGAACACAGTGGCATTGACACCGCATTGAAGCTAAGGCCTGTGCTGTTAACAGTGCTAGGCCACATTTCGAATTTAAAGGGCTATGTCTTTATTTAAAAGTAAAATTAAAAAACAGTAGGAGCGATGAGTTGCAACTCTGGAAATGCTGAAGGCTAGAGCAGAGCTGCGCATAGGTCTCTGTTTACATTTAAATGGATAGTGTTGCAGCGAAGTGCATGCAATGAATAATACCAGGAGTCAGTGCAAAGATCCAAGCCAATTTATTGTGCACAAGTCTCAGGCAATGTCACATTCAAAAAGGTCTGAGCAATGGAGTCCAGCAAACAACACCTTATATACCTTTCTTCTTCAGTTTAACATAGGCAAACTTTCTATTGGTCCCACACCTATCCAATTGGGAACACTCTCTGGGCCTAACACTCTGTTCCCCCTGCTCAGAATTCTCTAACAAAGGCACAGTTCTTAGACTTTGATACATTTCTCCTACAAGGTCAATTCTAGCTTAGAGAATGTGTGAATACAGAGCACTGGAACATATCTGCCATCAGCATAGAAGAATTCAATAAAGGATTCATACAACCTTATCAAAAGCAGTTTAAAGCAGTTTCTCTAACTTTTACTGAGTTTTGGTTTTTCTCAGCATTACTATTCTCAGGTGGGGGCTGGGACTCAGGCCTAGGTTACAGGCCTCTCATACGTTTACAGGCTATTCTAGGCCATAGCCTGCCACATTCCCCTCTTTGATTATTCTCACCCGCAAGTGAGAAAGGGTGAGAATCAAATCATACATTACACGTGGTCATTTGCATCATGGGGTATAGGGGAATATTGCCACATAGCTAATATTTTTGTAGCTGCTTTACGCTCAATAGTACTATCAATAGCTGAGTTCAGCACATGCAAGCATAAGGGTAGAAAACATGGGAGAAACAAGCAGATAGCCAATATTGATAGGACAATGAACACAAGTGTTTTCAGGCCGCCCATCCCTGAAAACAGAGAACAAAACCATCCATCGAGGTGCAAGTTGGAGTGGAGGAGTGGCCTAGTGGTTGGGGCAAGGCAGAGGTGTAGCATAGGGGGTGCAGGGGGGGCCGGCCGCACCGGGCGCAACATGGGGGGGCGCCAGGGCCGGATTTACCACAAAAATGGAACAAGTTAGGCTTTTTAAAAAAAATAAAATAAAAAAAAAACCTGCTGGCTGCCGCCGCGGGGCCCCCTCTGCTGCCGCGGCAGCATGGACTGACCCGCGGGGGCCCCCTCTGCAAGTTCGATCCCTCCCTCCGTGCCTCCGTGCCTCCCTCCGTGCAGGCTGTGAGAGGCGCGAAGGCAGACTGTCTCCTTCGCGTCTCTGTTAAGCCCGTCTCTGAAATGTATTTCCCATCAGCCCCTGCGGGCTTAACAGAGACGCGAGGGAGACAGTCTCCCTTCGCGCCTCTCACAGCCTGCACGGAGGGAGGCACGGAGGCATGGAGGGAGGGATCGAGCTTGCAGAGGGGGCCCCGCGGGTCAGTCCATGCTGCCGCGGCAGCAGAGGGGGCCCCGCAGCGGCAACCAGCAGGTTTTTTTTTAAATTAAATTTTACTTTAGGCAGGGGGATTAAGGCTGGAGGTGGGCTGATGAGGTTAGGACTGGTAATGGGCTGTGGGCTGTTGGGGGGGTTAGAACTGGTAATGGGCTTTGGGGGCGGGTTAAGACTGGTAATGGGCTGTGGGCTGATGGGGGCTGTCTGGTAATGGGCTATGGGGGACTAGGACTGGAAATGGGCTGGGGGGGTTAAGACTGGAGGTGGGCTGATGGGGTTAGGACTGGTAATGGGCTGTTGTGGGGGGTTAGAACTGGTAATGGGCTTTGGGGGGGTTTAGACTGGTAATGGGCTGTGGGCTGATGGGGGCTGTCTGGTAATGGGCTATGGGGGGGCTAGGACTGGAAAGGGGCTGGGGGGGTTAAAACTGGAGGTGGGCTGATGGGGTTAGGACTGATAATGGGCTGTTGGGGGGGTTTAGAACTGGTAATGGGCTTTGGGGGGGGTTAAGACTGGTAATGGGCTGTGGGCTGATGGGGGCTGTCTGGTAATAGGCTATGGGGGGGGCTAGGACTGGAAATGGGTTGGGGGGGGTTAAGACTGGAGGTGGGCTGATGGGATTAGGACTGGTAATGGGCTGTGGGCTGATGGGGGGGGTAGGACTGGCAATGGGCTATGGGGGGCTGACTGGAAATGGGTTGATGGGGTTAGGACTGGAAGTGGGCTGATGGGGGGTTAGAACTGGTAATGGGTTATAGGGGGGGGCTTAAACTGAAAATGGGGTGATGGGGGGTTAGGACTGTAAATGGGTTGATGGGGGGCTAGGACTGGTATTGGGTTGGGGGGTTGCTAGGACTGGAAATGGGCTGATGGGTGGCTAGGACTGGAAATGGGCTGATGCAGGGACTAGAAGGGAATGGATGCTGGGTGAGGCTGGAACTAGAAGGGAGCTGATGTTGGGGGAGGATTAGAATGGGATGGGGCTGGAAGAGTAAAATGGAGAAGGGAAAAATATTTTGTGTGGGAGGGATAAAAAATCTACAATTGGCCGGGTATTGGGAGAGTAAGTGGGGATTGAGGATGGAGGGGTAAAATTTGAGTGGATGAAATAGGAATGAGGAAAGAGCAAAAGGAGAAAGATTAGTATGTTAAAGCAGATGTAGAGAGAGAATGGAAAAAAACTAGAAGAGAGAAGAAAGGACAAATGGACAGCAGACGATGGAGAGTTAGCAGAAGACACGAAGAAACCAGAAGAAAGTGGCTGGAGCAATTGCAGCTGAAAAAAATGCACAAAAGGTAGAAAAATATCTCTTTATTTTGAATTTATTAATTGGAATATGTCAGCTCTGGTAAATGTGCATCATTAACGTCTGCGCTTTGTTTAGTACAAGAGCAAATTAATGTATAGTTTTATTTCTACAGTGTTGTACATTCCAAGTTTGGCTTTTGGGATTCCCAGTTTAATTATTGTCTTCCTGTTTCTAAAATGTGATTACTTGTTTGGTGATGGTCTATGTTCTGCATGTGTAACTGAGCTGAGGTGTTCTGTTTATATAATTCCTATTTGACATTGCCACTTGTTCTCTTTCCCCAGTAGGTCATGTATTGTTGTTCTCTGAAATGTATTGGTTTAATATTTGCAGTGTTGCCTTTTGATTGGTAGAGTATGGTGCTTTGTGAGTCCTGGTAGTGCTGTTAGGATATGGCGGGTTTGCTATGGGTTCTAAATGGGCAGTGTTTGTAGTAGTTCCTAATGTGTCTGGCAGTTGGCACTGGATTATAGTAATGTAGAAATCTTTTAGTCTTTCTTTATCCATACACTCATTAAGAGGCACGTTTACTAAAAGTTAGTATATGGTAACATTATGCAAATATTTATGCAAATGAGGCCCCTTATGCAAATGAGGCCCACACCCCCCTTGGGCCGCCCCTGCTGGGGGCCCACAATTTTTGTTGGCGTAGGGCCTCACTCAAGGTAAATCCGGCCCTGGGGGGCACGCTCGCACTCGCCGCTCTCTGCAGTGCTGGCTGTGCGAATCCAATCCGAGCCGCCGGGTCGCCGCCCACTGTGGAGGGGGGGGTGCCAGGCGTGCGGTGCGGTGGGTGCGAAGAGAGAGCGAGGGACTATCTGGGGGAGGGACAGTGCAGCGCTGATCGCGGGAGAGAACCACACCAGACCAGGGGGGCGCAAATTACTTGCCTTGCCCCGGGTGCTGACAACTCACGCTACGCCACTGGGGCAAGGTACTTCAGGCCAGAAGGTCAGGGGTTCAAATCCCTCTAGAGGACAGTAACCTTGGGCTGGAAGGACTGGGGCTTCTAGTCCGACAGGTGCTCCTTGTGGTCTTGGGCAAGCCACTTAACCCTCCATAGCCCATGTTCCTTGTAATATAGTTATCTCCAAGTTATACTGCCCTGTTCAATGTAATTTCAGTTTGTTCAATGTAAACCACACTGATGCAGAATAGCATGGTATATAAGAGAATATAAATAAGCCATGCCAGGTCTGGACCGGTACATAGGTTTGCTTTTTCATATGATTGGCTATATCTTCTACAACCTGTCCTTCATTATCAATTTGCAAACAACAGTTAGTTAAATTCAGCTTTCCACACACCCCTCCCTCAGCTGCAAGTAAATAATCTAATGCTAAGAGATTCTGATAAATAGTAGTACGCATCTGCATGGCTTGTCTAGCTAACAGAATTAGTGCTCTACTAGTTTCATTGGTTATTATTTCAACAACAGCTTGCAAACGTATAATACGATTTAACATATACACAGGGGTGCGGTAACCCCAAGAGCCATCTTGTGCCCAGGTAGCAGGTCCATAGTAGGAAACAATTCTCTCCGGTGGCCATTCTTCAGATGTCGCATCCCATTTGTCCCACTGGCCTATCTTCAGAACCTCTCGCTTCTGTCGACTTCTATATATGGGAAATCCCAGTTGTTCCCCGTGGGAAATAGGCAAGAGGAAGAAGGAAGGTCTTATGGTCCCCAAAACACATGCACCTCCCCAGTTAGCAGGGAGTCTAGCATATGCTCGAGTTCCACAGATCCAATACAGTCCAGGTGGAGCTTGCCAGGTATTGTGAGAAGCCAGATTTGTCCATAACCTGGCAAGGTTAGGAAAGATAATTAGAGGATTAGAGGGTTCCGGGGCATTGGCACCTGACCACCAGGATGTCTTTCTGGTAGTAGCATTATAGTACTTCTGGTTTAAACAGACCAATTGTCCCACTAGCATAGTCAACTGTGGTCCAGCACAAGCAAAACATAGGTTACCAACAATGGAGTTAGCTAGGACCCTTTCACTGGTAGCTCTATGCAGATCAGTTTGATTGTATGGTACGGAATAGTTCAATTCTTGCACTTCCCAAGGCCACTGGTCTCCCATCTGAGTTCCCCCACAGAAAAGGCAGTCAGAGACATGGAGACTTGATGCTACAGCTCCAGCTAGTTCAATGAACAAATTTCGGAAAGCGTGGGGAACTACAAACTCTGCCTTCATGGCCTCATAAAAGGTATGATGTATTCGATAAGGTGAAGAGACATGAGTTTTCGTGTTAAGCTGGATATATACAAAAGTTCCAGGGTCAGTTCCACTTCCTGCTATACGTAAACCGAATCGGAATCCCTGCTTCCACTGGCTCGGGTCGAGGATGAGGAGCCGTAGGGGATTACAAGCACCTTTCTTGCACTTCTGAGGTTCCAGTAGGGGTAATCTCTCTAAATTGGCCTTGCGATTATCTCCATCTTGTCCAGTAGGGCTACCAGACCAGGTAGCATAGTACACACAGCCCCATTTTGGACAGAAATAGTCATCTTTTGATGACTTACCATAAGTGGATGGAGAATGTAACCCAGTGCATATTCCCCATCTGTATGCACCTTCGGACACATATACTTGTCATCATAGTAGTAAGCTTGTTCTCATGACCCATATCTGTAATAGTCATTTCTGTTTATCAGATCACAAGCATCAAAATACAGGGGTACAGGTCGGATGGGATCAGAGAGTTGACTTGTAGCATTTATGAGGGCTCCATCTTCATCATTCCATCATAGTTCCAGGACATAGTAAGAAGGATTCTGCTGGGGTCTAAAACAGGTACGAGTCTTTCCATTTGTGCAGACATTCAGTTCCGTGCCATTATACATGCACTGGCTAACTGTACCAGTGCAAGTGTAGTAAGAGTGATAAAGTAAAGTCTGGGTGACCTTCATCCCAGTTCGGGTAGTGGTTATACAAGCTGCACAAGGGGGCAGGGCAAAAGTTGTTCCAAGGGGTCCAAGGGCTACCACAAAGATGAAACAGTAGTAGTTGATCATCATGATCATAGTCTCTGATGATGGGTAAACTGAAATTTTGATAACTCAGAACGTGAAGACTTCTCCTTCCTCAGCTTCCAAGAGTGGGGTTCTCAGATCCTCACGATGGTGGTGGTTTTCTTCGCAGTGTGAGTCACAATGGTGATGCAGGATCGGCGGTCGAAGTCCAAGGATGACTCTCAGGAACTGCTGCTGGCTTTACTCGACTGTAGTGAATCCAGGAGTCGATTTAACTGCTGTTGGTGTTGACAGCAAAACGACATATGGTCCCTTCCAATGAGGCGCCAACAGTGTCTTCTTCCACTCTTTGACCCACACCGAGGCTCCAGGCTTGAAAGGATGCAATGTCTCTGTCAGATTGATACACAACTCAAATAAACAATCAGATCACATAAAAAGAGAGACAACTACATAAACAAACAAACAATAAACGATATTAAATGTAGGAATGTCTGCCAGGTCAGGGGACAGAAAACCCCATCGAATAACGGACCTCTCCCTTTAATCTTTTTTATTCACAATGTGATAATTCTGGCATTTATTTTGATTGGTCTGTCAGATTAATAGGCAACTGGTCCTGCACCCAGGTATGGAGGCCCTGCAAGACAGAACTTAGAGCCAACAATTCTTGTCTAGTGATTTCTGATCCAATCTGACTCATATCCCCCCTTATCCCCTGAACTATGGGCGGGGGTCGCCCATATAAAACCTCAAATGGGGAAACTCCTAATGACTTGGTGGGGGCTGAACGTACTCTGAGAAGGGCCATGGGGAGAGCTTGAGGCCATTTCAGGTGAGCTTCCTGACAGAGCTTGGACAACTGGGACTTCAGGGTTCGGTTCATTCTCTCTACTTTCCCTGAACTCTGGGGTCTATAAGCTGTATGTAACTTCCACTGTATTTGTAAAGCACTGGCTAACTGCTGAGTTACTTGGGACACAAAGGAGCGCCCATTGTCTGACCCTATGGCCAGGGGTATTCCGAACCGAGGAATGATTTCATGGAGCAGAGCCTTAGTGACTTCTCTGGCCTTTTCAGTTCTGGTGGGGAAAGCCTCCACCCACCCAGAAAAAGTACAAACTAGAATCAATAAGTAGCGATATCTATTTGCTCGTGGCATTTCTGCAAAGTCTATTTGGATATTTCCCATGGGGGTAACTCCCACTGATTGAACTCTTGGAGGTGGGACAGGACCCTGCCGGGCATTATTCTTTGCACAGGTTACACATTTTCGGGCTATTGAGGCAGTTAAGGGTCCCAACAATGAGATACAAAAATATGGTTTTAGAGCTTTTTCCATTTGCAGTTTTCCCATAGTGTGTAGCTTGGTGGAAGGCGTGGACAAAGGCTGGACCCAGGGCTTCAGGGATCACAGTCATACCAGGGGGTGAGCCTCCCTCGGGTGGTGGCAACACTATCCATCCGGTCTCTGATAACTGCCCCGCCTCAGTTTGACAGTAGTAGTCCAGTTCACTTAGGGTGTATCGAGTTGTCCATGCACTGAGAGGTACTGGAAATATGGCTACTTGAACTGTAATGCTAGGGACAGAAATTTTCCCAGTGATTGCTGCTTCCCAGGCTGAGGCATCGGTGAATCTGTTCCCTCGGGACACTTCTCCATCTCCAGTCTGGTGACCTCGGCAGTGCATTATAGCAACTTGTTTGGGGGCCCATACTGCTTCAAATAAAGTCAATATTTCTGGGCCATACTTGATGGACTTGCCTCCCGAGGTTATCAATCCGCGCTCTTTGTACAAAGCTCCATGGGCATGTAATGTGGTAAAGGCATACTTAGAATCTGTGTATACATTCAGGCGGATCCCAGTCCCTATTGTCAGTGCTCGAGTGAGGGCTATTAATTCGGCCTTCTGTGCTGAAGTTCCCGGGGCCAGAACTGATGATTCTATTACCATGTCCAGGGTCACCACTGCATAACCGGCACATCGTTGTCCATTAATAACGAGACTGCTTCAATCCACGAAGAAAGTCCTTTCTGGGTTGCTCAAGGGGATATCAGTTAAGTCTGGGCGGCTTGAGTATACAGTGTCCATTACTTCCAGGCAATCATGGTCAGGAGGGCCTGGACCAGTTGGCAGTAGGGTAGTGGGGTTCAAGGTTTGACTGACACTCAATTGTAGCCGAGGATTTTCACATAGCATACTTTGATATTTCAACATTCGTGCGTTGGTGAACCAGTAGCTCCCTTTGTGTTCCATTAGGGTTAAAACAGAATGCGGTACAGTGACTTGAAGATTCTGTCCCAAAGTGAGCTTGTCAGCTTCGCTCACCAAGAGGGCTATGGCTGCAATGGCTCTTAGGCAAGGTGGCCATCCTTTTGCAACAGGGTCCAATTGTTTTGATAGATAGGCTACAGGTCGTTACAAGGATCCGAGAGGCTGAGTCAAGACTCCTAACACGTTCCCACTTGACTCATGGACATAGAGACGAAATGGCTTCTGTACATCTGGTAGGCCCAAGGCTCGTGATGACATCAATGCTTCTTTTAGCGATTTGAACGCTCTATCTTGTTCTGGGCCCCATTCCATGGGAGATCGTTCCACTCCCTTCGTGGCTTGGTACAAGGATTTTTCCAAAAGTGCAAAGTTGGGTATCCATATTCGGCAATAGCCCGCAGCTCCCAAGAAGGCCCGCACCTGCTTTCTGGTGGTGGGAGTTGGGATGCGGCATACTGCTTCCTTTCGCTCGAGTCCCAATTTCCAGATTCCTCTGGACAGATGGAACCCCAGGTATTTCACTTCTGTTTGGCACAACTGCGCTTTGGCTCTTGAGACCTTGTATCCGGTTAGAAAGCAGAGGGTAGGGCTAAATGGCCAATATTCCCAATGGAAAAAGGTGAATAGTGGAGTACCCCAGGGATCTGTACTGGGTCCCCTACTTTTTGACATATTCATAAATGACCTGGAAAAAGGAATAACTAGTGAGGTTATCAAATTTGCAGATGACACAAAACTGTTTAAAGTTGTTAAAACCCAAGAGGATTGTGGAAAACTGCAGGAGGATCTGGATAAATTGGAAGACTGGGCATCCAAATGGCAGATGAAATTTAATGTGGACAAGTGCAAAGTTATGCACCTAGGAAAGAACAACCCACACTATAGTTACACGATGCAAGGCTCCACATTAGAAACCACCACCCAGGAAAAAGATTTAGGAGTCATCGTGGATAACATGTTAAAACCCTCCGCCCAGTGTGCAGCGGCGGCCAAGAAAGCAAATAGAATGCTAGGTATCATAAGGAAAGGGATGGAGAATAAAACAAAGGATATTATAATGCCTCTGTATCGCTCCATGGTACGACCGCACCTTGAATATTGTGTGCAATTCTGGTCACCGTATCTTAAAAAGGACATAGAGTTATTAGAAAAAGTACAGAGAAGAGCCACCAAATTGGTGAAGGGGATGGAAGGCTACTCCTATGAAGAGAGGCTAAAAAGGTTAGGGCTCTTTAACCTGGAAAAGAGACGGCTGAGGGGAGATATGATAGAGGTCTATAAATTAATGAATGGAGTGGAACGGATAAACGTGGATCAATTGTTTACGCTATCAGAATATAGAAGGACTAGGGGACATGTAATGAAGCTACAGGGTAAACTATTTAAGACAAATAAGAGAAAATATTTCTTCACTCAACGTGTAATCAAACTCTGGAATCTGTTACCGGAGGATGTAGTAAGGGCTGTTAGTATAGCTGGGTTTAAAAAAGGTTTGGACAAGTTCCTGGAGGAAAGGTCCATAAACCACTATTAAAAAGGGACCCAGGATATCAATGCTTGACCTAGTACAAGCACTGCAGAACCTGTGTCTTTTGGGGAAACTGCTAGGTACGTATGACCTAGATTGGCCACTGTTGGAAACAGGATACTGGGCTTGATGGACCTCGGTCTGACCCAGTATGGCATTTCTTATGTTCTTATGTTCATTCAGGAGGTGCAAGAGATCACTGGTAGCTTGCACACATTCAGTCTTGGAGTTGGTAGCTATAAGCAGATCATCGACATATTAGAGCAAGATTCTTCTTCCTGGAGTCATAGAGTAGCTTGAAAGATCTTGGTTGAGAGCTGCACTGAAGATGGTGGGTGAATTCTTGAATCCTTGAGGTAATCGAGTCCAAGTGAGTTGACCTCGTCTTCCTGTAGTGGGGTTTTCCCATTCAAACGCAAACAAAAGTTGGCTGGCGGATGCCAGGCGTATACAGAAGAAGGTACAGTCAAACCTCGGTTTTCATTTGCCCCGGTTTTCATACGCTTCGGTTTTCAACGACTTTTTTGACTGAGATTTTGTCCCGGTTCTCATACATCGCTTCGGTTTTCAACGTCTTTTTTGACTGAGATTTTGTCCCGGTTCTCGTACATCGCCTCGGTTTTCGTAAAGTACAGTACTGTAAATACATACACCCTCGCGCTGCACACCGGTCTGTATACACTGCCAGAACGCCCGCCCGGTCCCGGTAGCACTGCCCCCCGGACTCACCGATCGCCAGCGTGATGAGAAGCGAAAGCCAGCTGAGCACGTAAATGAAACACATCCTCGAGCCTGGTCAGAGTTAGAGAGGCAAGGATTGCGCAGAGAGGAAGGCCCCGATCTCGTCCACTGCCTGCCCGTTCTCTGGAGCGCCCCCTCAGGCTCGGAGGTAGCAGGGAAGAAAAGCTGTCAACGTAAGCAGGAGATGTTGCATGAATGTGGGAGGCAGTTCTTTCTCTTGCAGGGTACGTCTGAAGCTATATCATTAAAATTTTCTGCCATTCTGAAGCATTGAGCAGATAAAGTAAAGGTATTTTAATGGGCTGAATCCAATGTGATTCCGAAGAGAGCTGGGCACAGCAGCTTGTCAGGGGTGGCTAAGGCCAGATGCTAACATACTGTACTGTACAGTACTGTACTTAGCTTGCTTTCAGTGATGTTAAATGTTCATTTATCCATTTCATTAGTCATTTATATTTATTTCTCATTGTTTTCTGTATGTAAAAATATAGTTATTCTCTATAAAATGTATTTTTTGTGAATATTTTTGGGTGTCTGGAACGGATTAATTGGATTTACATTATTTCTTATGGTAAATATTGCTTCAGTTTTCATACGTTTCGGTTTTAGTCAGACTTTTTCGAACGGATTAATCATGAAAACCGAGGTTTGACTGTATCTTTTAAATCCAGAATGGTGAAATGAGTAGCTTCTGCTGGAATCAGTCCCAGGAGAGTGTAAGGATTTGGTACTACTGGATATATAGTTTCAACTGCATTGTTCACTCGTCGCAAATCCTGCACTGGGCGGTAGTCACCTGTCCCAGGCTTCTTGACTGGGAGGAGAGGGTTGTTCCAAGGCGATTGGCATTCTTTGAGGAGTCCATACTGTAGTAATTTCTTTAGGTGACAATGAATGCCTTCGATTGCTGGTCGTGGGAGAGGATATTGTCGCACATGCACTGGTTCTGCTCCCGGTTTAAGGGTGACGAGCACAGGAGCTATATTCTTTGCTAGGCCAGGAGGATTATCCTCCGCCCACACTCCGGGCGGGGCTGAGATGCGGGTGGGTATACAGGGGCCAGCTGCTTTGGATGAAGGTAGACTATAGAACCGCCATTCTTCTTCTCGGGGGACAGTCAGCACCATTAGGCCAGCGGATTTAGAATTTACAGTCATTTCCATTTTCCCTCCTTCAACAAAGGATATCTGCGCCTGGAGCTTAGCAAGCATGTCTTGGCCCAAGAGGGGAACTGGGCATTCAGGTATGTACAGGAACTGATGCGTTATTTTCCATCCCCCCAGTTCACAGGTGCGGTTCTGCAGAAAAGGTTTTGTGGTTCTAGTTCCAGTGGCGCCAACAATGGTGACAGATCGGGAAGACAAAGGAGCCATTGGCTTAGCCACTACTGAATGTTCGGCCCCCGTATCCACCATAAAGTCCATGTACTGGTCCCCAATCTTTAAATTTACCATAGGCTCCTGGGGACCGAGGGAAAACTTGGGGCCCGGTCTGGCCTAGTCCTCATCCACATAGTCGTCTTCGGTAGTCGCCATTCCTTCTACGGCGGCTTCTTCCTGCTAGAACTGTGCGTGCTGCATTCCTCCTCATTGCTGGAATCACCCCCCTGCTCTCCTGGTGCTCCCTCCTCCCCTCCAGGGGGTGGAGCTACTATTTGGGCATTCGTTCTTCCAATGTCCTTCTTCCTTACAATAGGCGCACTGATTTGCACCTAAGTGGGACCGAGCGCTCCCTCGGCCCCTTCCCCATCCTCGGGTCCTTCTGTTTGAGTATCTTCCTCCACGTCCTTCAACTAGAGCTGCAGCAAGCAGATCGGCTTTCTTCTTCATCTTTCTTTCACTTTCCCTTTTACATTCTTGATCACGATTCACAAATACCTTCTGGGCAACTTCCATTAGCTGTGCTGTGTTCATGCCCGCAAATCCTTCCAACTTTTGCAGTTTCCGTTTTATGTCTCCCTGGGACTGACTCACAAAAGCAGCATTCACCATACGCAAATTCTCCTGGGCTGCTGGATCATATGGGGTATAAAGTCTATAAGCTTCAGATAATCGTTCATAGTAGGCGGCTGGACTTTCATCTGGGCGCTGAAGAACGTCTGCCACCTTCCCAACATTCATGGCTTTCTGGCCTCCCCTCCTCAGGCCTTGCAGTAGGGCCTGGCGGAAACGGGCAAGGTCCCTCTCTCCATCTGTAGTATTTGGATCCCATCTCGGATCCTCATTCGGGAAATCTGCGGCCGCTGCCTGTCGGGGATCTAGGTCTCTCCCATCTACAGGGTTCTCTTCCAGCCATCGAGTGGTTGCTCGCACTATCCGTGCCCGCTCTTCAGTAGTAAAAAGGGTGGACAAGAGCTGGCGGCAATCAGACCAGGTAGGCTGGTGGGTCTGCATGATACTAGACATTAATTCTGTCAGGTCTTGGGGGTTTTCAGTATAGGAGGCATAGTGCGTTTTCCAGTTCAATAAATCTGTGGTAGAAAAGGGCACATAAACGAGACTAGCTGGCCCGGCCACAACCTGACCCTCTTCATTGAGAATAGGTAATCTGGGTACCTGGTGTAATGGCATCTGGCGAACTTCTTTCTGGCCCGCCCCTTTGCTTCGGAGGGCATAGCGCAAATTTGCGGGCCCAGCGGTGGCTCCTCCACTGGTGCCTAGACTAATGGGTGACCCTGGACTGGCAGTTGATCCCCTACTGGCAGTTCCTTCAGAAGACGGTGGTTCTGCTGTGGAACTTTGTTCAGGACTGAGACTCCTGCTTCGGGGAGGGGGTTGCCCTCCTTCGGGCAACGGAAGTGGCTGATGGGGTGGAGGCAAATCAGCCGGAGGGACTCTCTCTTCCTCTGGCTCTGCTCGGGGTAACGGTGGAGCTGACGGGACTGGTCTATACAGAAACAGGGGCAGATAGTTTGGGACTTCAGGAGTTTCTGGGGCTGAGTAAATGGGGGGCTTTTCTTCCTTAGCCCCCAGGACCCCCTTCGTAGTTGCTAACATTATCCTGCACTGCTCCTCACAGCAGCGCTTCATCCAGGGGGGTCGCCTTTCACAAATATCTAACCAGGAGTCTATGTAGGGAAACTGGTCGGGGTAATGTCTACGCACTATCCCATGCACTCGGGACATAATTCTAATATCAAAAGTACCCTCTGGTGGCCACACGGCTTCCAGCACCGGCCACTCCCTACCACACAATATTTCTAATCGGGATGGCGACATTTTTGTCCCGTAATCACCGCTAAATCCCTTCTTAAAATTCATGATCATACAGTTCAGCGGAGTTTGCACAGACTCCGCCCCTCCCATTATGACGTACAAGACAGCAGACAAAGAGGGCGGGTAGTATGGCTGCCAGTAAGGGGTCCGTACAGCCCACGGAACAGTAAGGGAGACAAACACCAAACGCTTCCTCCTTTTTGTGACCTGGGCGCGGTCGCCCGGCCAGGAACTGCGCTACTCAGGAGTCCGCTCTCGTGTGGTCTGTGTTTCAAGACCTCTCATTCACTCAAACAAACAGGCATGCCACCAGGTTCCCAAAATTCCATAAAGGCCTACCTTACTTATCCATGAGGGGTGGGGTTTCGTTCTTGCGCATACTCATGCAAGGAGTACTCGGCCACACCCTGAGAGGTGATCAGGCTCTCGGTACCTTAAACCATATTAGTCTCGCGCATACTCATGCAAGACTTTCCCATAGCTAACTGACTAAGAACCAGACAAATTGCTACTCAACGGATTCGGTAACTAATGCGCTGAGCAACCAGTTCCTCCTTGGGTTGAATCCTGGACTCCCCTCGGGTTCGGAGGTGTTGGCCAGTCGGACCTGGCAGGCCGCCGAGGCAGGGCGGAACCCTCTCCGATACAAGGGGATCGGCGGCGCCTGGGGTCCCCTCCTCTGTCGGTCGGCCGGGGTCCCAACCGGACCAAACCTGGAGGCGGTAATACGTGGTATATTGACTTGCGCACCATTCACGTACCCACCTTCCCGGCCAACGCACCAGGAATATGTTGCAGCGAAGTGCACGCAATGAATAATACCAGGAGTCAGTGCAAAGATCCAAGCCAATTTATTGTGCACAAGTCTCAGGCAATGTCACATTCAAAAAGGTCTGAGCAATGGAGTCCAGCAAACAACACCTTATATACCTTTCTTCTTCAGTTTAACATAGGCAAACTTTCTATTGGCCCCACACCTATCCAACTGGGAACTCTCTCTGGGCCTAACACTCTGTTCCCCCTGCTCAGAATTCTCTAACAAAGGCACAGTTCTTAGACTTTGATACATTTCTCCTACAAGGTCACTTCTAGCTTAGAGAATGTGTGGATACAGAGCACTGGAACATATCTGTCATCAGCATAGAAGAATTCAATAAAGGATTCATACAACCTTATCAAAAGCAGTTTAAAGTAGTTTCTTTAACTTTTACTGATTTTTGGTTTTTCTTAGCATTACTATTCTCAGGTGGGGGCTGGGACTCAGGCCTAGCTTACAGGCCTCTCATACGTTTACAGGCTATTCTAGGCCATAGCCTGCCACAGATAGTGTAGCAGCAAAGCGCAGACAAACCAATGATACCAGGAGTCTGTTCAGAAGGTCCAAATCATTTATTTGTGCACAAGTCTCGAACCAGTCAATTTCAAAATGGCTGAGCAAAGTTTTCAAGCATTACAACAACTTTTATAGACTTCTGTTCCATTCTAGGTATAGAAAAACATTTCATTGGTCCCGGTAACCTCCCGTACCTCCCGTACCTCTTCTATTGGTCCCGGTACTGATAAGTTTATCCAGTTATGTCCCTCCAGTGGGCATGACACCTGCATACCCCCCTTCTAGTCCCAATTACAATGGTCAGTTCATCAACTTGTTACTTTCACACTCTCAAGGTTATAGAACCAATTTGTACGTGCAGAGGAGCTGGGCTCTGCAACTCATCTGTCAGCACTCCCAATTATTTCTTTGCAGATGTACTTTTTCTTATCAGTAACTTTTAAACATGTATTTTCTGTATTTTTCCATCTTTCAATACTGCAGTTCTGCTTACCTAAGCTAATTCAATACTTCTACTGAGTTCTATCTTACAATAGCAGCATATTGGGGGATGTGCAATCCTATATGCCTCTCCACAGGCCTCATTTACAGGTCAAGCTAGCCATGCTGGCCTGCTTATGTTCGGACACTGCTAGCAAATAATCAAGTGCTAAGCGGTTCTGATATATCGCAGTGCGCATCTGTGTACTTTGTCTAGCTAAAAGTGTAAGAGCATGACTAGTTTCGTTAGTTATTATTTCAACTACTGCTTGTAAGCGAATAATACGATTAATCATATAAATTGGGGTACGATAACCATACATACCATCATCATTCCAAGTGGCGGGTCCATAATACTCAATAATTCTTTCTGGTGGCCAATCATCACCTTGCCACTTTTCCCATTTGCCTATCTGTAAGGCTTCTCTTTTCTGTCTTGATGCTCTTTTGTGTTTGTGGGTAGTGTATACAGGGTATCCTAATTGCTCTCCATGTTCAGTGTTTAAAAGAAAGAAAGAAGGTCTGATGGTTCCTAAGACACATGCTCCTCCCCAGTGTGGTGGGAGTTGTGCATATGCTCGGTTTCCACAGATCCAATATAGGCCAGGTGGGGCCTGCCAGGCTTGGACTTTAGCAAGGTTAGTCCATAGACCTGCAAGTTCAGGAAATCTGGCTAATGGGTTAGGAGGTTCAGGATGTCCAATTCCTGACCACCATGCTATCTTCTTGGTCGTGGCATTGTAGTACTTCTGGCTAAGACAGACCAGCTGTCCTACCTTTTGGGTGAACTGGGGTCCAGTTCTGGCATAGCAAAGACGTCCAACGATTGAGTGCGCTAACACCCATTCACTGGTAGTCTTGTGTAATTCAGTCTGATTGTAAATCATGGAATAATTCAATTCTTGGGCTTCCCATGGCCACTGATCTCCCATTTGGGTTCCGCCACAGAAATAACAATCTGTGATCTTAAGACTAGATACTACTGCTCCGGCTAATTCTAGAAATAAATTCTGTGAGGGGTGAGGGATCTCAAACTTATTTACATGCATGGCTTCATAAAAAGTATTATGAATATGATATTTAGATGACTTGTGGGCTTGGGTATTCAATCTGATATACACAATGGTCCCTGGATCTATTGCTCCTCCAGCAATACGTAAACCAAACTTATATCCTTGTTTCCATGCATGGGGATTGTGTATACGTAAGTGTAAGGGGTTGCAAGCATCTTTCTGACATTTATCATTTGTGGTTGGCTTGGTTAAAGTCGCCATTCGTTTATCTATTTTCTCATCAGTTATACCAGTGTTCCAGGTAGCATAAAAAACACATCCCCAATACGGGCAATAGTAGTCTGCTGCTGGGGCAGTACTATAGCCTGGTTCCTTTTTACCTGTACACTTTCTCCATCCCGTGGCACCTTCTGGACACATATACTTATGGTCATTTCGATACGCTTTCTCCCATGTACCACAGGTGGAATAACTATCTCTATTAATAGCATTGCATGCATCAAAATTCAAAACAGCAGGTTTAGTAATGTCCTTAAGTGGTGGCGTTGCAGCTAATATAGGTCCATCTGCATCCTTCCATCTTATTTCCATCGTGTAATAGGATGGATTCTGATGCGGATTATAGCATGTTTTAATTTTTCCATGAGTGCAAACATTTAGTTCAGTGGTGTTATAGATACACCGAGTTACTGTCCCCTTGCAGGTATAGTAAGAATGATAAAGCAAAGTCTGAGTTACTTTCAGTCCAATTCTAGTAGAAGTAATGCAAGCAGTGCATGGAGGTAAAGCATAAGTCAGTTCAAAACCTCCAAAGAAGGCAACCAAAGCAAAGCAAAAGTAAAGATGCATGTCGATGTTGATTGGAGTTCTTCTGAATCCTCAGCTTGCTGATCTTGATCACGACGGTCTTTTATTCTTCGTCCCGTCTGCTAATGAAGCAGTTTAACGGGTGCTGAGTGTTGATTGAAGATCCTCAAGATGTCCAGCACACATTAACCAACTTAGCAATTCAGTTGGCTTGTGAAGTCTGGCTTAGTCAATGTAGTCTCCAAGTAGTGTGTCAAATCACACACAAATTGGGATCGTTGAAACAAAGCTGTTGCTGCATGGAAAACAGCAATCCTCTTCGAAAGACTTGGCTGCTGCAAAGCACTTGTGATGAAGTGTCTAAGCTGCTGGTTGCCGTCTCAAAGTAACTCGCAAGGGTACATCAGGGTGCTGTTCTGCTGTCCACTGCTCTGGTTCAGGATCGGCGGCGGGCTTGACTCTGCTGTGGTGGATCCAGGCGTCGATCTCGGCTACCTTTACTGCAGTTGGGGTAGACAGGATGACGGTGTACGGTCCCTTCCAATGGGGTTCCAACGGTGTCTTCTTCCAATCTTTGATCCACACCGAAGTACTAGGCTGGTAGGGATGCAAGGGTTCCGTCAAGTTGATAGGCAACTGGTCTTGGATCCACGTATGGAGAGTCTGCAGAACAAAACTAAGAGCTAGAAGTTCTTGTCTGGTTATTTCTGAACCAATTTGGGCTAGACTTCCTTTGATTCCCTGCACTATTGGTGGGGGTTTACCATACAAAACTTCAAAAGGGGAAAATCCTGTTGACTTTACAGGAGCTGAGCGTATTCTGAATAAAGCTATGGGGAGCACTTGGGGCCACTTCAATTGTGTCTCCTGACAAAGCTTGGACATTTGGGCTTTCAAGGTACGATTCATTCGCTCAACTTTCCCTGAACTCTGGGGTCTGTATGCAGTGTGGAGTTTCCATTGTATCTGCAAAGCTTTTGCTAACTGCTGAGTAACTTGGGAGACAAATGAGGGTCCATTGTCTGACCCTATTACTGCTGGAATTCCGAATCTGGGGACAATCTCTCTCATTAAGACTTTGGTAACTTCTCGGGCTTTCTCAGTTCTGGTTGGGAATGCTTCTACCCACCCAGAGAAAGTACAAACTAATACTAATAGGTAATGGTACCCATTGGCTTTTGGCATTTCGGTGAAATCAACTTGGAGGTTGTGCATGGGGGTCACACCTCTTGACTGAACTCGGGGTGCTGTAATAAGGCCTTGCTTGGCATTATTCTTGGCACAAGTTTGACATTGTCGTGCTACTGAGGCTGATATGGTTGTCATCAGAGGGATGTAGAAATGTGGTCTGAGTGCTTTTTCCATGGCACTTTTTCCATAGTGGGTAGCTTCGTGGAAAGCTTTAACAAAGGCTGGTCCTAACAGTTCAGGAATTACTATTCGTCCTGGAGGTTGACTGCCCTCTTCTGGTGGCAGCTCAATCCATCCATCTTTCAGTACTCCATTTTCTCTGTCACAATAGTAATCCAATTCTTTGGTGGTATATCGTGGGGTCCATAGATTCAAAGGTACTGGAAACAATGCTGCTTGCATTGGCATAGCTTGTGGGGAAATTTGTCCTGTCATAGCTGCTTGTCGTGCTGAGGCATCTGCAAATCTATTTCCTCGGGCAACTTCTCCTTTTCCTGCTTGATGTCCTCTGCAATGCATGACAGCTACACGTGTTGGGGCCCATACTGCATCAAGTAACATCAATATTTCGGGACCATATTTGACTGATTTTCTTCCGGATGTGATGAGTCCTCTTTCTTTATAGAGAGCTCCATGGGCATGCAGGGTAGTGAAGGCATATTTGGAATCTGTATATACATTCAGTATAAGTTTTTCTCCTAACAACAATGCTCTGGTAAGTGCTATCAATTCGGCTTTCTGGGCTGATGTGCCTGAGGCTAGGGCTGATGATTCAACTACTTCATGTTGAGTGACGACTGCATATCCGGCACAGCGTCGTCCATCAAGGATGAGACTGCTCCCATCAACATAATAGGTTTGGTCAGGATTGTCTATGGGCACATCTGTCAAGTCGGGTCGGCTGGAGAACACAGTCTCCATGACTTCGATACAGTCATGTTCTGGGAGTTCTTCACTGATGGGTATCAAGGTGGCTGGATTCAGGGCATGGCTCACTTCAAGTTGTATCTGTGGGTTTTCACATAACATGCTCTGGTACTTCAACATTCGGGAATTGGTGAGCCAATAATTTGCTTTTTGTTCCATAAGGGCAAGGACTGCATGTGGCACAGTGACTCGTATATTCTGTCCTAGTGTGAGTTTGTCTGCTTCACTCACTAGTAGCGCTGTAGCTGCAACTGCTCTCAAGCAAGGTGGCCATCCTTTGGCCACAGGGTCCAATTGTTTCGATAGGTAGGCTACAGGTCGTTCCCAATTTCCCAATTTCTGAGTCAACATGCCTAAGGCATTTCCCTGTGCTTCATGTACAAACAAGTGGAAAGGTTTGTGGACATCTGGTAGTCCAAGTGCTGGTGATGACATCAATTCTTCTTTTAACTTTTGGAAGGCTGTATCCTGCTCAAGTCCCCACTCCAGTGGCGACTTTTCTTCTCCTTTTGTGACTTCATACAATGGTTTGGCAATTTGGGCAAAGTTGGGTATCCAAATTCGGCAATATCCTGCCGCTCCCAGAAAGGCTCTGACTTGCTTTCTGGTTGTTGGAGTTGGAATTCTACATACTGCTTCTTTTCTTTCTCTGCCTAATCTTCTGCTTCCTTGGGTGATACGAAAACCCAAGTATTTCACTTCTTTTTGGCATAGCTGTGCTTTGGCTCTGGAAACTTTGTATCCAGCTTCCTCTAATAACTGCAAGAGATCTTTGGTGGCTAGTATACATTCACTTTCTGATACGGCAGCTATCAACAGATCATCCACGTATTGGAGAAGCACTCTCTTCCCCGGGGCTACTGGATAGCTTGAAAGGTCTTGATTCAGTGCGGCACTAAAGATGGTAGGCGAATTCTTGAATCCTTGGGGTAATCTTGTCCAGGTAAGTTGGCCCCCTCTTCCAGAGATGGGGTCCTGCCATTCGAATGCAAACAATATTTGGCTTACAGGGGCTAATCTTATGCAAAAGAATGCATCTTTTAAATCCAGTACAGTGAAATGGGTAGCTTCAGCAGGTATCAGTCCTAGGAGGGTGTAAGGATTGGGTACGACTGGATGTATGGTCTCAGCTGCATCATTTACTCTTCTCAAATCTTGCACTGGGCGATAATCATCTGTCCCAGGTTTCTTTACTGGCAAAAGTGGAGTGTTCCATGGGGATTGACATACTTTTAGTAGGCCATACTCAAGCAATCTTTGTAGGTGGCGATGAATGCCTTCAATTGCGGCTCTTGGGAGAGGGTACTGTTTGACATGCACTGGTGTAGCACTAGACTTGAGGGTTACAATCACTGGAGCTATATGTTTGGCTAGGCCTGGGGGGCTGCCTTCTGCCCATACTCCAGGTGGTGCATCAATACTTTTCAAAGTTTGTTCAAAATAGGTATCTTGGACAGAATCATCAATGTAATATCTCCATTCTTCTTCCCGAGGAACTGTCAGCAGCATCACTCCTGCTGGTTTGGTTTGGGGATTTACTGTCATTTGCATTTCTCCTTGCTCAGAGAAAGATATTTGTGCTTGAAGCTTGGCTAACATATCTCGTCCCAGTAGTGGCACTGGACATTCGGGCATGTAAAGGAATTGATGAGTTACTTGCTGTCCTCCCAGACTGCATATTCGGTTTTGAAGAAAAGACTTTGTGGCTTTGGCACCAGTTGCTCCTATAATGGTGACTGCTTTTGTAGTGAATGGGGCTATCTTTTTGTCTATTACTGAATGTTGTGCTCCAGTATCAACCATAAAGTCCATAATTTGGTCTCCTATTTGTATTCCGACCATAGGCTCCTGGAGACCTAAAGCAAACTTGGAGCCCGGTCTGTCCTAATCCACGTCATTCTCATCATGGGCTGGTGTGGCCAATGCTTGAATGGCTCCTCCTCTCTCTCGCTGGAATTGTTCTCGATTAGCTCCTCCTCGGCTTCGGGGATAGCTTCGTCTTTCTTCTCGCCACTGATGGCTGCTGTCGTCATCATGCCGGGCGTCTTCGAGTTGCGGGCACGTATCTCTCCAATGTCCTTCCTCTCTGCAATAGGCGCATTGGTTCACGCCTAGTCTCTGGGTCCGGCCTCCGCCTTGACCCCGCCCTCTTCCTCTGCTCCTTCGACTAGGGACACCTCCCCTTTTCTGTTCCACTATGGCCGCAGTCAAAAAATCAGCTTTCTTCTTCATCTTTCTATCACATTCTCTCTGTCTTTCAGTATCACGATTCACATACACTTTATGAGCGACTTCCAATAACTGTGTTGCATTCATGCCCGCAAACCCTTCTAACTTCTGTAATTTGCGTCTAATGTCTGGTTGAGACTGGTTTACAAAAGCAGAATTCACCATACATAAACTTCCTGGTGCCTCGGGATCATAGGGAGTATACATTCTGTAAGCTTCAGTTAATCTCTCATAAAAATCTGCTGGGCTCTCATCTATCCCTTGGATAACTCCTGCAACTTTGGAAAGGTTCATAGCTTTCTGGCCCCCCCTTTTCAGGCCTTGTAAAAAGCCTTGGCGAAAACGGGCTAGGGCTGTGGATCCTTCATCTGTATTTGGATCCCATTGGGGGTCTTCATTCGGGAATTCTCTCTGAGCTGCTTCTCGACGGTCTATTATGTTCTGCCCCTGTGCCGGAGCTACAGGGTTCTCTGCCATCCATTCAATAGCTGCCTTTCTAATTCTTGCTCGCTCTTCTGTCGTGAATAGGGTGGTCAGGAGCTGACGGCAATCTGGCCAAGTAGGTTGGTGAGTTTCCATAATACTAGTTACTAATTCTGTCAGCTCCTGGGGCTTACTAGTATAGGAGGCGTAATGCGACCTCCAATTTAATAAATCAGTTGTAGAGAAAGGGATATACACATAAGTTAGGGGTCCCGCTACCACTTCATCATTATCATTCTTTACGGGCACTCCCGGGACTTGCCGTAAGGGAAACAGTTTGGCTGCCATGGGTGTCTTTTGGGATCTAAGGGTTATCGTTGTTGCCTTTGCAGGAGTCACTTTCTTTTTCTCAACAGGTTTTGCTTTGGGTTTCTCTCTCACTGGCGTACTAGTGCTAACGCTAGCTTTCTCAATTATTTCTACACTTTCCTCCTCATCTGGGGGATTCTCTCTTTCTCCTTCTTCTGTCTCCACTTCTGACTCGCTTTTTAGGTCCTCCTCTTCTTTTCCCGCTAATTCTTCCTCTTTCTCTTCTCCAGGAGGGGGATCAGGGGTTGGGTCCCGCCTCGGCTCTGGCCGTCTCTGGGGTTCTGGGGCAGGACGCCGGGCTACTCTTACTGGACCTGGGGTTCGGGGCTGCCTGAGAATTATTTCTGGGGAATCAGGATCTGCCAGGATGGGCTTCTTTCTGGCTTTCTTATCCTGCTCTTTCATTCTAGGCTGTTCCGTTTTCTGTCTAGAATCTGCTTTAGCTAACATTATTCTGCACTGTTCCTCATAACAGCGCTGCGCCCAGGGGGGCGGATCTTCACAAATACTTAACCAGGAATCTATATAGGGGTACTGGTCGGGGTGCGCTATCCGCACTCTACGGTGTATTGACTGAATAATCTCTACTTTGAACGTTCCCTCTCGGGGCCAGATGGGGTCTAGATCGGGCCACTCCCTAGTGCACAAAGTCTGCAAACGGGCTGCTGTCATTTTAATACCATAATCTCCTGAATATCCCTCTTTAAAATGTGCGATCATACATTCTAATGGAGTGTTTCTAGTAGACCCCGCCCCTCCCATTTTGATGTGTGCGCGCAACAACAGACAGAAGGGAAAAGGAGGGCGGACCGTGGGTAAGGGGTCCTCACGGCCCTGGAAACGTATAAGGAGTACAAATAACAAGACAAGACGACAATCGCTTCCCCCTTTTCGCGACCTGAACGCGGTCGCCCGGTCAGGAAATGCGCTACTCAGGGGTCCGCCTTCACTTGGTCCGTGCTGCCAGACCTCTCATTCACACTTCGTTCACACAATCATGCTAGCAACGTATCCCAGAATGCATTCGTTTCTATCTATTCTGACTAGTCTTTTCCAATTTCCCAATTACAAAAAGGATGGGGGTTTCACCCGGCGAATTCCCATGCGGGGTTACTCGGCCCTTCCTTGAGAGGTGATCATGCTCTCTTACCAATTCCCAATATCTCGAGATTACAAATTCCAAAGTTCCAAGTTCCAATGGCAGTACTGCGCTTTCTATTTCTGTCTAGACCCAAAATCAAAACTATACTCACCGGATCCGGTCCTCAAACTTCCCAAGCAGGCGCATGAGTTGGACCTCGGACTCCCCTCACTCGGGTTCGAGGCGTTGACTCCAGCCGGGCTCGTCACCCGCCGAGGTCCGACCAGCTCCCTCCGATACAAGGGACCGGTGGCGCCAGGGAGCAGCCCTCGTCGGAAGGGCGCGATCCCGGCAGGACCAAGCCTATAGAGGCGGAAAGTCGTGGTATATTGCCCTATATACACTTTGATTCCACAACTTCCCGGCCAATGCACCAAGGAATATGTAGCAGCAAAGCGCAGACAAACCAATGATACCAGGAGTCTGTTCAGAAGGTCCAAATCATTTATTTGTGCACAAGTCTCGAACCAGTCAATTTCAAAATGGCTGAGCAAAGTTTTCAAGCATTACAACAACTTTTATAGACTTCTGTTCCATTCTAGGTATAGAAAAACATTTCATTGGTCCCGGTAACCTCCCATACCTCCCGTACCTCTTCTATTGGTCCCGGTACTGATAAGTTTATCCAGTTATGTCCCTCCAGTGGGCATGACACCTGCATACCCCCCTTCTAGTCCCAATTACAATGGTCAGTTCATCAACTTGTTACTTTCACACTCTCAAGGTTATAGAACCAATTTGTACGTGCAGAGGAGCTGGGCTCTGCAACTCATCTGTCAGCACTCCCAATTATTTCTTTGCAGATGTACTTTTTCTTATCAGTAACTTTTAAACATGTATTTTCTGTATTTTTCCATCTTTCAATACTGCAGTTCTGCTTACCTAAGCTAATTCAATACTTCTACTGAGTTCTATCTTACAATAGCAGCATATTGGGGGATGTGCAATCCTATATGCCTCTCCACAGGCCTCATTTACAGGTCAAGCTAGCCATGCTGGCCTGCTTATGTTCGGACACTGTGGGTCACAGGCCTGCACCTGCCACAATAGTAGTCCCAAAATTTTCTGTAGTTGGACCAGGGGTTAACTGCCACAAAAGGAGACTCCCCAATGGGATGGGGAGAGCAGAGAGCTGGGGAGAGAATGTCAGTGCCCTGTCAGGCTAAAAGTTTAAAGGGCCAGTGCCCTATTATAGTAAAAGTGTAACAGCATAGTAAAAATTGTAAGAATGTCAGCCAGTGACCTAAAGGGAGGTGTGGATTAGGGTCAGCAGTGTAAGTCAGATTGGATACAGTTGATTTGGAACCCAGGAAAAGTGTTTAAAAAGGTAAGAACGGCTGTAGAGCTGTATCAGTGCTGTGGCAAGCCAGGCTTGAGCAGGGGAACTAAATTGGAACACTGGAGCCATGGGAGGGCTTAAAATGGAATTCTGGGAAATACTGTATAATTTTAAAAATGTTTTAAGATATCTTTTATTTAAAATATAGGGTTTCTTATTCAAATCTATGGACGCTGCCATAAGAACTGGTGAAAATATCAAATGATCCATCATAAACTGTTGCAGAATCCCAAGATGCTAGGGAATCTAACCTTTGATGCCCTATTGGTGTTTCCATGGATATACTCCAGTTAGTATTATCACCATAGCAACACAGTTTGCTGTTAGTCAGAGACCACCAGGGAGTTTGAAAAAGATAGACTTGTGTGAACAGTGTGGTAAGCCGAGGCCTGCTTGCTTGGTTTTGAATGTGAAAAGTTTATTTCTTTGGATGTGTTACTGTATGAGCATGATTGTTAATTGAAGTGAGAGCTGTTTGCAGTGGATCCTTAGCTCTTGAAGTGATTGAAGGAAAAGTGGACATTTTTGAATAGACTATGGCAGTTATTTTAGAAGCTCTATTCATGATTTGGTTGTCTGTAAACGGTCCTTCAAACATGCAAATCAGAGACATCCCTGGACCCATTTTAGAAACCGGGTATATAGACATCCCCAATGCAAGGGCGTCCATATAGCATGGATACTGGGAGGAGGCGTGGCCTGGGCGGAGCAAGAGAGATGCATGTCACAGTGCAAGTTCAGAACAGAACAAGATGGTCTGGCCCTGGTTGGTGAGGAGTCCAGGTCTATACCTGCCTACATACTGTTTGGAATGTTTGTGGACTTTACGGGGATACCAGCAGTTAAGTACTTGTTTTTGTGGAGTAGAGCCTATATATTGTTTGCATATTTGTGGGCTTTTATGTTGATATCAGCAGCTCAGTATCTGTTTTTTTGACCACTGGAGGTTTTTGACCTATGATGGTGAAGAGTAATGTTACTGTAAACTTGCCGGTACACTGCCCTGGGTGGCTGTGACGGGATTAGTGTTACAGAATCTGTTTAGAGCCTTTGTTTGGCTTTATGTTCTGAGGTCTTTTCCTCCAGTGGTGATTGTTTTAAAAAGAAAAAAATTGTGACTCTAAATTAGCAAATTATGTGTTGGTTTGTTTAAAGATCCAGGGGGGGTTTGCGTGTTATTTATACCTTCTCCTGATCCTTGTTCAGAATAATGCTTGTTTCATGGCTGCAACACTTCCAGAGGGAAGTGCATAAAGCGCTTTCATTGCCAAGGTTAATATTTCCTTGCTGAAGAAACCTGCATGTAAATACAAACTCAGAATATAAGCTCACTGCCATATGTCTGAGTGCATGAAATGGCTGACCAGGATGTTCACGTCTCATAACATAGTCACCCCCCCCCCCCCTTCTGCAATTCCCTAGCCAGTAGGTTCATGTACCTGGTTCTGAAGTCATGCAATTCGGGGATGTCCATATTTGTGAAATGGCCTATGCCCATGTATGCACCCAGTATTGCAGTCTACATGGTTACTGGGCTCTGCATTTTTATGTTTATGTTTATTTAAAACTTGCTATACCGCCCATAACAAATGCTTCTGGGCGGTTTACAATCAAAAATTAAAAGCTGCACATATATAGAAAAGAACACCATTTAAAAATCAAAGCAGGACAGAGAGACGAGAAGCATAAGGAGAAAGGAAGTAACCTGTGCATCAACGAGGAGGAGGGGAAAGGGGCGAGGAGGGAGGAGGAAGGTCGAATGCTAGACAGAAGAGGTGGGTTTTTAATTTAGCCTTGAAATATTTAAATGATAGTTCTGGGAGGAGGGTGGAGGGGAGCGAGTTCCAGAGTCTTGGGCCCAGGAAGAAAAAAGCAGATGAAAGGGTAGACTCCAAGTGTGCTAGTGAGGGGGAGGGGAGGAACATACAGTTAATATGTATAGACCTAAGTGAACGATGGGACGTATGCAGATGAACCTTATCAGCAAGGTAAAGGGGAGTGCCTGTGTGAATTGATCTGTGAACAAAGATAAAGAACTTATACTGGATACGATAGGTGATAGGGAGCCAGTGTAAAGGAAGAAGGAGGGGAGTGACATGATCAAACTGGGAAGCGTGTGTCAGTATACGTGCAGTAGTATTTTGGACACATTGGAGACGAGTGAGCTGGGACTGGGGTAGGCCGGCCAAGGAGACATTACAATAATCAAGACGAGACATGATAAGAGAGAGAAGCAAGATAGTCAGAGCGGAGGGGGAAAGGAAAGGACGAACAGCACACAGTTGTTTTAAAGAGAAGAAGGAACGCTGAACAACCGAAGAAATGTGCTCCTTAAAAGAGAGAGAAGAATCGAGAGTGACACCCAAATACCGAAGAGAAGAGACGAGAGGAATGGGCTGGGAAGACAGTATTGGGGCAGAGGTGGGGGAGGGGCTCCCAAAAGTAAAACAAATAGCAAAAGACTTAGAAGGGTTGACATGTAAGAAATTAGATGAGAACCAAGAGGCTACAGCAGAGAGACAGGTGTTCAGTGGAGTAATATCAGGGGTGTGAGAATCTGTGTGATGAAGGAGAAGTATATCATCTGTGTAGTAATACGCAGAGATACCATGCTGTTGAACCAGAAGGGCAAGAGGGGCCAGGAAAACATTAAATAGAAGGGAAGCGAGTACAGATCCCTGTGGGACACCGCAGGGAAGAGGTGTGGAGGAAGAGGAAGATGACCCTGAGATAACTGAGAAGGACCGACAAGAAAGAAAGGAATGAAACCATTGAAGTACCGTGCCAGAGAGACCAGCATCCTGAAGACGTGCTAAAAGAGTGCGATGGTCGAGCAGATCGAAGGCAGCAGAAAGATCAAGAGAAACAGCGAGAGTGAGAAGGCCATGATCGTGAGTAAAGTGTAGTTCGTTAAGAAGAGAGAGGAGAACAGATTCAGTGCTGTGACCAGGACGGAAACCAGATTGATGTGGATGAAGAGTGAGGGAGGCTTCAAGGTGGGAGGAAAGTTGTGAGAAGACCAATTTTTCGAGAAGCTTAGACAGAAAAGGGAGATTAGAAATGGGACGCCAATTAGAAAGAGAGGAGGGGTCAGAGGAACAATTTTCAGGATCGGACGAACAAAGGCGTGTTTCCAGAGTGTAGGAAAGACACCTGAGGAGAGACTAGAATTAAAGAGAGAAAGAATAAAAGGAGAAAGAGCAAGAGAGGGTTCCAAGTGCCACCGGAAAATGGAGCAATATTAAAAGGCACTTATATGTGCCACCCTTCACTGCTGCTACTCCTCTGGATTTTTGGATGTTGTACTCTGTACATCCCAGATTGAATTATGGTGCTGGCGAAGACTACTGTGTATACCATGGACTGCCCAATGAACAAACCAGTCAGTACTAGAAGAGATCAACTTTCATACTTTGGACACATCATGCAGAGAGAGATCATTAAAAAAAGACATTATACTTGGCAAAATTGAAGGTCAATACAAAAGAGGAAGGCCTCTGTCAACAATTAGCTGCTTGACTGAAGACTGAACACGGTTTAGGACAAGTATCCAGAGGGTCACCATGAGTCAACACTATGAGTTGACTTGACGGCATTTAACAACAGTATGTTCTTATATTGTGTGAGGAATTATTAGTATATTTTCTTTTTTTTTTTTTTTAAACTTTTATTTTCATTTTGCAACAAACAAAAGAAACAACACACCAAAGGAGACAAAACAAGTATACAATAAGGAAAAGTAAACCCAATTACCCCCCACCCCCATGCTTCTTCTCTAGCCGATTATGTCAGCATGTGAGCACTTCCAAACAACAGTGATTATACATCAAAACGATCAAAAGAGTATCTACGATACAGAATGATCATGGGACAGAAATATATACAAATTTAGACAGTCAGATGAGAGCATTTAGCAGAGTGTACATAGTCATTGAGCATCTTCCATTTAGACCGATGATGAGGAGTCTGAATGGGGGAAGCAAACATACGAGGTATTTGTTCATATTTACTGTAGAGACAGACATGATTCCACCATTCATTGGGGCTCAGATGGGAGCTATTTTTCCAGTATTTCGTAATTAGGGAAATAGCAATGCCAAGCATAAAGTCCAAAAGGAAGTAAGCCGTTTTTGGAAGAGAGGGGATCCCCGCAGCTGAGCGAAGTCCCACTATCCTCCAAGAAAGGGGCTCTTGAAAGTGCAAAATAGACTGGATACGACCCCAGACCCGACGCCAGTAATACTGTAGTGCGGGACATTCATACATAACATGAGGTAGTGAACCAATGGCCGCATGACATGTCCAACAACTATTGCCCTGAGTAGTATTCCATTTGGCTAATCTGTCAGGAGTGTAAAAACACCGGTGGGCTAGAAAGAAGAGTGTCTGAGTGAGTGAGGCGGATCGGGAGACCCGTGTCACTCTACTCCAGACAAGGCTCCATTGCTCCGGGGTCAAAGTCACATGCAATTCTCTCTCCCATGCTTTCTGCGCTATAGGGGTATCTCTAGTTATAGCATTACATAAGGTTTTGTAAAAATTGGATGCTACACCCGGTGAACTACCGATAGATCGGATAGTCTCCGACCAACCTTGTGTAGGGGATGCCGATGGCGGGAGCACCTTAGCACTCCGAAGGCAATGCTGAAGTTGCACCAACTGAAAGTAGTGTTTCGCTGGGAGACCAAATTCAATTTGCAATTCACTAAAAGTTTTCCAGCGACCTTCATGGAACAACTGGCTAGGAATCCAAATGCCCCTAGTGTACCAGGGGCTCCACGCCATCGGCTTATTTTGTATTCGAAAGCGAGTATTGTACCAAAGCGGGAGCCTGTCTAACGGACAGAGTCTGGAGTCTAAAGAATGCATAAGAGTATTAAAGGCACCTAAGGTGTCTAAAAGCATTGGTGGATAGTGGGAGTCTGATGGGAGAGTCATACCAGGGAGAAAAGTAAGAGGAATCGGTTTGCAAAGGTCCTCTTCTATGTCTAGCCACACAGGTCTACTCGGTACTGGATCTTCCAGCCAACGAGCGCCTTGTTTGAGAAGAAAAGATTGATGGTACTTCAGGAAATCAGGGAATCTGACACCCCCATTTTCCTTATCTGCTTGCAGCTTATGTTTCGCTATCCTAGGTGCCTTGTTTTGCCACAAGTATCTAGTCAGAAGGCCCTCTATATCTTTATATGTACGTCGAGGTAAGAGACAGGGCAACATTTCTAAAATATAATTCACTTTCGGAACAATCATCATTTTTATGGTTTCTAAGCGACCCCACCAGGTAAGTGTTAAAGGAGTCCAACGGTGAGTAAGCGCCCGGACTTTAGAGGTTAAGTCTTTGGCATTGAAGGAGATAGTGTCTTCCAAAGGAGAACAATAGTGAACCCCAAGGTATTTGACCATGCGAGGTTGCCATAAAAAGGGGAAGGGTTGCATATCTGCCTGATGAAGCAAAGGATTTAATGGAAAGGCTACCGACTTGGTCCAATTTATCTTATAACCGGACAGTTGTGAGTATTTACCAATTTGCTCTAGGACAGCCGGCACTGAGTCTATAGAGACAAAAAGCATAAGGTCATCAGCATACGCTGAAATTTTGATTTCCCTATGGGTGAAGGGGACTCCATGAATCTCCTCCGATTGCCGGATTAGTAAAGCCAGGGGTTCGAGTGCAAGATCGAAAAGAAGTGGAGACAGTGGGCATCCCTGGCGAGTACCGCGTTGAAGGGGAAAAGGCTGAGACTTTAAAGCATTGGCACATATACTGGCTGTAGGCTGTGCGTACATGGTGCGAAGACAACGGAGAAAACCTTCCCCGAATCCGTACCAGCGGAGGACTGCGAACAGGAAGGGCCACTCTAAACGATCAAAGGCCTTCTCAGCATCAAGTGAGAGGCCAACAAATGGGCGATCAAGATTAACTGCGGTAGTCAGTACATGGCATAGAGTCCGAGCATTGTCAGCAGTTGATCTACCAGGAATGAAACCGCATTGATCTGGGTGTATTAAGGTAGACATCCTATCAGAGAGCCGGGTGGAGAGAATGGTGGCAAATATTTTATAGTCCGCGTTTAGGAGGGAAATTGGACGATAATTAGCTGTTAGTTGCGGGTCTCTCCCCTCTTTCTCAAAAACTACTACATTTGCCATTGAAAAGGACCCAGAAGGAGAACCCTCCTCGGCCAGAGCAGAAAAATAAAGTTTCAAAACTGGAACTAAGTCAGCGTGAAAGGTTTTGTAGAATTCAGCAGGGAGACCGTCTGGGCCTGCGGCTCGACCTGAGGCACATTTCTTGATAGCAGAATGAATTTCTGAGACAGTAAATGGTGTGTCCATGGCCACTCTATCTTCGTCAGATAGGGTCGGTCTTTGTACCCCTGAAAGTAAGCGTTCAAATACTTCTGGCTCAAAATCACATTCAGATTGATAAAGCCGAGTATAAAAATTACGAAAGAGTTCTAAGATTTCGGTATCTTTAGTGACCAAGCCCCCCCCCCGACGGATTACGGAGGGCGGTAACACGCTTGGCTTCTTTTTGACCTTTTAGGGCATTTGCTAATAATTTGCCAGCACGGTTATTTTCCCGATAATATAGCCCTTGTTGTGATTCAATATTTTTAACAGCAGCAGTGTACAAAAGCTGATTGTATTGAAAACGCAAGCGTTGTAAACGGAGTAAAATACATGGGTCAGTACGGGACGTGAGGAGACGCTCCCCAGCTTGTATCTGCTGCTCTAGAATCAGTAAGTGCTGCTTTCTTTGTTTCCCCTGCCGAATTTGATAGCTAGTTATAGTTGCGCGGATAGATGCTTTAAAACCCTCCCACCAAGCCCAGCTCGCTGTGTCATGGGGTGAGTTAAAATGAAAATAATCTTGGATAGCGGCCTTTATATCGACCTGAAAATCTTTTTGACCTAGTAGGGATCTATCAAAAAACCAAGCTCGGGGAGAATCGTCCCGCGCAGTGACATGTAATGATAAAGATATGGCAGCATGATCTGAAATATGGAGAGGATGAGTCCTAGCCGTGTCCACTTGAGAAATCAGTGCTTTGGAAATGAGAAAGAAATCTATTCTAGATTGGGAGTGATGGGGGGCAGAAAAGAAAGTAAACTCTAAGTCGGAGGGGTGAAGCAGCCTCCATATATCTACCAGCGCAAGATCTTGCATCAGAGCTGTAAGGGTAGCAAGACTCTTGGGTGGACTACTCGTTCTAGGCGGCTGTCTATCTATCAGAGGGTCTAACACTTGATTAAAATCACCACCAAGTATTAATGGAGCATTGGCAGAGGCCTGTGCCAACTGCGCAATACTTGCATAGTAAGCAGGGTTGTCCACATTCGGGGCATAAATGCAAATACACGTAAATTCACTATCTCCAACCTTAAGGTGTACACGGGCCCATCTACCCTCCTTGTCAGCGCTAGTATCAATTACAGTAGCTTGCAAAGATTTCTTAACCAGAATGGCTACCCCGCACCGTTTGGAAACGGCGGGAGAATAGGCAGCCACCATGTAAGGCTTAGCATTGAGTTTCAGTGTTTCAGCAGAGTTTAGGTGCGTTTCCTGAAGAAACGCTAAATCAGCATGCTCATGGCTAAGATAGCTAAGGATTTTCTTTCTTTTGATTGGACTATTAATGCCTTTTACGTTGAGTGATAAGATTTTACATAAGGCCATTCAGAAAGGTTAAAAATTCTGAGCATGATAGCGCACATAATTTCACAATGTCCCTCATATTGACTGTAGCTGGCTGTACATATGGCATAAAAGAAAATAAGCTAATATAATACAATGAAGCGCCCCACATTAAAAAAGAAAAACCGCAGCGCGGTAGAGAAGAAGCAGAACCCCAGAAATTACTGGCGACCATGTGTCTGCGGGGAGAAACCCCAGAGAAGGCCGAAATTGAAAAAAAAAAACACATAACCTGTAGGACTGTGCGTGCTCCGAATCCGACCGAGGCACACATCATGGAGGGATAGGAGACCAAAAAAACAAAAAAGTCATATAGAGAAAGAAAGAAAGTCCAGGTAGTCTCTGTGCTTGATTATGACCGCCGCATCGGGCCCTTCAAAATGGCGGACAGAGCCGGCAAAGAAAAGTCCAAGTCTTTGGATTAGCGCATCTGCTCTGCTTCTTTGGAGTCTAAAAATGTTGATAGTAGATCAGGATCTTCGAATGTCCTGGTTTGGTTGTGGAGAGTCACTCGGAGCTTCGCTGGATACAACAGGCCAAAGCGAGCCTGTAGCTGTTGAAGTCGAGGGCGAAAAGCAAGGAGTTTCTTCAGACGGTCAACGGTAGGCTTTGCCAAATCAGGGAAAAAGGAGACTTTGTGACCTTCAAATTCCAAATGATGGTTCGCCCGGGCAGCATTTAAAATTTGTTCCACTTGTTGATATCTTAGCAAGCGAAAGATAATAGGCCGGGGGGTCGTTCGGTTGAGCGCCATGTGGGTAGGAACACGGTGTGCACGATCGATTTCCAGTTCTCTATGAAAAGTGATCTTCAGCAAGGAGGGAAGAGTTTTGAGCAGGAATTCTCTCATATCTCCTGCTTCCACCCCCTCCGGTATTCCAATGAGCCTCACATTGTTGCGACGGGCTCGATTATTGCTATCTTCTAACTCCTTTTGAAGATTCTGTATCTGGCGCTCAGCCTTGTCCAGTTTGCCCAAGCGCACCGCGTGCGAGTCGAGGACCCCCGCCATATTGTCCTGCCGTAATGAGAGACCTTCAAGTCGGTCCTGGAGCACTCCAAAGTCTTCTCGCATGGCTCGAAGCGCTTCTCCATTGGACTGCACCAATTCCTTCACGCCGCGGATTTCCTCTAAAATTTCCAGGTGCATTTCGGGGTTTTCCCGAAATGGAACCATCTTCTGTGGGGAGGACACCTCTGTTTTGGAGCGTTTTCCGTGAGAAGAAGAAGGAGACCCGAAGTCCAAGCGCGCTGGTTTATGGGCCGCCATCCCCCCCAAGGTACCCCGGTCAGCCCGGAGCGAAATAGTAAGTTTGTATAGGTATTAAGTCAGGATTCTAAGTAGGCCTCTCGGGAGCTTCAGCGCGAAGCGTCTTACCCGCTGGACATCAGGCTCCGCCCCCCCCATTAGTATATTTTCTATCAGGGAGCTTAGGACGTCCTGAATTAAGTCATGTGACTAAGACCTTTTTTTCAATCTACCCTGAATTTAATAGTGGTGGGTGATTTTAATACTCATGCAAATAAGATAAAAGGTTTGACTTCAGGAAAATGTATTTCAGATAAGGCAGTTTTAGGTTATACAATCACATAGACAAAGGGTGATCAGTGAAGTCAAAGATCATATATACCAAAAATCATTTAAATAAAAAATCACACTATTCTTAGGAGAAAAAGGACCTCAGATTGTGTCCTTCTTAGAATTTGAACCACAGATTGCTCCTTATGGATTTATCTAGAGGTTAACAGCACTACTTTCTCACGGATCCAAAAAATCCCTATTGCGTTATCTATTTTGTCAATGTTTCCATTTTTTATCAATCATTTTTAAAATGATTTGAATACACCCAACCCCAAGATTAACTTATCATTTTGTGATCCATCGGGCAGCACACTTGACAAGGCCAGCATGTCGCAATATATCTGCTGCATCAGGAGTATATTATGCTATTCATCGGGTGGATTAAATGGATCACAAAATGATAAGTTAATCAGAGGTTAATCGTTAAAAACAATTCATCGGGGAGAGAGCAGAGAGCCGGCGCAGAGGTCCGGGGAGGCAGGCACCTGCTCCGACGGTCCCGACGTCATCGGGGACCTGCTGAAATTCGGAGCAGTGGGGAGAGTTGCCTCGGGAGAGAGCAGAGAGCCGGCGCAGAGGTCCGGGGAGGCAGGCACCTGCTCCGACGGTCCCGACGTCATCGGGGACCTGCTGAAATTCGGAGCAGTGGTGAGAGTTGCCTCGGGAGAGAGCAGAGAGCCGGCGCAGAGGTCCGGGGACGCTGGCACCTGCTCAGATGGTCCCGACGTCATCGGGGACCTGCTGAAATTCGGAGCAGTGGTGAGAGTTGCCTCGGGAGAGAGCAGAGAGCCGGCGCAGAGGTCCGGGGAGGCAGGCAACTGCTCCGACGGTCCCGACGTCATCGGGGACCTGCTGAAATTCGGAGCAGTGGTGAGAGTTGCCTCGGGAGAGAGCAGAGAGCCGGCACAGAGGTCCGGGGAGGCAGGCACCTGCTCCGACGGTCCCGACGTCATCGGGGACCTGTTTTAAAGGTTCTCTGAATAGGCGCAGCCGGAGGCGCTAGTCGGGGCAGCGATAGAAGGGGCTAGATACAAGGAGCATTACAGGCCCCTTGAGAGCCCCTTGGAGCAACGAAGGAGCAAAGAGCCTGGTTTGTCATCGTTTGGTGATGGGGAAACGTAAGAAGAAGATCGAGCCGGCTGTGGCAGCTACATCTGCGGTGGGCCCCATGGACAAACATGTGAAGGTACTTTCTGGTCTAGATACCAAACTTGACCCTGAATTTCTGGTGCTCCGGCCCTCTCCGGTGTCTTTGAGTTCTCCAGACCGGACACCACCTTCTCCTCCAGTCTATGTATCTCCTCCTCTATCCACTTCAGATGGTATGCGGTTTCAGCAGAGTACCCCGGTGATAACAGGGGAAAAGCTGAAGCCTGTGGTATGGGTACCCGTTCCAAAGGAAGCCAGTTTGGTGCCTGATGAGCAGGTAACTCTGGCTGATATTTGGAAAGTGGTTACCCGCATTGAAAGTTCCTTAGTACCTACTGTTGTGCAACTTTGCAGTTTCTCCTCGGAGATTACAGCAAAAGTTTCTGAAGTAGATAGTAAAGTGGAGGCTATTTCTAAACAGATTACTAATTGTGAAAATCAATGTCAGGCCCTTAAAGATGTGAATGTGTCTCATATAACAGATAGTTTAGTTTTGCACCACAAAATGGAACAGTATGATAATTTGCTACGTGTTAAAAATGTTAGGATGTTGAATTTTCCTCATTGTCGGTTGCTTTCAGCAGAAATACTTTTGCGTAAGTATTTTAGAGAGGTTCTGGGGCTGGCTTCGGCCGATTCCATTGGCCTTTCTAAATTTTATTACTTGACTGGTAGAGCCCTGTCTCGGGGTTCTCCGGGTGGGTTTGACGAGGTTCAAGGTGCTGTTGACCTTGATCTCACCAAATTTCTGGAGGACTCGCAAGATAATATTTCTTCTAGAGCCACATTGGTGGTTTCCTTTGTGTCTGATCAAGACAGAGCTCTTGTATTTCGTAGTTATTTTAAGAATATGTCTGCTCTTTTTTGTGGAGCGAAAGTGCAAATATTTCCTGATGTCTGCAGGGCGACTCAGACTAGGAGACAGGGGTTTTTGGCCCTTAAACCTAGGGTGATCGCCCTACCGGCTACTTTTTTTCTTCGGTATCCCTGTAAATGTTTATTAACTTTCCAGGGTTCTAGGTTTGTTTTCCTTGACCCTACTCAACTTGAATTGTTTCTTTCTGATAAAGAGGTGTCTGGCAAGAAGGGACTGGGATAGGTGGTATTGTTAGTAGCTGCTTAGGTATTCAGGAGTTTAGTCTCCTGGTTGTTTCCTCCTTTTTGTTATTATGTTTATTAATCTCTCCCCTTATTGTGGGCTAGGTTCAGATGTATTGTTAATTTATATATTGTTAATTTATATATTTTCTTTTTCTTTTATGTATTTCTTTTTGTATGAATCATCATTATCATCTGAAAGTTTCTTTATGCTTGCTTTTGTAAGTTGTAAAAGTCTCAATAAATATTAAATAAAAAAAAAAAAAAAACAATTCATCAAAACTTCATACAATTGACAAAATAGATTATGCAATAGAGGTTTTTTGGACCCATGAGGAAGCAGTTCTGTTAACCTCTAAATAGCCTTCATAAGGAACAATCTGTGGTTGAAGGATGCAGTCTGATGTCCTTTTTCTCCCAATATGGTATGAATTTTTATCTCAGTAATTTTTGGTATATGTGATATTTTAACTTCACAGATTTCCATTTATATACGTGATTGTTGAAGTGATATATTGGGGTAGAATGATAATAATATGGCATCTTGTAAGTAGCAAAATATATTTGGATATTCAACAGAAAAAGTAGACTCCATCCTCCAGACACCCTCATTGTTACAGCTGGGTGAACATAAAGATAAATCAGCAAATTGGACTGATATTACCAACCAAATGAAATGCTCCATAAGATTAGAATTGCATAAAGCCACAATAGCAGAATATTGAAAACAGGAAATGATTTGGGGGGGGGGGGGGCGGGGTTAAGACTTTTCAAGGAGCCCTGTATGTTTACTGAGGATAATTTTTTTTGGAAAGTTGGAATGCCATAATAATTAAATGTGCATTACATCTGATGGAGTTACTGATTGAGACCACCAAAAAGAAGAATGAGGAATTGCAGAAGGAAATGGAGTCTGCATTGAATTTTCTTAAAATCGAGATCAATGAAGAAAATTGTATTCCGTTGTATGACATTCAAAAGAATATGGATAAATTAAAGATAGAATTGAAGGATAAAAAATTGAAAATATTTCTTAGAGGAGTGTTGATCTGGAAATATCTGTCCCTGGATCAGAGGGGGTGATCAGGGATCAGGAAGATCCACTGGACCAGTAACCAGGTTCCAGAAGAAAACGTTTTCATAGTTCCTAAGATATCAGACATAGAAAAATCTGTTACAAAGAATTTGCAATCCACCATTGTGAATTTATCCAATTACCAGCTGGATGAAAAAGAAATGTCATTAATGGAAAAGAGGGTTTGACTTTTGATCACTCCCAACCATGTGCAGTCCGATGCTAGAAGGGGCCCATCCGGTAGTCCAAAATCTGGACGGCTGGATTAAACCCCAATTCTGTAACTGTGGAAGCCAGACGGTTCCATGGGTACAGAATCGGGAGCTAGATGGGCTGGTCGTACCCTGATCCAAAAGCCCTGGACATCCATCCCCATCCTGGCTATCCCTCCCCATCCTCCTGCAGGAACCCTGGTGCCGTAGCATCCTATCGCCATGACACTGGGATGCCATGCACAAGCTCAGGAAGGGCCGCCACCATCCCGCACTTCGTTTCCCATTGCCCGGACCTCAGCAGGGGCAGCCGGGGCCGCGATCAGGCAGCGGGACCTACCTCTAGCTGTCCCGCGTCTTCGGCTGCCCCAATATTCATCGGACTTATTACACCTCCAAGATGGAATAGGTTTGTCTGCAAATATAGCCAAAATCATGCTGCGACATTGGCATATCCTCCAGACCTTACCATGTTTTCAGAATCAAAGACTGACAAGTGCCTATAGTAGAGGAAAATCTCAGGGACAAGTTGGTTTCTTCTTACCTCCTGAACCCCTCAAGTAGATACCCTTGATCTGAGTCAGGTCACAAGAAATGTGGAAGGTTTGTCCAAATGTGGTAGCCCTTGATATTTTCATACATCCAAAAACAGGCAAACAATATAAACTACGTCACACCTCTGATTGCAATTCTCAGTTTGTTATCTACGCTGTTTTGTGCCCCTGTACTATGCTGTACGTCTGGAAAACCAGAGGAACGGTCAAGGTTTGCATGCAAGAACATTTGAGCTGTCTGAAGCATATGGTTTTCAAGGCTCCTCTCATCTACCACTGGGTACAATACGGACATAGAGTAAGGGATTTGTCCTTTTTTGTACTGAAGGTTATCCATCCACCACCATGGGGAGGAGATATAGATACTATACTTTTGCGAGAAGAACAACACTCGATTTTCAAGCTGGCGACAGTACATCCTGATGGCCTGACTAAAGAGATTGAATATCAAGTTTTTTCTGTGTTCATTTTTGCACTGTAGGGTATTCACCCAACACTAAGGGGAGGAGATATAGATACCACATATTTTTTGGAGATGAACAGTGCTTGATTTTTGAATTGTCAATGATAATGTAAATTCATATGGCCTAAATAAATAGATTGAATACCAAGTTTTATTCTGAGTCCATTTTTGGACTGCAGGGTATTCATCCGCCCACTATAGGAAGGAGGTAAAGATATTATTTTACTGCAAGAAGAACAGTGCTTGATTTTTGGATTGGCAAAGGTAACATTAGAAGTTTTTTTGAGGTCTTTTTTGAGTCCTTTTTCCTTCCCTTCCTTCCCCTTCCCCTTCTCCTTCTTTTCTTCCTCCTTCCCTTTCCCCCATCCCCCTCCCCTTCCCCCCTTTCTTCCTCCTTCCCTCCCCCTTCCCCTCTTTCTCTCCCCTTCCCCTCCCTTCTCCCCTTCCCTCTTCCAATTTCCCCCCTCCTTTACCCCATTCTTCCTTCCCCTTCTCCCCTTCTCCCTTTACCACACTCCCCTCTCTCTTCCCCTCCTTTCCCTTCCCCCTTTCCTATTCCCCCCTCCTCCTCACCTACCCTCTGGACTTCGTTTTATGCATCTAATGATTTTAATACTTCTGTAGTAGAAGAGTTCCATTTTATTTTAAGGGGTTATTTCAGGGTATTATGTCTCTTTTTGAGGACAACAATAGTCCTTGATAGAAGCTTTTGAGTCCCCCCCCCCCCTCCCTTTGAAAAGAAGTGTTTCCATCTCATTTCTCTAAAGGAAGTCTTTCTATGGCATACATTTCCTATTTATATATGTGTTCTGCTTTAAAGTGCATATTCTTATATTTAAGAAGGTGGGATTTGCTTTTGGAGTTTTTCAACCTAACAGAAATGGCTACACATCAATCCAGTGTTCTTTCACACAGCTAATGATTGCTCCTAAAAAGAGTGGAATCTCCATATAAAGGGCTGGTTCTTCTCCTTTTTCTTTTTAATCCATATGTAGTTTTAATAATGGAAATATTTGGGGAAGCTCCTCTTTTATTTAGGATTTGTCTTTTTTTATGTAATGAGCACGACTCAGTTATTGTTATTTTTAAAGGGACAATGGATTTGTTTGACATCATAGGATTTTCTAGGGCTGTGTCTAGATTTATTATCTTGCTTTGGTTCTTCTAGGAGCACTCACTTGCTAATCTACATATGAATTAGTGCACAGGTCTTAAGGGAGGTCATGTGCTCTAGTGATTTTTACTTTCACTTTCTCAGTAGATGCCAAAGATAAGAGCCGATCCTTGCTAGCTCTGTAGCTTTATTGTGCTAGGTTCTTTGTACAGCTGCAACAATTTGTATTGTTTTATTATTATGTGTTTACTTTTTCTGGCTGTTAGTTGTTCTGTGCTTTTTTTGAATCATAGACAGTGTGGCCTTTTATGCCTTGTTATTTAGAATACAAGTTTTCCTTAACTGTCTTTACTGTTATAATAAGGCTAGATATGGACAAATGTACACTTTAGTTATGTGGCTACATAATAGGGGTATGAATTAAAGAATGCATTCACAATATATGTCCAACTTAGAGGCTTTCTCTCTTTTTCTTTAACGAGATAAGCGAGGAGATGTAGGTCTTTTTTATTCCATTGCTGTACTGTTGTGTTCTTGCCGTTGTTTGACATTACTTAATTGGCCGATTTGTTAGGGAAGCCGGGAATAGCCCCTTTGGTACAAGCAGCAAATGTCAGCATAGCCAGAATAAAGGCTATTGCAGTGCTTTTTATTTCTGTAGGGGTGGTTTTTATTGTTCCTTAACCTTGCAGACATTCCTCACCTGTGCATTCCATTCTGTACAAATGCAACTTGTGCACTCCCAGACAGCAGACACACCAGTTTAGTACAGATGTGTCACAGCCATTCATCTCTATGGGATGCATTGCGGATCAGAGCAGAGTATCTCTAAATCCTGGCCTTATTCCACGTTACCGTGAGTATAACTTGGATGTCCGTGTTTAACACTGAAAACATACATGGGTCTCTACTGAATATGCTTTATACATCTCTGCGGCTGGTCATGCCCCTGTTCCGCCCATATTCAGCGGCTGGTCATGCCCCTGTTCCGCCCATATTCAGCGCCATGTACATGCAGATACACATGTTCTTGGAATACGGTTCTAGACGTATTCGCAAGAAAAATGTCTATCCTACGTCTTATTTGTGGTTCAGAATGACCCCCATAGTCTATAAGTGAATGCCCCTGTGGAAAAACTTACATAGGGATGATTTTATTTTATTTATTTATATTCTCTTATATACCACACTATTCTGCATCAGTGTGGTTTACATTGAACAAACTGAAAATACATTGAACAGGGCATTATAACTTGGAGATAACTATTTTACAGGGAACATTGGCTATGGAGGGTTAAGTGGCTTGCCCAAGACCACAAGGAGCACCTGTGGGACTAGAAACCCCAGTCCTTCTGGCCCAAGGTTGCTGTCCTCTAGTGGGATTTGAACCCCTGACTTTCTGGCTTGAAGTACCTTGCCCCAACCACTAGGCCACTCCTCCACTCCTCACTGATTGTTGATCACTGATCACTCACTCATTGAAGATTAGGGTCAATGAACATAGATATTGTATGGCCCACAAAAAATCTCTGCATCTCTTGAACAGCACTGCTTAGATCATTCACATTCTTTTGCCGCATTGAAGATTATCATTATTGATCAGATCCCCACCAGTATTCATGGGAGCAAAATAGGGAAAGAAGATTGTTTTGGTTAAAAACAAGATGGGTCTATAATCTACAGACATTGCATCCTCAGGATTGAATTCATCTTTAGAATTCCTTATGTATTATTAATTACCCAATACAAAAATTCAGTTGGAATGAGGAAGTACTATCCTGGATTGATGAGAAGCAGAAGTGGGTTTTTCAATTCAATTTAATTGGATCATGTTGCAATACATGATACTGAGTGCAATAAGAAAGAAAAACAGAAAAAATGTATTTTCATATAAACTGACCTTGGGAATCAGTGACATTATTCAGGTGAGATCTAGGTTAGTCTTTTGAACTCCTTTGAACTAATCTTTTTTCGTATTGCCGTATGATGACAATATGGCTTTTAAAAAGTTCACTCTGGAGGAGAGGAGGGATAGGGGAGATATAATTTAAACCTTTAAATACTTAAAGATAAATAATGAACAAACAAACCTCTTCCAAAGACGGGGAAGCTGTAAAACTAGAGGGCATAACAGGAAGCTGCAAGGGGGTAAACTGAAAGGCAATGTCAGGAAATACTTTTTTACTGAAAGGGTTGTGGATACTTGGAATGCCCTCCCGATGGAAGTGGTGAATAAAGTGACAGAATTCAAAATGGCATGTGACAGACACAGTGGATTCCTTTACAGCAACAGGATAAAACAAAAATAAACTGAACTATCTAATTTCTCAACAAACAGGGGTGTCCTACACGGAGCAGTGGGTTCACCCCTAAACAAAGACATGGGGAGGGGTGGCCTGCACAGAGCGGTAGGTGCACCTACTCTTTCCATCTTACTGGGAAGACTAGATGGACCATACTGGTCTTTATCTGCCATCATTTGCTATGTTACTATGTGAAAGTGGTATCATCGCAGTTCCGGTTCCGAGATATCATTTTGGTGGCACACGTATCTCATTAAACAGAGATGCCGAATTCTAATGAACACTCTGGACACCATCTTCAATACCCTGATGGTGCCCCATTGTAAGTAATGTTGCCTTTTTAAGGCTAAAGAAAGAGCATAGTTTGAGCCTTGTTGGGAATACCATGTCTCAGTCACAATTTGTAATTGTATATTTTGCAACATCCAAGCATCTAAGCAATCAAAATTCTCTGTTTAATAAAGTGCAAAGTAAAGTCCAGGGTTCCTCTGTTAATAAGAAAATATTTATGCTTATAGTGGATAAATACACATAAAATACTGTTGGGGGACTCTTGCCATTAGAAATAAATAGAAAATAAAGCCATGTTACTACAGAGTAAGGGATTTGCAAATCACACTTTTTATGAATATTCTTTAGGTATACTATGCAATAGTCATTTAAAATTGAACCTGATGAATAGCATGATACACTCCTGATGCAGCAGATATATTGCAAAATGCTGGTCTCGTCGAGTGTGCTGCACAATAGATCAGAAAATGATAAATTAATCAACTTCACACCTCCAGACTCCATCACCCTGAACAACATCAAAATAAAGATACAACCCAAAATCAAATATCTAGGGATCACGCTAGACCAACACTTTTCCCTCAAACCAAAAATAAAAACACCACAAATGAAATCTACTATAAGATCAGAACCCTTCAATGACTCTGCCCCCTCCTCGAACCATCAGATTTCTGCTATGCATGTGAAGCCTTAATCCTTCCCCATATGGATTACTGCAACTCTATTTATCAGGGTCTTCTGCATGCCACCCGACTCCCTCTCCAAACAGCCCTACATACCACAGCACGTAGCCTTATGGGGACCTCAAGATATGACCACATCACACCCACACTGAAATTACTGCACTAGCTTCCTCTTCCCAGCCGGATCAAGTACAAGACACTCTTGCTATTCCACAAAGCAATCAACAGCAACCCAGTATCACAACTACAATCCCCAGACCCCTCTACACAGCCGTACAACACAACAATCCACTATGAACACCTTAACCACCCCTCATGTAAGAACAAAATCATCCCAACAAGTCTGCACATGATCCTTTGACCTGTATTCACCATTTGCATGGAATGCACTCCCAGACTCATTACGGACAAGCACTGACCTAACAACATTCATAAAACACCTGAAAACTCACCTGTTTATATGAACACTTTGGTCTATCTACCTAATACCTGAAACAAAGAGACTCCTTAAACCTGTCTACCTCATGCTGTACAGAAACAGATACTCATCAGGTTAATATTGAACAACAGCTAGAAACAATATCAGTTAGCCTTCCTAACTGTATATAAATTTTAATCTGTTAAGCTGTTATCTGTTACCTATATATAAGTTCAACCTTTTCAATGTAAGTTCTTATTAATTGTTCTATGTAAACTACTTTGACCATGACGAATGGCAGTATATCAACCATGTTAAATAGAATAAAATAATCCGTGATTTGGGTGTATTTAGTTCATTTTAAAAATAATTAAAAATTGAGGAAATTGACAAAATAAATTATGCAATAGGGGTTTTTTTGGACCAATATGATTTTAAAAATAAATATAAATGATGTTCTGTTGTTAGGATTGTATCTGAAGGTATTGAACATCTCATAGCGGAGTTTTTTTGTACTATTAGCAAATCACAACTAAGGCTTTTAAAATGACCCCTTTTTGTGTTTGTATTATATGGCAGTTGTATATGATTTTATTTGCTTGCACATCACTTTTAAATACTTAGAAAAGAAATCTGTACAATGTTAGTCCAGACATGGAATGAAACACTAAAGGACCTTTTTACCATGCATTAGGAGCAAAACCCAACACATGGTAGTGCAAAGGCCATGCACTGTTGGATGTGTGTCCGGCATGTCCTCTGAAGTTACTGCAGAGAAAACAGCCTTAGCTCTGCCACTGCCAATTCCAGACTTCGCTTATTCCATCTTGCTGCTCCATATGCCTGGAACAAATTACCTGAGTCTGTGTGTCGAGCTCCTTCTCTTCAAATCCATGCTAAAACCAACCTTTCTGAAGCTGCTTTTGGATCCTGATACTCCTAACTCTTTTGTCCACTACTTAAGTTTATCTTACCGCACTCTATTCCCCAGTTTTGCTATGTTTTTTGTCTTGATTAGATTGTAAGCTCTGATGACGAGGGACTGTGCCTTACATCTATATGTATAGCGCTGCGTACGCCTTGTAGCGCTATACAAATGATTAGTAGCAGTGTTAAGTGTAATAGCAAATACTGTAGCTCTGGTGTACTTGTGGAGGCATATCTTGCAAAGGACGTCCAAGTGCAATCTGGGAGCTCAAACACAGAATGTCTGAAAAAAGACAGGCACATACAAGTTCAGGCATCATTCCAGGAACATGAATGTGCCCGATATGGACATCTATGTAGATGTCTACATAGACATCCCCAGAATAGCACTTCCAAACAGGGATGTCTGATAGCCTAATGGTTAAAGTACTGTGTTAGGAGAAGGGTGATCAGGGGTCAAATCCCACCATGGTCCTTTGTGATCTTAGGCTAGTCACTTAATTCTCCATCTTCTCTACACCCTTTGGATGTTTTAAGGCCACAACCAGCACTTTCCTGATGCCTGTTTATACCTGGAGCAGGTCTAAACGTGGATGTTCCCATTTCTGAATTTGAACAGGGATGTTTAGGTTCATTGTGACTCTACCATACCCCCTATCTATTTGGACGTCCCCACACTGGAGTCATCTCTAAATGCCATTTGTAAAATGGCTCTAGAGACATCTCTGTGATTTTTGACGTCCATGTGCATGTCTTCGGATGTCCAAATCATGACTGACTTTTAAAGTAGCGCTCTCTGCCTCTTCCTTAAGTGGTGCTAAGTACATCCACATTAACTGCAAAACTGACAGTGCAATGTGCAGCCCACATCAACTCTCTACCCATAATCTGCCCAGTCCCCACACCATCGCTTGTGAAGCAGCTAGCACAGGTTTTTACCATCCTGGCTGTTTTTAAACACATGGTAACCATTACTGTGGGTCCATGCTAATAGTTGACATGCATTAAAATGCACATTAACTGCTTAGCACATATTAGTAAAACTACCAGGGCTGGTCCAAGGATTTCTGCCACCTTAATCAGACCCCCCCCTCCCCCTCACCATACTGCTGTTGCTGCTACTGCTATCTTGAGACTCGCAACGGCACGAAAGGGAGGAACTGCCATGCCCCCCCCCCCTCCCAGCATCCATTGTCTCACCTGGGGGGGGGGGGGGGAGTGTAGCATGGTGATTCCTTCCTTCCTTCCTTCCTGCAGTGAGCCTCAAGGCTGAAGCACATGTGCTCACTGCATGCCACTCTTGCCCCCCTCCGATGCAATTTCCTGTCAGAAGGGGCAGGAGTGGCATGCAGAGACTACACGTACATGTACTGCTGCTTTAAATCCCCTGGCAGTACTAAAGTGGCAGCTGTGCCATGCTTGAGAGAAGGAGGGAGGGATTGGCTCGCATGCTGCCCATTAGGGTCTGCTACCCTAGGTGTCTGCCTTGTTTGCTTAGTGGACGGGCCAGTCCTGAAAACAACTAACCTAATTCACCTTTGAATACAGTAGTACCTGAGAAACTCAAATCTATTATGTCCATATTGGAATGTGAAGAATTCTCCACCTATATTAGAGAGAAAATTAATTGTATTCATAAGAGAGGGGATACATCCTCTGTACCCATGTTATTCACTGGAGCAGAAATGCATTCTTAGGGGAAGGGGAGGAGCCAATTTTTAAGATGGCTGACCTGCTGTTCCACAGTTCCACTATATTTGAGCTGGATTTTTAGTTATTTAGTGAAGGCAATAAAAAAGGGAATGACTCGTATGTTTCCCATTATCCCTGCTTCTCTTTCTGGCCCTATTGTCAGCCAAATTGGAACTTCAGGCTCCCTTCTCCCCTCCTCTTCCTTAGTCACTCTTGTCCTAGCCTTAGTTATAAGTCGCTTAGACTACTGTAATGTTTTTCTTGCTAACCTCCCTAAATTTCAACTGCTACGTCTCCAGCGCATCCAAAATGCTGCTGCTCGTCTCATCACATTTTCACACCGCTATGATCATATCACCCCTATTCTTTTTCGCCTGCACTGGTTACCCCTCCGTTTTCGTTTTCAGTATAAGTTCCTTATTCTAATTCATCGCGTCCTTCACACCAACACTCCCCTGTATCTAGCAGACCGGATCTCGCTCCACACCCCCTATCGTCAGCTTCGTTCTCTCCACGCCAATCGCCTGTCCCTCCCCTCGCCGTAACAAGCACACCTTGAACTAACCCGGCATGCAGCTTTTTTCTTTTTAGGCCCAGTATTATGGAATGCATTACCACCGTTTCTCTCCGATTGGAACCCTCCTATTCTCAATTTAAAACACTACTCAAGACCCATCTGTTTCAGCAAGCCTTCCAACTTTCTCCCGATGGTCCTCCCTGATGTTTTCAGTTGATATGAGTTGCTGTTTGTTTGTATATTTGTCTTGTCTTGCACTTTGTTTACCCATCGGCTGTTTTGTCTTCCCCAATATGGGCCTATTACTCTTACTGTAATTTTTATGTTTTTAGTAACCTTATGCTTTTAAAATAGTGGCCCTTTTGTTTGTTTTGTTATGTTCTGTCCATTTTATCTGTCTATGCTTTTATACTTTTACTCTCCTATCCTGCTTTGGCGTTCCTTTTCCTTATTTTTACATTGCCAACCTTTTATTGTACACCTCTTTATATTTCGATGGAAAGCAGTTTATCAAATTTTAAATAAAGATAAAGATAAAGATAAGAAAATAGCATTTAAGTTACATTTCATTTGCTAAATATATTCATTTCTAGAGACTGCAGATTTAAAAACAGCGTTTCTTATTTAATTCCACTTTTTTACAATTTTTACAATGTCCTTTATGTAAGTCTTCCTAAAATATGCATGCATAAAATTCAAATAATTCTGAATTTCACAGCCCAAATAAGTGGAGGTGACAACTGAGGGATTGCTAGTTTGACTGGCAAACCCTTCACTGACATCATTATTTGGAGAGTAATTCTTATAGATATGTAAATTTACAGTCCATTTACAGTACTGAAGTATTTTAGTTATTGTGGTATATAAGTGAGCACTTACATGGATACATTACGTGGTCACAATTCTATAAGTATGTGCACAGAGCCAATCATGTCTACTTTGAATGTGGGCATGCATATGGGTGGAGCTTGGGTGAAATGCACAATTACACACATAATTTATAAAATATTGGTAAATGCACATGAGATACATGCCATCAGTTCCACCATCTCTTGAGTGGGTGCACGTGACCATGGCTTAAATTTACATGATTTAGCAGCCACACTAGTATTCTATAAAATCAAAGCCACACAGATTGTATAAAATGGGCAAGATTAATGCACATAAAAACATGCCACAGCTATGCAGCAGCTTATAAAATTACCTTCCTCCTGTGCAAAATTTAAAATCCTGTTGCTCTATTAAAAATTTAAATGGCATGGGTCCATCTTATTTGAAGGAATGGCTAGGATTTTATGTTCCAACAAGAGCATTATGTTCTGCCAATTATAGGGTTATTTTGACCCTATGGTTTTGAGAAATGAAGACTCAGAACACCTGAGTCCAAATCAGTAAATATCTCCTTTGTTCATCAGTGCGTTCAGTGGTGATTTTCATTATATTTTACACATAAGTGAGTCTAATGGCTGTCAAAACTTAGATTAGCAATATTCACATTTAGTAGGGTTAAGAATTAGAAAAATAACCCTATGCTATATAAAATATAAAATGATAGCATATCATTTAACTTTAACCTTGCACTTTTAGCAGCTTGACTCCTAGTGTGTCACCTGCTTAAGAAACCCGCCCTTGACCCCTCTGTTCTCTCTAACTGGCGTCCAGTTTCAAACCTTTGCTTCCTGTCTAAGTTACTGGAGCACTTTGTTTTTTACCAACTCTCCTCTCACCTGTCCTCTGTCAATTCCCTTCATCCCCGGCAGTCTGGTTTTTGTGAGTGTCATAGCACGGAATCTCTCCTTGCTCAATGAATTCCACATCGTCCATGAGCATGGAGACTTCACTCTTTTTGTCTCCCTGGACCTATCTTCTGCATTTGACCTTGTTGATCACTGTACCCTCCTCTCCCATTTGCTGGATTTCAGTGTCTCTGGGGTCCCCCTGCGTTGCTCTTGCTCCTTCCTGACAGCACACTCTTTCTCATTTTTTTCCTAATGATTTGACTTCCCCTGCCACTACCCTCTCCTGTGGTGTCCCTCGAGGCTTGGTTCTGTCTCCTCTCCTCTTTATCGTCTTTGCTGGATCCCCTATGCCTTCTGGTACAGCAGACAGGCATTTTGGCATATTCTTATGTGGATGACATTCGTCTGCTGTACTGCACAAGTTCCTTGTCACCCAATCTTTCTGCACTAGACTCCTGTCTGTGTTTAGTTAGTTTGTGGTTGGCATCTAACTTCCGTCATTTGAATCTGGTCAAAACATCGGCTATGTGGATTACCTCTGGATCCCTGCCCCCTTCTCTAGCTCTTTCCCTGGTTTCCTCCCCAATCTCACTGTCCCTCTCTCTCTCCGCTATTTGGGGGTCGTCCTTGACTCCGCTCTCTCCTTCTCTGACCATATTTCCTCCATTTCTCGTCGTTCTTTCTTTTTCTTCAGACAGATTTGTTCCATCCATCCCTTTCTTTCCTCTTCTGCTTTAGCTACACTTCTGCTCTCTCTTGTTACTTCCAGACTCGATTACTGCAATATTGTTTTGACTGGTCTTCCACTCTACCAATTGCATCGACTACAGTTGCTTCAGAACCTGCCGCTCATATTCTTACACACTCTTCATGTTTTGATCATGTCTCTCCCCTTCTTGCCCATCTGCATTGGCTACCTGTTCATTACCGTATACAATATAAACTGTTCACTATGACGCATAAGACCATTCACTCCTTGACTCCATGGTACTTGGCTGGCCTCCTTCATTTTCACCTTCCCCACTGACGTCTCTGCTCTGTCCACACTCAACGCTTTGCCCTTCCCTCTGTCACCCAGGCTCACCTCGAGCGCACTTGGGATGCCACCTTTTTCTGTGTGGGCCCCGTGGAACTCCCTAACTCCCCTCCTCCCTTCATGCTGAATCCTCATTCCCAAGGTTCAAGTCTGCTTTAAAAACATATCTTTTTCAGCATGCATTTAATGTGGCTTCCCCCTCGTAATCCTTCCCTCCATCTGTTCTCTTGTTTTATGTTGACTGATTTGATTGTCTCTCCTCTTCCTCTTTCTTTTCTTTTCTGTCCAGTTTCTCTGTCTATTACTTCTCTGTTCTATCAGTTATGGCATTCCTTTCCTTTTCTGGCAGTCCCTTTTATTGTAAAACGCTTAATACTCTGGCCTAGCAGTATATCAAGATACTTCATAAATAAATAAATAGTGGTAGTACCACAAGCCTACTGATAGGAGGCAACTGATGCCATTTTGAACCTATCAGTCTAAGGGTCAGAAACAACTCCTACCTCCTACTGCTAAACACCAAGGATTGTAGTAGTAGGTCTGGGAGATGCCTTCTACCAGGGAGGGTCAGAGGTGTTGGGAGGTGGGGCCTGGGACCAGAAAGACCAGGGTTCAAAATCTACTGGTACTCCTTTCTGGCCTTGGGCAAGTCACTTAACCCCTCACTGCCTCAGCTACAAATTTACATTAAAAGCTCTCTGGGGACATGGAAATACCTAATGTACCTGAATGTAAATCAGCTTGAACTACTTCTGGAAAGGCATGAGCTAAATACTAATAAATAAATAAAGATGTATTGACCACGAAAGAAGGATCTCCAGAATATTTGCCCACACTTTAGTGGCCCGCTGAGGAAAAATAATACAGTTTGTGGGGTTGATCGCACAAAATAAAGCAGAAATCCTCACAACGTACCACATTTTGAGCCCATAAACAGGGCTTTGCCTCAGGGTTTGTGGACTTGAAACGTAGTACGTTGTGAGGATTTCTGCTTTATTCACTAAGTTGGGCTTGCGTGAGCAGTGCTTTGTTTCTATGAGCTAAGTACCACATTTATGTGATTAAAAAGGGCATGCTTCCTTTGGGGAGAAGCTCCCTTTCTTCTTTGGTGGTGTTTCTGACAAAAAATATATTTTGTTCTAAGGATGGAGTAATAGAGAAAGAAGCGGCAGGTTTTAGATATCAGTTGGATGTGCATGGAGAAGGAGAGAGAGGAGTCAAAGATGACACAAAAGTTGCGAGCTGAAGAAACAGGAAGGAGTAGAGAGTTATCCACAGAGAATGAGAAAGGAGGAAGGGGAGAGGAGGGTTTAGGGGGAAAAATAAGCAGCTCAATTTTGGCCATGTTCAATTTCAAGTAGTGGTAAGACATCCAAGCAGCAATGTCACAAAGGCAGGCAGAGATCCTAGCCTGGATTGCTGGAGAGATTTCAGAAGTAGAGAGGTAGATTTGGGAGTCATCAACATAAAGATGGTACCGAAAGCCATGGGAAGAGATGAGTGCACCAAGGGACTTTGTATAGAGAGAGAAAAGGAATGGACTCAAAACAGATCCTTGAAGTATACCAACTGAGATTGGGATAGCAACAGAGGAGGATCCACCAGAACAGACACAAAAGGAGCGATGGGAGCAATAAAAAGAGAACCAGATTAGCACAGTGCCCTTAAAACTAAGCGAGGACAAGGTATTGAGGAAAAAATTGTAGTCAACAGTATTGAAAGCAGCAGAAAGGTCAAGAAGGATGAGGACTGAGTAAAAGCCCTTGGATTTTGCCAGGAACAAGTCACTGGAGACTTTGGCAAGATCCATTTCAGTAGAATGTAAAGGACGAAAGCAAGATTGTAAAGGATCCAGGACAGCTTGAGAGGAGAGAAAGTCAAGGCACTTCAAGTAGTTTAGAAATGAAGGGGAGGAGGGAGATGGGTTGATAGAAGGACAGGTAGGGTCTGGTGAGGTTTCTTGAAGACAGGAGTGACCACAGCATGCTTGAAGGCTGCAGGGACCATTGCAGTGGAGAGCAATAGGTTGAGAATATGTGAGATGGAAGAGAGAAAGGTGGATGAGATAGGGCTGAGGATACGTGTGGGAATAGGATCAGAGGAGCAGGTAGTGAGTTTGGAGGAGGAAAGAAGGTGTGTGGTTTCCTCCCAGAGATCATAGAAAAGGAGGAAAGGGTAGCAGAGGTGGGGGGGGGGGGGTTGTTGGGAGTGAAGAAGGGGAGGAGGGGAAGTAGCACACCTCAAGGGAAATTGGAGTGTGATCTTGTGGATTTTGTCATGGAAATAGCCAGGGTTTTGACAGAAAGGGAAGGAGGGGTTGGAGGTGGAGGCATCTTGAGGAGAGAGTTGAGAGTTGTAAAGAGACAGGGAGGGTCAGAGATAAGAGAGTTAGATGGACATAATAGTCTTGTTTGGCAAGTGCTACGGCTGACTGGAAAGAGACAAGCATGAATTTGAAGTGTAGAAAGTCTGCAACTGCATATGGTAATTTAAGGTCATCAGTTATCACTAGCAACATACTGTGACCCACAAGAATCAGAAAAGGTACTGCTACAGCCAGATATACACTCAGGGCCGGCCCGTCCATTGAGCGAGAATGTTTTTTGCACAGGGCCCCGCGTTTCAGGGGGCCCCACGCAAAGAACATTCTGATCTAAAAGTGAATTTTAAAATAAAAAAAAAAGCTGTCTGTTGCCGCAGCCGCGGCCGCCACAGCAGAATCGAGTGTGCCGCGGGGCCCCCCCTGCCTGGCAGAGCCTGCCCTCCCCTGCATCAGCTCCCTCTCCACAGTCACATGCACCGGCTTTCAGAGCGCGAGGGGAGAGTTTCTCCCTCGCGGCTCTGTTAAGCCCGCGGGCGCTGATGGGAAAGTTCCCATCAGCCCCCACAGGCTTAACAGAGCCGCGAAAGGGAAACTAGTCCCTTCACGCTCTGAAAGCCGGTGCGTGTGACTGCGGAGAGGGAGCTGATGCAGGGGAGGGCAGGCTCTGCTGGGCAGGGGGTGCCCCACGGCACACTCGATTCTGCCGCGGCGGCCGCAGCAGCAGACAGCTTTTTTTTTATTTTAAATTTTCCCTGGGCGGGGAAGGGGGTTAGGAGTGCTGAAGGGCTATGGGGGAGCTAAGTCTGGGTATGAGCTGATGGGGTTAGGACTGGAAGTGGGCTGATGGGGAGGTTAGGACTGGTAATGGGCTATGGAGGGCTTAAACTGAAAATTGGGTGATGGGGGGTTAGGACTGGAAATGGGCTGATGGGATTAGGACTGAGAGTGGGCTGATGGGGAGGTTAGGACTGGTAATGGGCTATGGGGGGGCTTAAACTGAAAATTGGGTGATGGGGGGGTTAGGACTGGAAATGGGCTGATTAGGACTGGGAGTGGGCTGATGGGGGCTTAGGACTGGTAATAGGCTATGGGGGGGCTAGGACTGGTAATGGGTTGGGAGGGTTGCTAGGACTGGAAATGGGCTGAGTGGGAGGGAAGGCTTGAACTGCAAATTGCTGATGGGGATGGGGGCTTGGAATGGAAATGGGCTGAGGGGAAGGGGGCTTGAACTACAAATAGATGATGGGGAGGGAAGCTTGGAATGGAAATGGGCTGAGTGGAAGGGGGCTTGAACTGCAAATAGCTGATGGGGACAGGGGCTTGGAATGGAAATGGGCTGAGGGGAAGGGGGGCTTGAACTGCAAATAGCTGATGGGGAGGGGGCTTGGAATGGAAATGGACTGAGTGGAAGGGGGCTTGAACTGCAAATAGCTGATGGGAAAGGGGGCTTGGAATGGAAATGGGCTCTTAGGGGAGGGAGCTAGGACAGGAAATGGGCTGATGGAGGGGCTAGGATAGGACTGGGAATTGGGTGTTGGGGGGAGCTAAGATTGGAATTGGGCTGTGGTGGGGGCTTGGATTGAAATGGACTCATGGAGGGGCTAGAACTGGAAGTAGGCTCATGGGGGGCTTGGATTGGAAATGGGCTGAGTGGAGGGGAGATAGGATTTGACATGGGCTGATGGTGGGGCTAGGAAAGGACTAGAAATGGGCTGATGGGAGGCTGGTATTGGAAATGAGCTGATGAAGGGACTCAGATAGGACTGGAAATGGATGGGGGAGCTAGGACTGGAAATGGGCTGATGGGGGGGCCAGGACTGGAAATGGGCTGATGCGGGGACTAGAAGGGAGCGGATACTGGGTGGGGCTGGAACTAGAAGGGAGCTGATGTTGGAGGAGATTAGAATGGGATGGGGAATGGGCTGGGAGAGTGAATTGGAGAGGGGAAAATATTTTGTGTGGGAGGGAAGAAAAATCTACAATTGGCCGGGTATTGGGAGAGTAAGTGGGGATTGAGGATAGAGGGGTAAAATTTGAGTGGATGAAATAGAAATGAGGAAAGAGCAAAAGGAGAAAGATTAGTATGTTAAAGCAGATGTAGAGAGAGAATGGAAAAAAACTAGAAGAGAGAAGAAAGGACAAATGGACAGCAGACGATGGAGAGTTAGCAGAAGACACAAATAAACCAGAAGAAAGTGGCTGGAACAATTGCAACTGAAAAAAAATGCACAAAAGGTACAAAGATATCTCTTTATTTTGAATTTATTAACTGGACTATATGTCAGCTCTGGGAAATGTGCATCATTAACGTCTGTGCTTTGTTTAGTACAAGAGGAAATTAATTTATAGTTTTATTTCTACATTGTTGTTGTACATTCCAAATTTGGCTTTTGGGGTTCCCAGTTTAATTATTGTCTTCCTGTTTTTAAATTGTGATTCCTTGTTTGGTGATGGTTTATGTTCTGCATGTGTAACTGTTTATGTAATTCCTATTTGACATTGCCACTTGTCTCTTTCCCCAGTAGGTCATGTATTGTTGTTCTCTGAACTGTATTGGTTTAATATTTGCAGTGTTGCCTTTTAATAGGTATGGTATGGTGCTTTATGAGTCCTGGTAGTGCTGTTAGGATACGGCGGGTTTGCTATGGGTTCTAAATGGGCAGTGTTTGTAGTAGTTCCTAATGTGCCTGGCGGTTGGCACTGGATTATAGTAATGTAGAAATCTTTTAGTCTTTCTTTATCCATACACTCATGAAGAGGCATGTTTACTAAAAGTTAGTGTATGGTAACATTATTTTTTTATTTTTATTTATTTATGCTTTTCTTTTATACCGCTTTTTCCAGAGATCAAAGGCGGTTTACACTTAACATATAATGAACATGGTTTTACATGGAACAGCGTTTTTCATAACTATGTACAATTAACTTTTCATGAACAATAACATGGAACAGTGTTTTTTTCATAACTATATTTATATATTTACTAGTGGTTAGGACAAGGTACTTCAGGCCGGAGGGTCGGGGGTTCAAGCCCCACCTGGCGACAGCAATCTCAGGCCGGAGGGACTGGGATTTCTAGTCCTATAGGCACTCCTTGTGGTCTTGGGCAAACCACTTAACCCTCCATTGCCCATGTTCCCTGTATGTATTAGTGTGTGTGTCTCATATCCCCTCGTGTTAAATGTATCCCCCAATTGACCGCTTTGATCCGGTGAAAAGCGGGATATAAATACAGCTAAAATAAATAAAAAAATATACAATTAACATTGGCTAGTAATGCTGTAACTATTTACATTAATCATTCATTATTAATCGTAGTTTGTAAGAGTTGCTTTTTTTCTTAAGTGTATTGAGGTTTGAGGCTCAATACACTTTGCAACATTATGCAAATAGTTATGCAAATGAGGTCACTTATGCAAATGAGGCCCGCACCGAGTCTCCGCACATGGCCCCGAACCCCCCTTGGGCCGCCCCTGTATACACTCACAGCCCAAGGGAGAAACCTGGCAGGGAAAGAGAGGTAGGGCAAGAGGCAAAAAACAAGGAAAAGGACGGCTACAGTGACTTACATATAAGAGGGTGCCAGTTGGAAGGAGGGGAGGAGTTCCCAGGGTAAACCTTTAGTGACATCACTTCCTCAGTAGCAGATGTGACAGAGGTACTATAGCTGAAGAGGAGCCTTGGGAGGGTGAAGTGGAATCTCTGCAACAGGTACAAAATCTATGGACTGTTCTATGCCTTTTTTTGTAAAAGCAATTGCAAAATGCTTTTTGCATGAGCCTGCTAATAGCTAAGATAGTTTGGGAGGGCAAGTGCAATGTAAAGCTTATAGGTAACTTACAAAGGGAGGTAGCTATCTTCTCTGCTGATTTTAAATACAGAGGGGCAGAGCAGTGGAAAGGCAGTTAAAGGGATTGTTTGCAAGTATGTAGCTGTTACAAAGACTACTTTTTGAACTGTAGAATTGTTGCAGAGTCTGCTTTAGGATTTGAGAAATTGTTCTAAAGTCTGACTCACCTGTATGGAGAAAACTGCCTGGGAGCAATTAGCCAGGTTGCAAACTCTAAACGGAGCAAAGTCTGCAGCCAAAACCTGGACTGGAAGTAGTACTTTCTACTGCCAAAGCCTGAGGAGCACAGCAAGCAGGGAATAGATTTCAAGAACTGAGTGAGTCAGTCTGTTTTATTATTATTGTTATTATTATTATTATTATGAATAACTGACATTCACTTTAGGGAATTATAGGCAGCTGCTACCTCTTTAAGAAGGGAAGAAAGTCCTTGAACTGGATTACACATTGAACTTTGGATATGGTGGAAGAGCTGTAAGTTAATTTAAAGGTAGACTGGTTGAACTAGCAAGAAGGAAAGGGAGAACTCCTAGAGAGCTATCTGAGGCTTTAAGGTGCCGATGTCTGCACTATATTAAAAGACAACTTTAAGTTTGTTTATGCTGTAAGCAAGAGGCTGGTATTCAGCTAGTCCAGCCTGTTTCCAGAACTTAAAGCCTTTGTTTGAACTATTAAAACTGTTTTGCCATTTAAATATTTTTGGTTGAGTCTCCTATGTAACTAGTGATCTTGCTTTGGAAGAATGTCTGCCCCGGCATTGACCCACTGGCACTTTTAGAGCACTCCCTACTGGTGACAATACAGAAAAAAGAATGTCAACAAATGCCCAGTGTGTAGCGGCAGCCAAGAAAGCAAATAGAATGCTAGATATCATAAGGAAAGGAATGGAGAACAAAACAAAGGATATTATAATGCCTCTGTATTGTTCCATGGTACTACCGCACCTTGAATATTGTGTGCAATTCTGGTTGCTGTATCTCAAAAAGGATATAGCGTTATTAGAAAAAGTATAGAGAAGAACCACCAAAATGGTAAAGGGGATGGAAGGCTTGTCAGACGGCTGCCTGGGTGAGAATGTTCACAGTCTTGGCAAGTGCATATATCAATATGATTTGCAAGGGATTGTGGAAAATGCAGTCCATTCACACCAGACACAGCTGCTCACAATAATTAGTTGTGCTTGAGTGTAAAGCCAATAAGATATTTATTTATGGGGTTATTTCTCCCAACACAGATATGCTTGGTAGCACATAAAACAGGATACTTGCTTTCAGTGTTAAACTTAGAAAAACAAAATCAGGAAAACAACAAATGAACTTGTCAGGCAATCAAAGCAAAAGAATAAAGACCTGGTTGGTAACAAACTGGTCTTTTCTGTAGGCTTTAGCTAATATTTTCTTAGCAGTGTTTCAAACAACAAGCAAAACCCATAAAGAAGGGAAAACGGTTCTTTTCAGGTTAACTTCTTATATCTTCACACATAGACTCAGAAGTGATTCCCTCAGAGCTCACAAGCAATTAGGTAAGGCTCAATTGCTAGCAGTTATCCAGCTGAAACCCCTTAGCTGGCTTGCTTTCTACTGCGTGGCCCAAAATCCTACTCAGGAGCTTTTCTGAGTAGATTAAAGAACAAGTTTGTATTTCTTTGTGATGGTTGCTGTACTTTGTAACAGTAAATTACCAAAGGAGTTTAGACAGAGAGCAATCCATGTATTCACAGCCTGTATCTAAGACTTATCCCCCTTCCTCAACAATCATCGGTTCAATATCATGGATTGGCACAGAGGAATTTCTCAATGGAGCACTTTCAGGAGAATACTTGTTTCCCTGCTGTCTTTCAAGGTTATAGCTAGGGCATAGATCAGTGTTCATACCTGAGCTTCCATTGCTGTTAGAGTTCCTCTCTAAATAGCCTGGCCAGTATGTAGTCCAGTTTTTATGTCCAGCCTTCCAATCCAGATCCCTGGACACTGGATCTCTCTTCACATACCTTCTGGCACGGGTCTTAGGGTCCCTTCCACGTGCAGCCGTCTCCCTCACAGGTACCGTCTGGAGATTCCTAGCTCTGCAGCACCATTCCTCTGGCTTTCCCCAGTCCAATGGTGTATGCTGGCCTTTTGAATGTCTCCCAGTATATGTACTGCTCTGGACTCCTTTAGACCTCCCAAATGCTTTTCTCTTCTTTCTTCCAAAGGGTTTCTTGCCCTTTCTGTCCGTCCGCTCTGGCTTCTGCTTCTGATGATCCTCCAGATGATGAAGATGTCCAAGATGAGGATATCCAAGCTGATCCTGAGGATGAGGATCTCCCAGATGAAACTGAGGATAATTCTCTGTAGAATAAACTCTACCTTTATTCTGCTTTGATGAGTGCTCCACCCTAGCACAGCGCAGCTGTGCTGAATCAGGCCCTGCCCTTTGAGATGAGTGCTTGGGGATTACCTCATAGCCCTCCTGATTGAACACACGTTTCCCCACTTCAGCTCCTCTAATGGCTGTTGGAAACCTGGTGCATTCTGGGACTGGTAGTCTTTTATGGGAAAATTCTGTTTTCTTATTTCTACCAGAACTGACAGGTTGCTTGTTCAGAGTCACTTCACCTTTTTTTATAGCTCCTTCCTGAGCTATGATAAGCTTCCTTATCACAGGCTTCTCCTATGAAGAGAGGCTACAAAGGTTAGGGATCTTCAACCTGGAAAAGAGACGGCTGAGGGGAGATATGATAGAGGTCTATAAATTAATGAATGGAGTGGAACGGGTAAATGTAGATCGATTGTTTACGCTATCAGAATATAGAAAGACTAGGGGACATGTAATGAAGCTACAGGGTAAACTATTTAAGACAAATAAGAGAAAATATTTTTTCACTCAACGTGTAATCAAACTCTGGAATTTGTTACCGTAGGATGTAGTAAGAGCTGTTAGTGTAGCTGGGTTTAAAAAAGGTTTGGACAAGTTCCTGGAGGAAAGGTCCATAAACCATTATTAAAAAGGGACCCAGGATAATCAATGCTTGACGCAGTACAAGCATTGTGGAACCTGTGTCTTTTGAGGATACTGCTAGGTACGTATGACCTAGATTGGCCACTGTTGGAAACAGGATACTGGGCTTGATGGACCTTGGTCTGACCCAGTATGGCATATCTTATGTTCTTATGTTCTTAAAATATGTGGCATTTTGGGGCATGTTTACTAAAGTACACTAATCAGTTAGTGCTGGATTTAGCATGCCATAACCATTGGCATGGACCCACACTAATAGCTACTGTGCATTAAAAACAGGCAGCCCTCTAAAAAATCCCACAATAGCTGTGTAGCATGTGGTAGGGCACAGGTTGCACATTGCAGTTAATGCATGGTAATTATTGCAATTAGTGAGAGATATAAAGTACTTAACACCTCTTCAAGAGGAGCTGTTGAATGCTCCCATGCCAATTTCAAATGAACTTAACATATGCTGACAAGCTTATCCATGTGGTAATTACTGGCTAACAGTAAGAACACAGGCTTTGCACTTACCACACATTAAGGGGCCCTTTCACTACTACTATTATTACTACAACTACCGAGTTAATGTGCATTTTAATACACATCAACTGGCAACTGGGAATACTAATATCAGGGCATGCCAGTGATTGCGTGTTAAAGTGCACAGTAATCGATCATTGCATGATGGTGTGGGGAATGGTCAAAGTGAGGGCATGGAGAGCATATTGCTGATGAGGGCAATTGCCACATACTCAATGGCAATTAGCATGAGTGCATTTAATGACATTTCCATGCGTTAAGTGCTGTGTGTTAGCATTGGTGATCATGCACTAAGTGCCAGGGACATGTCGGGCTTGCCCCTAACAGTGCAAAAGGGTACACGTACCACATCATGGGATTCCACTAAGCATGTGGCAAATGCACACCTATAGTTAAAGGGCCTCTAAACGTTGCTGTTAATGCACAAATGCAACATGCTCTTACTTTTAGTATCTTTCCCTTTTCCTTCCCATCCATATCCAGAATGGGTTACAATCCCAAGATTTAAATTGTATTATCCTTTGCATGACTCATTGGGTATCCATAAGGCTTTTGATCCTAGAAGGTTATAAATCACAAGTTTAGGTGTTTATTTTTAAGGCATTCAATGTTTTTGAAGGGAATTTTTTATAAAAGTGTTTCTCAGCATTTTCACCATACAAATAATACTCCTACTTGCATTTTATCAAGCATTTAAATGTCCTTATTAAAAATGAATAGCTGAATTCTTTCAGCATCGCCCAGACACAGTTCCCACAGTGCAGCCTCTGCATTTGCTTTACAATGTTTGGTAGCCAGTTGCACTATCAGCTTGGGAGGAAGCAGAGGGAGTTTGCTGACTGGTGATTTGAAGCCCCTTTCATGGTTGCCTGGAGGCAGTGATAGCAGCTGAAGGAGTTTGGCGCTGCTTGTAACACCCTTCCTTTTTCTACTCGTGGTGTTTCAAGAATGGGAGCTATGGGAGAGGATTGTTGGCAGCATTCAGCTGTCACCACTGGGAACAGGACATTTGGCTACTGCTTATGCTGCTTTCTCCAAAAATGCAGCCGGTGAGCAGCAGTTGGATGACTTCGCTCATGAGACAGGACTCGTTTCCTGGGTTTTTGGTTACAACTAGAAAATGAAGGTGCTGTTGAATAGATCATCTACTTCTTCTACACTTACAGAACTAAAGAAGGATGAACGCGGTTCCCTCTCAGAAAAGTTGTAACTGCCCTGTCATTTTCAGCCTTCTCTTTAAGTCTTTCCTTCAGTTCACTATAACCACCTTGGTGGGTGGTACATTAGCTACAATCCAGTAGGCTGCCATCTTCACACTGAGGACATCCATGGACCCGACTTCTAAAATGGGTTTTGAGACATCTCTGTACATTGGATGTCTCTATGCCTGTTTTCAGATGTCCAAAGAATGAATCGAGCTTCCAAAATAACCTCCGTAGTCAGTATAATGGAAATATGGTTAACTGGAGAAGACAGACCTAGGTTCCCTGGAGTATAACATTTTTACTTGTCCGAGGATTTAAAAAAAGGGGGGAGAGCTCTATGTTTATTTATACTGTAGATTGGTTGGAATTTATTTGAAACAACTGCACAGTAGATAGTTTGGAATGTATATCAATCGACATTCAATCAAATTCCATTAATGATCAAATTGGTCTTCTACTATCTTATTTAGCACCTGAGAAAACAAAGAAGGCAGTGAAAAATTTACAATGTTTAGATTTAAAGGAGTCTTAGGGGCATGTTAACCTTTTGTAAACACACGTTAAGTGCTGCTATGGCCCATAAACATGAATGGGCAGTGGCATCACTTAATGCATGTTAATCTTTAGTAAACATGCCCCTTAGTTTCAGATTATGTTAATGTTCATTTTGATTGAGGAAAGTGATGCATATGCAAATTCTCTTAAGATTGTTATGTAAGATTTGGATCTAAAATTGATAAATCATGAACCTATTCATGTGGACATTATTCAGTGGTAGCAGTCAGTGCTTTTAAATGCCTGGCTCCTGCTGCTTTAATAGGCTCTGGCACTGAATATCCAGGTGCAGCCTGGCACTCATGCTGAATCTCCAGTTTTTCCAGGGAGCACTGTTGCTATCTGGTTACCTGGCTTTACAAAATATGAGAGTAAGCAGCAGAAATGATGCCTTAAGTTAAACCATTAGGGGTGGAGGAGTGGCCTAGTGGTTGGGGCAAGGTACTTCAGGCCAGAAGGTCAGGGGTCCAAATCCCACTAGAGGACAGCAACCTTGGGCCAGAAGGACTGGGGTTTCTAGTCCCACAGGTGCTCCTTGTGGTCTTGGGCAAGCCACCTAACCCTCCATAGCCCATGTTCCCTGTAAAATAGTTATCTCCAAGTTATAATGCCATGTTCAATGTAATTTCAGTTTGTTCAATGTAAACCACACTGATGCAGAATAGCACAGTATATAAGAAATGTAAATAAATTCATACTAGCTCTAGAACTGGTGTAAATGCCATACCTACACTTTTTTCAATATCATTCTTAAATTTATAGTGCTGTATAATCAATACATATCTGTGCACACCATATACATACATTAATAACTGAAATAGCCCCAGTGAGGTATAAGGTGGGATGGTATAACAGAAATGTAAATATCTGGAAAGTGTTAAAAATGCACAAGAAACATTTTTTTTCATAGGAAAAGAAGTTGTAGAACTCAGGATAGGGGTAGAACCAGAAGCAATGATAGGAAATATTTTTTCAAAGAAAGAGTTGTGGATGCCTGGAATACAACTCCCTCCCCATCCCATGAGGTGGTGGAGAGAAAAACAGTAATAGATTTTCAAAAAATGTGATATTAACAGGATCCATAGCTCCAAGAAGATGGTCTCCAGTCACTGGAGTTACCTGAATCAAGCCACGGTTATACCCCGCTGCTGTATTGCTCTGACTGCATTGTGCTTCCATTAAGGTATGAGGTAACCTGCATGGGGCAGCCATTACGGCAGTACAAAAGCATCAGGCTTCCAGGAAAGTGGGGAGCTTTGTATGGATGGACCATGGTTGAAACCCAACTTCAATGAGCATGGAGAGGCCAGAATTGTATTTATTTTTCACTAACTTTTTGTGGATGTGGTATTTATTACAGAATTTAATCTGACATAGACTGGGGCTTGGGTGTTTGCTTAAACACTGGTCTTGTGAGAAGCAAAGCTGAAGATGGCATTGCCCGAAAACGAAAGAGAATTGGATTTAGCTCATACCTTCTCTCAGGAGTTCAAGATGAGTTACATTCAGATATTTTCCTGTCCCCAGAGGGCTTACAAGCTAAGTTTCTATCTGCGGAGGGTAAGTGACCTGCCCAAGATCAGGAGGAGCAACAGTGCGATTAGAACCTGGATTCCCTGGGTCTCAGACCACTGCTCTAAAAGCCAGTGAAGGTGGAGCCTATTATAACTGATTCTGGGCATGTTTGGGACAGATTTGGAGGCTAGTAGTAGGGAAATGATTAAGGGGTTGGGTAAAAGAGAAAGGGCAAGGGTTGCATCTGGGAATTTATATACAGTGGGGGTTATTTTAGAAGCCCTATTCATGTTTTGGACATCTAAAAATGGGTACACAGACATACAATTTACAAACAAATTCCTGAAGCCATTTTAGAAAAACTGGGTACATCTCTATAACAAGGACATCCAAGTAGTGGCCTGGGTGAAGCAATGAAGATGAACATTGCAGTATAATTCCAGAATAGCACAAACACGTCTGGACCTGGTTGTTGAGGTGTCCATTCCTCACCTGCTCCTGACCATGATCAAGGAGCAAAAAATTGCTTGCTTCATGGAAGCAAAACTACTGGGGGAAGAGCACAATGCACTGTCATTGTCCCTGTTTCCTGGGCAAAGAAACCTACAAACCCCAAACATATTATTAACCCTCCACCACACATTTGAGTGTCTGCAAATTCGGTGAACGTGGACGTCCCTCTTCTGGGAAACACTGGCAAGAATGTCCAAGAAGTCGTTTCTGTGGCAATCCATTTGGGGGATGTCCATGTTTCTAAAACTGGGCTGAAAGGTAAAGGTTCCCAGGGTTTTGCCCTGGATGTCCTTTCTAAAATGCCACTTCATCTACCCAATATGGGCATCTGAATGAGGCAGACTGGATGGGCCATTTTGATCTTCATTCACTATGCTTCCATATTAGAATATGCAATTTAACAACCAATTTAATATCTTTGTGGTCTTAGTTAAAATGTCCTCCCCAAATATTCCTATCCAAATATTGTTATACTACGTAACCTCATAAAGTGATGTTCAGCATATATTACATATTTAGATGATGAATTTCATTATGGTTTATTAAATAAATTCCACAGCAGAGAATTTCACAGAAGAAAAAATTGCATTCCCTCAATCCCAAGGCAATTAAAGCCAACAAAACTCATTTGGTAAAGCGTGCTCAGATTCTCAATTAATAATGAATTATTTAATTGTTTCTATAATTTAATATTAACTTAGCACCATAATGGCAGTGCCATCTTTCAGATCTCCGGGGATTTGTTACATTTATTACTAAATGTTTAATTTTGTATGGAAACAGGTTAATTGAAACAAGGTCAAAAGAACTGATTTTGCTGAATATTACAGAACCCTGTCAATAAAAAAAAGAGAGGTCAACAGCATTCAGAAAGTAGTTAATAGTTCACATCTGTGATTATTCAATATATTTCTAAGTAGTACCTTTGAAGAATACAGCAGAAATGTTAGGATCAGCTTGTTCCCCATAAATATGAGAAGATGTTAAGAGTTATATGTTAAAAATGTTCTTCAATTATTCTCTGTAAATAATAGTCTGCCATGCTATTATTAATGTTTTTGTTACCTGTAAACCGCCACTGATCTCTGGAAGTGGCGGTATAGAAAAAATGTATAAATAAATAAATAAAATGATAAGATTCTAACTAAATGGATAGAAACAGTTAATTGGGGAAAGGTATATATTAAGCCTACTGAAATGAGTAAGATGGTCAGCTGAATATACATGTATGACTAGACAAATAATATGCATATAGCCTAGGGGATAACTTAACAAGGCTGCGAGGACCTTTAGGTGCCTAACTGGGAGTTATTTCAGTCATTAACTGCTGCTCAGCTACCACTGCTGTCAGTCGAAGCTCCCTCCGATCGGGGTAGAGCGCCTGAGTAGGAAATCCTCCTGCTCAGAGGCTCCTGCCCAGTTGGGGCAGTGGGAGCAAATATAAAAGCAGTGGCACATCAAGCAGGGGCAGCCGCTGCTCAGCCACCACCGCCGGCAGTCAAAGCTCCCCCCGATCGGGGTAGAGCACCTGAGCGGGAAATCCTCACGTTCAGAGGCTCCTGCCCAATTGGGGCAGTGGGAGCAACTATAAAAGCAGTGGCACAGCAGGGTGCACCTGCGCCTGGCAGGCCCGCGCGCAGTCACAGAAGCAACCACAGCCTACTGCTGCAACAAAACCACCAGCAGCAGATGGCCACAGCCAACAAAAGCAACGAAAACCAACACCAGCAGAACAAAGTAAATGCAGCCATCCACTAAAGTCTGATGGAGTAAAAATGTACACAAACCTGATACTGCCCATCAGCCTCCTCCTCACACAACTCCTGCCACCTCAAGCAACCAACCACAACCTACTAACAAGCACTCCATGGCATCCAGCACTGCTCTACACACACCCCCAGTATACACACTGGAACACACACAAAACACCCAAACACAAGAGGCAAAACAGGCACAAGACCAACACGCATACAAACCCAAACGAAACACAGAGACCACTAAACACCCCAGCTACAATCACAATAGAGCTTATCAATGCCAGATCCATACGAAACAAAATTAACACAATAGCAGACCACATAGAAGATCAGCAACCTGACATACTGTGCATCACAGAAACATGGCTCTCCCCCCACCAATAACGTACTACTTAATCAATTAGTACTATTCACCTACTCAGCATTCAACTGCCCATGTGCACAACAGAGAGGAGGAGGGGTCTTGATCATCGCAAGGAACAGCCTAAGATTAAAGTCACGAAGGGCCTCAAACACAAAACAATGCAACACCATCACCATGGAAAACAAACGGATGGCCCTATGCCTCACCTACAGAGCCCCGAATGCGCTGCCAGATGAACTAGCCTCCACTCTGGAAGAGGTCTGCGCCGTCAACACAAATCACAAACCCCTGCTACTATTATGAGACTTCAACCTAAAATCTACCAACCCAAAGGATGCAGAAGCTTTTCTACGAGCCATGGAATCCTTACAATACACCCAACTGATCAATACCCCAACACACAGACACGGATCATCACCAGACCTCATATTTGCACCCAACTTTCTAATGGACAGTGGTAACATATCAACACCCAATGTCACACTTGTACCGTGGTCAGACCATCACATAATCAAAATAAAGTTTATGCCACAAGGGCGAAACCACGACGAGAACCTGGACAACCCACCAGCACAAAGACGATTTAAAAGCTTCGACAGGGACCAATTTCTACAGGACACTCTACCCCACCTGAACACGGAAGCAGAGGATCTAGATGAACAAATCAGAAAATGGAACAGCATCATCAATACCGCTGCCAAAGCCACTGAATACAGACCCAAAAAAACTTGCCGCACCAAAGCACATCACACACCCTGGTACACAAAAGTCATACGGAACGAGAAGAGGGAACTCAGGAAGTTATAACGGCATTGGAGATACACCAAGTCTCCCAAAACTCAGGCACTATACTTAACAAAACAAAAAGAATACAACGAACTCGTCAACCAAATGAACAAATAATACCACACTAACATCATACTCAAATCAAACAACAAACCGAGAGAGCTCTTCAAAATTGTGAAAACCCTCACCAAGGAACAGAAAACAGAGAGAGAAGTGCAAATAGACCCACAAGCATTTGCAGACCACATCCAAGAAAAATTCCATTCAGCTTCACAACGGAAAACAGACACAAGCACCAAACCAACCACCCCCTCAAGAAAAACTTGGGACGAATTCAGCACCCCATCCACACTGCAGCTCTCACACATCACCGCACTCAATACCAGCATGGCCCCAACAGACCCATGCCCAGTTACATGGATTAAGGCGACAAAGTCAAACTTCATCCACACCATACACAACATGGTGAACAGTTCACTAATCCAAGGAATCATGCCAGACCAGCTAAAACTCACCACTATAAGACCAATCCCAAAGAAATCACAACTCGACAAGAACAACCCAGCAGCCTACAGACCTATCTCAAGCATCCCTCTACTGGCTAAGATTATTGAGAAAGAGATACAACATCAGCTACAAGACCACATCGACAGCCATGCACAACTGGACCTCAACCAACACGGTTTTCGCCCCAACCACGGAGTCGAAACACTCCTATTATACCTATTTAATGACATACTGCACCTCATAGACAACAGCAAGAACGGAATACTCATGATCTTCATTGACATTTCATCAGCATTTGACACAGTGGACCACGGAACTCTGCTAGCAAGACTACAGAACATCGGATTACACGGAACCACACTGAGGTGGTTCCACTCCTACCTAATGGACAGACAGATACAGGTCAAAATCGGCCCCCACACATCCCGACCTATAAAGGTCATGCAAGGTGTACCTCAAGGATCCGCCCTATCATCACTATTATTTAACCTCTACATCCAGCCAATATGCAGCATCATAAAAGAATACAGGATAAAATACACAATCTATGCGGACAACATAATGATATACACACCAATCACCCTCGACAACCCAGACTACACCAAGATAACAGAATGTCTCATGCACATGAACAGCTGGTTTCAAAACAACAACCTGACCATAAACTACAGCAAGACTGAGGCACTAATCATCACACAAAACTCCAACTTCATCCCTCCTCGCAACATCAAGTAAAACCATACCCATACAACCAGAAGTGAAATACCTCGGAGTGACCCTGGACAAAGAACTGAACCTTCAGACCCACATCAACAGAACCACCAAAAATGCATACCACAGGATGAGACTAGTCCAATGCCTCAAGCCCCTCCTCTCTCAAGAATACTTCCGCACAGTCTGTCAGGCACTAATAACCCCAATCCTAGACTTCTGCAACCCAATCTATCTTGGCCTAACAAAACAGACACTCAGGCCACTACAATTGGCGCAAAACACAGCAGCACGCATAATATCTGGTACCTCAAGACAAGAACACATCACACCCACTCTAAAAGATCTCCACTGGCTACCAATCAGATCCCGCATCAGATACAAGACAGTCATGAACATATTCAAAATCAAACAGTCTTCAGCTTTCAGCCTAAACCAACTCATACAACCCGACAACAGCACAAGACCGAGGAGGAGAGGCACATCCAACCATGTCAACACACCAAGAGACATCACCAAGGTATGCAAGAACACTGAAAAATGAGCCCTATCAAAGGTGACACCAACAATCTGGAACACCCTCCCTGATGAACTACGATCAACAACAGACATTAAGGTCTTTAGGAAACTGCTAAAGACGACCCTCTTCTTAGAGTACTACGGTGACATCACTTAAACTATGCAACAGACAATACCCCAGCTCTACCACCCTCCCCTCACGATAAGATCATAGTATTGAAGTAAAGTCCTGATGTACATAGTATTGTAAATAGCGCACATTCTAAATAGCTCACCAAGAATCAACCACCATCTACACATACATACACTCACTGCTCAATGCATGCGCACACTAGACAAAGTATTTTGTTGATTGTTTGCTGTGTAGACCGCCTTGATTGTAGGAAAAGGTGGCATAGAAATCCGTTTAAATAAATAAAAATTAATTAACATGCATATATGGCCACATATGCTGTTAATGACTTCATAAAATATTGACCAGCGTAAATATACATGCATTGCTTGATGGCACGTTTTTTCTAGTGGACATGCACATGGGAGGAGTTTGGAAAGAAAGCACAAGTGCATGCGTTGATTCTAAAATATTTTAATTATGCACGCTCTTGTAAAGGCCTAGAGATAGGGCTGGTTTAAATGTTTGCGCCTTAATTCAAAGGCACAATTTCTGCTGCAGGTTAATATTTTATAGAGAAGTAGACATCTACTTGTTTTTATAAAATAAAAACTTAATAAAGACTCCTTAAAGGGTGCTTTAGTTAAGGATTCCCTGATAAAATCACCCTTTATATGTTCTACCTGCTATTTATGTGTTTAACTTAAATGCATAAAGTTATACAGATAGCAGCTGGATTTCACTGCTCTCCGTACAACTTTAAACTATGCTCTCTGTAGCAGGAAAGTAAAATGCTGGCCAGCATTGGATGTGGACTGTTGCATGAACGAAACAAGATAAATTTGATTGCACTATTTCCAATATTATTTCACTGAAATAGTTCATATGGGAGGATTTTTATGCAGATGACTACAACAATATTAGCACTGATGTGAATGGCTTGTAGCAGTACAAGAGAAGTTTTTCCTCCCAATGTGAATGCATGCTGCACACTTTGAGGAAATGTTCTAAATATATATATTTATTTTAGATTTGTAGTAATAAAGCAGTTTAAATATTGATTCCTCATAACTTCAGCTTTGAATGTTATGAAATACATGCATATGAACCAAATTTGACCAGCCCATACACCCAAACTTACATCTATCTGACTTATAATGGGCTTTTTTTTATGCAGGAGCCTTTAAGCATGGTATTTCATAAAAGGCACATAGAAGGAATTGTTAACTTTCTAAAATAGATGCAACATATGCGCCTATGTGCCTTCTCTGCTTAGCTGCCCTGTTATAAAACTACCCTCAAAACATTGGCCATATAAGTCATTATCACATTAGTGCTGGTAATTAAAAAAATAGTATTGATGCATTTAACACTAGTCTGTATATGTAGATGACATTTAGCTCATGACTGCAACCATATCAGATGATCCACAGCTTCTCATCAACCTAAACAAATGTCTGGAAGTGGTAGCCACCTGGCTCCATCATCCATCATTATTCCCAGTTCCCTGAAATCAGAGAAAATCTGGTTCTGCAGATAGACCCCCTCCCCCTTTTGCTGCTCCATCAATCTCAGGAGTCCCCAGAGCTGGCCAGACAACCAGACAAACTAGGCGGACACCTAGGACAGCAGCTTCTTGGGGGTGGGGAGCAAAACACAGGGCATTCAAAGCTAAACAGTCGATTCTGACAGCCAGGGTGGAGCATAAGGCTTAAGCTTTGCCTAGGGCGCCAACAGGGCCGGCCCGTCCATTGAGCAAGAATGTTTTTTGCACAGGGCCCCGCGTTTCAGGGGGCCCCGCGCAAAAAACATTCTACATTAGCAAAAGCAGACTAAAAAAAAAAACCAGCTGCTGCTGCCGCTGCCGCCGTGGCAGCGGCAGAATCAAATGTCCCGCCGCGGGGCCCCGCCTGCCCGGCAGAGTCTCCCTTCACCATCAGCTCCAGAGTCCCTCCAAATGCGTGGGCTTTCAGAGCCGCGAGAGCTTCTCTGACCTCTCGTGGCTTTGTTAATCCCGCCGGGGCTGATGGGAAATCCCATCAGCCCCGGCGAGATTAACAGAGCCGCGAGAAGAAATGGGCTGAGTGAGGGGGGCTAGGACAGAAAATGGGCTGATAGAGGGCTAGGATAGGACTGGAAATGGGCTGTTGGGGGGGGCTGGGATTGGAAATGAGCTGATGGGGGAGCTAGGACTGGAAATGGTGCTGATGGTGGGGCTAGGATAGGACTGGAAATGGGCTATTGGGGGGGCTGGGATTGGAAATGAGCTGATGGAGGGACTCGGATGGGGGAGCTAGGACTGGAAATGGGCTGATGCGGGGACTAGAAGGGAGCGGATGCTGGGTGGGGCTGGAACTAGAAGGGAGCTGATGTTGCGGGAGGATTATAATGGGATGGAGTTGGGAGAGTGAAATGGAGAGGGAAAAATATTTTGTGTGGGAGGGAAGACAAATCTACAATTGGCCGGATATTGGGAGAGTAAGTGGGGATTGAGGATGGCGGGGTAAAATTTGAGTGGATGAATTAGGAATGAGGAAAGAGCAAAAGGAGAGAGATTAGTATTTTAAAGCAGATGTAGAGAGAGAATGGAAAAAAACTAGAAGAGTGAAGAAAGGACAACTGGATAGCAGACGATGGAGAGTTAGCAGAAGACACGAAGAAACCAGAAGAAAGTGGCTGGAGCAATTGCAACTGAAAAAAAATGCACAAAAGGTAGAAAAATATCTCTGTATTGAATTTATTAACTGAAATATGCCAACTCTGGGAAATGTGCATCATTAATGTCTGCGCTTTGTTTAGTACAAAAGGAAATTAATTTATAGTTTTATTTCTACAGTGTTGTTGGGCTTTTGGAGTTTCCAGTTTAATTATTGTCTTCCTGTTTCTACATTGTGATTTCTTGTTTGGTGACGGTCTATGTTCTGCACGTGTAACTGAGCTGAGGTATTCTGCTTATGTAATTCCTATTTGACATTGCCACTTGTTCTCTTTCCCCAGTAGGTCATGTATTGTTGTTCTCTGAAATGTATTGGTTTAATATTTGTAGTGTTGCCTTTTGATATGTAGGGTCTTGTGCTTTGTGAGTCCTGGTAGTGCTGTTATGATATGGTGGGTTTGCTATGGGTTCTAAATGGGCAGTGTTTGTAGTACTTCCTAATGTGCTTGGCAGTTGGCACTGGATTATAGTAATGTAGAAATCTTTTAGTCTTTCTTTATCCATACACTCATTAAGAGGCATGTTTACTAAAAGTTAGTGTATGGTAACATTATGCAAATATTTATACAAATGAGGCCCTTATGCAAATGAGGCCCCACATCGAGTCTCTGCACATGGCCCCGCACCCCCCTTGGGCTGCCCCTGGGCGCCAATACTTTGAACCAATTTTGGGGCCGGCCCTGAGAGTCCCGATATCAATCAAGAATTTCATTTGCACATGTTTTCCTTCTTATAAGAACATAAGAACATAAGATATGCCATACTGGGTCAGACCAAGGTCCATCAAGCCCAGTATCCTGTTTCCAACAGTGGCCAATCTATGTCATACATACCTAGCAGTTTCCCCAAAAAACACAGCTTCCACAATGCTTGTATTGGGTCAAGCATTGATATCCTGGGTCTCTTCTTAATAATGGTTTATGGACCTTTCCTCCAGGAACTTGTCCAAACCAATTTTAAACCCAGCTACACAACAGCCTTTACTACATCCTACAGTAACAAATTCAAGTGTTTGATTACACGTTGAGTGAAAAAATATTTTCTTTTATTAGTCTTAAATAGTTTACCCTGTAGCTTCATTGCATGTCCCCTAGTCTTTCTATATTCTGATAACATAAACAATCAATCTATGTTTACCCATTCCACTCCGTCCATTCATTTATAGGCTTCTATCATATCTCCCCTGAGCCGTCTCTTTTCCAGGTTAGAGCCCTAACCTTTTTAGCCTTTCTTCATAGGGGTATCCTTCCATCCCCTTTAGCATTTTTGGCTCTTCTCTGAATCTTTTCTAATAACGCTATATCCTTTTTAAGATACAGCGACCAGAATTGCACACAATATTCAAGGTGCGGTCTCACCATGGAACGATATAGAGGCATTATAATATCCTTTGTTTTATTTTCCATTCCTTTTCTTATGATACCTAGCATTGAGTCTTGAAGGACTAGAAAAGGGGACTGTTACTTCTGCAGAGAGATCTGCAATTGTGAGTATATACTTCTGGGAATTTTATGAAAGGAATTCTTTCTATTAAAGCTAATTAATCTCTGAACCCACTATTTATTGTTAAATCAGTCAGGGCCTAGTAGCAGCAGTTTAAGTTTAAATTTAAAACACAGAAGAGAACTTTCTGGTTACATTTCTTACACTGCAAAGAGCTTGTAGTTTAAATTTAATAGTCACTCAGGGCCTAGCATCAGCAAAGTGCTTTTAGTTTAAATTTAAAACACAGAAGAGAGCTTTCTGCTTAAATTTAGAACCCAGCAGAGAGTTTGTAGTTTAAATTTCATAATAAGTTAGAGCCTATCAGCAGCAAAGAGCTATAATTTAAATCAAATCAGAATATAGCTTACGTCAGCAGCACAGAACAGGGTACTGTTTAGCAGGTCTCTTTTAATAAGTGTTATTTCCCTCCCTCCCCACACCCACCCACCCCTGGGATAATTGTAGCTTTATAGGTACTTACACATCTTAAAAGACAGGAGGTGTTCTCAGGTGAAGCTCATTACCCAAATCAGTCATACACTTAGGACCTGAGATGAATTAAGCTTCAGATGAACAAGGTATATTAAACATATTAGGTACAGTTTTATTAGTATAAATATCCATAGCAACCCTTAGTAAGTAAAGAACTTAAAGACCTAAACAAAAACTTAAAACTAAGATGCAGACAGCAGTCCAGCAGCGAGATGGGGGCTTTCCAGTCTTTTGCATTGAGTGTCACATGTATGATTTTCTCCCAGTTGGTGAGAGGTCTTACGTGTGCACTAGGTGCAAGGAGCTCTTTGCTCTCAGGGAATGAGTCCGTTCTCTAGAGGCTAGAGTAACAGACTTGGAAAACATAAGAAAGACAGAGAGGTACATAGACGAGACCTACAGGCATATAGTCCTGAAGTCCCACCTCCAGTCTGGCAGCATCCCTGTTGCCATGGAGGAGAGAGGTCACGTGACAGGAGAGCATCACCCTAGTGTGGCAGGAAGTGATCCTGTAACTAGGACCTGTCCTCCAGGTTGATGTAAAACCCTCTTGCACCAAGGAAGTTTCTCCAGGGCCATGTGCCCATGAGGGAAGGGTCAGGACAGCCGTTATAGTTGGTGATTCGATCATTAGGCATGTAGATAGCTGTGTGGCTGGTGGACATGAGGATTGCCTGGTAACATGCCTGCCTGGTGCGAAGGTAGCGGACCTAGATAAGGTTTTAGATAGTGCTGGAGAGGAGTCTGCTGTCTTGGTACATGTCGGTACCAATGACATAGGAAAATGTGGTAGGTAGGTTCTGGAGGCTAAATTTAGGCTTTTAAGTAGGAAGTTGAAATCCAGAACTTCCAGGGTAGCATTCTCCAAAATGCTTCCCGTTCCACGCGCAGGACCCAAAAGGCAGGCAGAACTCCGGAGTCTAAATGCATGGATGAGACAATGGTGCAGAGATGAGGGTTTTGAATTTGTTAGGAACTGTGGAACATTCTGGGGAAAGGAGGGGCTTTTCCGAAGGGATGGGCTTCACCTTAACCGGAGTGGAACCAGGCTGCTGGCATTAACCTTTAAAAAGGAGATAGAGCAGCTTTTAAACTAGATAATAGGGGAAAGCCGACAGTCGCCCAAGAGCGGATGGTTCGGAAGAATGTATCCTTGAAGAATACTACCAAAAGCAGAGAGGTTCCAAAAAAGAGTAAAGTAGCCCAAATGCCCTCGAGTATGAAGTAGACAGAGCCTAAAGATCCCAAATTACCCATGTCTACCAATAGCCAAATTAATATGAATAAAACACAGTCTCTAAAATGCTTGTATGCAAATGCTAGAAGTCTAAAAAATAAGATGGGAGAGTTAGAATATATAGCACTAAATGAGAGGTTATATATGATTGGAATATCAGAGATATGGTGGAAGGAGGATAACCAGTGGGACACTGTGATACCTGGGTACAAACTATATCGTAATGATAGAGCTGATCAAATTGGTGGAGGGGTTGCGCTCTATGTTAGAGAGGGCATTGAGTCAGAAAGGATTAAAGTTTTGCAGGAAACAAAATTTGCTGTATAATCTCTATGGATTGAAATTCCATGTAAAAAGGGGAAGGAGATGGCAGTGGGGGTGTACTATCGACCAACTGGCTATAATGAACAAATGGATGATGAAATGCTCAAAGAAATCAAGGAAGCTAACAAATGTTACAGCGCAGTAATAATAATGGGTGATTTCAATTACCCCGGTATTGAATGGGTCAGTGTTATGGCAGGACATGCTAGGGAGATAAAGTTCCTAGATGAAATAAATGACTGCTTCTTGGAGCAGCTGGTTCAAAACCGAATATTTTCAGAGGGGAAGCAGTATTAGACCTAGTCCTTATGGGGGGCGGAGCTAGCCACTGAACAGAATGGACGCCTGAATTTTTGCTCCCGTTGCTGCCCAAGAATCCTGAACATATCCCGGTATTAAATTGAAGTTTGTACCCCCTACCTACATCAATAACACCGAAATATAGCTGGATGGCATCCCTGAAGCCTGCCCGGCTGGAATTTCCGCAGGGATCCAGCTCAGCAGCGAAACGATCCAAACCCGAAGTGGGTTTCCCACAGAAAATGGCCGCGGGAGAGAAAGAGGGAGTGACTGCCTGTGGCCTACGTGAAGTGCTACAGGAATTGAAATGCGTTAAAGAAATGATCGCAGCCAATTCTAGTTCACTGAACATGATTCAAGAAGACTTACTGGAGGTAAAAGAGAAACTCCTCACCATCACCACTCGACTTAGTGCAGTTGAATTACAAACCCAGAAGCATGGCGTTGCATTAGAACAGCTGGGCCCTTTGGTCAAACGAGTCCGGCACATAGAAAGTCAGATTGAAGATCAAAACAACCATGCCCGTAGAAATAATATCCGCCTTGTTGGAGTCCCTGAAGGCGCTGAAGGCACCGATCCGATTGGATTTCTGGAAAAAACCATACCGGAGATGCTGCAGCTTGTCTTTGCAAGGCCTTTTGAACTAGAACGGGCCCATCGAATCCCAACACACAAAGCTGAAAACCCACGATACCCACGCCCACTCATAATGAAGGTACTGAGATACCCACAGGTCCTGCAGATCTTTCAAGCTGCACGGAAAGCCGGATCACTGCAAATCCAGGGACACAAAGTGGCACTCTATCCAGATTTGAGCAAGCAAACGGTAGATCGGAGAAAAGCGTTGCTGGCCTGTAGACCCATGCTACAAAGTGCACAGGCAAGATACGGGCTATACTACCCAGGAACCATGCGGGTCATGCTGCATAATGAAACGAGGAATTTTGTTGAAGCTGAAAAACTGAAAACTTTCCTACAAGAAAAATGCGGTATGGAAACCTGAGGTCAATATGCTGATCTCTCACACAGTGTGGAGAACTCAGCATATACTCAGGGGGTGCGGCCGTGCGTTCTCACAAATTTTAGAACGCCTTAAGCCTTGTTAAACACCTCATTGACTGTATTGCTGTTGTTCTAAATAGTTTTAATTAACCAGATATTTCTGCTTGAAATGTAGGGGTGGCAACGGGAGGTCGGGGTTGGTTACTGTTTCAGTGGATTGTGTTCACCTTAGCGATACAATGTTTGCCAGTTATGCAGTTATTTGTGTCGGTCCAGTCCAGTGCAAAACCCTCCACATACACGCAAAATGCAAGTACGCGGCAGACCTATCCATAGGATAGCTTTCACCTATAAGACAGCTTATTCCAACATTGATGTCTAGTGATCTCCTAATACTTTCGTTAAATGTAAAAAGTATTACTGGCCCTGTCAAGCGAAAGAAGATTTTAGCGTACTGCCAACAAAAAAAAGCAGATATTGCCCTCTTACAAGAGACACATTTAACAGATACTGAATCGCAGAAAGTAACCTCTAAATATTTCCAGGTGGCGGCCTCGGCCTCTGCCACTCAACGCAAAGGGGGGGTAATAATATTAGTGCGCAAATTCCTGCAATCCGCCATTACCGGCACACAGATTGATCCGCTAGGTCGATGGGCCAGAGTGACGATGAAAATAAATCAACAGCTTTACACATTCTTCAATATCTACGCACCCAACCTCGATGACCCTAACTTTTTCAAACTGATAGCTAAAGAAGTTACAGCCGCAGCTCACACCAATATCATCTTAGGGGGCGATTTCAATGTCATCTTGGATCCACTGTTAGATCGCACGCCCTATCGGGCTGTAGACAAAGTCAAATCACAGGCGATTCTTAAAGGGATCATAACAGAGCTCCACTTGGTAGACCCATGGCGCCTACTTCATCCCCAAGAAAGAGACTACACATTTTATTCCATCCCACATAATACCCAAACAAGGATCGATTTCTTCCTACTGTCCACAGAGCTGATGCCTCAAGTGTTGTCCGCAGAGATATATGCTACAACGGTATCGGATCACGCTGCTGTCTCCCTAGTGCTGGATACCAACGTTACACAACATGTTCCGCCAAGATGGACATTTGATAAATCCCTACTAGCAGATGACTCCTTTGTACAGCTACTGTCTGGGGAAATTGAGACCTATTTTAAATATAATACACCTACTGATACCTCCATCTGGAGCTGGTGGGAAGGTTTTAAAGCGACAATACGAGCTCATATTACCACCTACACCATTAGACGGCGTAAAGCCAGGAAAAAAGAAAAAGATGAACTGGAACTCCAAATAAAAGCTAGGGAAAGGTTATTAGCCAAAAGAGCTGACTCAATGATATTGATTAGACTCCAAAAATTGCGATACCAATATAATGCTCTCCTCAACAAAGAAGCACTGAGTAGTATCCAGCTACAACGTAGTACATACTACTATGAAAGCAACCGCTCTGGATCCCTCTTAGCTCGGCAGCTCAAACCAAAGACCAGCAAGACCGCTATAGCGGCGTTGCAAGACAATTCCGGGGGCCTTCTCCTGAGATCTGACAAAATACTAGACCGCTGCAAAGAATTCTATGAGGAACTATATCGCTCGGATACCCAATGTAGTGACAAAGCCTTTGAAGATTTTGTCTCCAATATAGTAAGACCCACATTAACCAGTCATCAAAGTCGAACGCTGGAACAAGAGATCTCTGTAACTGAAATACAAGATGCGATCAAACAGATGGCTCGTGGCAAAGCCGCCGGTCCAGATGGTATCCCACTGGAATTCTGCAATAAATATTGCATTCAATTGGCTCCCATGCTACAGATCTACTACAGTGGCCTACAAGATGAATCTCCAGAGATTGGAGCCCTGGCAGAGGCTGTGGTGGTAATTCACCCGAAACCGGGCAGGGATACACAAAAGATAGAGAATTACAGACCCATCTCTCTCCTAAACTCTGATTATAAAATCTATGCTAAAGTGCTTGCTAACCGATTAGGACGGATCTTAAAAGATTTGATACATGAGGATCAATGTGGATTTATACAAAACAGATCCACTACAGATAATGGAAGATTATTGGCACACGTACTGGCATCTGCCAAGACTAAGGCCGAGCCCCTGATAGGGCTAGCATTGGATGCCGAAAAAGCTTTCGATCGACTGGAATGGTCCTTTTTATTTCGATCCCTACGGTGGTTTGGGATAGGAGAAAAGTTCCTAAAACGCGTTGAATTGTTATATACCAAACCCACAGCTCGAATAGCGGTCAACTCACACCTCTCAGCCCCTTTTCAGTTGCAAAGAGGGACCAGACAGGGTTGCCCCCTGTCACCGATGCTCTTTAATTTAGCCCTGGAACCCTTATTAATAGCGATCCGACAGAAGGAAAACATAAAAGGAATTGAGTTAGCTGATGGTCCCTGTAAATTGTCAGCATATGCAGATGACCTGCTCATTTTTCTACAACCATCAGACCTTCCTGAAACACTGCAACTCATAGATGCATATTCAGCGATATCCGGATATAAAGTAAATCTGAATAAAACAACAATTATTCCTCTGAATGAACAGGTCAGCGAAGAAATGATGCGTGGATACCCCTTTCAATATGAGAAGTCATCCTTTAGATACCTGGGCGTGACCTATGGCACCACCTTGGAAGAGACTATCGCAATCAACATTAAGATGTGTCAAGAAATTGTACATGATAACGTCTGCAGGTGGACCCCCCTTCATTTGAGTTGGTGGGGCAGGCTAGAAACGATAAAAATGATGTTGGTACCAAAACTCAGCTATATATTAAGTATGATTCCCTTACGCTTCCCGTCAGCTTTCTATAAGAAAATAAATAGTCAACTGATAGCCTTTTTATGGAACAACCGAGTACCTAGAATAGCTGCCTGGAAACTGAAGTTACCTAATGCACAAGGAGGTGTCCATTTCCCAGATCTCGGCTGGCTGCACACCGCCTCTCTTTTAAAGCAGGGTGCTCAATGGGTCGACTCTGACGACACGGATAAAGGACCTAGATGGTTGAGTGTGGAGCGGGCCATACATTCCCCCCTACCTACATGGCTCATGGTTGGCACAGTAGTAGACCAGACTGTACCACATAATGCTATTATCCGAGAAACACAGCATGCCTGTCGATTATTGGCATCATGTATCGATGGAGGGGATGACTTCGCCGCAGATATGCCCTTATGGCTGAACCCGCGCCTTATCATCGGAGGGAAGCCTGTCTTATGGAAAAAATGGGTGGAACATGATCTTATCACCATTGGACAACTAATCAATGGAAGTGCATTTAAAACCTTTGACAGATTAAGAACGGAATTCCGATTGCCTAATACATGCTATTTCCAACGGTGTCAGCTCCGACACTGCATGAGCAAAGCGGGTGTGTCACCTGTCTTGATACGTACTGGATGGCCACTGCGACAGAAACTTCAAGAATTACAAACAGATGCCAAAGCTGTTTCGAGATGTGTTGCGATTCTCCGATCCAAAAGTGACAAGACATGTATTAAGATACAGTCGGTGTGGGCTACTGAAACCGGTCAAGATATAACTCCGGAAAATTGGGACACTTTTTGGGGAACTCAAATACGTGCCACGAGAGCAGCGTCTCTCACACAATCTATGTACTTTATAGCACATCGAGCGCATATTACACCGGCTAAGAAAATGAAATGGACACTACAGGAGGGAAATCGATGTTGGTCCTGTAATATGGAAATTGGGACGCTGGCACATATGTTGTTCCATTGTAAATCCCTGGAAATATATTGGAACAGAGTATGGGAACGCATATCACAAATCCTCAACTTACAAACTCCTATCACTTATCGGATAGTAATATATAAATCCATAGCTTTGGAACCTACTCTGATGAAATGGGATAGTAAACTGCTGGACTTAATGCTCGGGATAGCGCTTAAAATAGTTCTAATACACTGGAAGAATCTCGACAAAGCTTGTTTCGAGCATTGGTGGAGTCTCTTAATCCTACACAAGACCTACGAAGAGCTCTATATAGCCAAAAACCCATGGTCTGGTAAACTAAGTAAGAAATGGTCAGCTTTACAAAATTATGTTTGATGAAAGTGATTGATGGAGGCTGCCTTGTGGAATGGTCTCTGCTGTAACCACATTGAACGGAGAGAGGGAGGGTGGCGTGCTGGCATGGACTGATACTAGTTCTTGTTAAAGTTACTGTACTGTTTTGTTCAAGTTATTATATTCTTTTGCTATTTTGATCAATAGCATCTGCTTGTATCCTTCTATATCATGATCGTTTGTACTGTTATTTTATATGTTTAAACTGAATAAAAACTACCATTTAAAAAAAAAAAAAAAGACCTAGTCCTTATTAGACTGGAAATGGGCTGAGTGGAAGGGGGATAAGTTAATCAAGATAAGCGATTTTTTAATTTAAAGAAGAGACAACATCAGTTTCAAGTAGTAGCTAAAAATCATACTAAGAGGTTGTTGATGCAACATTGGTACTTTGCAAAAAGTCATGTTTTGAAATTAGTACCATAAGTCTGAGACCTCCATTAGCTACATATATATTTGTGGAATGTTTGCGCTAAAAGAAGTGACAACCATTAGGTGGTTATATAGCCTATTTGTAGAATAGAGTACTGTTTACAAAAATAACATGAGTAGAAGGGGGGGCTTGAACTGCAAATAGCTGATGGGGAGGGGGCTTGGAAAGGAAATGGGCTGTGAGGGGAGGGAGCTAGCACTGGAAATGGGCTGAGTGGGGGGGGAGCTAGGACAGGGGTTGATGGAGGGGCTAGGATAGGACTGGAAATGGGCTGTTGGGGATGCTAAGATTGGTGGTGGGGTCTTGGATTGAAATGGACTCATGGAGGGGCTAGACCTTGAAGTAGGCTCATAGGGGGGCTTGGATTGGAAATGGGCTGAGTGGAGGGGAGCTAGGATTTGACATTGTCTGATTTTGGGGCTAGGAAAGGACTAGAAATGGGCTGATGGAGGGCTGGGATTAGAAATGAGCTGATGGAGGGACTTGGATAGGACTGGAAATGGATGAGGGAGCTAGGACTGCAAATGGGCTGATGGTGTGGCTAGGATAGGATTGGAAATGGGCTGTTGGGGGGGCTAGGACTGGAAATGGACTGGTGCAGGGACTAGGAGGGAGTGGATGCTGGGTGGGACTGGAACTAGAAGGGAGCTGATTTTGGGGGAGGATTAGAATGGGGTGGAGCTGGGAGAGTGAAATGGAGAGGGGAAAAATATTTTGTGTGGGAGGGAAGACAAATCTACAATTGGCCGGGTATTGGGAGAGAAAGTGGGAATTGAGAATGGAGGGGTAAAATTTGAGTGGATGAAATAGGAATGAGGAAAGAGCAAAAGGAGAAAGATTAGTATGTTAAAGCAGATGTAGAGAGAGAATGGAAAAAAAACTAGAAGAGAGAAGAAAGGACAAATGGACAGCAGACGATGGAGAGTTAGCAGAAGACACAAAGAAACCAGAAGAAAGTGGCTGGAGCAATTGCAACTGAAAAAAAAATGCACAAAAGGTAGAAAAATATCTCTTTATTTTGAATTACTTAACTGGAATACGTCAGCTCTGGGAAATGTGCATCATTAACGCCTGCGCTTTGTTTAGTACAAGAGAAAATTAATTTATAGTTTTATTTCTACAGTGTTGTTGTACATTCCAAGATTGGCTTTTAGGGTTCCCAGTTTAATTATTGTCTTCCTGTTTCTAAATTCTGATTCCTTGTTTGGTGATGGTCTATGTTCTGCATGTGTAACTGAGCTGAGGTATTCTGTTTATGTAATTCCTATTTGACATTGCTACTTGTTCTCTTTCCCCAGTAGGTCGTGTATTGTTATTCTCTGAAATGTATTGGTTTAATATTTGCAGTGTTGCCTTTTGATAGGTAATGGTTCTTTCTGAGTCCTGGTAGTGCTGTTACGATACGGCGGGTTTGCTATGGGTTCTAAACAGGCAGTGTTTGTAGTAGTTCCTAATGTGCCTGGCGGTTGGCACTGGATTATAGTAATATAGAAATCTTTTAGTCTTTCTTTATCCATACACTCATTAAGAGGCATGTTTACTAAAAGTTAGCATATGGTAACGTTATGCAAATATTTATGCAAATGATGCCCCTTATGCAAATGAGGCCCCGCACTCAGTCTCTGCACATGGCCCTGCATCACCCTTGGGCCTGCTCTGTCTGTCTGCCTTTTGGGTCCTGCGCATGGAATGGGAAGCATTTTGGAGAACGCTACCCTGGAAGTTCTGGATTTCAACTTCCTACTTAAAAGCCTAAATTTAGCCTCCAGAACCTCCTTACAACATTTTCCTATGTCATTGGTACTGACATGAACCAAGAAAGCAGACTCCTCCCCAGCACTATCTAAGACCTTATCTAGGTGGCGCGTGAGGTCTGCTACCTTCACACCAGGCAGACATGTTACCAGGCAATCCTCATGTCCACCAGCCACCCAACTATCTACATCCCTAATGATCGAATCACCAACTATAACGGCTGTCCTAACCCTTCCCTCATGGGCACCTGGCCCTGGAGAAACTTCCTCAGTGTGAGAGGGTTTTTCATCACCTGGAGGACAGGTCCCAGTTACAGTATCACTTCCTGCCACGCCAGGGTGATGCTCTCCTGTCACGAGACCTCTCTCCTCCATGGCAGCAGGGATGCTGCCAGACTGGAGGTTGGGACTTCAGGACTATATCTCTGTAGGTCTCGTCTATGTACCTCTCTGTCTTTCTTATGTCTTCTAAGTCTGCTACTCTAGCCTCTAGAGAACAGACTCGTTCCCTGAGAGCAAAGAGCTCCTTGCACCTAGTGCACACGTAAGACCTCTCACCAACTGGGAGAAAATCATACATGTGACACTCAATGCAAAAGACTTGAAAGCCCCCATCTTGCTGCTGGACTGCTGTCTGCATCTTAGTTTTAAGCGTGTGTTTAGATTTTTAGATCTTTACTTACTAAGGGTTGCTATGGATACTTATACTAATAAAATTGTACCTAATACATTTAATATACCTTGTTCACCTGAAGTTTAATTAATCTCAGGTCCTTAGGGTATGACTGATTTGGATAACGAGCTGCACCGGAGAGCACCTCCTTTCCTTTAAGATGTGTAAGTACCCATAAAGCTACGATTATCCCAGGGGTGGGTGGGTGTTGGAGAGGGAGGAGGGAAATAGCACTTATTAAAAGAGGGCTGCTACACAGTACCCTGTCCTGTGCTGCTGAGGTAAGCTGTGACCAACTTCCTGGGTGATTAACAGTCCTTGCTTGGATAGAAGGAGTGTTTCAAAATGGCCTTTTGACCTGCCACCTGGCGTTAACACCTATTGAAAAAGTTTCACAGGTCTCTTGCCCCCTAGGTATAAGGCCTCTTTGTAAAGGTCTCTAGAAGACTTGATTTGTTGCTCAAAGAATACTGACTCTATTTTGCCTTTTATGCTAAGTTATATTGTGATTTAATTTAAATTAAAGCTCTTTGCTGCTGCTAGGCTCAAAATTATTATGAAATTTAAACTAGAAGCTCCCTACTGGGTTCTAAATTTAACCAGAAAGCTCTCTTCTGTGTTTTAAATTTAAACTTAAACTGCTGCTACTAGGCCCTGACTGATTTAACAAATACACTGGGTTCACAGATTAATCAGCTTTAATCCAAAGAAGTCCCTTCAGAAAAATTCCCAGAAGTATATACTCACAATTGCAGATCTCTCTCTAGAAGTAGCAGTCCCCTTTTCTAGTCCTTAAAGACTATGACTGTGACTATGAGGCCTCAGATATCTGCTGCAGTAAAATATATTTTTCCTTGCCCTTAAAAAGATTGACTTTATTCACTTACTACTTGAGGCCAAAATGCCCCAAACCCTCCTTCGAGCTTTGGTTATAAACCACCTGAATTATTAGAACATTCTCTATCCTGGTTTTAAAAAATTCCTCTAACTGTTTTAAAATTAATTAGAGTATTTTTATGAAATTGAGAAAGTTGATCATGTTACCCTCTTGGGTTAAAATTCTGCTGCTTGCTCATTGTGCTTTGCAAAGTGGTTTTCCATTTTACATTTCAGACTTGCATATTTTCTGTACCTCCTTGGTACTTTCAAGACTTCCCAAATGTACCTTGTCAACATTCCTCTCCCCACCAGAATCATACTCAACATGACCCATTACAATACATTCTTCTACTGGGTCCCCTCATTATAGAATTCTCTACATCAACAACTAAAATTCCAAACCTCATAAACCCACTTCAGAAATAGGGTTAAGACCTGTTTTTCTCATTGGCTTTCATGTAGTTTGGAGAACAGTACTGGAGTAGGTTAGAGAACTAGATATATCACTTATCCTAAATCTAGTTTTTGCTCACTCTCTGTTACTTATAAGAAGGGTTCTATCTTTTATGTTACTTTCATTCTACCACCCCCTGTTCTTTCATCTCTGATTGCCTGTTTTTTTTTCTTTATGATAATGTTGTTTTATGCTGGATTGTTTTATCTTGATTTTACTATTAATTGTAACTCACTGTGAAGTGTACACTGGATGGTAATATACCAGTTATTAAACTAAACAAAATATAAGTGCTTTTCAATACTGAACTCTCTGGAATCTTGTGTAGCGCCTGACAATTTAGGAGTCCTCTTGGCAGCATATTTCTGCTTTGCAGCAGAGTGGGGAGATAACGCTGTCCTTTTGGGGTTCCAGGTTGGGACCAGTAAAACTGGCAGGCTGTTGACACCCTAGATCAACTCGCTTCACTTCCAATCCCTTTAAATGTATCAATGCAGACCATATTTGTTCTGAAACAAGGATTTTACTAAAAATCTTTAAGGGGTAGCTGACAATAATTGAAACGATATTGGCAAAAAAAATTTTGAATTAATGAGCACTAGTTCGCCTAGTGGTTAGGCCGGCCCTGCCTCTCTGATTGGCAAATCCACCTTGACTGTGACAATATTTGCCTTTCTGAGGAAGTCTCCCATTTCCCCTGCCATTGCATGTGCACATTTATAAAATGTGTTGTCTATATGTATACATGGCGTTCCATCTGTGGCTATGTCCCTGATCTGGAAACACAAAGTATTAGAATGGGCTTGTTTATTAAATCATCAACATGTTTGTGCACTCACCACATACAAGTGTATCTTCGGTCTTTCATAATCAGCTCAGGATTTGTAAGGCCTTTTATCAAATATTTTTTTCTGTGACCCATCTTAGACTCCTAATTTGGTGCTCAGCCTGCTTTTATTAAATTACCCCCTTCATTTCCATCCAAAATTTGTGGCCCACAAGTCACTTTCTGAGGGTGAATCTCATAGTCCAGTGCCTTCATAACCGTATGTTGCCTTACCTGAGTGAACTTTCAGTTGTTCCATTCGGTTTTTCCCTGAAGTGACATGAATTCAGATAAATGTAGGAGACAGGAAGGAAGAAGCACTCCCAGCTCAGGAGAAAAAAAGTAATGACCCAAGTGGATATAGCCAGCAAAAAAACAGGGATGTAATTCAGAGGAAGATAGGCCAAGCACACCAGATACCCTGATGAAGTTCCTGAATTTGGACAGAAACCTTGGTTTTTGGATTCATTACATTTACCTAATTTTGTTTACTGTGTACACTGAAATGCCTGGAATTGCCCCTCCCTATTTAACCCCCTCCCCCAATCTCTTCTTCCAGAAAATCAAGAAAACCCTGTCAGTACTGCAGGAGGATTTTTTGATTGCTCAGTTGTCAAGTATATCCAGAGCTCTGGATAAATAACCAGCCGTGAATCAAGCATGTCTGAAAGTGCTGTGATAACTTTGCCAGTAGACTAGGCCTTTGCTTGTGCTGTGGCTCGAAGGCCCTAAGTGCAGTGTTCTCATGAATCTGTGTGGGAGTCTTCCGCCCACACTGCTGCCAGTGGGGGGAGGTGCTGCAGTATTGAGTTTTAAGTCACAAGGAGCAGGTGACTAAAGGCACAATGCACCACCTCATGCCCTGGCAACAGTGACAGCGGAAGACTCCTGCACAGCTTTGTGGAAACATTGCCGAAGTGCCTCAAGAAAGAATTTAATCTAATTTGTCATTTCTATTCCACATTTTAACTGTTAGCAGTTTACCATATATATAACAATTGAAATTGTCAAGAAACCATCCTATTTGCGTTATCAATACAAAATCTAAAAGCAAGAACAGACATGTTGTGCAGGTGTCCTGTAGGTTCCGTTTTGCCCCGGCAGCACAAGGGCACTTTGCACATGGTCCAAATGTCACTTTTATTTTATAATCCATCTTTCCTGCAAGTTCAGCTTCCAAAACATCTTTGGGCAAATCTGCAGTATTCCTCGAAAGCTATGGGCGACTCATGTGAGAAATTGCAGTTCACTACTGGTGCTAACCCAGACATAAGTGCTGAAAAAAAATGACTTTGTTCAGTCTAAAATTATGCTAAAAATACATACAGAGATGTCCCATTCCAACTGTTGTGGAAAATCTAGTAGGCAATGCACAAAAATACATCTCCCCACAAACCGCACCAATTATTGTTTCTTGATGTCACTTCCTCGTCTCCATGCCAGAGGAAGTGACATCATGGAATGATCAGACAGGTTGATTGGATTGCCATAATTCTACTTTTTAATTTTTATTTTACCACCATTGTTATCATTAAATATTTGTGTGTGTATATGTTTTTATATGATAGTGTACCAAGTATTATTATAGTTTGCTGCCTGAAAAAGTTGGCAAGGTTGCAGTTTTTAGATACTATGTTCGTTTTACACATTGGAAATTCACAGGTACTTTCTACTTGTGGACCTGCAAGCTAATTTTCCAAGGAACTCCTTCCTCCATGTCATAAATGGGTCAAGCACCACAAGGCACACCAAGGACCCTGGGTCTAGGTTCTGCCTGTTCATCTATAACAGACCCCAGTCCCTGCCAGAAAAGCACATGTCCAAGGTGTTCCCCACAGTAAGTGTCACCAAATAGCAAGAGGAGGAATGAGATGTACAGGGGTGCCAAACCAGACTTGCCAAAGCAATCCCAATGGCATAGGAGCAATGCAGAGTCAGCAGATAGAAGGATGGTCAGTAAATCGCAGACAGAACAGGATTGGAACCAATAGGTAAGCAAAAGTCAGCTCCAGTATATCAGCAGAAGATGTAAGAAACTCAGGAATTCACATATGAGATCTATCCAAGGGCAAGGTAGAATGCGAGTTCCCCGGCTTAAATACTTACAGGAGACCAATCAGAGAAGATGCATTCCTTGAGAACCAACTAGGCCAAGATGCATCATCAGAGGACCAATCAGAGCAAGCAGCATCGTCAAGATGTGACTAGGGACAGCTTAAGGCAGGAAGAAGCCGAAACTTACTTCCTATGCAAGGAGAGTCCTTGAGGGGTAAGTACATGACACTCTCCCATCCTCATAGTTTCTCTTTGAAAATGTATACCCTTCACCACAACTCTTTCACCTTAATCTCTTTGCCCATAGCTGACAAACTGAATTTGCACTTCCCAATAAGGGCCGAATTGTGTCCTATAAAACCATAGGAAAATATAGCCCCAAAAATGTGTATATGAAATATGATTCCAAAAGCACAACACAAATGATAACCTTTATCCAGTAGAAATAAGTATACATATTTAGAGAAAATATCACTGTATAATAATCCATTTAAGCTAATTAATATATTAAACAATCAGGTGGTGAACTCAAAATATCAAATGGGGTTGAGGGAATTAAAAGCACCAACCACCATCATCACTCCCCATTTTGTTAAGGGGGTTAGTTTAGAATCCTTATTCATGATTTACTCATGTAAATATGACCAGTTGCACGTGTAAAGTGCGTCCACATATCAATGGCCGTTTCAGAAAAAAATCATTTTTCACACGGTTGTCCATATGTCGAAATTGCAAGGCGATGTGGCCTGGGTGGGGCAAAACTGTGCACATGTATTCCCCATTTCATACAGCGAATGCACATGTATAACTAAAATTGTCCACACCTCGATTTACACCTGCTTCCTGGTACAAATTGGTACTTAAAAAGTGCGCTTTTGACCCAGCGAAGGAGCAGCCTAGTGATTAGAGCAGTGGCCTGGTGACCAACAAAGGTTTGGTTCCTACTGGCACTCTTTGTGACCATGGGCAGGTCACTTTACCCTCCATTGCCTTGGAGGAAAGGCCTGGCAATCTTCTTCCGGTCACACCTTGCCAAGATTAGCCGGGGGCTGCTATATTGTCAGGAGTAGGCATTGACTCAATGACACACACATACCTTTTGGTCCTCCATACTGAAATGAGGTAAGGATAGAATCCTCTGTAGTTAATTAGCAACATCTGCAAAATGGTTCAGATACATGTGTAAGTACCGAAATTTACACATGACTCTTGTGAAGTGCCAAAACTTACACATGTAAGTTGCCAAGTTTCCTCTGTTGATTTCTTCAATGTGTATATTTGTGAAATGGCTGCTCCTACTGCATGTGGATATAAATATCTGTGCATTCCTGCATGTCTTTGACTCCTCTCTCTCTTTCTCCACACACATCCAGCTCGTAGCCAAGACCTGCTGTTTCTTTCTCTACATTAGCAAAATCCGCCCCTTCCTCTCTGAACACACTACTAAAACGCTTATCCACTCCTTAATCACCTCCCGTCTCGACTACTGTAACTGCTCCTTGCTCGTCTCCCTCTGAGTCATCTCTCTCCCCTTCAATCTGTTCAACACTCTGCTACATGACAAATCTTCCGCCAGTCTCGTCATGCCCATATTACGCCTCTTCTCAGGTCACTTCATTGGCTCCCTATCCGCTTCCGCATCCAATTCAAACTTCTCCTGCTGAGCTGACCTATAAATTAATTTACTATGCAGCTTGTAAACGGGGGCGCTGGGTGAGAATGTCCACAGTCTTGGCAAAGGCAAATATTAGTATGACTTGCAAAGGATTGTGGGAAATGTAGTCCATTCATACCAGAATCAGCCGTTCACAAATAAATGAGTTGTGCTTGCTCGAGTGTTAAGCAAAGAAAATATATTTTATTTATGGGGTTATTTCTCCCACACAGATTTACTTGGTAGCACAAAAAGGATACTTGCTTTCAGTATTATACTTAGGAAAACAAATCAGGAACAACAACTGAACTTCTTAAGCAATCAAATCAAACAATAAAGACCTTGATGGGAACAGAAAGGTCTTTCAATGGGCTCCTGCTAATACCTTTTAGCAGTGCTCCAAAAACAAAACAAAACCCAAAAAAGGAATCAAAAACTGTTCTTTTTCAAGGATAACTTCTTGTATTTTCACACACACCTAGAAGTGTCCTTTTAGAGCCCACGTGCAATTATGCAAGGCTTAATTGCTAACAATTAACCAGCTGCAAACCTCTTGGCTGGTTTACTTTCTATACGTGGCTCAAACCCTACCCAAAGGCTTTCTTGTAAACTTTTCTGGGTAGATAAAAGAACAAGATATATTTCTTTTTGATGGTTGTTGCATTTGTGAAAGTATATTACCACAGCAGCCTAGATAGAGAGCAATCCATGTAGTCACACTGTTCATTTATAATATCTCCTTCCTCTTCAACTATCATAGAATCAATATCATGGACTGGCTCAGGGGAATTTCTTAATGGAGCACTCTCAGGACAATACTGGTTTCCCTGCTGTCTTCCAAGTGAAGAGCTAGGGCATAGATCAGTGTTCATACCTGAGCTTCCATTGCTGTTAGGGTTCCTCTCCAGAACTCCTGGCCAGTATGTAGTCCAGTTTTTATGTCCAGCCTTCCAATCAAGATCCCTGGACACTGGGTCTCTCTTCACATACCTTCTTGCACTGGTCTTAGGGCCCCTTCCAAATGCAGCCGTCTCCCTCACAGGTGCCGTCCGGGGATTCCTGGCTCTGTAACCCCACTCCTCTGGCTTTCCCCAGTCCAATGGAGTATGCTTGCCTCTGGAATGACTCCCAGCACACGTACTGCTATGAACTCCTTTAGACCTCCAAGATGCTTTCCTTTTCTTTCTTCCATGCTGCCTCTTGCTCTCTCTGTCCTGGAGCTCTGGGTTCCTCTGCTGCCTCTGCTCCTGCTCCTCCTCATGCTCATGCTCCCTCTGATTCTGTGTAGAATAGGCTTTACTTTTAACCTGCTTAGAGGGACACTCCACCCTAGCACAGCTCAGCTGTGCCGAATCAAGCACTGCCCTTGGAGATGAGTGTTTGGGGATTACCTCATAGTTCTCCTGATTGAACACACGTTTCCCCACTTCAGCTCTTCTAGTGGCTGTTTGAAACCTGATGCATTCTGGGACTGGTAGTCTTTTATGGAAACATTCTGTTTTATTATTTCTTTTTTTTAAATTCTTTATTTTCGTTTTATAACAACAAAGGAAAAGGAAGACATACAGCTAAAAGACAGATACATAACGTGTAATACATACACCAAAGTAAACCCCTACCACCCCCCTCCCCCCTGCTTCTTCTCTAGAAAACTAAGCATTCCCGAAGCGGGCGTGTACTTACATTATTGTGTTACAAAACCTAACGGTGATCTAAAACATGATGAGTGCACATTATACAGGCATGTTGGAGCAATGAGCAGATTGTACATAATCATTAAGCATCTGCCATTTAGACAAGCGAGAGTGAGTTTGGACATGGGGAATAGCTCTCCGAGGTATCTGCTCATATTTACTATATAAGTAGACGAGGTTCCACCATTCATTGACAGTAAGTCGAGAGCTATCCTTCCAATTCCTCGTGATTAAGCATATGGCTATACCCAGCATGAAATCAAGGAGAAAGCGACCCTTCTTAGGAAGAGAGGGGACCTCCGCCACAGAGCGGAGTCCCACGACCTTCCAAGAGAGAGGTTCATGAAAGTGTAAGATAAATTGAATACGACCCCAGACCCGCCCCCAAAAGACCTGCAGTTGAGGACATTCATAAAAAACATGAGCGAAGGTTCCCACAGCAGTATGGCAAGACCAACACAGGTCCCTAGCATTTGGGTTCCATTTGGCTATTTTTTCTGGGGTATAAAAGCATCTGTGTGCAAAGAAGAAGAGAGTTTGGGTAACAGAGGCAGACCGGGAAACCCGCACTACTTTACTCCAGAAAACGCTCCATTGCACAGGGGTTAAAGTGGTTTGCAGTTCGTGCTCCCAGGCTTGTTGGGCTCTAAAAGTGTCCGTGTCTGTACCCTGACATATTATTTTATAAAAGTTAGAGGCTACCCCATGTGTACTACTAATGGAGTGAACTATCTCTAATAGCCCATCCTCAGTAGGGGTAGAGGGCGGCATGATTCGAGCACTTTTGAGACAGTGTTGAAGCTGCATCAATTGAAAGTGGTGTTTCGCTGGTAATGCAAATTCCTTTTGTAAATCAGAAAAGGTTTTCCAACGAGCTGCAGAGAAAAGCTGTTGGGGTGTCCAGATCCCCCTGGAGTACCAGGGTTTCCAGGCTATTGTTCTATTTAGGACTTGAATTCTGGGGTTATTCCATAGCGGGAGTCCGTCCTGAAGACATACATTCGGGCCCAGTGATAGAATGAGAGTGTTAAAGGCCGCAAGAGTATCGACAATCATTGGTGGATGGCGGGTGTCTACTTGATAGGACATACCGGGGAGATGGGTCAACGGAATTGGGCTACTAAGCTCCTCTTCTATGTCAAGCCAAACTGGTCTGCTGTCTGTTGAGGCATCTAGCCATCGGGCACCTTGCTTAAGTAGAAAGGCTTGATGATATCTAAGAAAATCAGGAAATCTGGTACCCCCTCGTTCCTTTGCAGACTGCAGTTTATGTTTAGCTATCCTTGGTGGCTTGCCCTGCCAGAGATAACGGACGAGAAGGCCCTCAATATCTTTATAAGTATGTAACGGAAGTAAGCATGGCAGCATTTCTAAAATGTAGTTCACTTTGGGGACTATCATCATTTTCACAGTTTCTAAGTGGCCCCACCATGTGAGAGATAAGGGAGACCAACGATTTGTGAGTTCACGGACTTTGGAGACTACCTCTTTGGCATTAAAACTGATAGTGTCTTCTAAAGGAGAACAGTAATGGACCCCGAGATACTTCACCATGCGGGATTGCCAGAGGAAGGGAAAGGCCTGCATGTCAGCCTCATGTACCCAGCGGTTCAGTGGGAATGCTACAGATTTGGTCCAGTTAATTTTATAGCCCGATAATTGTGAGTATCCGTCAATCAGATCCAAGACAGCTGGAACCGAATCGAGGGATACGAAGAGCATAAGGTCATCTGCATATGCAGAGAGTTTAATCTCCCTATGACTAAAGGGGACACCTCGAATACGTGCAGACTGTCTAATAAGGAGGGCTAGGGGTTCAAGAGCGAGATCAAAAAGCATTGGTGATAGGGGGCAACCTTGACGCGTGCCTCTTTGGAGGTTAAATGGCTGAGATTTGATGGCGTTTACACAAATACTGGCAACGGGTTGAGTATACATGACTTGGAGATATCGGAGGAAGCCCTCTCCAAAGCCATACCAGCGGAGAACTGCAAATAAGAAGGGCCATTCTAGACGATCAAAGGCTTTTTCGGCATCCAGGGAAAGACCCACCCATGGATGGTCGAGATTGGCAGCACTAGATAGCACATGGCACAAGGTCCGAGCATTGTCAGCAGTTGATCTGCCGGGTATAAAACCGCATTGGTCGGGGTGAATTAGGGTAGCCATCATGTCAGATAGCCGGGTGGCCAAGATCGTTGCGAAGATCTTATAGTCGGCATTAAGTAGGGAGATTGGACGGTAGTTGGCGGTCAGTAGCGGGTCTCTGCCTTCTTTCTCAAATACAACCACATTAGCTGCAGAAAAGGATCCCAAAGAGGATGTATCTACCGCAAGGGCAGTAAAATAGAGTTTTAAATAGGGAACTAAATCTGCACTGAACGTTCTGTAAAATTCGGTCGGGAGACCATCGGGCCCTGCGGCACGGTCCGAGGCTGTTCGTTTTAGGGCAGATTGGATCTCTGAAGTAGAGAAGGGTTCATCCATCGCATCCCTATCATCTTCAGAGAGGGTCGGCCGCTGAATGCCAGAAAGCAATCGCTCGAATGTCTCTGACGAGAACTCACATTCAGATTGATATAGGCGGGTATAGAAATCCCGAAAGAGCTCTACAATGTCGGAGTCTGTGGTCACTATGCCCCCTCCCTGTGGAGCTCAAAGGGCCGCAACGCGTTTGGCTTCTTTTTGACCTTTCAAGGCATTGGCTAAGAGTCGACCGGCTCGGTTATTTTCACGATAATATGTCCCTCGCTGAAGCTCAATACTCTTAGAAGCTGCAGTTGAGAGGATTGAATTATATTGAAAACGGAGACGCTGTAATCGAATTAATACACATGGGTCAGTGCGTGAAGTTAGAACTCGTTCGCCTGCCTTTATTTGTTGGTCTAGTATGAGCAGCTGCTGTTTACGTTGTTTCCGCAGGCGGATTTGATAGCTAGTGATCGTTGCCCGAATGGCCGCTTTGAAGCCCTCCCACCAAGCCCAATTCGCAGTATCTTGGGGTAGATTAAAATGGAAGTAATCCTGTATGGCTGCTCGAATTTCTGACTGGAACTCTGGCTGAGTTAACAGGGCTCTATCAAAGAACCAGGCTCCCGAGTTTCCCTGGGGTGCAGTAGTGTGTAATTGAAAGGAAATGGCAGCATGATCTGAAATATGTTGGGAGTGAATCTTTGCAGTGTCCACCTGAGGAACTAACAGTTTTGAGATTAGAAAGAAGTCTATGCGAGACTGAGATTTATGAGGGGAGGAGAAGAAGGTGAAGTCAAGCTCATTGGGGTGTAGTAACCTCCATAGATCAACTAAAGCAAGATCCTTAATCAGGGAGGTAAGCGTGGCGTGGCTCTTGGGGGGACCACTCGTCCTAGGCGGCTGTTTGTCAATCAGGGGATCAAGGACTAGATTGAAATCCCCCCCAATGATCAATGAAGTATTAGCAGAAGCCTGCGCAACCTGAGCAACGGTAGCAAAAAAGGCAGGGTCATCAACATTAGGAGTGTAAAGGCATATACATGTAACTTCAAGGCTACCTATCTTGAGGTGAACTCTAGACCATCTACCTTCTGTATCTGAGCTAGTCGCAATAACAGTAGCATGCAAAGATTTCCTAACCAGTATGGCAACCCCACATTTCTTAGAAACGACTGGGGAATAGGCGGCCACCATGTAAGGTTTAATATTGAGTTTAAGAGTTTCCTTCGAATTTAAATGCGTTTCTTGGAGAAAAATCAGATCCGCTGCTTCCTGACTGAGGTAGCTTAGGATTTTCTTCCGTTTTATCGGATTATTGATTCCTTTTACGTTCAATGAGAAAATCTTACATGGTGCCATCAATCGGTAATAGACATTTTAGGTAAGGGCGCTTGATAACATATAACATAAGCAGAATCTGTACAACAATGTCATAATCACCGAGTATTCTGGCTAATACACCCCATATTGAAAAGTATGTACCAACGTATCTTAGAGAAGAAGCAAAACCCCCAAAGAATATGGCGACCATATGTCTGCGGGAGGAGGCCCTAGAGAGGAAATAGAAAGACATGTAAAAAAAGAAAAGAAACACCAGAGTCCATTATAACACTGTCTCTGATACTCATCGAGGCTACTGTGGGTAGATGGAGTCGGGTCACAGATACCATCAAGAGTAAGGCCACAGACTGCCCACGCCAGACTCTTTGCTAGGCTGCGGCAGATCCAATATGGCAGGTACAGCGGATATGAGGAGACTTGCAGGAATGTTCTGGAAGTCAGCGCATCAAGTCGGCTTCTTTGGAATCCAAAAACTCCGCTAGTAGATCAGGGTCCTCAAATGTTCTTGTCTGATTGTGAAGCGTGACTCGGAGCTTGGCCGGGTACATCAGGCCATAGCGTGCTTGTAGTTGTTGAAGCCTCGGCCGGAATTCCAGAAAGCGCTTTCGGCGGTCGACCGTGGGTTTAGCCAAGTCGGGATAGAAGGAGATCTTGTGGCTCTCAAACTCCATATGGCCCTTTGCCCGAGAGGCACTTAGAATTTGCTCCACGTGTTGATATCTCAATAGTCGAAAAATGATAGGCCGCGGGGTCTTCCGGTTGAGCGTTATGCTTGTGGGTACACGATGAGCGCGATCAATCTCCAAATCTTTGGTAAAGGTGATTTGGAGCAGGGAAGGAAGGATTTTGCATAAAAACTCTTTCATGTCTCCCGATTCCGCTCCCTCCGGTATGCCCACGAGTCGTATGTTGTTGCGGCGCGCTCTATTATTGCCATCTTCCACCTCTTTCTGCAAGGCCCGCACCTGTCGTTCAACTTTGTCGAGTTTGGACAACCGGGCCGCATGGGAGTCCAATATGCTCTCCATTTTGTCCTGACGCGAAGAAAGCCCTTCTAGCTTGCTTTGCAGCACACCAAAATCTTCCCGCAGCGCTCGGAGTGCTTCACCGTTTGCCTGCACAAGGTTTTTGACCCCTCTAATCTCTACGAGGATTTCCTGCTGCATTTCGGGGCCTTCACACAAGGCCGGCCCCTTCTGCGGGGACGGAGGTTCAGTTTTGGAACGTTTGCCGTGAGAAGCCGCTGGAGATCCAAATTCCAGGCGCGTTGATTTGGTCCCCGCCATCTCACCAATGTGCCCCGGCAAGATCAGAGTAGAAGTTCTAAGTTAGTGAGGTGTTAATTCAGGATTCTGAGTAGGCCTCTCGGGAGCCTCAGCGTTATGCGACCATCCCGCTGGACATCAGGCTCCGCCCCCCCCCTGTTTTATTATTTCTACCAGCAAAGACAGGTTGCTTGTTCAGAGCCAATTCACCTCTATTATAGCTCCTTCCTGAACTATGATAAGCTTCCTTATCACAAGCTCCTCAGTACCTTTCATCTCTTATCTCTTCTTATAACCCCCCTCGGGTACTCCGCTCTTCTAGCAAACTGCTTCTATCTATGCCCCCCTCTCCTACTGCTAACTCCAGACTTCGCTCCTTTCACCTTGCTGCACCCTACGCCTTGAACAAACTACCTGTGTCTGTATGCCAGGCACCTTCTCTAACCCTCTTCAAGTCCAGGTTGAAAGCTCACCTCTTTGCTGCTGCTTTTGGATCTTGACTCACCTGATCTCCTTTTCTCTCCTTTGTTCCACCCCTGCCTACCCCTTCCATGTTTTGTGTTTTGTCTTGACTAGATTGTAAGCTCTGATGAGCAGGGACTGTCTCTTGCATGTCTGTGCTGTGCAACGCTGCATATGATTGGTAGCACTATATAAATGCTGAGTAGTAGTAGTAGTAGTAGGTTATACTTGGGACTCTCCCTTTGAGATGAAGAACCCTCCTTCTCTAACTCTTTCCTCAAAATAGTAGATGCTGGCTTTACACATGGTCATAGGTGCAATACTATAGTACAACCTGACCCTCCTTTACCCAGCTCCAGAGAATGTCCTCTGTATTCTCTTCCAGAATCAGGGCTCCCTGCTGCTTCTTTCGTATTCAAGAGGTTCTTCCTTCCAGGTAATCCTTACCTTTTTTTTGTTGCATATTAGTGTACAGGCTTAAGCAAGCAAGGCACAAATCATATTCAGTACAGAAGCCTATACAACCTCTGTCACCTTTTTTGCTATCTACTGCTGCTTATGGTGTAAAGGTTTAACCAGCCACTCACCAGCACCTTGTTGGTACAATGATTTACGCAGCCAAGGATAACTGCTTCTGAGCTCAGCATTTATGCCAGTGCAGAACTCCTTCCTGTGGAGTCTCCTTCCACTATCACCTTGTTGGTGCACAGAATCCTTCCCTGTTCAGCAATCCAAGCAGGCAGAACCTTGGAGGTTTCTGCACTTGGAACTTTAGCTCAGGTGTTGACTCTCAAAGATGGGTAATCTACATACTAACAAGTGTTAAGGTAGACAGTTTTAATATGTGATGTACCAAAATAACGATGCTGAGCACAGTAGTGTTAACATGGAAATGTTAAACTGTGAAGCCACACTAATGAGTAGTCTGCACTAACCAGCCCAAAGTGAAAGAACCAGTTAGTGTGGGGACTGTCCTCCATTCTCCCCAGACTCAGAGAAGGGTCCTTTACAAAACTGCTCAGGGTATGTATGTGTAACCTTATGTGCATATAACCTGTATATAAACAAGTTCCTCCAACTTGAGTTGAAACATTTCTAGGGGCAAGATGCGGCAGGGTCTGGACTTAGAGCATTCTTTATTTTTAAAAAAATAGATGAAATTTAGTGCATGCCTCAGAGAAAGTGTAAATGTGTATTTATGTTTGCTGCAGGGTAATTTTAAAGAAGCAAACGTGCATACTTTCCCTTTTTAAAACTGGAGTAACTTCTGCGCATGCTTACTGCAGATGCCAGGTAGCCAGTTCTAAAATTTATTCTCTTACTTTTTTGTTTACTATTCATGGGGGCACATGCAAGTGAATCAACATTACTGTGGGAGAGAGGCTCTGGAAGCCAAATGTAGGCTTTTAGGGAAGAAAGTTAAAATCTTTAACCTCCATGGTAGCATTTTTAGAAATGCTTCCCATTCCATGCGCAGGATCCAAGAGGCAGGCAGAGATCTGGATTCTCAATGTGTGGATGAGATAAAGGTAAAAGGAGGAGGACTTTAGATTTGTTAGGAAATGGGCAATGTTCTAAGGAAGGTGGGGGGAAGGCACTTATTTCAAAAGGATAGGCAATATCTTAACCACGGTGAAACCGGGTTGTTGATGCTAATGTTTAAAAATGAGAGAGAAGTGGGAGAAAATCAGAAAGTGGTAGAAAGTCGACAACTGTTAAGGAGTGCATGCTTCATAGTTGTCTCCGCCTTCCCCCGCCTAGGCGGTTGCCTGATGAGGAAAGGGGGCTGCACTTTCAATATTTATTTAATATGGGCTCCTAGGGCAAAGGCCTCTGGGAGTTGTAGTTCCTTGAGCATTTGATTGTAGTTGTAATAAAGAGATTTAGCCGAGGTTTGAAAGCAACACAGGAAATTGTATTTGCCTCCCTTGTTTAACAGGAACTTCTAAGGAAGCTTGGCATAACACATGTAAATCACAAATACAGTAATGGTCAAAAAGGTATCACAGAGCAAAAAATTGTCAAAACAGGAGATACAACTCTGTACAGGAAACGTGAAAATATCTTTGTGTCACACTCAAAACTTAATGCATTCAGTAGAGAATTCAGCCGACAACTTCAAGCATTATATGAAAGCAACAAATAGGTCTCAGACTTAACGGGCAAAAACATACTCCAGGCTGTGAATAACTGTCAGAGTGTAGCCCTTCTTGCATCAATGACCTTGAATATTATGTTGCTGTGAAAACAGACGTCCACCAACTCCTTTAGCAAAAACAGTGAACTGCTTAGCTTGATATATTCAATCGAGCTTATATAAGAGAGTGGGTGGCAGAACTTAGCTTATAGAGTATTGCTTGAAATGCTGTTTTGCCATCATCTCATCCCCGCTTCAGCCCCAACGCTCTCAATCGCGCTATTTTGCGTTTCACCTGATCAGGTTTCTTCAGGGGGTGACTGGCAGAGGATGGCTAGAACAGGCAGATTGCAAAATACCCGAACATTACCAACTGCCAGGGACGTAAGGCACTAGGGAACTTCCATGGGAGCCCTAATAACTCCTGCTGCTGAGACCAGGAAAGTTCTTCCCCTAACCCAGGGACTGGATCTCCCTTGCAATCCGTTAATTGCGGGCCCAGGTCCTCTTCCTCTGTTAGCTCACAGCTGGCAGCTAAACCTTTTACTTCTGTTTTCCTGGTGGAAACAAAACCTCCGTGCCCCTTAGTGGTAGGAGTTAACTCCATTACCTCCTCCAGGGACAGAAATCCAACCAGTTCGCAGATCACTTGAGCTATACGGTCCCCTATATTTACCTTAAAATCCTCTCTTGCAAAGTTAAACAACAGCACCTTAATCGTCCCTCGATAGTCGGGGTCGATTACTCCGGCGCCTACATCAATGAAATTTTTCCAGGCTAAACCTGAACGAGGGGCAAGGCGTCCATAATAGCCTGGGGGTATTTCTACTTGTATTCCTGTCTCTACCAGGGCTTTTCCCTGATGGGGGATGATTATCTCCTCTGCGCTACATATATCAAAGCCGGCTGCCATTTGCGTAGCCCGCTTAGGAACTTTGGCGTTGGGAGTAGTGCGGCAAAACCTAAGGACAAACTGGGACTTTTTAGGGATGTTCTCCTTATTAGCTATCCCCCCTTTGGCCTGTCGCTGTTCGGTTCCAAACAAAGGATGGGGAACCGGCCTAGCCTTAGTGTTCCTTGTATGTGTAGTTATTGCTTGTTCTCCCTTACACTCATTCCCCCGGGGTACTTTCCCACCCTCCAAATGAGGTGAATCCCCTGGTGGAGCTTCTCTCTTGTCTTCTGGGTCTTTTAGTGGTGCTAAGGTGGATGTCTTACCTGTTCTATTCTGGAGACCCTCTGCTATCCCACGCCTAAACTGGGGCCAGTCCCTTCCCAGGACTAACGCTTGTGGGAGCCTTGGTACTACAACCACAGGTATTTTCCGCTTTAGCCCTAAACCTTTCACTGAGACAGTATAAACGGGGTAGGACGAGGCTGCCCCGTGAATGCATCGTATCCTTATACACCTTTCTTGAGGCTCGGGAACCGGACCAATCTGGGATGTTATCTCTTTCCAGAGCTTCCTCAAGATCATAGACTGGTCCGCTCCAGAGTCCAACAAAGCTTCTACTTGGACACCCTCCACCTCTACACCTAGGAGGAATCCTTCTCCCCTCTCTTCAGAATGGGAGGTCATAAGGGCTGTCCTAGCTCTGCAGTCTTTTTTCATGTGTCCCTCTTCCCCACAAGAAAAACATTTTCTTTGCATATATCTGGGTTTATCTAGATGCATTACCTTCATCCCTTCTCCCCATATATCTTTTCCTTTCCTTTCTGAGGCTACTTTGACTGCTTGCGTTAGACCACCCACCTTAACCGGGCTTGCCACACTGGCCTCTAGGTAATGCTCAGCCAGTGAGGTTGCTGCCTCTGTGGTCTTGCAGTCTTGTAGGATCAGGAAGGATCTCATATCTTTTGGAAAAGCGTCCATGAACTGCTCCAAGATAATACCATCTAATAATGACTCCTTCATTTGAGCCTCAGGTGTCAGCCATTTTAATGCCAACCCTCTAATCCGCTGGCACAAAGCACGCGGTGTTTCACCGGGTTTTAATCTAGAGCTCCGCAAAAGGCGGTGGTAGACCATGGGGTTTAGGCCCAAACGGTCTCGTATTGCCTTTTGTAGCTCTTTATAATCGGTGGCTAATTCCACAGGCATAGCCCTATAGGCTGCTAGCGCTTCTCCGGTCAAGGAAGCAGCAAGGCGTATGGCCCATTGATCTTTATGCCAACCGGATAGAAGAGCTACCCTCTCAAAAGCTGCTAGAAAATCGTCCACATCATCCCCTTTTGCTAATTGCCCAAAAGAGAATGTCCCAGTTCCAGGTATCCCAAACCCTGGTATATCCCTTAAGGAACCTGGTACTGTCCTTGGGGATTCTGCTGCTTGCTTCTGTGCTCCCAGCCAATCACCCATCATCTCGAGCAATGGCTTTTGCTGGGCCTGGAGCATGGCCGCTGTGTGTTCCAGTGTCCGTGCCAACATCTCTTGTTGTTTCTGGAATTGTTCGGCCATCCATCTCAAAAGCTACGTCTATTCCATCCTTGGTAGAAGCTGAAACGACAAAACAGAGAGAGAAACCACCAAGTGCGACTCCCAAAATATAGGCCCTCTCTCCTTTGCTCTCCTGGCGCACTGCTGTAGTCCCACCCGGCACTGGTATCCGTTTGTACCCCTTTATAAATACGGATTACCTTAGGCAGGTGTAGACTCGGGTTTATCAGCCAGCAGGTCACGGCCTCAGGAATCTGTTCCAATCCGGTCCTTCTGCTGTTGATCCGGGTCCTTCTTTTCCAGCAGGCTGCTTGTATCCTCAGTGCATGTAAAAAAAAATTTTTCCCCTTTTTTTTCTTTTCCTTGTAGTTCCGGTGTCTTGGGAACACGTGGCCAAGGCGAAATCCTAAATACTATGCCACCTGTCGCTGCTTTCCCCCGCCTAGGCGGTTGCCTGACGAGGAAAGGGGGCTGCACTTTCAATATTTATTTAATATGGGCTCCTAGGGCAAAGGCCTCTGGGAGTTGTAGTTCCTTGAGCATTTGATTGTAGTTGTAATAAAGAGATTTAGCCGAGGTTTGAAAGCAACACAGGAAATTTTATTCGCCTCCCTTGTTTAACAGGAACTTCTAAGGAAGCTTGGCATAACACATGTAAAGACTTTTTCCACAAGAAATAAAAGGTTGATAAACTTTCCACAGATATCAATTGCCCTTGCTTGCTTCAACAAGGCAATGATTGCTTTCTTCAAAATAAAGGTTTCAGTTCACAGTCATTTACTGCAATTAATTGTCCATTGAAGACTTTCATACAGCAATACTCATATAATAAACTTTTCTTCTTTGCTTCAACTTAATCAGGGTTTTAATTAGTTGCTCTAGAGACTTTAGGCATTCCTCCTTAACAAGCCTCCTGCTTTTAAAACAGCAGCCACACTAATTAAAACTTTCTTTCCTTTTCAGAACATACATGCACATAAAACAAACTGGAATCTCTTCAAGCTTATAACTCAGAAGATTCTCATTTTACCCTTATGGATAAATCACATTCCATTTCTTGATCAGGTTGACTTAATTCACTATCACCTTCTCCAACGTCCATTGACTCACATTCAGAGCAATCAGGTTCTGCAGCTTCGTTGAACAACCTAATCAGCTGTTCCCCTCAAGACCTCTCTCGGGACTCAGAGCTGCTATCAAAGCAAGGTAATTCCTGATCTTTTACCAAACCTTTCAACAGTTTTAAAGCATTCAAGCTTTCTCTGTTAAGAAGTTTTCTTACCAGCCCTTCTTGAGGTGAGATTCTTGGACTCAGCGTCTCCTGGTAAGCCCTTATGATTGAGTCACTCCCAGCAATCTCTCCTGGCTTAAACCTCCGGGTTTTTGAACCTACTGCAGGCTTCCTATAGCCCTGGTATCGGTCCAAACTCTGGAGCTGGCTTTGGGGATACTCTTCCCTCAAACTGGTGTCTGAGAACCTTTCCCTAGACTCCTGGCTAAAATCTTTACTTGCAGTTCCTTTTAGGATTCTCCTCAGCACTGTTTCACTGCCACTTCCCTGGCCATGCTGGTTCCTGCATAGATTAGCCCTTCCGTCTCTCTTCCTCGTGTAATGCTGATGCTCATACTCCGACTGAGGTTCCTTCCCAGACTCCGCCTCTGAATCAGACTCAGCTCTCGCTCCCTTTCCTGCTCCTCCCTGTTCTCTGGGGCTTATATGAGTGGGTCTGGCCTGTATCTTTCCACCCCGCCCCCAGCTGTCTTAGATTGCCACCCTCAGTTACCATGGAGCTGGGGCGTGGCCTTAGGACAGCAGTTTTAGACAGGGTTTTTTCATTCTTAGCTGCACTTTTAAAGTGACAATTCCCTGCACTTTCCTTCTGACTGGAGGAAACTGCTAGTGTTTTCTCTATTTCCATAGGCACTGGGCAAGCTTCGCCACCACATAGTACAAATACTGGAAAAATGCAGAAGTTAGAATATCCTGGCAGAGAGAAGTAGCTCAACAGAATTTAAATAAATGGAATAAATAAAATAGATAAAGAACAGAAAGAATTTTATTTGACTATTTCTAATCTGCCCATCGCCTTTGTCATATACTACAAAATGATACTCAACCAGGCATTCATATCAACAGAGATAATCCATACTTACATACCACATCTTCAAGCCTAATGTAGCACACACCATGACTAAGCCAAGTACACAGCCCTCATTTACTTTTGCATCAGTACCAGATAATTTAGGACTTGCCAAAGGCTAAATTAAACAGATGTGGCTTTATCAGCTTCCTGAAGCATTGTATATCCCTCTCAAGCCTTATGAATTCAGGTAGGGAGTTGCACAACACTGGGTCAAGAATTGAAAATGCACACTTATGTGTCTGCGCTAAGTGGAAGGACAGCACATATGGAACTACCAACAGTCCCTGTCTGCTCAAACATAAAGAACAATTAGGAAGATACCATGAAATCACTAAAGTAAAATATCATAGAGCCACATCATACAGTAAACCAGTATTATATAGACTCTGCAACAAAACAGGATGGTCCACAGTGTCAAAGGCAGCTGACATATCAAGTAGCAGTAACAAGACAGCCAGCATCAAAGCCACACAAAAACAATCTACCATTGAAACCAATAATTTCAATACTGTGACCTCTCCATGATCCATACTGATACTCATCAAGCCTATTGACTATTATCTGATGCTATTCATCCATTTGGAATAAATGATACTGTTAGGTATCCCTCCAAGCGTATGCAGAGTAACTTCATAGCTCTGGGAGAGAAGGAGAAGCATATAGGTGTGCAGGTGGTCATCTCTTCAATCTTTTCTATTGAGGGTAAAGACCAAGGCAGAGAAGTTTGCATCCTAGAGATGAATGCATGGCTGGTGTCATCAAGAGTGACATATGGGATGATTTTTCAAGGGCTGCTGAGCAAAGATGGTGTCCACCTATCTAAAAAGCATGAAAGTGTCTTCCACAGCAGACTGGCAAACCTACTGAAATTGGCTTTAACTAGATTCATTGGGGATGGGTGAAGAAAGCCCTCAGGTAAGTGAAACATTAAATACCTCAGTAGAAATGGGGAAAAAAGGGCAACATCTGGAAAGCAGTGTCTATTAATGCCCATGGGATAGGAAATATGATTCTGGATCTTGAGGTTTTAATGGAAGAGGCTGACTTGGATTTAGTGTCAATCACAGAGTCATGATTCATAGAGAACCATAGATTGGGATGTAATTATACAGGGCTATAATTTATTCAGGAAGGACAGGGTAGGAAGAAAGGAAAGAAGAGCAGCACTCTATGTAAAAAAAAACCCCAATATTAAAGCTACAGAATTGCAGGGCTTATGAGGGAAGGAGAAGGCACTGTGGTTTAAACTGAAAAGAGTGAATGAAGCATCCATTTGGATTGGTGTGATATACAGATCTCCTACACAGGCTGAAGACATGGACAGAAATTTAATTGAAGACATTCGCAGTATTGTTATAAAAGGAAACATGCTACTGATAGGTGATTTCAGTATGCCGGATTTTGATTGGGAGATACCTATTGTGATGTCATCAAAAAGTAAGGATATCCTGGATTCTCTGTAGGGATGACTATTCCTGCAGCTGGTAACAGAACCCACATAGGAGGGGAGCATACTGGACCTGGTGCTTACAAATAGGGAGAGTGTTTCTGATGTTGTCATGTGTGATTATCTCACATCCAGTGATCACTGGATGGTGCAGTTTGTTCATTCAAATTTGAGGGTCTTAGACTTTAGGAAAACTAACTTTGTCAAGATGGGATAAAACCTCAAGGAGTCGTTAGATGGATGGGATCAACTGGGGGATGTGGAAAAGCAGTGTGCACAGTTGAAAGGAGATATTTTTAGGGCAGCAAACCTTCCTGTTAGATTTGTTTTAGTACATACTGTACAAAAATGCTGGAAATGGTCTTCCTGATTTATGTTTCATAGTAACATAGTAAATGACGGCAGATAAAGACCAGTATGGTCCATCTAGTCTGCCCAGCAAGGTGGCAAGAGTAGGTGCACCTGCTGCTCCTTGAGGTCACCCCTCCCCATGTCTTTATTTAGGAGTGAACCCACCGCTCCATGTAGGGCACCCCTGTTTGTTGAGAAAATTGATTTTATCATGTTTCTATAGTGCAGGCATGTCCAACAGGTAGATCGCGATCTACCTGTAGATCGTGGAGATGTCAGCGGTAGATCGCCAGCCCCACTTGGCTCCCTCTCTCCAGCAGCTCGCTCCGTCACTAGGAGAGAGCTCGTGCCGGCAGGTTGTCTGCCGAGGGTTTGCCGCCGCTGCTGATCCTTTGCCTGTCTTTTTTCCCTACCTGTGGGAATCTTGCCTGTGGGTGTATTGGGAGGTGCTTGTTTTTGTGCCAATAAGAACATAAGAACATAAGAACATAAGAAATGCCATACTGGGTCAGACCGAGGTCCATCAAGCCCAGTATCCTGTTTCCAACAGTGGCCAATCTAGGTCATACGTACCTAGCAGTTTCCCCAAAAGACACAGGTTCTGCAGTGCTTGTACTAGGCCAAGCATTGATATCCTGGGTCCCTTTTTAATAGTGGTTTATGGACCTTTCCTCCAGGAACTTGTCCAAACCTTTTTTAAACCCAGCTATACTAACAGCCCTTACTACATCCTCCGGTAACAGATTCCAGAGTTTGATTACACGTTGAGAGAAGAAATATTTTCTCCTATTTGTCTTAAATAGTTTACCCTGTAGCTTCATTACATGCCCCCTAGTCCTTCTACATTCTGATAGCGTAAACAATTTATCCACGTTTATCCGTTCCACTCCATTCATTAATTTATACACCTCTATCATATCTCCCCTCAGCCGCCTCTTTTCTAGGTTAAAGAGCCCTAACCTTTTTAGCCTCTCTTCATAGGAGTAGCCTTCCATCCCCTTCACCAATTTGGTGGCTCTTCTCTGTACTTTTTCTAATAACTCTATGTCCTTTTTAAGATACGGTGACCAGAATTGCACACAATATTCAAGGTGCGGTCGTACCATGGAGCGATACAGAGGCATTATAATATCCTTTGTTTTATTCTCCATCCCTTTCCTTATGATACCTAGCATTCTATTTGCTTTCTTGGCCGCCGCTGCACACTGGGCGGAGGGTTTTAACATGTTATCCACGATGACTCCTAAATCTTTTTCCTGGGTGGTGGTTTCTAATGTGGAGCCTTCCATCTTGTAACTATAGTGTGGGTTGTTCTTTCCTAGGTGCATAACTTTGCACTTGTCCACATTAAATTTCATCTGCCATTTGGATGCCCAGTCTTCCAATTTATCCAGATCCTCCTGCAGTTTTCCACAATCCTCTTGGGTTTTAACAACTTTAAACAGTTTTGTGTCATCTGCAAATTTGATTACCTCACTAGTTATTCCCTTTTCCAGGTCATTTATGAATATGTCAAAAAGTAGCGGACCCAGTACAGATCCCTGGGGTACTCCACTATTCACCTTTTTCCATTGGGAATATTGGCCATTTAGCCCTACCCTCTGCTTTCTATCTTTTAACCAGTTCCCGATCCACAATAGTACACTGCCTCCTATCCCATGACTTTTTAGCTTCGCCAAAAGTCTCTGATGGGGGACCTTGTCAAAAGCTTTCTGAAAGTCCAGATACACTATATCAACCGACTCACCTTTGTCTACCTGTTTATGCACACCTTCAAAAAAACAGATCAGATTAGTAAGACAAGATCTTCCTTGTCTAAAGCCATGTTGGCTGTCTCCCATTAGGCCATGACTATCTACATGCTGTGTAATTTTGTTCTTTATGATGGCTTCTACCATTTTCCCTGGTACTGACGTCAGGCTCACCGGTCTGTAATTTCCCGGGTCACCCCTGGAACCCTTTTTAAAAATTGGTGTTACGTTGGCGACCCTCCAATCTTCAGGTATTACAGATGATTTTAATGAAAGTTCACAGATTACCAATAACAGGTCTGCAATCTCATATTTCAGTTCTTTCAACACTCTGGGTACCCCAGGGGTCTGCCGCCCACTCTCCAAGATGAGACGCCACAGGTCCGGTGTCATACCTGGTCTCCTGCCTCTCAGAATCACCCATTCCTGCCTCCACCCCAACACTCTTTAGAAGTGTGTTATATACCGGGCGATATCCATTCACCCGGGCTTTACCTGAATAAACCTACCGTATTAGTTGTGTCGTGTGCTGGTCATTCATCACTTTATAGTTTGCTTTCATTAAATGTTTTCAGGCAGACACAACAAAGTGTCAAGAATTTGGTGATTTTGGCAGGCTTTTCCAATTTTGTTCTAACTTGTCAATGCCTTGCCTTCGAATTGGTTCAAACCACTGTGACTTTTGCTTGCCTCTGCAATTTTATTTTGCCTAGCCTTTGTGTTGATTCTACACAGCAATTTTATTTTATTTATTTACATTCTCTTATATACCATGCTATTCTGCATCAATGCAGTTTACATTGAACAAACTGAAATTACATTGAACAGGGCATTATAACTTGGAGATAACTATTTTACAGGGAACATGGGCTATGGAGGGTTAGGTGACTTGCCCAAGACCACAAGGAGCACCTGTGGGACTAGAAACCACAGTCCTTCCGGCCCAAGGTTGCTGTCCTCTAGTGGGATTTGAACCACCGACCTACCAGCCTGAAGTACCTTGCCTCAACCACTAGGCCACTCCTCCACTCCATTTTGTCTTGCCTTTGTGTTAATTCTACACTGTGTGCAGAATTTATTAAATCGTATGTGGTGGTATTTGATCTTGTTTGGCGGTATTTGATTTTATCTGGTTTGCTGGACAGGTGTTTGAGTTTTTTTGATGATTGTTTGGCGGTATTTGATTATTGGTGCCAGTATGATGAATTCTTATTTTTACTTTTAGAAATGCATGTGTGGTTTTGGCATCTCCAGTCCTTGTATTGCACATCATCCAGAGGTCTTCAGTTCCTGTTGATCTTTAATACTTTGGGACAGTGACAGTTTTGGACCAGATTCAGCCAATGTTTATACTAACTTAGCAGATTTGGCATTCTAACATCCAGCCACTCCAATATAATTACCGGCTGTGCAGCCGGGCCCCGGTCCCGCGGCCGGCCTGGTAACCGAGTTCCCCGGGGCCCGACCTTGCGGCAGGCCTCTTACCTCAGGCTGGGGGGGGGGGGAGGGCGAGCGTGTGCGCGCGCCGGGCTCCACGCTGCCCCAGTGGAGCCCGGTGATTGGTCATTGGGCGGTCACGGGGGCTGACGGTGCAGGCAAGGAGGGATCGCTGGCCGGCGATCCTTCTCTTCCTCCTTGCCTGCACTGTGGAAAGGTTGGTTGGGGAGCTGCTCCTCGGGGTTGGGCCATGTGTCGGTGGTTGCGGCCTTGTCGCTCCGTCTCCGGGTGGTCGGTGTGCGCGCTCCCGGTCCTCCGCACACCTAAAGGGAGGAAACCAAGGACAATTAATTGATTAATTAGTCCGGCACTGCCCCGCATGCGAGTTTGCTACCCGGCACATGGCGGTTTGCTGGGCCGGGCTCTGCTGAGGCGGGTCATTGCAGGCTGGGAGGCTGTGGCTTTTCGGCGTCCCCTCTTTCATTTTCAAAAGCATTGTATCTCGAGGGGAGGCCGCATTTGGATTGGAGCAGCATTTTAAATCTTTGTGAGCTGCCTCTGGCTGGCCTTTGCTCCCTTTTTTCTTGATGGCCCGGCGGGCCTCGGTGCGGGGTGCGGCCAAGGGGCCGAGGGGCGCTGCTCGAGGGCAGGGAGCTATTCAGCGTGGGGCCATACCTGGGGGCCGAGGCAGGGAAGGCCGTGCTGCGCCCCCGGCTCCCAGTGGCCTGCCCGGGGCCCTGTTGAGCCGTGGGCGCAGTAGGGCAAGGGGGGCTCGTGGGCGTGGGACCACTGGGGGGTCCCCGGTGCCCGTGCGTGTGGCTGCATGCGCCTCCTTGGGCGAGCAGGCCCCTCCTGTGGGGGTCGCGGGGGGGATCTCCGCGCTGCCGGCGGTGGTGGGCGGGGATGTGCCGGTCAGCATGGTTGCCGATGGGCACGGGTCCTTGGGGGCCCCGGTGCCCAGCCCGCTTCCTGAGACAGGGGAGGTCTGGCTCCCGATCTCTCCGACCCCCCCGGGTGCTGGGGGCACTGCCCCCTCCCCCCTGCTTCCCCCTCCTTCTCCCGTTTTTCTCGGTCCATCGGGCCCTTGGGCGTACGGGGCCGTCCCGTGGGGGGGTATGGGGCCTTGGGGGGGCGGTTGGGGGGGTTGGTTCATGGACGGGCGTGGGGCGGCCGGTGGTGCTGCGGCGTGGGAGGCTGGGGGGTTGGGGCCTTCGGCTCATGTGTGGGGGGCCGGGCCGCCTGCTGCGCCCAGCACCCCTGGGGCTCCGGCTGCTTGTTTTTCTTCCTCTCCTTTGCAGGTCCCGAGGACTTCGACGACTTCAACCTTCATGGCTTCTTCCGATAGGCTGGCTGGAGCGGCTCCTTCGGGTTCCACGCCGGGGCTAGTGGCTCCGGCGCCTTGCTTGTCCACCGGTGGGGCTCCAGTCGCCTCCCCCGGCGGGAGTGGTGAGTATGCTGGTGGCGCTGCGGGGGGGGCCCTTGAATCCGTTCCGGGCTTCGTGGGGGCGGGGAAAGCTACAGGAAAACGCAAGCGGGCTCGTCGCTGCAGGCGAGCGTCCTCTTCCTCTTCTTCCTCGTCGTCGTCCTCGGCCTCCTCGCACGGCTCTGTTCCGGTTTCGGCGGCCGGCGGTGTGAGTGGTGGGACGTCCGTCATATCTTGCTCCGAGCTGTGGGAGTCCATTCCGTGGAAGTTGCGGCGGCGGATTAAGCGTCGAAAATATATCGACATTTTCCGTCTCCTTGATGGTCGGAAGCGCTCTGGGGAGAGCAGGAAAAAGTGCAAGGAGGACGAAAAGGCGGACAGGGTGCGCAAGGTGTCTCACAACACCCTTAACTGGACCCGCGCCTTCTTGCGCTTAGCGAGTGTCTGGGGGCATTACTTCCCGGATCAATACGGGCTTTGCTGGCCTATGCTGATAACATCCTGGCAGCGTCCCAGGCCCACGAGGGATGGGCTTGGTTGAATTATGACGAGGAGTTTCGGGACCAGATGGAGGAGAACAGTCACTTGTTGTGGGGGATGAAGGACATCAACCTGTGGCTGACTCAGATGTCCGTGCAGGGTCGTGTTGGGGGATCCGGCGGGGCAGTCGTCAAGGCGGGGCCGTCTCCGCTGCCGTCGGGTGGGCGCTCCTTTCGCGCCTCCGGCCCGGTTTTGTCTCAGCCAAGGGGGGGCATCGTCGGGGGGGACATCTGCTGGCGCTACAACAAGGCGTCCTGCCCCTTCCCTGACTGCAAATTCAAGCATGCCTGCTCCTTGTGTGGGGGTGCGCATGCGGCCGCGAAGTGCAGCAGGAAGGGGGTCGCGGGGGCCCCCGTGGGGGGGCAGTGATGCATTGGGGGTCGCGGCCCGTACCCCTGTCTGCGTCGAGGTGATGCGCCCTTGGCTGCTCGCGTACGGGCGTTCCCGTCGTGGGAGGGCGGCCGGTTTGCTTTTAGGGGGGTTTTCACGGGGTTTTCGCATTCCCGTCTGGGGGGTGTCCGCGCGAGGTGGGTCCCGTAATGCGGCCTCCGTGCGGCTCCATGGGGATTTCGTACAGCGGAAGCTGTCTGAGGAGTGTGCTCTGGGCCGCGTCACGGGTCCCTTCCTGGTACCCCCCTTTTCCCCGTTTACGGTCTCACCGTTGGGGGTGGTTCCCAAGAAGGAGCCGGGCAAGTTCCGGTTGATACACAACCTCTCTTGCCCTCCGGGTGCTTCAGTCAATGACCGCATACCTCGCGAGCTCTGCACGGTCCACTATTCCTCTTTCGATGCCGCCGTCTCCTTGGTTCGTCAATGCGGGCCTGGTGCCCTTCTGGCCAAAGTAGATGTTGAATCGGCTTTCCGTCTTTTGCCGGTACATCCCTCTGCTTTCCCGTTGCTGGGTTTTCGCTTCGAAGCGCGGTATTATTTTGATGTGTGCATGCCCATGGGCTGTGCAATCTCTTGTGCTTATTTCGAGGCCTTCAGCACATTCTTGCATTGGGTTGTGGAACGGCAGTCGGGGGTCGCATCCCTTGTGCAATATCTCGATGATTTTTTGTTTGTCGGCCCCGAACGGAGCCCCACCTGTTCCACTCTCTTGAGCGCATTTCTGCGCGTGGCTGCCGCCTTCGGCCTTCCCGTGGCAGCTGATAAAACGGTCGGGCCAGTCACTTGTCTCACCTTTATCGGCATTGAGATTGACACGGTGGCTATGGTCGTGCGTTTGCCGGCGCAAAAGATCTGTCGCCTCCGGGAGCTGGTGTCCTCCGTCGGCTCCGCCTCTAAGACTTCCCTCCATGTCTTTCAGTTGTTGGTCGGCCATCTCAACTTCGCTTGCCGTGTCCTGCCCATGGGGCGCCCCTTTACCAGGCGTTTATCCTTGGCGATGGCGGGGCTGCGGCTGCCCCACCACCGGATCAGGGTGTCTGCGGGAATGCGGGCGGACCTTCGGGTATGGGACGCGTTCCTGGCTGGCTTCGATGGGTGCTCTGTCCTTCAGTTGCCCGAGCTCTCGAATCTTGACCTGCAGTTGTTTACCGACGCGGCGGGCGGTTCTGGGTTTGGGGCCTTTTGCCACGGTGCCTGGTGTGCCGAGCCCTGGCCTGCGGATTGGGTGCGCACTGGCCTGACCCGGAATATCACCTTCTTGGAGCTTTTCCCAATTGTGGTTGCTCTCTGGGTATGGCCAGAACGTTTGCGAGATCGGCGGGTTGTTTTCTGGTGTGATAATGCCACGGTTGTCGAGGTCATTAACCGTCATGCGCCCCGGTGCCCCAGGGTAGCTTCCTTGATGAGGGTGTTTGTGTTGGCCTGCCTGCGCCTGAATGTCACCGCTCGTGCACGGCACGTGCCGGGCTCCCAGAATTCTATTGCTGACGCTTTATCCCATTTTCAGTGGGCGCAGTTCCGGCGTCTGGCTCCGGGGGCAGACGAGCTGCCCTCATGGGTTCCGGAGCATCTCTGGAAGATTGGGACCCCGAGTTAATGCTTCTCCTGGCGGCATCGGTGGCTCGCAGTACCTGGGCAACGTATCGGCGGGGCTATTCTCAGGTGAGTGCCTTTTGAGCGCGCTGGGTTGGTCTGGGGGGTGGTACCGGATGGCCTGGTGGGCCGCTTTGTGCTGTGGGCACGGAAGGAGGGCTGGGCCCGGTCGGCGGTCACTGGAGCGTTGGCGGTTTTCTCTTTCTTTTGCAAGGCTGTGGGCTGGGGGAACCCGCGTGTTTCCTTTTTAGTGAGGCGCATGCTCGCTGGCTGGGCTCGCGTGCAGCCGGGGGCGCGGGACTGGCAGCTCCCAGTATCTCACGAGCTTTTGTTGCAGATTTGTGAGGTTTTACCGCGGGTGGCGGCCTCCGGTTTCGAGGCGGTGTTGTTTCATGCGCTGTTTACTACGGCTTTTTTCTGCGCCTTTCGGGTATCCAAGCTCATCCCTCGGTCTGCGAGACGAGGGGCTTCTGGGGGGCTTGACGTTGGGCACGTCCGGGTAGATTCAGCGCGTGTCCAGATTTTCTTGCCGCGGTCCAAGACGGACCAGTCCGGAAAGGGGGGTTGGGTTCTACTCTGTGCCATTTCCCCCTTGTTGACTTGCCCCGTGAGGGCTCTGTGTGTGTACGTGCAGCAGCGGCCGGAGGCACGTGGCCAATTTTTCCTTCACGCGGATGGCAAGCCGGTGACTCAGTTTCAGTTTACGGCTGTGCTACGCCTGGTTCTGCGTGCCCTGGGTTGCGCTGAGCGGAGTTATGCATCGCAATCGTTCCGGATTGGCGCGTGTTATTCAGTGCATTGGCAGATGGCGTTTGAGGGCCTATGCTGGGTACGTTCGCCCATTGGCTTCTGGTGGTGCGGCATAGTGCCGTTCGGTGCCGGGGCAGTGGTTTGCCTACGGTGCAGTAGGGGGTGGAGGGGTACTAATGACTTTCCTTCCTGTTGCAGGCTTGCTTGCTGGTGGCAGTCCGCTCTTTTCTGCTTTCAGGTGGTGTGTCCGCCGGGGACTGGTGGATCATCGGGCACTCCTTCGTCTACTGGGCAGAGCGGCGAGTGGCGGTTCGGCCGTTGGGTGCTCATCTTGGTCTCACCGTGGTGGGAGTGCGGCTGTGCTGGATGGACCACCGCGGCATGCATTGGGGACAGCTTCTGGACCATGTTCATGCGAAACTTGGACGGCGGCAGCGGACAGTCGGGCTGCTGCTTCATCTGGGTGGCAATGATGTGGCCGGCCGGGCCTGCCGGCAACTCATCCTGACTGTTCAGAGCGACATTGCCTGGTTGCGGGAGGTCCTGCCTGGGGTGGCCATTGTCTGGTTGGACATTATTCCTCGCCCTGCTTGCTGGGCCCAGCGGCGCTGGTCGAGGGGTTTGTGCAAGCTCAACCGTCAGATTGGGCGCTGGGTGCAGCAGACGGGGGGGGCTCCAAGTTCAACACCCTTGGGCGGGCGTCGCTTGTGCCGGTCTCTACCGATTGGATGGGGTTCATCTTGCCCCGGTGGGGCAGGATTTACTATTGAATGACTGGCAGGAGGCATTGGAGTCTTGGTGCTGGGTCGCAGCTTTCAGTGGTGGGGGCGGCGCTAGGATAACGAGCTACCTAGCGCTGGTGGCGGGGTGGCGAGCTGGTGCTCGTTGACCCGGCGGCTCAGTTCAGCTTGATGCCGCTTTCCATGTGAGCGGCACGGCTCTTTAGGTTGGGGGAGACGTCCCGGCTGGGGTCTCTACCCGGAGAATAGACAACCCCTTCAGCCGGCCTTTGCTATAACGGCTGGGCGGGCGCGAGGGGGTAACGGGGGGGGGGGGGGTGGGCTGGGGCTCCACTTTGCTACAAAAGGCTGGGGGGGGCCCCCATCCGGTTGATGGGTGGGCGTTATTCAGTTATTGTTCTGATTGCTGAGTTGGCCCATGTTGGGCCGGTGTTCTTACCGTTAATAAAAGCTGCGACCAGGCAATTTTGCACCAATACCCGATGTCCGTGTGCTTTGTCTGTGGGGGGGGGAAAGGGGGGGTGGCCAGGGGAGGGTTCAGCTGGGTTTGTATTGAGAGGGGGGGATGGGTGTGGGGGGGGGCAGGCCCTTGCCGGGTCGGGCATCCGGATACCTCGGTTATTACCGGCTGTGCCGCCGGGCCCCGGTCCCGCGGCCAGCCTGGTAACCGGGTTCCCCGGGGCCCGGCCTTGCGGCAGGCCTCTTACCTCAGGCTGGGGGGGGGGGGAGGGCGAGTGTGTGCATGCGCCGGGCTCCACGCTGCCCCCGTGGAGCCCGGTGATTGGTCCTTGGGCGGTCACGGGGGCTGACGGTGCAGGCAAGGAGGGATCGCCGGCCGGCGATCCTTTTCTTCCTCCTTGCCTGCACTGTGGAAAGGTTCCCTCCCTCCCTCCCTGGTTTCTGCCAGTGGTGGGGGGGGGGAGATGGAGTTTGTTGCAGCTGGTGGGGGGGGCGGGTGGTACTGTCTGGGTCGGTTGAGCGGGGTGGCGAGCTGGTGCTCGTTGACCCGGCGGCTCAGTTCAGCTTGATGCCGCTTTCCATGTGAGCGGCACGGCTCTTTAGGTTGGGGGAGACGTCCCGGCTGGGGTCTCTACCCGGAGAATAGACAACCCCTTCAGCCGGCCTTTGCTATAACGGCTGGGCGGGCGCGAGGGGGTAATGGGGGGGGGGTGGGTTGGATGGTGCTCCACTTTGCTACAAATGGCTGGTGGGGGGCACCATCTGGATGATGGGTGGGGGTTATTCAGTTATTGTTCTGATTGCTGAGTTGGCCCATGTTGGGCCGGTGTTCTTACCGTTAATAAAAGCTGCGACCAGGCGATTTTGCACCAATACCCGATGTCCGTGTGCTTTGTCTGTGGGGGGGGGGGAAAGGGGGGGTGGCCAGGGGAGGGTTCAGCTGGGTTTATATCGAGAGGGGGGGATGGGTGGGGGGGGGCAGGCCCTTGCCGGGTCGGGCATCCGGATACCTCGGTTATGAAGATTAGTGTTCCAAAGAAGAGCAAAATCTAACACTTTCATGATGAATGGGAAATAGACTACTTCTTCATCATGGTGAAAGACAAGTGTTGTTGTCTAATTTGTAATGCCCCAGTATCCTTGCCCAAAAAGGGTAATCTGGAACGTCATTATAAGGCTCTGCATAGCAATAAGTTTCATGCTGACTTTCCACCCAAAAGTGAAATTTGTAAATTGAAGCTCAAAGAACTTAAATAGAAATTGGCTACTCAGCAACAGTTGATGGCGAAGCCAAGGTCACATTCGGTCAATGCAACCATAGCATCCTTCAAGGTCAGCAACCTGATTGCAAAGAAATGCAAACCTTTCACTGAAGGGGGATTTGTAAAAGATTGTTTTCTTGAAGCAGCTGACAATCTTTTTGAAGGATTTAAAAATAAGAAAGAGATCATAGCTGCTATTCAAGATGTATAATTGTCAAGAAACACCGTCGTGCGGAGAATAGAAAAGATGTGTGGAGACACAACTGAACAATTGTTGGAGGATGTTTCAAATTGTGTTGCTTTCTCTCTCCAACTGGATGAATCTACAGACCTAAGAGACATAGCCCAGTTACTAGTCTTTATCCTGATGGTTTTTGAAGACTTCAGTGTTAAAGAAGAACTACCTGGAATAATTTCTTTAAAAGGGAGAACTACCGATCAAGAAATATTCAGTTCTTTCCATTCTTTTGTGATAAAGTGTAATCTTCCATTGCATAGACTTGTTTCCATCACTACTGATGGAGCAAGAGCAATTATAGGTGAGGTTAACGGTTTCATAGCCCTCTGTAGACAACATGACAACTTCGGAGATTTCCTTTCTTACCACTGCATCATTCATCTGCAAGTTTTGGCAAGCAAGAGACTCAATACAAAGACTGTCATGGACATCACTTTCAAAATTGTAAATTCAGTTCATGGAAGACCACTTCAAAGTCAATCTTGGAGTGGAGGAGTGGCCTAGTGGTTGGGGCAAGGTACTTCAGGCCAGAAGGTCGGGGGTTCAAATCCCACTAGAGGACAGCAACCTTGGGCCGGAAGGACTGGGGTTTCTAGTCCCACAGGTGCTCCTTGTGGTCTTGGGCAAGCCACTTAACCCTCCATAGCCCATGTTCCCTGTAAAAAAAAAAAAAATAGTTATCTCCAAGTTATAATGCCCTGTTCAATGTAATTTCAGTTTGTTCAATGTAATCCGCACTGATGCAGAATAGCGCGGTATATAAGAGAATGTAAATAAATAAAATCTTACTCTTGATGAAGGGGCAGCGGAAATCATTTTGCACACAGATGTGAGGTGGCTAAGTAGGCACAAATTTCTGCAAAGATTTTGTGATTTGCTGAATGAAATAAGAAGATTTTTTGAAGGAGAGGGGAGATGACCAAGCAGAGTTGAGGAGTGGTTATGTGATCTGCCATTTCTCGTTGACTTTTGTGACAAGGCAGAGCCCCAGAAACAGGAGAAAATGGGTTTAAATCACTTTCTGTCACCTCAGATGCTTGGAGAGGCAGGACAGGAAGGGGTTAAGTTTCCTGTGCACAAACTTTCTCTGGAGAGAAGAGCAGGGAAAGAACCACACCCTAGCTCTAGGCTAACCCAGAGACATAGCCAATCAGGGAGGTGGGAGGAGTCAGACCGGATTGGGCCACTCTGCACTCATAACCAGGAAGCAGCAGTTAGTAGGCAGAAGGGGCTCGAGGAGCAAGCACGGGAGCAGCAAGCCCTCGAGGAGCAAGGCCTGGAGAAGAGGAACTGGTTACAGAGCAGTGCAAGCAGAAAGGCTGAGCCCAGAGGAACTAAGGAGAGAACCAGGGAAGGGAGAGTTCCTGCAAGTGGTCCAGGAAGAGACACAGGCAGACTTCAGCTCCATGAGAGAGAAAACCTTGGAGGTGACCCAGAACTGGATTCAGAAGCCTGGAATACTGACTTGGAGTCAGGGGAGTTTCCCAGAGGCAGACGCTGCAAAAACCAGGTCAGAGCAAACTCTTCTAAGCCTTGTAAAGTAAATAGCTTGGAAAGAAGTCAGTCTATAGGATCTGACAATAGACTGCTTGCTAAAGGAGGCAGGGGTAAATCAGGCCCTGAATATAAACCTGAAGTTAATAGAGGGAAGAGGGGCTATAGAAAAATCCCTGTTAGAAAGCTGCAAATATTTCCCTATGATAGACAGCGTGAGCCAAGCTCTAGTTCAGAAGAGCACACACCTGCTTGCCAGCAAGAAGCTAATTGGCAGCAACCGTGCAGAGAGCTAAGAGAAGCCTTTGAAGAACAGGCAGAGCTGAGGGATCGTACAAAGCAGCTACCTAAGGATTTGCATGATAGAGTGAAGAACTATAAGTATTCCTAATTGATGATTGAGTGCTGAGAAGCCTTAAGCCAATGTTCTAGAACCTGCATGGGAGACAGCAGCGTTCTAGTGAATGGAATGAATCAAAGCTTCATGTGGTACAGCTGTGAATAGAAGGCAATATAGAGAAACTGCTCCTACACAAGAAGGCAGTCATTAATAAGCCAGAGTTGTGGAGATTGCCATTTCTATGGGAAGCTGTTTGACACTAGAAAGAAGTACAACAGGAGAAAGATTCTTTATTACCAGTAGATACTGAGAAAGCAATACTAGAAGATTGAAGCCCTGTTGTAGTAATGAAGCTGGAAGAATGATGAAAGCTTGTAAATATTTTATGTGTCCCTGAGAAGTATCAGGAGAAGCTGTGTAAACACTTGAACTTTTATTTGGTACTGAAGGATACCATTATACTTCTGTGGCGGGGGAGTAAGTCCTGTACGGTGTCCTTTGCTATACTTTGTGCAAATACCTTATGCATGAATAAAGCATTACTTACTTTGGAAACCCAACCTTGGCTGTCGTCACTCACTCCACAACTACAGTAGGAAGGCTTCAGCACTACCAAGGACTCTTTTAAACTCACCCCACTGTGTGGCTCGCATCCCCTTGGCCTGCTTACGCCACAGGCTAGGCGGTGCGTTGTCACATAGAGGGGGGTGGAGTTTTGGCGTAGTTGTTTCGGATTATAAAAAAAAATGCTGCCTTGCACAGAAGAAGTGATAAACTACAGATACCAGTAAAGTTCTGAAGAGTGGACACTTTGAAAAAAAAAAAAAAAAGGAGTTTTTTCACCAAGATACCTGAAGAGCTTACCAGTGCTGCAGATTACAAGTTTCAGCTGAGGTGGACCAGAGTTCCTGTTATTAAGGCTACCATACTGCTGACAAGCGAGATACTCCACTTGTAGCAGGTAACCCGTAGCTAAGAGGGTCATCTTAGGACACTGCTACAAGGGGGTGGTAATCTGGCAGAGCTAAACTGGGAGCAAAGGAAGGTGCTTTTGTGGTGGTGCCGCACTTGGTGTTTCTTTTTCTATTCCCTACAGGTACATCGAAATGGATCCCACAACTTTGATGAGTTGGGTTGCGGAGAGATTCCTGGAGCAGGAGGCAAGATCGGTGCAGACCCAAGAGAGGATGGCAGCGATGTTACGTGCCCAGCAGCAGCCGGTGTTGGACATGCTAGGATCCTGGATGAAAGAGCAGAAGCGGACGTCGGAGACACTACAAAATGTGACCAGTTCGCTAGGAACTGCCACAGGACTTGGAATGCTTGGACAGGGAATGTTATCATTAGGCCAGTGGTCTAAGGACGCTAATATTGATGACCACCTCAAAGTGTTTGAGCGCATAGCAACCATGAGCGGATGGCCCAAAGAACACTGGGTTATCCGATTGGCTCCATCCCTCACGGGAGAGGCTCTCACGGCCTACAAGGAAATGCCCAGCGCTCTAGCCAATGATTATGGAGCTGTCGTTGAAGCAATACGAGACAGATTAGGCCTAACACCCGTGGTGTATCGCCGACTTTTAAGAGGGTGCAGGTTAACCCCAGGCGAGACACCACAGGCCTTATGCCATAGGATAAAGGCTTTGGCATACAAATGGCTATCTCCACAAGGTAAGAGCATAGACACAGTAATAGATGATATTATACTTGAACAATTCTTAGAAGCACTACCCCGGGAAGTACAGTCCTTCCTAATCCTCCAAGACTGCCACAATACTAAGGACGCCGTTGCCCTTGCTGACCGGTTCCTAGAGGCACAGGCCTTAGGTCAGAGGAGGAAAGGTGTTCCAGAAAGTACAGTCTTGAGGGAACGAGGAATGAAGGGAGGAGTACAGATGGGTGAATCTTCATCTAGGCCTTTGTTTAGCCCTGGTATGAATGAGCGAAAGTGTTTTGCCTGTGGTCAAAAGGGACACCTCAGGAGGAATTGTAGCACTAGGCTAGCACTAATCACCACCCAATCCAAGGAGGTTGGGGAGGGATTCTTGCTGATGGTCACAGTAAATAATATCCCGGTTGAAGCCTTGTTAGATTCAGGTGCAGACCAGTCTATGGTCTCGGAAAGCCTATGGAAGGAGATAGGACCTCAGAGTGGGAGTGATAAAGAGCACCCTGAGGATAAAATTAAGATTCGATGCGTGCATGGTGCTGCTACAGCATACCCAAGGCACACAGTAACAGTAAAGGGAATGGGTTTAAGTAAGGACATCCCAGTAGCGGTGGTACCAAGGTTGCCCCATCCTATTGTATTAGGCAGGGATTGGCCGCAATTTCGAAAGGGCCTAGCTAAAGGTTTAGCGGCTACTGCAGAGGCCAAACACCCTGAACACCCTAGGGTAGAAAAGGACCCTGAGAGGAAGGAGCATGGGGAAAAACTAGTAACCACCCCTCGGAGAAGCCAACCCAGGCTAGGGATGATTCCAGCCCCATTATTTGTGAAACCTCAAGAGAAGACAGCTAGGGAGAGAATCTCTGTTCAAGACCCTCCCAATAAGAAAAACACATTTGTCTTGAAATGTTGTAAGGTCACCCCTAATGCAAGGATTCCTAAAAGAGCCACAGAGAATGCTGCAGGTTTCGACCTCTATAGTGCAGAGGACACTATAGTCCCTCGACAGGGTAGAGCCTTAATAGAGACCGGTATACAGCTGGAAATTCCGCCAGGTTGTTATGGGCGAATCGCCCCACGGTCAGGCTTAGCTGTGAAGGACAACATTGATGTGGGTGCAGGGGTTATAGACCCAGATAGTAGGGGTGTGATTAAGGTTTTACTTCTCAATTTTTCCCAGAAGGAGTTCAAGGTGACAGTAGGAGATAGGATAGCCCAGCTTATCATGGAAAGGGTGGGTTTTCCCTCAGTAGAAGAGGTCACGGAATTGAACACCACTGTGAGAGGCTCACGTGGGTTTGGGTCTACTGGCCGAGCCGTGTTGTTAGGCTTGACAGACCCCAAAGGGGAAGAGGAAACAGAGATGGATCTGGGACCCCAGCTAGAGGAGTGTAGGGCCAAAGGCCCTAAGCCTGCAAAAAGAGGGAAGTTATTAGTAGCTAAGGATAGCGAGGAAGGATGGAGGCTAGGCTTAGAGCCCACACATAGGGTTTTGCCGGCTCCCTCCAGGGAATGCGTAGAACCCCAGTTTCCAAGGGAATCTAGGGGCGAGTTACAACACATGTCTCAGATAGCGGGAGACAATATGGCAGCCAGCCAAGTTAGGCAAAGAAAATATTATGACCATCCCACTCAACCTCAACAATTAGAGGTCGGCGAAAAGGTCGTAGTAATGATACCGGGTCATCACCCGAAGTTTAAAACTACCTGGAAAGGACCCTGCCGGGTTGTCCAACAGGTAGGACCCGCCACTTATACTGTGGAAACTAGAGGAGGGAAACAGTATAATTTCCCCGTGAATGTTTTGCGGTTATGGCATGACCGCGTAGCTTTAGCTCAGTTAGCTATAAGAGAGGATACAACTGCTAGTCCTGATCACCAGAGTAAGATTCCGTGCTGTTCTGCATTTATTCAACCAGCCCGGAATATCTTAAATGGGGGGTTATGTGACAAGGCAGAGCCCCAGAAACAGGAGAAAATGGGTTTAAATCACTTTCTGTCACCTCAGATGCTTGGAGAGGCAGGACAGGAAGGGGTTAAGTTTCCTGTGCACAAACTTTCTCTGGAGAGAAGAGCAGGGAAAGAACCACACCCTAGCTCTAGGCTAACCCAGAGACATAGCCAATCAGGGAGGTGGGAGGAGTCAGACCGGATTGGGCCACTCTGCACTCATAACCAGGAAGCAGCAGTTAGTAGGCAGAAGGGGCTCGAGGAGCAAGCACGGGAGCAGCAAGCCCTCGAGGAGCAAGGCCTGGAGAAGAGGAACTGGTTACAGAGCAGTGCAAGCAGAAAGGCTGAGCCCAGAGGAACTAAGGAGAGAACCAGGGAAGGGAGAGTTCCTGCAAGTGGTCCAGGAAGAGACACAGGCAGACTTCAGCTCCATGAGAGAGAAAACCTTGGAGGTGACCCAGAACTGGATTCAGAAGCCTGGAATACTGACTTGGAGTCAGGGGAGTTTCCCAGAGGCAGACGCTGCAAAAACCAGGTCAGAGCAAACTCTTCTAAGCCTTGTAAAGTAAATAGCTTGGAAAGAAGTCAGTCTATAGGATCTGACAATAGACTGCTTGCTAAAGGAGGCAGGGGTAAATCAGGCCCTGAATATAAACCTGAAGTTAATAGAGGGAAGAGGGGCTATAGAAAAATCCCTGTTAGAAAGCTGCAAATATTTCCCTATGATAGACAGCGTGAGCCAAGCTCTAGTTCAGAAGAGCACACACCTGCTTGCCAGCAAGAAGCTAATTGGCAGCAACCGTGCAGAGAGCTAAGAGAAGCCTTTGAAGAACAGGCAGAGCTGAGGGATCGTACAAAGCAGCTACCTAAGGATTTGCATGATAGAGTGAAGAACTATAAGTATTCCTAATTGATGATTGAGTGCTGAGAAGCCTTAAGCCAATGTTCTAGAACCTGCATGGGAGACAGCAGCGTTCTAGTGAATGGAATGAATCAAAGCTTCATGTGGTACAGCTGTGAATAGAAGGCAATATAGAGAAACTGCTCCTACACAAGAAGGCAGTCATTAATAAGCCAGAGTTGTGGAGATTGCCATTTCTATGGGAAGCTGTTTGACACTAGAAAGAAGTACAACAGGAGAAAGATTCTTTATTACCAGTAGATACTGAGAAAGCAATACTAGAAGATTGAAGCCCTGTTGTAGTAATGAAGCTGGAAGAATGATGAAAGCTTGTAAATATTTTATGTGTCCCTGAGAAGTATCAGGAGAAGCTGTGTAAACACTTGAACTTTTATTTGGTACTGAAGGATACCATTATACTTCTGTGGCGGGGGAGTAAGTCCTGTACGGTGTCCTTTGCTATACTTTGTGCAAATACCTTATGCATGAATAAAGCATTACTTACTTTGGAAACCCAACCTTGGCTGTCGTCACTCACTCCACAACTACAGTAGGAAGGCTTCAGCACTACCAAGGACTCTTTTAAACTCACCCCACTGTGTGGCTCACATCCCCTTGGCCTGCTTACGCCACAGGCTAGGCGGTGCGTTGTCACACTTTACAGGTGAACTAAGTGATATGAACCTTGAACTACAACGTAAAAACAAATGCATTGGCGAGATGAGTACAGTTTCATCCTACAAGACAAAATTTGCACTAATGATGACTGACCTTACAAACAACACTTTTGATCATTTTCCTAATACGTAGGACCATCTGGGACAATATCCAAATTTTGTTTTTCAGAACGAGAAGTATGTGACAGAAATCTGTTCTGTTATCCAGGAATTCGAAAATAGATTCTGTGACTTCCAAAAAATTGGAACAGTTGTGGAGTACTTGTCATACCCATTCAAAGTAGATGTGGATATTAAAGAAACTGCAGCTGCTATCAGTAAAAATTACTCATTGAACAAGCCATCTCTTGAAAATGAAATATTAACCCTTAAAAAAGACCCATGCTGAGCAAGAATCATTTTGGAAGCTAGTGCCTAGAGACAAATTTCACAACTTGAGAAGATACGGTGAAGCTGTACACTCCTGTTTCAGTTCAACTTATTTGTGTGAATATGCATTTTCCCATCTGAAAATGACAAAGAGTACACAACGTTCCAAAATGACAGATGAACATCTCCAGGATTCCCTGAGACTGGCTCTCACGCAATATTCACCCAACTTTAAAAAGCTGGTGGATGAAATGCAGGCTCAGACGTCTCACTAATGACCAAGAGCGAAATATTAAAGATTACTCGACCTAAATTTAACACAAATTACTAAATAAAAGTTAAAGAAAGTTATTAAGACAGTTAAAGAAAGTTATTACTCAATAAAACTTTAAGAAAAAATGTACTTTCCATTTCCCATCGCAGTTCTTACTGGATCTTCGTCTCTCTGTTTTGTTTTTGCTTAATTTGCTTAACAGCTGATCACATCCAAGTAAATGACAGAAGGTTCATTTAAAATGGGGGGGGGGGGATCCTCCAACTTTATTGGGTTAAAATTTAATTTGAAACTAATTTGAAACTTAATTTTCATGGTGGTAGATCACCGGCACTTTTGGCCGGAAAAAGTAGATCACAACCTGTTTGAAGTTGGACATGCCTGCTACAGAGGGATCCACTGTGTCTGTCCCATGCCATTTTGAATTCTCTCATTGTATTTGCCCCCACCACTTCTTTCGGGAGGGCATTCCAAGCATCCACCACACTTTCAGTGAAAAAGTATTTCCTAACATTACCTTTCAATTTATCCCCTTGCAGCTTCATATAGTTTTACAGCTTCCCCATCTTTGGAAGAGGTTTGTTTGTTCATTAATACTCTTTAAGTACTTAAAGGTCTGAATCATAGCTCCCCTATCCCTCCTCTCCTCCAGAGTATGCATATTTAGGTCTTCAAGTCTCTTCTCATAAGGCTTCTGACGCAGGCTCCAAATCATTTTGGTCGCCTTCCTCTGAACCGTTTCCAGTCTTTTTACATCCTTTGTGAGATATGGTCTCCAAAACTGAACACAGTATTCCAAGTGAGGCCTCACAAGTGACTTATACAGTGGCATTAGTACCTCTTCCTTTCTGCTGGTGACTTTGCGTATATATGTTGCTATATGTCCAAAATTAAACATCTGAAAAAAAGGGAATTATTTCGAGTGGAGTGAGGGAATAAAAAAAAACACACACATTCAGCAACAATATTTAGCTAAAGAATGTGCAAGTTATGGGGTTAATTTTATAAGGAGCTGCCTAGTTTTAGGCATCAAAATTGGTATATTAGTCATTAATTGTGTTAAGTGGCCACTTATGTGCATAAATGACCCTTATAAAATACCATCTAGCATAAGAGCATGCATATTGTTTGCCAGATACTTGTGACTTGGATTGGCAACTGTTGTAAACAGATAATGGGCTTGATGGAGCTTGGTCTGACCCAGTATGGTATTTCTTATGTTCTTATCGTGTATACCTCTATTGTGGGCATGCGTTTCGGTGAAGTTTGGGCAGAGTATGAGTGATATGAGCAAGTAAGCACATAGGGACGGCCCTAAAGTTGGTTCAAGATGTTGGCACCCTAGGCAGATCATATGCCCCATCTTAGCTGTCAGAATCTATTGTTTAGCTTTTGAATGTACTGCTTTTTGGTACCCCTCAGAAGCTGCTGCCATGGAGGCTGACCCCGCCCTGTACACACACAGATTATATAATACAATAATTGACACGTGTATGTACAAAATGTAAGCATAGTTATTTACACCATACCTAAAGCAGGTATAAGTCATCACACCTTAATATAATGCATGTTCTCTCTCACTAATGCCAGTTTTTAAAAAAGTCAAGTATGCATATCTTTGACCTTATAAAATAGGTATAAAACATGTGCGTGAAATTGCATATTAACTAGATGCAACTTTAGAAAATTACCCTCTGCATATCTAAATGCTAACAGTGAAACAGCAGATATAACTTTAAATAGCACCTCGATGTTTTGCTTCACTGAAAATATAACTTTAAATGTGTAATTAGAATGTTTTAAAATGACATGCCTCTGACCTCTGAATTTCTACTTAGATACTCAATCAAAGCTATGTATGCAGAGCTGTTTAACATTTTTAGAATCATCTGTGAGTTGCAGAAAAAAAATCACTAAGAAATAATGATATTTCCAAATGTGAATTCCCTAATGCATAGTCTACAAGGATTCTTTTTATGGGTCATTTAATTTAAACAGGACGTATTTCCATAAGAGTCCATGAAAGTAGTAGCTTGTTTGTATATAACACACATGCCATGCCAGCACCAAGATATACAAAATTAATCCATTTAGAAAGTTGAATAGGAATACCAAAAAGGCTTAAACCCAACGGCATCACAAAGCAGGAAATGTCTAAGTACTTACTGTTTGGCAGCAAAATCTGCATGAGTGATTGAATGAATGAAAGGGGAAAATTCCGCATGCCTGCTGCTCCTCCGGCTGTGGCATTTTGTATGCGCTACCGCAGCTTCATCTGTTATGCATGCACTTAGTAAGAATAAAAGATATGCAAACAATTATTTAATAAAAGGGATTACAGCCTTACTTAATCTGCAACTGAAACATATTCCAATTGTTTAGGCAACCTCTATGCAAAATGCATATGAAAATGTAAAGTGCAAAATTTAATTAAACGCTACTAGAAGAACACTTGCATTTAATCATGTTTATCTTGGTGTGCAGTACTGGTCTTGGGTAAATACAGTACATTAATAACATCCAGCAATTTGTGTACATAGGAGTGGCTAGTGGTTAGAGCACTGACTTGGGACTCACAAGACCAGGGTTCAATTCCTGCTAGCACTCCATGTGGCCTTAAGCAAGTCACATAACCCTCCATTGCCTCAGAAAAATCCAAGTTATCAATGTCCCTATTTAAGTTGCAATGTAAACTGCTTTGATTAAAATGATAAAGTGGTATAAAAAACCATCATCCTCTACTCGCCTGGAGAAAGGGTAGGAAATCCCTAAACTTCCTTTGCTAGGGTTAAGGCATAGTCTTCAGACTTACACTGCTCTCTCTGCTTAAGGTATTTTACTTTGTTTCTGATTCACTTCCCATTGATTTATTTACCATTTTCTTTATGTTACACACTTACTGTAAGGCAAAGGGCAATAGGGGAAAGTAAAACTTAATACTGTATAATTAATTTATAGCATGACAAGAGAAGTCATTTGTTTTCAGATGCTTTCAATTCCTATTATGGCAACATCAGTGAACATATCACAGCTGTTCCCCTTATTTCCAAGCTATAGTACATAGAAAGAAAATAGAATTGCTTAAATGCTGTTCTCCTTTTTGTTGACTATGTGCATTGTTCTTTTCACCTTGATCCTACTCGCCTTTAAAGTTACGAATCTTGGAGGTATGCTTCTCTAATGAAATGGGTGAATGACAAGGAGGAATTTGTACTTATGAGATAAGGTCCTTTTCTTGAGCTCAGATGAATGGGTTATGCTCCTCCTGCCTGCAGATACACAGCAAAATTGTCTGCTTTCTCTATAACAACATGTTTATTTATTTAACTAGTGTTTTTTTAGACCACTTTTATGCCAAGGCGGTTTATATAGAACAACAATAAGAAACTCAAGTGATTTGTGTTTACATAAAACTCATGGGGATACAAACTTGGAGTTAACAAAGTGGGCTTTCTTGATTTCGGCAGTGCATGAATGAAGACATGGTATGTATATGCTTAGTTATGTGATATCATTTGGGCCAAAGTGCTCAATGAAGAGATGTGCTTTTAAGAATTTCTTCAGGTCTTGTATGGACTGTGCAGACAGGAAGCATCTCATCTTAAAACCATGTTTGCACAAATATGAAGAGCCACCTCTAAAAGACACACATATCTAGAGCTGACATATTCCAATCATTAAATTTGAAAAGCGCATGCTGTAAGCATTGCAAAAAGGTGTATTTTACTGAGGGAGTATGTGGTTGCCATATGTGAGTGAGTTCATGGAACACTTAAGACTTGCAAGAGGATTAATGAATTTATAAAGTGGTATTTTAGAAGGGATGTCTAGGAAGAATCTGGGATGCCCAAAGCAGAATGGCCAAAACCTAGGGCAATAGCAACAACGCCAACTGAAATCATTCCATCCCCACCCTGAAAAATGAACATCCCAGTACCGGTTCTGGAGATGGACCCCATGCAGATAGCAAGGCCGGGTATGTGCATGGGTGTAGACCATTTTACAAATGTGGATGTCCCTGAAGTACATGCTCTCAGAGCTGGGTACTTGGATTCCCTGGATTGGAGAGGTCAGAAGGGAGGTGTCTATATTATGAGACTTGTACATCCCAGCCTGCCACTTCCGATACTCAAGACGTGTGGCGGCGGACCAATGATATGTTTGGAGTATGTATTTATGGTTGGGTTTCATGGGGAAGGAAATAACTATGGTGATGTAAGTGCATTATGCGCTTTCCCCTGAAAGAGTTGCATCCATGAAAATATCACTTTTTTCACCTTATTCATGGTCGGGAGCAAGTATATTTATTTGTTTATTGCCAAGATTTGATATACTGCCATTTAGAGGCCCATCGAGGCAGTTTACAATTGCAAAAGAAAACATTTTTTAGGAACACTACACAAACACACCACAGGACACAAAAGGAAGGACCGAATAGCACAACAAGCAACCAACCACTATAAAACAAAACTGTGAAACAAAAGGAAAACCAATGAAAAAGAAAAAGCTGCTCTAACACCACATGCAAAAGCACTAGGCTACCCTAAATGCCCTATCCAAAAGCAACTCTCTAAGACATGGATGCCCCAAGAACCAGGGTAGATTTGCTTGTGCCATTCTGAAAGTGCCCTGCAAAATGCATCTCCCTTGCTCTGCCCAGGCCACACCTCCACCATGCCCCATGTAACATAGATGTGCTCTCGCTGGGGACGTCTATATACCCAGCTTTTAAAATGGTTCCAGGAACTACATGCTTTACACATCTAAGTGCCTGTTTTCAGACATCCAACCGACAATAGGGCTTCTAAAATTCCCCCCAATAGTGTGACAAAATGGCATATTTCTCTTCCTTTGTAAACTCATACCTGCTGGGGGGGATGGGAATGAAGAGACATGATAAAATGTGTCTCTTTGTGGTTAGCTGGGGCTATGGGGCTGCATGGGGCATTTTTACTGACTAGTGACATCTGTATATTTGTGTCTTATCTTTAATATGTGTGTGTGTGTGTGTGTGTGTGTGTGGTACAGGGGTGGGGTGTCTGTATGTGTGCCTGCTGCATTCTGTTTTTATAGGCACATGTGCAAACAAAGTTATACATACATATTGTGATGGCGAGAGGGTAGCTGAGTCTATGGATTGGGAAGAAAAACAGTCATTTACCTTTAAGGAGAGAGACAGGCAAGAAAGCAGTAGCCCTCAAACTGCAGCCAGAGAGGAAAAAACACACGTAGTTGCTGAGTGCAGATCACGCCCAAGCTCTGCTAATCCAGAGGCAAGCTTGGAAGTTAATAAGAAACACCTGGGGAAGGGGCAGTGCACGGGAGTTCAGGCACACTCTTATAAACCCCAGGGAATAGAAGGAAAGGAGAGCACCAGGAAAACAGAAGGAAAGAGAACCACCAGGGAGACGGAAGGAAAGAGAATCACCAGAGACAGCACCAGAGAGGATTCCAGAGGGAAGCAGCACACAGGAAGGCAGCATACTGGGGAGGCTGTGAGAGAGAGTCACACGAGAGGCTTAACCAGGGAGAACGCTGGAGAAAGCAGTGGGGTTCTCAGAGGTGAAAGCCACGACCCAGAAGGAAGCCAGTACTACAGGGGAACTGCATCTGGTTCTGGAGACAGGGAAGCTGTACCTGGGAGGAGTGCTGACGAGGAGCAAGATACAGTAGCAGCAGTTTATGAACCCGCTGGGAAACTGCCAGCTCCAAAAAGGTGCGTGAATAAACCTGTAACAAAAAGTAACTTGAGCCAGTTAGAGGCATTGTGTCAGTTACTGAAGGGAAAGAATCTCCACGTGCTTGGGGAAAAACCTGTGCATAAGGAAAAGTCTCACTGGAGGAAAGTGTTAAAGCTTTTAGAAGACATTAAGCCTGAGCTTTTGCAGGGTGACTTGAATTCAGAGTTACCAGACTCAAGTTATGAGGAGATGCAAATAGATCCTCATGAATCTGACAAGGAGTCAGATGATTCATTAATGGACTGTTCTCTATGTAAGAAGACAAAATAAGGAGTTCCTGGTTTGAAAGGAGAAAGTCTTAAAGCCAAAAAATGTTCTACAAAGCAGAGAGAGGAAACAGGGATAATGTTGCTTAGCTAGAGTTTGCTAAGAATCCTGTTTTATCTGAAGAAAAGAACATTGCTTTTGGGTTTTGTTAAAAGAATGAAAAGCTTTATTTTGAATGCTGAAAGTTTTGGAAAAACAGCTACATGTGTTTGAAAGCTAATTGAAGCACTTACAGTGCCTTGTTTTGGATAAAAGGTCTTTGGAATCTTGTTTGGAGAAAAATCCTATTTTTGTTATGTGTTGAGCTTTTAAATGCTTTTTGGAAAAGGAACTAATAAATTCCTGTGTTTGCCTTGAAAACCCTCGGGTCTCAACATTATTGTCTTGAAACCACACAACTACAACTCCCAGAAGCCTCAGCCCTGGGAAGACTCCAACCATTCTTTATTTAAAAGGACAATATAAAGGCAGGTCCGTGCCTATAGGCGGTTGCCTGGGCACGGGTTGCGACAATATATATATACATCTCCTCAGCCTTTGACACAGTGGACCACAACACCCTCCTAGAAAGACTAAAGAACACTGGTATACACGGTATCACATTGAAGTGGTTCCACTCGTACCTAACCGAAAGACAGCTACAGGTCAAGTCAGGACACAACACCTCCCGACCCATAAACGTCCAACAAGGAGTACCTCAAGGATCCGCACTCTCAGCTCTCCTATTTAACATCTACATACAACCAATTTGCAATATCATGAAAAAGAACAACATTCAATACACAATTTATGCAGACGACATAATGATTTACACCCCGATATCAATCAACAACCCGGACTTCTCTAAGATAACAGACTGCCTCACCCAAATGGAGAGTTGGTGTCAAAACAACAACCTAGCAATAAACTACAACAAGACCGAAGCCCTAATCATCACCCGGAACCAAGGCTTCAAACACCCACCAAATCTAAAGATACAAAGCACCACTATACCAATAAGATCAGAAGTGAGATACCTCGGAGTTACTCTGGACAATAAACTCAATCTCAAACCACACATAGACAAAACAACCCAAAAAGCCTACTACAAGATGCGAATCATCAGGAGACTAAAGCCGCTCCTTGCCCCGGAACACTTCCGTACCGTCTGTCAAGCACTGATAACCCCACTACTGGACTTCTGCAATCCGATATACCTCGGCCTACCGAAACAAGCCCTCAAACCTCTACAACTAGCACAAAACACTGCTGCACGAATCATAACAGGAACGGCAAGACAGGAGCACATCACACCCACCTTAAAAGACTTACACTGGCTTCCAATCGGTGCACGCATCAAATACAAAACTATCATAAACATATTCAAGATCAAACACCACACATCAGCCAACAGCCTACACACACTCATACAATCAGACACCAGTACGCGTCCCAGAAGAAAACAAACCCACAACAGAGTCAGCACCCCCAGTGAATACAAACACACACGCAAGGACACAACAGACAGAGCACTCTCAATGGCCGCTCCAACAATATGGAACAAACTCCCGGACAACTTGAGGGCCGCTACAGACCTAAAAGACTTCAGAAAACAGCTAAAAACCATACTGTTCATAGAACACTATGGACACATCACATAACTTCAGAGAATGAACAACAGCGCATGATCCCGCCTAACCAATGTATGCATGGAATTTGTTTTTGCACCTCTGTATATAGCCCACTCTGTAAATAGCTCATACCAATCTAACACACAACACGACACACACTCAATTTCCCCCCACTGCATGTATAACACACTCACCTGACCTGATTGTTTGCCGTGATACCACCTTGATTTTTAAGATAAGGCGGTTTAGAAATACTGTTAAATAAATAAAATAAAAAATACAGACAGATTGATGGATTGACCTTCAACAATAGGCAATTTTTATCTGATGCAAAACAAGCCTAAAAAGCATTTTATTGCGATCTTTGCTGTCTGGACATTTTTTTTCTAATCATATAGGCCCCAGTATCTCTCACTTTCTTCTTATCTGTCTTCTCCTAGCTCTTTTTTTTTCCATCCCTGTCTGTCTCTAACATTGATCTTTCCATTTCTTGTCTCTTTTATGTCTCTCTAGTTACCCAGAGCTAGAATTTCATACCCTTCTTTTCCATCTTTCTTTTCATATCTCCCTTTTTTTCATACAAAATGCAATAAATGGCAGTAGAAAATTAACAATAGCTACAACAGCTGCATATGATTAATGTAGTATTTCAATTGAAATGCCATTATTGCTCGGTGCTTTGTTCTTTGATAATGGTTTCAATGTTGCTTCGATGACTTCTTTCATCACCAAAGGTTCCTGTTCATAAGACACAGGTTGAAATGGCTGTTAATCCACTTGATCTTTATGGTGTAATGCCTCTGTGTATTCTTTTCACTGAAGTATTACAACAATCAGATTCAGATATTACAATATTTACAAGGCTCTGTCAGGAAATTTGGAAGACACCATCATGGCCAACTGCCTGGAAAAGATTTGTATTCATGCCAATACTGAAGAAAGGTGACCCAATTGACTGTGGAAATTATCACACAATTGCTCTGATCTCACATACTAGCAAGATTCTTCTCAATATCATAAAGTGGAGACTACAACCATACCTGGAATGAAAACTGCCTGAAGGCTAAGCAAATTTAGGAAAGGGCATAGAACAAGAGACATCATTCTGGATCTTTCCCGCAGGCTCCCTTATCTGCCCCGGCTCAGCCTCCCCTCATCCCCACCACCCGACCCATGGCTGGCCTGCCAGGGCCTAGATCGAATGGCGGGGACCCCTCTGCAACTGGCCCCAGGGGGGATCGCTGGGTCTGATCGCAGGATCGGTGCTGCTTATTCCACCTTTGAGGTGGGATAAGCAGCACGTCCTCTTTGCCTCAGCAGGGCATCCAGGGCCGTGACCTGAATCGTCCCTGTTCATCCTGCCGGGCTGGTCCACCCCTGCTCTACCCCCCTCCCACCGGCTTTCCCCATCCTGCTGCTCAGGACATACGGGGAGAGACGGAGGGGGAATTGGGCCTGGATGGCTTGGGGGCTACATGTCCCGCCAGGACGTGCAGCCCTGCAATCCGCATCCCAGAATCGAGCCCATAGGTATACCAGGATGTCTGATAGTTCTCATGTACAATACCTTGATCAAGAAGCAACAGTTCAGATGGAACAAGGAGAAACAAAATGATTTAATATCAGTAAAGGTGTATAACAAGGCTGCATACTTTTTCCATACCTGCAGAACAGATCATCAGAGAAACAGGACTGTATGAAGACAACACATTCTGACAACTGGCAAAATCAATAATTTCATCCTTGATGGAGAAGAAATAGAATTAGCAGACAACTTTAACCTGCTTGGATTGGTCATCAATAATGAAACAACAAGCAGACAAGAGATCTGATGACATATTGCTCTTGGCAGAATGGCTAGACAAGAATATCATGTGCAAAGATGTATCTCTGAATATAAAGATTTGACTTGTCCAAACCATGTATTTTCAATAATGTCATAATGATATGAAAGTAAAGAAGAAAAAAAAATTGATGCTTTTGAACGCTGCTGGCAAAGAATTCTGTTTATACCATGGACCGCCCGAAGAACAAATCAATCGACACAAGAGAAGATCACATCTAAGCTTTCTTTAGAAAACGAATGACAAGGTTTCAATTTTCTCTTTGCATAATAGGTGCAAAGTACGAAAGATCATTAGAGAAAGATATCATGCTTGGCAAGGTTGAAGATCAATGCAAAACAAGAAGGCCAGCAATTCAATAGATCAATAGAATACCAGTAACTATGGATGCCACTCTGTCAGTTTAGGACAACTTTCCATAGGGTTACCATGAATCGACATCAACACAACAGCACTTTACAACAAAAGGAAGTTCAAAACATATAACCACTTAAACTCAATTAATGAAAACCACTGTAGATAAAATGAAGATAAAATATCAGACAAGCCTGACAACAGAATAATAGAACTATCGCTTATTATAGGGATTAGTTGTGTATCATAATTAATTAAGGTTCTTTTATATAACAATTTGGGAAAAAAATATTTAAATTGCTTTAAAGTACACAAACAGTGCAAATGTCCACAAATTTAAACTTCAGAATTAGCCCTATATGTCAAAAGCAATATTAAAGTCACTGAAATGCAGGGAATGTGGCAAAAAGAAGTATTGTAGATTGTGTTAGAAAGAGGAGACGGCATTATCATCCACACTGGTGTAGTCTACAGGCCTCCAAATCAAACTGAGGAAATGGATAGAGACTTGGTCATTGATACTGCAAAGGAAGCAATAAAGGGAGAGGTGATTCTATTGGGAGACTTTAGTCTACCAGACGTGGATTAGAGTATTCCTTCTGAAAATCTGTGAAGAAGTAAAAAAAATTGTGAACGCCTTCTAAAAAGCATTGCTCAGACCAGGGAAAGTTTGATGCTGGATTTAGTACTCACCAATGAAAATAGCATGTTGAATGTCCGGGTGGTGCTCGCATAAGCAGCAGTGATCATCACACAGTATGGCTTGAGGTAAAAGCCAAAGCAGAGTCTAATCACAGCAAACTCAAAATCCTAGACTTACTATAAAAAATGCTGACTTCAGTAAAATAGGAAAGTACCTGAAGGAGAAGTTGGCAGGGTGGGAAGATATAAGGGAAGTGGAATTGCAGTGGGCTAAATAAAAAGAGCAAAAAAGGGGCAATGGATAGTTATTGCACCACCCCATTTATTGTAAATAGTTTAACTGTTACAACTATGTTCATTGTATTATGTTCTGTTCCATTGTAAACCACCCCTGATCTCTGGAAGGAGCAGTATAGAATAACACACCAAATAAATATATATGTAAGAAAAATAAATAAAAACAAGAGAAAAAGGAAACCTATATGGTTCACCAAAAAAGTGGCTGCACAAATAAAGGCAAAAAACACATCTTTCACAAAATTCAGAAGATTACAAAACGAGGAACACAGTAAAGAATAGAGGATAAAGCATAAAGACAAAAAGAGAAACAAGGATAGAAAAAGCAAAGGCAGAAGAAAAGATGGCAAAGATGTGAAGCATAGAGACAAAATGTTTTTCAGGAATATTCGAGAGAAGAAGATCAGAGGTAGAATTACAAGACTCAAAAAGTGCTACGGACAGATTTGTGGAAAGTGAAATCGAAAAAGTGAAAATGCTGAACAAATACTACTGTATTCACTAAAGAAAATCTTGGAGAAGGACCACAAACGATTGACAAATATACAAATGGGAATGGAGAAGATGATGTTTTTGAACAGCTTGCAAAACTGAAAGTGGACAAGGCCATGGAACCTGATGGGATACGTCCCAGCATACCGAAAGAGCTCAGACAGGTTCTGGCAGTGCCTTTAAAGGATGTTTTTAATAGATCCTTGGAGAGGTTCTGCAGGACTGAAGAAGGGCTGATGTGGTACCTCCTGTGAGGCCCTGTTACTCACAAAATAGACTACAACCTAATTAATTACTAATTTCCTGTAATGATCAGATCTGAAAGTCAGTACAGGTGCAATCAAAGTCTCTGTTTATTAGATAACTGATGACCAATACAGGCAAAGGTGTGGGGAAGAGAGTTCTATCGAGCACTAGGCATCTCAAGAATGTCTCCTCCCCTGAATATAAAAAGCTTGCTACATATATACTTTTCTTTGCTTCCGTTTATGCATACAGTCCCAGATCTATCCCTCCTATGTCTTCTCCCCCCTCCCTTCTTATTTCCTATTATTGCCTTTTTTGTTCCCCTTAGTTCCTGTTGCAAAAATCCCCCTTTGGCCCCCCTCTCTCTCTTATACTTACCAACTATCGTTCAGCCACCTGCTTTCTTCAGGGCAAAAGGCCTAACATATATGTTGCCAGCTTATGGTTTCCTGTGTACGTGCTCCTTTGCACATTGCCCCTGTAGGCCTATGTCTGGACTTTTTCAGTTCAGACCTACACCTACTGGACTCATGATACTTCCTTATATGTTTTTTTCTTCTTGTACTGGCCCAAGTGTTGCCCACATGATATAGCAGCCTGGCTGTTGTTCTTTATTATTTTTTAGAGATTCAGAGCAGCCATTGAGTGATTATGAACCAGGAACATTATAATCCCTTAACCCTTAAAGTAATCTCCTAACACTTATCTAACACTTAACCTCGTACTTAACCCCTACAACCCGCACTTAACCCCCTACACTCCTTCACAAATAAATTAAAGAGATGACAAACTATAGGCCGGTAAGCCTTACCTCTGTGGCGGGAAAAGTAATGGAGGCACATTGGAAAGAAAGAATAGTGTACTTTCTAGAAACCAATAGATTGCATGATCCAAAACATCATGGATATACCTAGATTTTAATAAAGCCTTTGATACTGGTCTCATAGGAAGCTTATCAATAAATTGAGCAGCCTGAGGATGGGTCCTAAGGTAGTGAACTACATCAGAAATTGGTTGACTGACAGATGACAGAAGGTGGTGGTAAATGGAACTCACTTAGAAGAAAGGAAGGTGAGTAGTGGCATGCCCCAGGGATCAGTCCTGAGACCAGTACTCTTCAATGTATTTGTGAGTGAGATTGCAGAAAGATTTAAGGGAAAAATCTGCCTTTTTGCAAATGACATGAAAGTTTGCAAAAGAGTGGATAACATGAGGAAAGAGGCTTGAAGACCTAAATATGTATAGCCTAGAGGAGAAAAGGGACAGGAGAGAGATGATACAGACCTTTAAATACATAAAGGGTATTAATGAACAAACAAACTTTTTTCAAAGAAGGGGAAGCTGTAAAACTAGAGGGCATAGGATAAAGTTACATGGTGGTAAACTTTAAAAGCAACATCAGGAAATATTTCACTGAAAAGGTGGTGGATGTTTGGAATGCCCTCCTGATTGGAGGTGGTGGGGGCAAATACAGTGACAGAATTCAAAATGGCATATAACAGGCACAGTGGATCCCTTTATAGCAACAGGATAAAATCAAAGCAAACTTAAATATCTTTTATACTTCAATATATAGAGTGGGTGACCTGCATGAAGCAGTGGGTGCAACCTTAAACAAAGGCATGGGGGGGGGGGGTGACTTGCACGGAGCAGCAGGTACAACTACTCTAGCCACCTTACCGGGCAGACTAGATAGACTATACTGGTCTTATCTGACATAATATACTATGTAGAATTTAGCTGAATGTCATATTCCAACTGATACAGCAACATTTTAAAATCTGGGTGTTTATTATGTGTGGATGACAGGGGTAAAGGTCTGAGAGAGCTAAGGATTGCCAATTGAATAGGGCTGGAAAGGTAGGGGTTGGAGGATACAAGTGGATAAAGGGGAAGGGAATGAGAATTGAGGTTCTGTCTAAACAAGATAATGTGTTACTTGTATGTTTGCTAGCAGCGATAGTGGAGAGATTGGCTAGAATTTGGAGAGGAGTTTGGAGTATGTGGGGTTATCCTGGATCCTGGGTAGTTATTAAGTGAAAATGTGGGTATGGGATGAGTGGGGGTGGTTTGTTTGGGGTCTTTGAATGTGAAGGGAGGTCAGTAAACCAATGAACCTGAAAAAAGTATTGCAGGCCCTTCGGAATGCAAAAGTAGAGGCGGCCTTTATCCGGGGGCGGCACTGGTCATGGAAAGTACCAACGGTACAGGCAAAGTAGATTGAAGATTATTATGTAGCTACCAATAAAACAGGGAAAAAAAGGGAATGGCCATTTTGGTAGCAAAGAGTATTCCCTTTTTTGTGTGACCAGGAGATAGTGGATCCTGAGGGGAGGTATGTGCTCTTGGGAGGATTCTAGTTATGCTTGTGTATATTTATGATTCCAAAAAAAGAGGAAAAATGTTTTTTGAAAAATAATTCTGTCTTAATTGCAGCAGAGGGTGAAGGCTGCTGATAGTTGGTGGAGATTTTAATTTAATTCTGGATCTTAACTATCATAGGAAGGGCAAGGCAGCACAACATATTCAGAAGAAAGCGTTTACTAGATTTGTAAAGCAGCAGTGGAAGACTTAGAGTTTGTAGGTGCATGAAGGTGATGCCTTACCAATTATATTCCTGCATTGATATGTGGTTGCTGCTGAGGGGTTAATAATATTTGAAGAATATAAAGATTTGATATTGGGACAGTATCACTTCTATATAAATCCTCAATGTTCTTAACATTGGGCTGAGAGGATAGGACTTCCAGTCAAGGCAGATGACAACTGAATAAGTTTCTGTTGAAAGATGTAGAGGTGTTCAATTTTATCGGAAAGTAGGGGAGGAGTATTGGGATTTTAATGGCAAACCTGAAATAGATGTTCAGATCCTATGGGATGCAGGAAAAGTCTTGTTGAGAAAGTATTTTATAGCCATCTATGCCCATATGTCTGGAGATTGCAGAGGCTTTCTGGGAATACTATCAGACACTGTATATTTCTTGAAGCTCACCTGTTGGAGCGGATATGGAGATTTTTTGGAGCAAGTGTACTTGCCAAAGGTGTCTTCAGAAATTTTAAGAGTGGTTCCTACAAAGTCTTTACGGAGTTAGTGGTACCAATCTTAACTCGAATAGTCTAGTTGCTGTAGTTTAAATCAATGTCAATCACCCAAGACTAAACGTGGGCAACCTGTGATACAAAGAATTATAGTAATCTGAATTTATCCTTAGTTATACATGCCATAATGACTTGCCAATTAAAGTATGAAAAGGCATCAGTCTCTGTATCATGCGCAGAAAATAAACACAGGCTCCTTAACTGGCTGTCAATTCTCAGCATATTATCTAAAAACTCTCCATAAAATTCACAGTAGCTTTTAGGCATGTGTATAGGTTCTCAATAGAAGATTTTTGATTAGAGGAAGCATAAACAACTTGTTGGCTATCATCATAAAAAAATTAAAAATCAGTATTAAATGATCCAATAATCCAAGCCACTGGTGACAAGTAAAGATGAAATAAAACTGAAGATAACAGGGAACTGTGCCATTCCAAATAACTGTAGTACCCTGGCCAGAAAGTGGACAGTGAGCCCCTACAAGAAACTGAGTCCAATTTGACAAATAGAAAACAAATCACTGCAAAACCACATCTTTCAGCTCAGATATTGCAGCCACAGAAGCAAAAAGCCAAGGTCAACAATGTCAAAATATCGCACTTTGGGAATTATTCAGATGCAGGATGACTTGGGGCAAGGGGTAGCCATAGTTATCCTAGATGCAGAAAAGGCATTCAACAGAGTCAAACGAGGTTTTATTGAGAATATTCTATGGGAGTTTGATTTAGGAGAGCAGTGATGGCATTATACTGCTCACCAGTGGCATTAGTAGGGGTCAATAGGCATTTTTTGAGTCATTCCATTCTATGCATTCGGCAGTCTTTTTGGTAAGAAATATTTTTGATGTTGCTCCTGAGTCTATATTGTGTCCTCTTGTTTTAGAGTAGGATTTTTCAGCTATCTCAAGGAGGCACACCTAGGATACATGGGTTTTCAAGATTGCCACAATGCAAATCTAACTAGGTAAGTTGCCACAGGGAGGTTCAGAAGCACTATTTTAGAGCATCCTTTCCTCTGAAATAGGTTTCTGTCTTTTGTATTGATACCTTCAAGATCTTTAATTTATTATAGTATTTAGTTCATGCCTTTCCAGTGGTAGCTCAAGGTGAATTACAATCAGGTACAGTAGGTATTTTCCTGTCCCCAGAGGGCTTACAATCTAAGTTTGTACCTGAGGCAGTGAAGGGTTAAGTGACTTGCCAAGGCCACAAAGAGTGCCAATGAGATTCAAACCCAGATCTCTTTGGTCACTAAACCACTAGGCTACTCCTCCACTCCTAGATATATTCTGCACCAATTTACTAGCCTCTCTGTCCTACTTCTAACAATTCTTAAACTTTCTGGAACATGGCCTCCAGAACTGGACACAATATGCCAAAGTCTCACCAATGCCTTGAAAAGAGACACTATTACTACTTTTTGCTTTCATATAATACTTTTTTCTATAAACTACTTAAATCACTTTTTTGTTTCGTGTTTTAAAATATTTTTTCTTCTTTCTTACCTTTCTAGGAGAGAATGGAATCTTTCTCCCTCCTCCTCCAGAATAAAAAGAACCACGTATGTTGAAGCTGAAAATGCAAAAGTCAATTGACAGAGATAAACCAAAGGCAAAAATTGAGATAAAAAGAAGAAAGAAAATAGCATAAAAGCCTATACCCACACAAATGCATATACTGCTGCCAGGGGCGGCCCAAGGGGGGTGCGGGGCCATGTGCGGAGACTCGGTGCAGGGCCTCATTTGCATAAGTGGCCGTATTTGCATAAATATTTGCATAATGTTACCATACACTAACTTTTAGTAAACATGTCTCTTAATGAGTGTATGGATAAAGAAAGACTAAAAGATTTCTACATTACTATAATCCAGTGCCAACCGCCAGGCACATTAGGAACTACTACAAACGCTGCCCATTTAGAACCCATAGCAAACCCGCCGTATCCTGACAGCATTTCCAGGACTCACAAAGCACCATACCCTACCTATCAAAAGGCAACACTGCAAATATTAAACCAATACATTTCAGAGACTACTGGGGAAAGAGAACAAGTTGCAATGTCAAATAGGAATTACATAAACAGAATACCTCAGCTCAGTTACACATGCAGAACATAGACCATCACCAAACAAGTAATCACAATTTAGAAACAGGAAGGCAATAATTAAACTGGGAACCCCAAAAGTCAAACTTGGAAAGTACAACAACACTGTAGAAATAAAACTATTGTCACACCCCCTCTGGCCAAGCGGTAGCCTTTTGTATTGCAAGGCCCCTGGAGGGTGGTAGTTGTGCCTTTATGAATATAAACGCAAACACTTCTTTCTTCAAATCAAAGGGTTTTTATTCCCCGTCCCATTGAGGGTATTTTATCTTCAAGGAACATAAATTATATGCTTTGCTTGGACATCTTATATACAATAACAAAGGGAAACATAACTTGCTTTCTTCAGCTTTTAAAGGATAAATCAACAAAAGAACAAAAGCTTAAATATTGCTGTAAGGTTCTCTCCCTGGTAGCTGAGAGTAGAGCATACCTCTGTTCTGCCTCGAGAGAGAGAGTTACAGGTTTGTTGCTGTATTACTGAAGTTAAGACACCAAGTTACTTTCCTTATCTCAGGGAGAATTCAGGTTCAATTAATGATAAAGAACAATCCATTAATTCCTGTGTATCATTCTCCTCAGCATCCTGGTATTCCATCATCTCTGGTTGACTGGTATATTCATTCTGTACTTTAGGAGTACTATGAGAGACTTGCTGCCTAAGCACGTCAACCAGGAAGTTCTTTTCTTTCACCGGGCTAGAGCCTCTCTGGGTATTACCATATAGTCTGGAATAGAGACTTCCCAGGCACTGCCCCTGCTGGTACTTCTGAGTAGAGCTTAGCCCCTTACTTGCTCTGCTCGTGGGATAATTAAGGGAACTTTCCAACCTATCCAGGTTTCCCTTTTGTAACCCAGCTGAGCTGAATCGGAGTGCTCGTGACGGAGTTTCACACGGAGCTGTGAGCTTACAATTACAAAACTCTTCAGCTTTATCTGGTAAGTAAAAGCTTTTCTCTTTGGGGTTTTTAAAACCAGAAAGAGGGATATTTTCAGCCTCTAGATAATGAGACCTTGTGTGCCTATTCCCATACGTCCAGGGTTGTCTTCTTTCACACGGCAAATCTCTCTTGCACTCACTCTTTTCCCTGGAACCTGCAACTGCAGTCTTCTGGCGTTTCTCTTGCTCATACACACTATATGGCTGTGGATATCTCTCTGATTCATTCAGGTCCTCGGGTTCCCTCTGACCTTCATATGGGCACTCTAATTGCTCCAGAGTTTCCTTATCACTCTCTCTTGCATTCTCATACCTGTGCCATGCTTCCCAGGGCTCTAGCTGCCCTCTCTGTATTTTCTCCAAGTGTGTCCTTGGCTGCCACGGCTTCTCTCTCTCTCTCTCTCAGCTCCGGCACCAGCTCCTGGCTTTGCCTTAATCCTGATCCTAATCCGAATCCTAAACTGTCTCTGAATGTCTGAGAGCTTGTTTTAAACCAGCGTTCGCTTGCTCCACCCTTAGTTAGCTGAACCCTGTCAGGTGAAGTGAATTCCCTTCCTGTGCTAGCTGGGTGTGTCCTGATTGAGCTTTTGCACGTGTTCCTGCGTTGCTCAGGGTAACTATCTGACACTTTCTTGTTTACCCTGTCACTTTTTCTGTTTTCACTTGTGCTGGCCTGCATTTCCTCTGTCTGTACAGGGTCTACCCTGTTACACTATAAATTAATTTCCTCTTGTACCAAACAAAGCGCAGACGTTAATGATGCACATTTTATTTATTTATTTATTTACATTCTCTTATATACCGCGCTATTCTGCATCAGTGCGGTTTACATTGAACAAACTGAAATTACATTGAACAGGGCATTATAACTTGGAGATAACTATTTTACAGGGAACATTTCCCAGAGCTTTCATATTCCAGTTAATAAATTCAAAATAAAGAGATATCTTTCTACCTTTTGTGCATTTCTTTTCAGTTGCAATTGCTCCAGCCACTTTCTTCTGGTTTCTTCATGTTTTCTGCTAACACTCCATCATCTGCTGTCCATTTGTCCTTTCTTCTCTCCTAGTTTTTTTTCCATTCTCTCTCTCTACATCTGCTTTAACATACTAATCTTTCTCCTTTTGCTCTTTCCTCATTCCTATTTAATTCCTCACAAATTTTACCCCTCCATCCTCAATCCCCACTTACTCTCCCAATACCTGGACAATTGTAGATTTTTCATCCCTCCCACACAAAATATTTTTCCCCTCTCCATTTTACTCTCCCAGCCCCATCCCATTCTAATCCTCCCCCAACATCAGCTCCCTTCTAGTTCCAGTCTCACCCAACATCCATTCCCTTCTAGTCCCTGCATCAGCCCATTTCCAGTCCTAGCCCCCCATCAGCCCATTTCCAGTCCTAGCTCCCCCATCCATTTCCAGGCCGAGTCCCTTCATCAGCTCATTTCCAATCCTAGCCACCCATCAGCCCATTTCTAGTCATTTCCTAGCCCCACCATCAGCCCATGTCAAATCCTAGCTCCCCTCCACTCAGCCCAATTCCAGTCCAAGCCCCCCCATGAGCCTACTTCCAGTTCTAGCCCCTCCATGAGTCCATTTCAATTCAAGCCCCCACTACAGCCCATTTCCAATCTTAGCTCCCCCCAACAGCCCATTTCCAGTCCTATCCTAGCTGCTCCATCAGCCCATTTTCAGTCCTAGCTCCCTTCCCTCACAGCCCATTTCCATTCCAAGTCCCCTCCCCATCAGCTATTTGCAGTTCAAGCCTCCCCTCCAACTCAGCACTTTTCCAGTTCTAGCAACCCCCCAACCCATTTCCACTCCTAGCCCATCAACCCAATTCCAGTCCTAACCCCCCATCACCCCATTTTATGTTTAAGCCCCCCCCCCTATAACCCATTACCAGTCCTAACCCCCATCAGCCCATTTCCAGTCAGCCCCCCATAGCCCATTGCCAGTCCTACCCCCCAATCAGCCCACAGCCCATTACCAGTCCTAACCACATCAGTCCACCTCAAGTCCTAACCCCTCCCCATCAGCCCATTTCCTGTCCTAGCCCCCCCATAGCCCATAATCAGTCCTAACCCCCCATAGCCCATTACCAGTCCTAACCCCATCACCCCATTTACAGACAGCCCCCATCAGCCCACAGCCCATTACCAGTCTTAACCCCCCCATAGTCCATTACCAGTCGTATCCCCCCAACAAAACACAGCCCATTACCAGTCCTAACCCCATCAGCCCACCTCAAGTCCTAACCCCTCCCTCTCAGCCCATTTCCTGTCCTAGCCCCCCCCATAGCTCATTATCAGTCCTAACCCCACCATAGCCCATTACCAGTCCTAACCCCCCATAACCCCATTTCCAGACAGCCCCCATCAGCCCACAGCCCATTACCAGTCTTAACCCCCCCATAGCCCACTACCAGTCCTAACGCCCCCCAACAGCCCACAGCCCATTACCAGTCCTAACTCCATCAGCCCACCTCAAGTCCTAACCCCTCCCCATAAGCCCATTTCCTGTCCTAGCCCCCCCATAGCCCATTATCAGTCCTAACCCCCCCATAGCCCATCACCAGTCCTAACCCCCATCACCCCATTTCCAGACAGCCCCCATCAGCCCACAGCCCATTACCAGTCTTAACCCCCCCATAGCCCATTACCAGTCCTAACGCCCCCAACAGCCCACAGCCCATTACCAGTCCTAACCCCATCAGTCCACCTCAAGTCCTAACCCCTCCCCATTAGCCCATTTCCTGTCCTAGTCCCCCATAGCCCATTATCAGTCCTAACCCCACCATAGCCCATTACCAGTCCTAACCCTGCATCACCCCATTTCCAGACAGCCCCCAACAGCCCACAGCCCATTACCAGTCCTAACTCCATCCGCCCACCTCAAGTCCTAACCCCTCCCTCTCAGCCCATTTCCTGTCCTAGCCCCCCCCATAGACCCAGTAAGGAAACGTGGACAGCAGATAGGAAGGAAATTCTTTTATTGGTCAACAGTAGCCTATGGCCCGACACAGGCCGTGTTTCGCAACCTTCATCAGGGGCAGGCTAAACTGCAAAACGAGACCTCAACCTTCGAACCTTATATCCTCACTAATTGCCGATTAGAATGAAGTGAAGTGAAGTGTACACTATCAGCGTGTGCAACGGCGAGAATATTGAACGCGCTGATAGTGTATACTTTCCTTCCTATCTGCTGTCCACGTTTCCTTACTGGGTCTGTATAGCACGTGGACCCTTGCTCCTGTGTTGGACTATTGTGGTTGGTAGCATGCTAGCCCCCTCATAGCCCATTATCAGTCCTAACCCCACCATAGCCCATTACAAGTCCTAACCCCCCATCACCCCATTTTCAGACAGCCCCCATCAGCCCACAGCCCATTACCAGTCCTAACCCCACCCCAACAGCCCACAGCCCACCTCAAGTCCTAATCCCCTCCATAGCCCATTACCAGTCCTAACCTCCCCCCTCCCCATCGGCTCATGGAAAATTTAAAAAAAAAAAAAAAAAAAGCTGGCTGCTGCCACTGCCGCCGCAGCAGCGGCACAATGGAGTATCCCGCGGGGCCCCCTCTGCCCGGCTGAGCCCCTCTGCGCCGGCTTTCAGATACGCAAAGGGAGAGTGTCTCCCTCGCGTCTCTGTTAAGCCCGCAGGGGCTGATGGAAAGCAGGGGCTGATGGGAAATTTCCCATCTGCTCCTGCAGGCTTAACAGAGATGTGAGGGAGACACTCTCCCTTCGCATATTTGAAAGCCGGTGCAGAGGGGCTCAGCCGGGTAGAGGGGGCCCTGCGGGACACTCCATTCTGCCGCTGCTGAGGCGGCAGCAGCCAGCTTTTTTTTTTAAATTTAGTTTTTAAAAAAGCAGAATGTTGTTTGCGCGGGGCCCCCTGAAACGCGGGGCCCTGTGCAAAAAACATTCTTGTTCAATGGATGGGCCGGCCCTGACTGCTGCCAAGCCTGGACTGAAAGGCTTTTGTCTTTTAGAGACATTTCTGCATGGTCTATACAATCGAGGAGAAAAAGAAGACAGAAAAAAGTAATAGACAAGAAGACCAACAGTTACGCATATGAGCATACATAAACAGTGGAAAGGTAGAGTAAACAAAAAAGAAATACAAATAATAGGAACTCGGTGAACATAGGACAAACAAACCTCTTCCCTTTGCATATTGTTGGAACTATACCAGAAATAAGGAATAAAATGATGCATTAGCACATATATAAATGGACAGAGATACAAACTGCAGGCATGCATTGTGAAGAAGCCGTAGCAAAGGGCACTCAAAGAAATGCCGCAGCTACCACACCGCAGCATTTCTTTGAGTGCCCTTTGTTCTGTCAATTTCTGTTTGTATGTTCTGTCAATTTCAGCTTGTACTTTTGCAGCAAGTACAAGCTGAAATTGACAGAAAATGTAAACAGGATATCCTGATAGTCATGGGTGACTGGAAAGCAAAAATTGGCAACAAAAAAGAAGGCAAAATGGTTGGAAAATATGGACTTGGCAACAGAAATTAAGCTGGAGAAAGACTATTCATTTCAAATACCTTCTAGCAACACAAGCAGTGACTGCACACATGGATTTCACCCAAAGGATTATACAAAAATCAAATTGACTACATCTGTGGAAGTCAATGATGGGAAAGCTCTATAACGTCAACAAAGACAAAATCTGGAGCTGACTGGTACAGATCACGAACTACTAGTATGCAAGCTCAAGCTAAAGTTGTAAAAGAGCAAGTCATTCATGAATGTAGCAAAATATGATCTTGAGAATATACCACAGGAATTTAAAGATTGCCTGCAAAATCGATTTGCTGCTTTAGATACAAATGACAGAGTTCCAGAAGAGTTATGGGATGATATCAAGAAGGTTGTGTTGGAAGAAAGCGAGAAGTCTCTACAAAAGGTGAAAAAGCACAAATGGCCAAAATGGATGACTAAAGAAACTCTGAAAATTGCCTAGAGACGCAGAGAAGCTAAAGCCAGAGGAGAAAGAAACACAATCACAGAACTCAGAGATTTCCAACGTGCAGCAAGACAGGACAAGGAAAAGTACTACAATGACATATGCAAGGAAATATAAGCAGAAACTATTAGAGGAAGAACAAGATCGGCTTTCCTAAAGCTACAAGAGTTAAAGAAAAAGTTCCAACCTCGAATTGGATTGTTAAAAGATGCTCAAGGTTCTATGTTGAATGATGCTGAGAAGCTCAAGAAAAGGTGGAAAGAATATTAAGAGTTTTTATATGATAAAGATCAAGTGGACCAACAGCCACTTCACCTGTACCTTATGATCTGGAATCATTGGTGATGAAAGAAGAAGTCGAAGCAGCATTGAAAGCTTTATCAAAGAACAAAGCACCAGGCATTGATGGCATTCCCATAGACGTATTACAGCAATCTGATGCATCTTTTACCATACAACAAGGTTCTGCCAGGAAATCTGGAAGACAACATCATGGCCAACTGACTGGAAAAGATCTGTGTTTATACCAATACTAAAAAAAGGTGATCCAACTGACTGTGGAAATTATCTCACAATCGCACTAATCCCACATGCCAGCAAGATTCTACTGAAGATTATTCAACAGAGACTCAACCATACCTGGAACGAGAGCTACTTGAAGTGCAAGCAGAGTTCAGGAAAGAGTGAAGAATGAGAGACATCATTGCAGATGTGAGATGGATCCTTGAAAAGAATAAAGAATACCAAAAGGATATCTATTTGTGCTTTGACTACAGCAACAGTTCGAGCAGAACAAGGAGAAACAGAATGGTTTAAAATCAGCAAAGGTGTACAACAAGGCTGAATACTTCCCCCTACCTGTTTAATTTATATGCAGAACAAATCATCAGAGAAGCAGGATTGTATAAAGACAACAGAAGTGTGAAGGTTGGTCGGAGACTCATCAACAACCTTCGCTATGCTGTTGAGACCACATTACTGGCTGAAAGTGAAGAAAATCTGAAATATTTGCCTCTCAAGATCAAGGAACATAGTCTTAAAATGGGCCTGCACCTTAATGTAAAGAAGACAAAGATCATGACAACTGTTCATTGTTGATGGAGAAGAAATTGAAATAGTGTAAAACTTTAATTTACTTGGATCAACTATCAATAAAGAAGCAGCAAGCAGGCAAGAAATGTGATGACACATTGCTCTTGGCAGAATGGCTATAAGGAATCTAGACAAGATTCTAAAGAGCAGAGCAGATATCTCTCTCCATACAAAGATTTAGCTTGTTCAATCCATTGCATTTTCAATATCGTCATATGGATGTGAAAGTTGGATAGTGAAAAAGATAGACAGGAAGAAAATTGATGCCTTTGAATTATGGTATTGGCGATGAATACTGTGTATACCATAGACTGTCCGAAGAACAAACCAGTCAGTACTAGAGGAGAACAAACCTAACCTTTCTTTAGAATTCAAATGACAAGAATTTGACTTTCATACTTTGGACACATCATGCAAAGAGAGAGATCATTAGAGAAAGCCATCATGCTTGGCAAGGTAGAAGGTCAATGCAAAAGAGAGGCCAGCAATGAGATGGATCAATACAATAACAGCAGCTACAGTTGCCAGTCTGTCAACAATGAGCAGCCTAACTGAAGACCCGGCACAATTTAGGACAACTATCCTGAGGGTCATCATGAGTCAACACAGACTCGACAGCACTTAGCAACAACCAACACCACACTGAATGGAAACCAATAAAGTGGTTAATAAATTGGGGATGTTTTTTAAGTGCCGACTCCTGGCAACCTAGTGATACATTGCCAAGAAAACCCAGAGGTAGCTGGAAGTAGATTGCCAGGCCTTTTCTTCCAAGGTAATGGAGGGTAAAATGACTTGCCCAAAGTCACAAGGAGTGCCTGTGGGACTTGAATCATTGATCTTCTGGGTATTAGACAGTTGCTATAACCACAAGGCTACTCCTCCACTCAAATTAGGGTTAAGGTAATAATAATATATGGAGCCTGATCCCTGAAGGAGCATGTCTGGGCAGTCTGGACAGCCTCGAGCAGTACGGGCTCATCAGGTCCTGAATGTGCACAGCAGGAGCAACTTTCCCGCAGGTGCAGTATCAGGCCCTGGGAGATGGCCTAGCATGCCCCTGTGTCACTGTGGGGACATCTTCCCCGTGGCACAGCCTGTCTGCAGCCAACAAGACCCTTCTTCCCTGCCGCCCAACCCCCTACAGGAGCAGAAGGGCCCCACATCGAGCAGTGGGGACCCAACCAGCTTATCACAGATGCTTCAGGGGGCTTGGTCAACAATCTGGAGGGATGTCCAGCGCTTATTCAACCTCCAAGGTGGAATATTTTGGCCATTCCCCCCCCGCCCAGTGCCACCTGGACATACAGGGCCATGAGCGGAATCAACCCTCTACGTCTAGGTGCTGGTCCCACCATGCTCCTCCCACTCTCTGCCTCCGTTCCCCACAGTACACACAGCGGCTTTGTGGGTGCAGAGGGGATGGGAGGCAGCAAACGGCAAAGGCAATTAGTGGGGCTGAACATCCCAACAGGATGTGCAGCCCCGCTATCTGCCTTATAGAATCAAGGTCATATTAAAGAAATCCCCTATTTATCAAAAATTTCTGGATTACTGCTGAAACTTTTTTTGTCGGGCTTAATTAACCAACCATGATATTCTAGACCATGGATATTCGAATTGAACACGTTAGAACCAACAGGATTAAATAGCAGATAGAATGAAAAGCATTTTATTGAATAAAAAGATTCAGTAATTCATTAACACAAATGCAGATCAGTTAATTAGTTGAATGGATGACGTGTGCTTAAAAAGAAGCTGAGATGCCATGTTGGCCAGGCTGACCAGGCTGACGTTATTGAACAGTGGTCTGACCTGAAGCAGGGGGCTTATGGATGTACCTCCAAAACGTGTCACGTCGTATCTGGCACACTGTTGATTACAGCACTTCTACAGCCTGTTCTTCTTCAATACGCTAAGTATTAGCTATTTTTTCATGAATGCTTTTTTGGATTAAATGATTAAAAGGGACAGGCCACGGCGGTAAGAGGTGTTTTTCCTCTATACTGGGTTGGCCATTCCGACAAAAAAATGTTCTGAATAATTGGTTCTTTTTCACTGGGATTTTGTGTTTTTGATTTTGATGTTGGTAGGAGCAGCAAATATTGAGTGTAGAGTGAAAATAGACACTATGAAAGAGTGTCGTTAATTGTTTATAAAAAATTGAAAAGGAGAATATCTATTGTAAAAGGACTGTGTTTCTGCATAGTAACCCCTGAAGCAGTCAGTTGGTGAAATGAGGGACCCTACCTCAGGTAATATGCTTAATGGTCTGGGAAGAATGGAAATCAAGTGATTAGATGTTTGGAGGGTGTGCGGCGTGGCTTATGTTGCTCAAAACCACAAACAGAAAGCTGTGAGAAGGTTAAATATTTACTAACTGTAGCGCTGAATTTTATAACTTAGCCAACAGAAGTGGACAGCTGTGAATATGCAGTAGAGATGTTTATAGCAATGGAAAGCTGATATGAACAGCTGTGAGAAAGCTAAGCATTCACCAACACAATGAAATGAACATGTGGACATTTGAACAATAACAGCCTGAAGGAATTCAAGCATCATTTCACAATTATCTAATATTAGTGTTTTAAGAAATTTCAACATTAATTTCAGAAAAAGAAAAAAAAATATAAGAGAATTAAAGGAGTGTTTTAAACCAATGATTGATGCCATTCTAACCCTTAAGGAAATTGAAAGGGTTGAGGGTCTTTTTCCTTAATTAAATAAAATATTATGAAAGAAATTGGAAAATGAATATTTAATCTCAGTGGTGATATTTTAAGTTGAGAAACAATAGATTGAATTTTACTGGTATTGTTGAGAACTCTACTGATCCTTGGTTTGATTGTCATGGTTGCTGGTATGTGTGCCAACAAACAGATGCAGAGGACTTCCTTAAAGTAGGGCAAAGCAGGCCCAAGTACTGACGAGCATGTGGAAATTTCCATGCCTCGCTGTTAGGGAGAAGGCAGAACAGCTGAAGAAGAGCCAGTGGAAGTGCCCAGATCCTATTGGCATGGACCAGGCAGAGTGGTTGCAGGAGAGCTATTGGGAATCTCCAGGTTCCATTAGCACAGAGAAGGCAGAGAGACTTCAGAAGAGCCAGAGGGAGTCTACATGTCCCGCCGACATTGATCAGGCAGAGCAGCAGCAGAATAGCTTATGGGAGTCACCAGGACCCACTGGTATGCAGAAAGAAGAAAGGTAGCAGAAGAGCTGATAGGAATCTCCAAGTCCTGCCAACATGGAAAAGGCAGAATGACAGAAGAAGAGCCCGTGGGAGCACTCGGGTTCTGCTGGCATTGACCAGGTAGAGTAGCAGAAGAAGAGCCAGTGGGAGTGCCCAGGTTCTGCCAGCACAGAAGATAGAGAGCAGTGGCAGAAGAGTCCCCAGGTCCCACTGGCAGAAAGCAGCTGGCCATCGTAGAAGGGAAGGGGCAAGGTTAGAGAAGAGGCATGAAAAGAGGGGCACAGTATGGTAACAGAGCAAAAGGGAAAGGGCAGCGTTAGAGAGGAGGAAAGGACATGGGGAAGTGCAGGGAGAGGGAAGAGTGGAGGCCAAGGAAGTGAATTGGGAGAGTGCAAGGGGGTATGGAGGGTAAGGAGAGAGTGAGAAAGTAGAAGAGGAGGGAGTGGAGAGAGAGAGAGTGCATGGATGGGTGCCAGGGAAAGAGGGAAAGTGGCCAAGGGTAGGGAGAACAGTACAAGGTGGTGGGGAGAGAAAGAAAGTGGGTGAGCACCAACATATCTGGTGATATAAACATGATTGCTTGTGGCAATTCAGACTGCACATGTACCCATTGACAAATTTAGTTTTACTAAGGACTGTGTTGGTATTTGCCCCTTGCCTTATTATGTGATTAGAATAAAAAGGGTGTATAGATACAGTTTTTCCACTTTATGTGTTTAAGATTTTTTTATGAAGTGGGATATAATTATAAAAGTGACAATGCCATTATTTCTCCCCCTTTTTTGGGAGCTATGTATTAGTTATTTATGATCAACTAACCTTAGCTCACCTCCATATGTATGTTCCACAGGTTGTAGAGAGAGTGTGTGTTGGAATCCCTACTGTGAGTGAGTGTGTGTTCGTACCCCTACTGTGAGTGAGTCATTTTACGACATAGGTGCCTCCAATCTACCTTTGTCTTCGACATTGCCATTGTTCTGTATTGCTGGCATCTGTTGTTCCTTTGCTCTGCTGACTCATTTTATTGGATTCATTTTATCTTTTTTTTAATCTTACGTATTTATTTGACTTCCAGTTGATGGCCGTTGGATGAACTTTGTTTTTTATTGTCTTCATTTTTAATGGTGTCCTTGGCTTGATTTGGCTTTACTTAAAATGTGTTTGTCTTTATTTATACTTGTATGGATTTTATATGTAATCATTTATATAATTTTAATATGCTTTTTACTATATTTATGTATTAATTTTATCATGATGTTTGTTTTAGAAAGGTCATTATCCCCTGAAGAAAGCTTAGGCCGAAATATGTGTAGGGAGACCTTGTGGATACACAATAAGGCTCTCTGCTGCATCCTACGGTGTAGTGTGTCCTGCTTTCTTTGTGTCCTGTAGTCGCTGCAGGTGGGGTGTTCCCTTCTTGTGCCTGGAAAGGGAAAATGTGCCATTGTGTCACACTGTAAGTGTGCACTTTTTAACTTGTTAACTTTTTGTACATTAACTTGATTTTATGAGCAATAAATTCTTAAGGCATGCTAAAAATGAGAATGCACACTAATGAATGCACATCCTACTTGGCATCTACAAAGGCATCATTACTTGTCACAAGAATACGTATGGAAAAAATGTATTTTGGGAAAGGAGGTTATTTTGGGCTTGTTTTCTGACATGTTTCAGTTTGTTTCACCCACTTGAACTTTTTTTAACATATCCTAATTTGTAGGTTAATGTGTGTTAAATTGAATTATTCTGCAGTTAATTTTTAAGTGCATGCTAACAAATACATGCTTATTGGTCACGTTTACTTTAGCAGCACAGACTACATCCATCAACAATGTGCAAAAAAGATTAATTTTTACACAAATGATGAGCTTTTGTAAATAAATAAATAAATACTTATTAGACCTGGCAAGAGGACCCCCTCTTCCATGGGTAATTACTGGTGTCTCAGTATTGATCTGAGTAAACCAATATAATGCAGCAACCAAAGTGACTACAGAGCTTCTTGCTATTTTTGACAGTCAGTCAGACGGTGAATACAAACATAACTGTCTTTTTGTAGTATCCAGCACCACTGTTGGGTCAGTATATTACAATCATTGAATTAAAATGCATCAGCCTCTCTGCATTTTTAACAAGGATCACTCATTCAAACAGAGAAGGAGAGCAAGTGAGTTTCAGCACTTGTTGTGTGTCTCTAGATGCAACTACTGCTTGGTATGCATGGAATGGCTGTCTTCTGTTCCCTGGAAAGCTACAGTCACTAAGTGCCTCCCCAGCTTCTTGGACAACATTTTCCATGTGAATGACTGATATGGGGTACCAGTTTCCAGGGTTCTTGAAGACTGTGTCCTCTATATTATCACATAGCTGACATGGAAGCTCTGTGTTGAGCCCTGCAGCATAAGCAGTATGTGACCCTGACCATAAAATTCAAACAGCAGCAGGACTCCCAAACCATCAGGAAAGTCTTCTAGGGTAGAGCCAGGACTTATCTAGCAAGATTCAAGGAAAAAACATTATCAGGTATGTATACTTTCTTTTTTTCCTGCTAGATCAGTCATGTAAAGTGGGATATTTCCAAGCAGTCAGAACCCAGGGTGGGAGGAAGACGACACTCTGGACTGGTGTCATATTCTCCAACTCCCAGTTTCAACTTGTAATACTTCATGAAAGTGCTCAGACACAACCAGGTGGCTGCCTTACAAATGTCCTCTGGAGACACCAGGTGGACTCTACCCAGAAGGAGGCCTGTGCCCTAGTGGAGTGAGTTATGACTCTTCAAGCATATGCTTTCCCTACAGAAGGTGGACTGAATCAATGGCCACCTTAATCCAGCTGGCAATAGAGAACTTGGCCATTGCTCAACTTTTCCTCAGACCACTGAAGAGGACAAAGATAATTTGATTGAAGGCAAGGTTTAGTAACCTCCAAGTATCTAAAAACCCTTCTCACATCCACCAGATGCAGAGGGTTCTACCTGGAGGTCATCCTCAAAGAAGGAAAGCAAGATGACAGCTTGGTTAAGATGAAAAAGGGACTGCACCACTGGGAGAAAGGACAGAACAGTCCTTAAGGAGGAAGCTAAGAAAAAGCTGCAGGCCTTGTCCTGCAAGGAACCTGATAACCTGCCTGGCCGATACAATAGCCATCAGAAAAATTACCGTAAGGATCAAATCCTTAATCCAGGCCTGAATAATGGGCTCAGTGGGGGGCATTTTAAATGCCTTCAACACCAGAGAAAGACTCCACTGAGAAACAACTGGTCACACTGGTGGATAGATCTACTTTACTCCTTTTGAGAAACAGGAGACATCAGGGTTAGTTGCAATGAACATGCCTTGAATACACTCCCTGAAGCATGCCAGGGCTATGATCTGAACCTTGAGAGAGCTTAGGGCTAACCTCTGGTCCAAACTGGACTGTAAGAAGAAAAAAACAGTAGCAATGTCCATCTTGTTGGCCTCTAAGGCCCAAAAAGGAAAACCCTATAAACTCTTGCAAAGGCTAAGGAAGTGGAGGAAGAAGAGTGTCCCCTACCATTGCAGAATAGTCCTTCCTGAACAATATATGCCTCTCAAGGGCCAAGCTGTGAGAAGGAAAAGAGCTCTGCCAACACAGGGGACCTGACACAGAAGGCTCCTCTCATGAGGGAGTGAGAGTAGGGACCCTGACAACAGGCTCAGGAGATTCATGTGCCATGGCCTGTGTGGCCAATATGGAGCCACTAGAATGACCAGATCTAGGTGGGACAAAAATCTATTCAGTAGATGGTTTTCCAAGGGCCATGGGGAGAGGGGGGAGACATACAAGAATTCCACTTAGGACCATTCTTGAAGCAGAAAATCCAAGCCCACTGCAGAGTCTAGACTCAAGACGTTGACCTGTACCTTGTCAATTCACAATATATGGACTGTGGACAGGGCAACTAGATGTTCTTCCACCCAATGGCACAGCTCCACTACCTTGAGAACCACTCTGGCATTGTGAGTTCTGCCTTGCTTGTTGATATATACCACAGGAGTGGCATTGTATGAGATTATTATTATTATTATTATTATTATTACAAATTCTTATATACCGCGCTATTTAGTATCAGTGCAGTTTACATAGTAACAACATTTTGCATTAGAACAAGATCTTTTGCTTACATTGTAACAGGGATTGTAACTTGGAAGTAACAGGGTAACTATATACAGTTCAAACAAAGGAGCTTATAAATTATTTAAGTTATATTATGTATTAGAGTCGTAATGTAGTCATGCTGATTGTGAATGTGCCTAATGGTGAGTTTCTTTTGTAAATCACTGGGGGTTATGTTGTTGGTACGTCGGATGCTGTGTGGGTGAGATGAGGTGTTGGATGTGAATGTATTAGGTTAGGGTGGGTAAAATAAAGGCAGAACAAGTGATGTTTAATAGCTTTTCTGAATTGTGAGAGGTCAGCAATTGATCTTATATGAGGTGGGAGATTGTTCCAGCACTTAGGAGCATATAATGTAAATGCTCTGTTTCTAATTGTTTGGGTACATTTAGTGGACTCAAGTGGTATAGATAGCGTATTGCTAGTTGTTGACCTTCTTAGCCTGTTAGTAGGCTTCAGGAGTGAAGAGAGGGATGTGGAAGATATCCAGTTAATTGCTTTAAATGATAGGATTAACGCCTTGTAGGTGATTCTGCATTGTAACGGTAGCCAGTGTAGATCCATAAGTATGGGAGTTATGTGGTCTTTTCTTGAGATGCAGCAGAGAATGTGGGCTGCTGTGTTCATCGCCATCTGAAGAGGATTGAGAGTGCTCTTGGGGAGTCCATGTAGGATGATGTTGGCATAATCAAAGTGTGGCATTACGAGTGTCTGGAATATTGTTCTGAAGTCGTCTGGGGCTAGTAGAGGTCTTAGATGTCGTAGTGTCCGTATTTTGTTGTAAATGGATTTAGTGGTATTCTTTATATGCTCTTTGAAATTGAGCTGCTGGTCTATTGTAATCCCTAGATATCGTATTACAGACTTGCATGGGAGCTCGGCGTCACGAACTTTCAATGAAGCAGGAGGAGAGAAGTTTTTGTTCCTGGTTATGAAAAGGACTTCAGTTTTTTTAAAGTTTATGCGAAGATTTTGGGACAGGAGCCAATCAGTAATTGCATTGAAGCATTCAATAAGTGGAACAAGGTAGGATGCTTGATTTTAATTGGAGCGAAAAACAGTACATCATCCTCATAGATCAGACTGGAGATGTTAAAAGAACGGATGATATCACAAATGGGTTGCATATAAATGTTAAAGAGTAGAGCCGAAAGGGATGATCCCTGGGGTACTCCTTGTTGCTGATGGAATGGTTCTGATGTTGAGGAGCCTATCCTTACTTGTTGCCAGCGGTTCATGAGATAGGATTTGCACCATTCCCAGGCAAGGCCATGAATTCCCTTTTCCTGGAGGCAGGAGAGGAGTTGTACATGGTTAACAGAATCAAATGCAGCTGCTATATCAAGAAATATGAGTACGAACGCATTCTCAATTTTGTCAATACCTCAATGTATTGATGAGTATATTGAGTAGAGTCTCTACACCATGGGATTCACAGAATCCATGCTGACAAGAGGGCCTGATATGTCAATGTGTTGTTGTAGTTGTATTTGAACCACCTTCTCTATAAGTTTGGCTAGATAGGGTATACTTGAAATCGGGCAGTATGAGTCTGTCTTTGCTGGGTCAAGTTTGTTGCTTTTCAGGAGAGGGCGTATGGAAGTTTGTTTCAGGGTTTCTGGGAATGTTCCTGTTGTGAAGGAGAGTTCCATGATGTAGACTAGAGTTGAGCTGAGTTCTACACGCATCGATATGATCCAATAGGCAGGACAAGGATCATTCGGCGCCGTAATGGTGTTGATGGTGGCAATAAGGTCAGCAATGTACTTCTCTGTCGGAGAGGTGAATTTTGTCAATGGTTGATGTATCTGGGGGAAGAAGCACAGTGTGGAGCTTTGTGTAAAATTTGTTTTTATGATTTTAGATTGTAGGTACTCGGCGAAGGACTGGGGTTGGATAGAAACTGATTGGAGGAAGGTGTCTTGATTAAAGCTTTAGCAATGTTAAAGAGGTCACGTGGTTTATTTAACGATCGAAGGAGGGTATCCGTGTGGTGCTCTCTCATTTTTTTGTAAATTTTCTCACGGTGTTGCTTTAGGGTGTTCTCATAAGTTGATTTGTCAGATGTGGATCGAGATTTGCGCCATTTTCTTTCTTGCCTTCTTAGAAGCTGAAGCGATGCACGTAATTCAGTAGAGAACCAAGGGGCTGGTTTTCTGTTTTGTGGTTTGTTGGATGCTGGTGATTTTTTAGATAAAGGTAGCAGTGAGCAAGAGAAAAGGGTGGAGTTCCATCTATGGATCATTTCATCAAGGTTCTGCGCTGGTTGATGGAGTGCAGGAAGAGTGCTGCTGAGGAAGTCATCTCTGTCCAGGGATTTGAAGCGAGTTTTTGATCCTGAAGCGGTTGAGTTTGCTTGGTTGGTTGGAGTTTGGGTATGCTGGTATGGGATTTGGAAGGAGATTACATTGTGGTCTGACCATGGAACCGGAGTGGATGATAGGATGATATTCTTGATTAATTCTGACTGAGGGGCAAAGACGAGGTCAAGGGCGTTTCCCTTGAGGTGTGTTGGAGAGTTCACCAGCTGGGTATAACCAAGGTCCTTCATAGTATCAAGGAATGCATTAGAGTAGGTAGGCTGCAATGAGGCGAGGTTAAAATCTCCAATCAGCCAATTATGTTTACTTGGGCTTCCAGGGTTACAGGCAAGGTCTATAATGTTGGATAGATCTTCTGGAGGTGAAGAAGGAGCTCTGTAAATGAGATTTATGTTGATATATTTGTTAGCAATAGATAATGTGTCCATGTGCAGAATACTCATTGAGGATAGTGATTGGAGCTGGAGAGTACTTTTTGAAAGGATGAGGACTCCTCCTCCTTTCCGGTTGCTTCTATGACAAGCGTGCATCACATAGCCATGGGGGATGAGTTGATTTATGATGACGGTATCTGTGTCTGATAACCAGGTTTCTGTGACCATGAGGATATCAAGGTTCTGAGTGGTGATAAGGTCTGTGATGGCTGGCCATTTTTTTCGAATTGATCGTGAGTTGATGAGAGCACATTTTAGGTTGTCCTGTAAAAGAGTGTTTTTAGGCTCTGGACTAAAGGAGTTATTAATGGAAATATATAGTAAGTGTGAATGCCTGATATGATTTGTATGTGGTTGTGTGTGGTGGGAACTGCTACTGTTTCTCCTTCTCAGACTATGCAGGATAGGGATATAGTTATGGATGGGTGATAAAGCTGAAGTATTTTGAATGGTGTCAGCTAGGAGGTAAAAGCTAAATATAGCAAATAAGGAGATGGCCATATTAGGGTGACAGTATAGTAACAACAGTATAGTAATTCAAATCGCAATAGTAATTTACTGGCAAAAATACAATGGTGACTGGCAATGATAAGGCTACTGGCAACAGTATAGTGATATAATAGCAATGGTAAGTTACTGGCAACAGTACAATGGTGACTAGCACTGATAAGGCTACTGGCAACAGTATAGTGATTAAGTAGCAATGGTAAGCGGTGGCTATACTTCATCAACATCACCCACCTAACCCAATTCAGGAAAGCATTAAAGCACCACCTGTTCACCACATACTACCCTGAATCCAGCCTCAGTAATCATACATGTTGCCCCTCAGACAATCACGCACCACACCTAAACAATCAGACTCAGAATGAAAAGGTTAATCCTCCTGATCCTCAAAAGTAAATAAGATGTAGATAGACCCTGCCTGAAAAAGGTAATAGTGTAAATACAATGTAGATAGTTTCCCCAGTTGTTTCCAAGTTGATTTACCTGTTTATTGTAAATTTACAACTCAGAATGCCTGTGTTGTATAGTTGATGTTGAATGTAAACCGCACTAATCTGAAGAGCGCGGTATAGAAGAACTGTTAAATAAATAAATAAATAAATAAAATACTTGCGAGGCTATACTTACGACATGCAGCAGGGGAGAACAATTATCTGAAGAGAGATGTCAGTTCAGGTCACTGTCGCGTGGTGTCTGTTTGCTGGCGTTGGGCTGTCCGTGGGAGTATGGCTATGACTCTGCCGTTGGTGAGTGAGCTCAACCTCGGGGGAGCTCAAGCTGCTGGATGGTTGTGAGACAGTCCTGGAGTTACCGGCCGTTGAGCTGTGTGACTCGATGTGGGCCAACTGCCTAAGGGCCACGCCAAAGGGCTGTTGGGGCTTTTCTGGGCTTCCCCTAATTAGGGATTTTCTATTTTTGTTTTTGGCTGTTTGTGTTCCACCCCAACATACATATACAGGACTTTAAATAATTTGCTCATGCCACCATAAAAGCATAAAATTGTTTTAATTTAGATTTGCCAGGCCTGTAACAAGCTTTGCTGTTAATAAGATACAAATTTTAATTTTTTCTTTTTTAAATGCGCTGATCTGCCCCGATTTGGCAGCGGGAGCCGATGGGAAGAGGCCCTTGGTCAGCGAGAGGCTCACTCCCTCCTGGGAGCTGTGCAGGGCCGAAGAGGAGGATGTCGGAGCTGGCGCTTCTTTTTTAAATGCGCTGATCTGCCCCGATTGGGACCACTATGCACTCCAGGAAAGGCTGGGATCTCAGAAGCACCAGGCAAATCACTCTGGATTCCAAGTTGATCAATCAGGAGGTGCATGTGTAAGCTGCCCAGGGGACAAGCCCCAGGGTTGATGCCATGGACCCTAGGAGTTGGAGGTAACAAACAAACATATGCATGGTGTCAAGGTACTGCTACCACCGTCCCTATTAGGCGGTTGCCTAGGGGCGTGAGGTGCGGGTTGCCTTTATAAAGAATAGTCTGTAGCCGTGTGTTAAAGGCAAAATATAATGATGAGGTTTTATTCCCCTTCCCTTGTGGATTTCTGTTTTTCACATACAGCAACAAAGAACTTAAACAAATTGTTTCTTCACAGCAAAACAAAATGCACCTTTTTCCAAACCGGTATAACAAGGCTCTTGCTTCCTTAATTAACAAAGAGACGTAATCTCATCCGACATACATAGCGTGCAATCCATAGCACTGGAATCAATGTCCTGGTTAGTGTTTTCTCATTGCATTTGCTCACCGTCAGAAACTGTAAATGGTTAACATTCACCACAGCTATTATTTACACAACTCTCTCGAGAGGCAGCAGTTCTTAGGGCCGGAAACTGTTCAGCATAAGGAGGGTCCTGGAGACCTGCACTGAAGCCTGTTTCTCTGAGGCTTCCCCTTTCTCTCCACCAAGGATTATCCTCCCAATTATTAGCTCTCACTTTCCTAGCCGAGCCCACCTCTTGCCCTCTAGAGAAATGGATGTACTTAGCTCTGCTTCTGGGGTGGCTGGCTTCCACTCCTTCCTCTGTAAACCAGGCTCCTTTATTTGGGCTGTAGCCTGCTTTTCCCCGAGAGTTCCACTCAGCAGTTGTCTGGTCTGGGCTGTAATTACTTCCAGGAAAGGTTTCCCTTCTGCTGCTACTTGCTGTCAGGACGCAGCCGGTGCTTCCTGGACCCAGCAAGCTCTCCTGCTTGTGACCTCTGCCCTCCAGCTGCTTACTCACTCTCCTCGGGACGATGCCCCCTCTGGCTTGGGAGATTTGTGCATGAGCACTTCCAGCTCTCTCTGTGTCAGCTGCTCTTCCCTTTGCTGCACCTCCCTTGGCGGCACCTCCCCCTACTGGGATTTCCCAGCCACTTTTATCCTCCTGGCTCCTGCATGTTGTACGTGCTTCCTTGCCCAGGTGGACGTGATTAGCTTTCTGGCTTTCTACTGCGTCACACCCAGTGTAGGGAAAGTTTGTTCCACTATTCTCTGGCTCCTTATAACCTGAATATGCTTTCTGCCCAGGTGACTGTAAGGTAAGCTCTTCCTTTTCTCCTGTATCCATGGGTTCTGTGCTGGCCACTGTATCACATATCCCCCCCCCTTAAGATATTACGAGCTGGGGGACTCATGTCCTCACAGCACGGAATACGGGATGATGCGTCTGCATTGAGATGCAGTTTGCCTGCCCTGTGTTGGATGGTAAAATTGAATGCCTGCAAAGCTAAGTGCCAGCGTGTAAGCCGTGGGTTGTGGTTCCTCATAGTACCTAACCATTTTAAAGGCGCATGATCCATTACTAACAGGAAGTGACGGCCAGTGAGATAAAATCGAAGTGCCTCTATAGCCCACTTAATAGCTAGGCATTCTTTTTCCACCGTTGAGTAATTAACTTCTGCTCGGGACAGCTTTCTACTCAAATACATGATGGAGTGTTCTACTCCCTCAAACTCCTGGGAGAGGACCGCCCCAATCCGGATTCGGAGACGTCCGTTTGGAGAACAAAAGGCCTTTGGAAGTCCACCCCATACAAAACCGGGACCTGGCATAATTTCCCCTTTAATTGGACAAATGCCCTCTCCGCTTCCGGTGTCCATCGTACACTATTTGGAGCATTTTTCCTTAGCATATTGGTGAGGACTGCGCTTTCCTCCGCAAAACGAGGTATGAACCTGCGATAGTAGCCGATAAGGCCAAGGAAACTTTGAAGGTGTTTCTTAGTTATCGGCTTCTGGAAATTTTGCACGCTCTCCACTTTGCTAAGTAATGGTCGAACCATACCCTTCCCAACCATATGTCCTAAATACTTAACCTTTGCTCCGGCAAGTAAACACTTCTTCAGATTTAGGGTTAAACCTGCCTGCCATAGGGCCTTCAATACCGCCTCCACCCTAGGCAGATGTTGTGCCCAACTTGCGCTATGTATGACGATATCATCCATATATGCTACTGCGTAATTTTGATGGGGACGCAAAACCTGATCGACCAAGCGCTGGCACGTCGCCGCCGCCCCATGCAACCCGAACGGCATTCATCGGAATTGAAATAGTCCGAGAGGGGTACTGAAAGCAGTTTTGGGCCTAGAAGCACGGGTCAAGGGGATCTGCCAATATCCTTTGGTAAGATCCAAAGTGGTCAGATATCGTGCTTGCCCTAATCGGTCTAGTAACTCTTCTATTCTCGGCATGGGATAGGCATCGAAAAGTGAGATGGCGTTAACTCGCCGGAAATCAATGCAGAAGCGTAAGCTTCCGTCAGGCTTGGGCACCAGGACTACCGGGCTGCACCAAGGACTTTTAGACTCCTTGATTATGCCCATCCGTAGCATTTCCTGTACTTTGGATATTACCTCCCTCTTACGGGCCTCCGGTAGGCAATAAGGCCTTTGCCGTACTATTTTCCCAGGAGGGGTGAGAATTTCATGGGCCACCAAACCCGTTTCCCCAGGTACTGGAGTGAGGACATCTCTGAACCTCGCCAATAACTGTGCTAACTGCTGCTGCTGCTGTTGCGACAGTTCCTCGCCTATTCTTGGGGCTGGGTTCTCCTTGAAATCTATGACTTGTGGTCCCAAATCCTCGTCTATCCTTTCCTCCGCTGAGGCGGTCATGCCTTTTATCTCCCTTTGCCCGGTGGAGCCAAAACCGTCTCCCCCGCGGCTTGTAAGGGTCAGTAACAGCACCTCTTTTAACTCGGGGAATCCAATCCGCTCGCAAATGAGCTGGGCCACCCTGTCCCCTATTTTAACCCTAAAATTCCTCGCACCGAAATTAAAGAGTAAAATTTGGACGACCCCCCTGTAATCAGGGTCAATAACCCCCGTCCCAACATCAATAAAATGCTTGGCGGCTAATCCAGACCGAGGGGCTATTCGGCCATAGCATCCTGCTGGTAACTGTATCTGTAACCCCGTGTTAATTAAGGCTTTCCCTCTTTTTGGCACTACCTCATCTATGGCACTAAAAAGGTCATATCCTGCAGCAGCGGCACTGGCTCTTTGCGGGCTCTGGGCGTTAGGAGTCGCTTTGCAGAATTTTAAAACAAAACCCTCTTTTCTGGATATTTCTATTTTCTCTGGGTTTTTCTTACCTGGATTTGTCCCTCGGGGCTTTGCAAATAGGGGCTCCGGAACTAAGGTCACCATAGCCTCCACGTTTTCCTGACCTTCCGGTTCAGACACTACCTCCCTTTCCTCTCCCCTTAGTTGCTTTTGTGGATCCCACCCGGTCGGTTCATCTCCCTCCGGGGGCTCGGACTGGACCTCCACCCGTTGGCCCTGAGGTCCGACCGGTGTCCTATCTCCTTCCAAGTGTAGGCCTTCCCCCAGCCCCTTATCAAATGGTGGCCAGTCTCTGCCCAACACTATGTCAAAAGGTAAATGTGGGACTAAGGCGACCAAAACTTTTTCCCGGGTCCCCAACCCTTTTATTATCAAGCTGTAAAGGGGATAACTGGTAGCAGATCCATGGATACATTTTATTTTGGCCACCTCTTCCGGTTGGTTCAGGGTGGACCCATTACTGGCCTGTAGGAGGCGCCAGAATTTCTTGGAAACCATGGTTTGGTCCGCCCCCGAGTCAAGTAGGGCCTTGGCTACCACGCCTTGTACTTCCACATCTAGGCGAAAACCTTCCTGCTTACCCTTTCCATCCTCACTCATCAATGCTGTTTTCCAAACACATTCAACCTTCCTATGACCCCGCTTCCCACATTTAAAACATTTTATGTGTGCGTCCTTAACCTCATTTCTAGGCATATTTCTCATGACACCTGGTACACAAAACATAGGGTCTTTTATTGCCTTTTCAAAATTGGCTACCCCACAAGTGGGGTAGGGAGGAGTAGTCTAGTGGTTGAGGCAAGGTACTTCAGGCCGGAAGGTCTGGGGTTCAAATCCCACTAGAGGACAGCAACCTTGGGTCAGAGGGACTGGGGTTTCTAGTCCCACAGATGCTCCTTCTGGTCTTGGGCAAGCCACTTAACCCTCCATTGCCCATGTTCCCTGTAAGTATTAGTATATGTGTTTCATATCCCTACGTGTTAAATGTATCCCCCAATTGTGTTGTGACCGCTTTGATTGAAGGATAAGGCAGTATACAAAACTGTCTAAATAAAAAATAAAAATAAAATAAATAAGTGTTGCCAGCACCTCTCTGTGGTTTATGGGCTAATCTAGCCTCCATGAACCTTTCAGTGAGGTGAGCTGCCTCGCTTGAGGTCTGACAATTTTGCAGAGTCAGGAATGCTCTTATCTCGGCTGGAACAGCCTCTGAGAATTGCTCTAATACAAGCATATCAAGTACACTTTCCATGGTTCTCCCCTCGGGAGTGAGCCACTTCCAGACCAGGTTACGAATTCTCTGGCAAAGTGCCTTCAGGGTTTCACCTGGCTGGAGTTGGGTCGCTCGCAACATACGGCGGTATACTATAGGCGATAAGCCTAGTCTGTCCCGTATGGCTGCTTTGACTTCCTCATATTTTTTGCCTGGGCGGCGGGCATAGCCTTGTACGCCGCTAGGGCTTCCCCCATCAGAGAGGTGGCTAACCTAACCGCCCACTGCTCATAGGGCCAGCCGGCACTATGGGCTACCCGCTCAAAAGCTTCCAGGAAGTCGTCTATGTTATCCTCTTTTTTTAATTGTCCAAAGGATAATACCCCACCAGTTTGTGGGCCTACCCCACAATAATGTCCCTTGGGTGTCTTCTCTGCTGCTCGCTCTGCCAGCAAAGTCTGTATCAGGTCGGTCAGAGGTTTCAGTTGAGCCTGCATGGCTGCCAACGCTTGCTCTCGGCTCTGCTGGGCTAACTCCCTCTGTTTTTCAAACTGGAGACTTATCCAGCGCAGTATCTCCTGGGGATTCTCCATATCCGAACACTGAAACACAAACAGACAAACCCGAACACCAAGTGTGGTACTTTTTTTTTTTTTTTCAAAATGTAGCTATGCTTTGGCTCTGGTTCCTAGCATCCCTTCTCACCAGAATCCCCCACTGCCTGTGCTCAGATACTCATTACCTGAGTCAGGCGGAGATTCGGGCCTTGAGAAGGTACTCTTGCCTCTCTGGATTCTGGAATCCTCCGGGCATGGTCCTGCAGCAAACCTTCATCCTGCTCTCTGGCACTGGTACTTCTGCTGTGCTTCCGCCGTATTCTTCTCCAGAAATCCAAAAAACTATGCCATTTGTCAAGGTACTGCTACCACCGTCCCTATTAGGCGGTTGCCTAGGGGCATGAGGTGCGGGTTGCCTTTATAAAGAATAGTCTGTAGCCATGTGTTAAAGGCAAAATATAATGATGAGGTTTTATTCCCCTTCCCTTCTTGATTTCTGTTTTTCACATACAGCAACAAAGAACTTAAACAAATTGTTTCTTCACAGCAAAATAAAATGCACCTTTTTCCAAACCGGTATAACAAGGCTCTTGCTTCCTTAATTAACAAAGAGACGTAATCTCATCCGAGATACATAGTGTGCAATCCATAGCACTGGAATCAATGTCCTGGTTAGTGTTTTCCCATTGCATTTGCTCACCGTCAGAAACTGTAAATGGGTAACATTCACCACAGCTATTATTTACACAACTCTCTCGAGAGGCAGCAGTTCTTAGGGCTGGAAACTGTTCAGCATAAGGAGGGTCCTGGAGACCTGCACTGAAGCCTGTTTCTCTGAGGCTTCCCCTTTCTCTCCACCAAGGATTATCCTCCCAATTATTAGCTCTCACTTTCCTAGCCGAGCCCACCTCTTGCCCTCTAGAGAAATGGATGTACTTAGCTCTGCTTCTGGGGTGGCTGGCTTCCACTCCTTCCTCTGTAAACCAGGCTCCTTTATTTGGGCTGTAGCCTGCTTTTCCCCGAGAGTTCCACTCAGCAGTTGTCTGGTCTGGGCTGTAATTACTTCCAGGAAAGGTTTCCCTTCTGCTGCTACTTGCTGTCGGGACCCAGCCGGTGCTTCCTGGATCCAGCAAGCTCTCCTGCTTGTGACCTCTGCCCTCCAGCTGCTTACTCACTCTCCTCGGGATGATGCCCCCTCTGGCTTGGGAGACTTGTGCATGAGCACTTCCAGCTCTCTCTGTGTCAGCTGCTCTTCCCTTTGCTGCACCTCCCTTGGCTGCACCTCCCTCTGTGGCACCTTCCCCTACTGGGATTTCCCAGCCACTTTTATCCTCCTGGCTCCTGCATGTTGTACGTGCTTCCTTGCCCAGGTGGACGTGATTAGCTTTCTGGCTTTCTACTGCATCACACCAAGTGTAGGGAAAGTTTGTTCTACTATTCTCTGGCTCCTTATAACCTGAATATGCTTTCTGCCCAGGTGACTGTAAGGTAAGCTCTTCCTTTTCTCCTGTATCCATGGGTTCTGTGCTGGCCACTGTATCACAATGGACAGATTTTCTACATGATGGTGAAATAGTGAACCCTTGACAATAGACCCTATGGAAAGGGAGATGTGCATAGAAACCTCAAATGACGCAATAAACTAAACAATATATAATATATATTTTGACTGCAGAGCCTTAGAAGAGGTCGATATTGGGGCTAGGAGAAGGAGGGCCGACACATTTGCTGATGATGCACGTCAAGTGGTATTCCAAAGTTGAAAATAAATGTTACTGATCCAAAATTAGTATTAAAAAAACAGTTCAAAAGGCTCAAAAATAACAATATAAAACTTTCACAATTTCTCTAGGAGGTACAAAGTTCAAGAGTTTAAAAAAAAGCCGTTCCATAATAAACCTCAGATTAACTAGGTATTTCTGTAGAAATATTAGAACTCCCTGGGGCTTCCCTTTAGTCATCTATCTCTCTAGAACTCTTTTTTTCCACAGGAAAAAAGACTAGAAAACACCTGGCTGTTGACCTTCATTTCCAAACACAACACTATATCCTAGGACATGGGATACCTAGCTTCCATACAGTATTGAAGAGCTGAGCCCCTCCTGTAATGCCTCTAACCACTTAGTGGAAGTAAGTGCTTCACCTCCCTACTGGAAACAGATAAGCAACTGCCTACTCTCTCCCTGGAACCCAAGAGCACAGCCCATGACTGACTTCTATTCTCTGAAGAGCTGCCACCCCTAGCTGTCTCCTCATCTTCTTGGATAATGCCTGCAGTTCCCTTTCTCATGATTCCTAGAGTTACATTTATGGGATCTGATAACTTGTACATCACACTTTGGGAAACCTCATTTCACTAGAAAGTTCCCTTTTTAGTCTATGGACACACATTTTTTCCTAAGTAGAAACCTAGAGAGATCTCCATCAAGATTATCGGACCGTATGACTCTGAGTTCACATCAGCTTCTTACTGCCCAATATTTATCAGTCCCTCAGATTACTGCATTCCAATTGAATCACTATACTTTTTTTTTTTTCAAATTGGATCCTAAATAGTGCAGGATACCTATCATTTCATCATGTCTACGCTGATCTGTTCATCTTGGTTTCATAATTCACCTTGAACTGCTCCAACAGGACTCATGGACTATAAACAATTTTAAACTGCTAATCCCCTCACTTGGTTTGCAGCTTGTCGTGCTACAGGAGATCAAACCTAAGCTTTCTCTAGAAGCTCAGATGACAAGACTTCAACTTTCATACTTTGGACACATCATGCGAAGAGAGAGATCATTTGAGAAAGATATCATACTTGGCAAGATAGAAGGTCAATGTAAGAGAGGAAGGTCAGCAATGAGATGGATCGATACAATAACAGCAGCTATGGGTACCAGTCTGTCAACAATGAGCCGCCTGACTGAAGATCGAACACAATTTAGGACAACTATCCAGAGGGTCGCCATGAGTTGACACCAACTTGACAGCACTTAACAACAACACAAACTGCTAATCATTTGAATGATCCTCAGGCTTTCTTAGGTCATTCCTTATTTTATCAGCTTTCTTAGAGGTGTCCAGTCTGTTGCAGATAGTCAAATCAAAGTTTTCTTCTAACCCCTCTACATTTAATTTAATTTAATTTAACATAGCATTTATAGCCCACTTTAAAGGCCCGATTATTTAAATTCTCTGACTATGGCGTATAGCCATCCCTGCCAACTTCTAACCCTGGATATTCAATGCCAGGGTTATGTGCAGCCTTGGTATTGAATATCCAGAATCACCATGCATGCCCCGGAGCTGCAGAAGCTAAACAGGTAGCGGTGAAATTGCACTGCTGCACAGTTAGCTCCTGCGGGTAAAACTAGTCCAGCTTTTGCTTCACCTAGTTTTACCTGCAGGTTGCTAACAGGGTAGCAGTGCAATATCGCTGCTAACCGTTTAGCAACTGTTGCCGCCAGAATGCCAATGACACGCCCTGATGCTAAGCGGTTAGCATCAGGGCATGTAGTGGAGAAAATTGGGAATATTCAGTGGCATTTACATGGTTTACAGGTCTGTAAACCATGTAAATGCCTTTTGAATATCGGGCCCTAACAGTTTAAGGTAAGTAACACAAAGTCCCATTTCCCATATTCCACACTTCAAAAAATTAGAAAATTATTTTTCTAACATTATAAAAATCATAAGATACTACATATTGTACAGAATAACCCAACCCCCCTTCTTGCTTTTCTTAAATAAAATCATCCCTCCTATCACAGCATTATATAATTCTCATGAACTTCAACATTAACACTGATATAATTAAAAAATGGATATATGAAAATTATTTTCTTCTGAAGCCTCTGAAAACTAATTTACATCTTACTATTATTAGGCAATTGATTCCAAAGACAAGTTGCCTTTCCTTTTAAAGTGTGCTCCCTTGTAACCATTAACCTGCAGTCCATCACTTCTGGGATCTTCAATCTATATTCAGCATTTGATCTCAGTCTTCAATTTGGTTTAATCAATTCAATTTGTTCCATTAGATAATGAGGGGCAAGACACCACAATATCTTATACACTGTAAACAACAACTTGAATAGTACCTATCAGTAAATCAGTAGCCAATGTAGTTATATCAGAACAGGGAGGTCCTCTCCCAACTCTTTCCACCCAAAAAACTTTGGTAACTGAGCTTTGTATCAACTGTAAACTTGCAATATTTTTTTAGGCCATCCAAGCTACAGGAAGTCAGTGTTATAATGTCATAATGACAGCCACATAACTTGTCTAAACTCATTCTCTTCCACATATGATCACATCAGATATGATCACATCAGATGCATCATCTGAAAATTATTAGGACCCATATTCAGAAAGGCGGTGAAGGCATCAAACTGGGCTGAAAAACACACACTCAAAAAAGGCCTGAATCATCAAAGGCAGAGGATACACGGGCAAACATATAATAAGAGGGGGCACAGCTGTGCCACAGGCAGTGCACAAACCCATGTTTGCAGTCTAAAACTGGGCATCCACATTAGAGAAACCCGGGCAATCAATGTATCATACAAAATGTCCATGTATGAAGCATAAAAACGCACTGTGCAGCCTACTCATGTTATCGCATGTGTAGCAGACTACGTGAGGAGACCCAGGCTCCCGGGCTCTTACAGGTTATCAGTGTGAAACCCATGCAGCATAGAATATGTCCTAAGTAATACCTATGTGATAGCACACTCCCACACATAGGTACCCCAAGACCTGTGTTGCAATGCCCAGTGCAAGACTGCATAGTTTCCCATTGGCACACTCCATGAGTAGGAAGCCCCCCCCCCACCCCCCACGGAGCAGCTACTGACAAAATGGCGTCTCAAAGATGAAAGGAGAAATTCAGCATCGAGGAGGCAGAGGCCCTGGCATGCATGGTGCCGAGGTGGAAGGGAGTGCTGTACTCCAGGGGCCACCAGGGATCAATCTACAGCTGTCAACATACATCTGGAAGGCCATCTAGTTGCAGCTGTGCAGGTGAGTAAGCCATGGGTGGCAGACAATGGGTGTGTGTGGGGGGGGGGGCACAGCAGTTGACAGGCTAGAAGCAGCTGCAGCAGGCAGAGGCGAGGGACAGTGGTGCTACATCATAGAGTGAGTGCAACCATGGCACACCAATATGCCACAACATTGCTCAGGTCAATCACCAAATCCATGTAGGACTCATGAATACACCCCCCAGCAGCCATAGTGTCACTATATTGTCATATTGCAGCAGAGGCAAGACATATGGGAAATGGTCCTGCCACAAGTCCTGCCACTCTTGGACTGCTAAGAGCCAAATAGTCCATGCTCCATAGGGGGAACTCATGCAGGAGGTGATGGCCCTGAAACTCACAACCCAGGGTTGCCCCTCAAAATATCCATCAGTCAAGGAGAAGTGTTACTGGGAAAAGACTGCAACCATCCCTGCAATGTCACACAACCCTGCTTATCAGAGTCATGGCCAGAGCTGCCACAATAGTAAACAACCAGTCAGCCTCCTACTAAGCAGACACAATAGCTAATCGTGGAGGAGCAATTCTGCTAAACAGACACAGGTTCACATATGGCACAGTTGTCACTCAACCAACATACTGTGCAGGATGTCCATGCTATCAGCTATTATTTTTAGCAATGTTTAACCTCTGCTATGTGGTAGCCCAAAGATACAGATGTTGGTCAGAGTGGTGTGTGTTCTCGGCCCCTGTATGGCCCCATGCAAGCAAATTATACCATCAGCCAGAGGAGAAGGCAAATAGCCCTTTGACATAAAAAGCATAGCGTTGTGTATAGGTGTGTCATGGGCTGAGACAGACAAGTAGCAAAAGCAGCTACACAGAGAGGGCAGCTGATGCCTGAGAAGCCAAGAAGGGAATTGTAAACAGGGGGCGGCAGGAGAAGGCAGAGGATGGTGTGAGGGCAGGGGAGGATAACAGCAGTATAGAGGTAGGGTACAGATATGTATTAAAAAAGAGGAGAAAGTGGTCACCGAGAGACTGGGTGTCAGTTGGCCTACAACCTACGTGCATGTGCCTCAAAACTGAAGGCCAACTGATATGCCTGCAGAGTGTACTGCAGGGGCATGGGTGGAGGGATGGGAGACAGCATTCGGGAAGGTATAGAGGAGGACAGATGAGGCGGAGGCTGTTGGGTACAGTGTGCACCTCGGGGACGGGGCCCAGGCCCCAGATGGTGTATGCAGCCAAAAGAGCCATCCTGAAACTATATATCTCTCCCACAGGGAATATCATGTGAGGTGGACCCTGGAGGCCCTAAAATTCAAATTCTGTACCATGAGGTGCAGGAACCCAGATCTTATTCAGCTCCAAGAAGAGATAGCAGCTGTGGCAGGTGAGTCAGGACTCATCCATTGCATGTGATTTGGTCACATGGGTTTATATGTTGACAGTTGGCTGCATCAGGGGTCTGAGTCTGCTTTGATGTTGTCACATGCCCTTCAGGCCATACCCATGCTACTCCCATCTTCTGATGGCAGTCCCACCACCAGCAGTCATGCAAGCAACACTAGTCTGTACCACATAACAGTAGCCCTGCAACCAGTATACCATATATTGGCCCTCCAGTGGTGCCATGTTGGCACAAATAAGTCCCCACTCTAACCAGATGTCACGGCAGACTCAGTAAGGTCATGGATCTACAAAGCATAGATACCAGATTCCAGCAGTTGCTAATTCTGGTAACAGATATCTATCTACCATCCACAAAGGGTCAGAGTATTGCCATGGTGTACAGGGTGGTATTCACTGGCACAATATGAATCCCATCTCTATCACATCATGCACACTACTGCTGTGAAGGGTCTGCCCAGTAGCTGGTATGCAGCCTGTGAGATCAGACAATGTACCACACATGCACACCTAACAGGCAGGGGGTGGGGAGCAGGGCACAATGCATCGATCAAATGGTTGTGCCTCAAAAGTGATCCCTGAGAGGAATGACATCCATGCAGAGCCACCTGGCATGTGGTGGTAGAATCATATATGTCTCATAAAAAATGGCAGTGCAGCCAGTGTGCTATCTCTGACACCAGGTCCAGCTGCAGCACCTGGGTATTTGTAAATGCAATCCAGTGTAAGACTAGAACATGTCTCCCCTGAAGGGAGCCTGCACTGCAAGGGCCAATGGCAAGAGCCCTTGTGGGAATCAAACCCTGTCCCCCTGTGTTACATGAGCAAGGCCCCAAACCACCAGGCCAAAGCTGGCCTCATACCAGAGGGATATTGTTACTAGGTGCTGGAGAGGATGCTCTGACAAAGGATACAGAGGGACGTGAGCCAGCTGCAGGGACACTAAAAGCTGTCACACTGCTCTAAATGGCCATGCACAGGTGACCATCATAAAACCTGATGCATGATAGATATGGGTGCCCAAAACAGACCATGCCTTGCCATCCTCTCAGTGGGTGCTGTGTAAAAAGTGTCAGCATTCCCACAAAGCCACAATGTCGCTTTGCCTATGCTCCAAACCTACATGTCATGCCTCCCCCCCCCCTTTACAAGGGCCCCCTAAGGTGCCATATATCAGCCTACAATGACAGCTGCACATGGTGGGTGGGGGTACAGGTCCGGGGAGATGGCACACTGCACCGATCAAATGTACGTACATTAATACCACCAATACTACCACTACAACCCCTTTTATTGCAGATATGATAAGTGCAACAAGGTCCACACAGCATTGTACACACACATGTAATAGACAGTCCCTGCTCCTCTGCAGTTACATGCTAGGCAAGACAAGCACAACATCTGAGTAGTATGATATGCATGGTGGAATTGTACAGGAACACATCATTGGAGACCAGGGGACAAGAAATGTAGGATCCAACAACAGCCCTGAGGAGGTGAGTCTGTAGTAAATATTGAAATGTGCCAGAGATGACATCTGAGTACCAACATACATAGCCAGTCTCGGACATGATGAGCAGCAAGGTGTGTCCAGAGTTGGCGATGGTAGGGAAGGGCCACAGAAAGGAGCAATTTGCCAGAAGAACAGTGTGCAGAGGGGAGTTGCAGGGAGACCTTGGAGAGGAAGGGTAGTGAGCACCAGCACAATGAGGGCATGTATTGGTAAGTGGGAGAATTGTGACCTGAATACAGAGATGGACAGGGAGCCACGGATGTGACTCAAGAAGACTGGTAATATAGCCATCACGAGACTGCTGGACAATGAGGCATACAGCTGAATCCTGAACAGATTAAAGGGGAGAGAGATGTCACATGGGAACAGCTGCAAGGAGGGTATTTCACTTGTGTAGATGGCAGTGGATTCAAGAGAGGAATCATATCATAGTAGTGTTGTTAGTAAGGAAGTGTGAATTGCATTTATGTGCCAGAGGAGGATGTGATGGGCTGAAACTATCAACTGCATGTATGTGCAGAAGGCTAGCGAGGAGTGCATTATGACCCAAAGGTGGTGAGTTGAGGAAAAGGGGATGAGCACAGCATGTTCCATAGGAATGTAGAAAGAGGTGGAGGTGGCATCAGGGGCCAAGATGAGAGGCTCCTCTTAGCCCATGTGTAATAGATACCTGCACTGAGACATGCAGCCAGCTATAAAATCTAGGCCAGCAGCAATATAGACCTGCATTTCTGGAGTAAATACTGTGTCAGAGAGATAAATCTGACAGTCAGCAGTGCAATTATGATACAGAAAACCATGGAAGGAGATCAGTGAACCCTGGGACTGGGTATGGAGAGGGAAAGGAGTAGTCCCACAGCCATGGACAATGTGTTGTATAACCTAGGTAGCCTCCCTTGCTATGTGACTGTACAACATATAGCCGTGTCATAAATAAGCAGCAATGCACACTCACAAAAAACATAAGAACATAAGAACATAAGAACATAAGAAATGCCATACTGGGTCAGACCGAGGTCCATCAAGCCCAGTATCCTGTTTCCAACAGTGGCCAATCTAGGTCATACGTACCTAGCAGTTTCCCCAAAAGACACAGGTTCTGCAGTGCTTGTACTAGGCCAAGCATTGATATCCTGGGTCCCTTTTTAATAGTGGTTTATGGACCTTTCCTCCAGGAACTTGTCCAAACCTTTTTTAAACCCAGCTATACTAACAGCCCTTACTACATCCTCCGGTAACAGATTCCAGAGTTTGATTACACGTTGAGAGAAGAAATATTTTCTCCTATTTGTCTTAAATAGTTTACCCTGTAGCTTCATTACATGCCCCCTAGTCCTTCTATATTCTGATAGCGTAAACAATTTATCCACGTTTATCCGTTCCACTCCATTCATTAATTTATACACCTCTATCATATCTCCCCTCAGCCGCCTCTTTTCTAGGTTAAAGAGCCCTAACCTTTTTAGCCTATCTTCATAGGAGTAGCCTTCCATCCCCTTCACCAATTTGGTGGCTCTTCTCTGTACTTTTTCTAATAACTCTATGTCCTTTTTAAGATACGGTGACCAGAATTGCACACAATATTCAAGGTGCGGTCGTACCATGGAGCGATACAGAGGCATTATAATATCCTTTGTTTTATTCTCCATCCCTTTCCTTATGATACCTAGCATTCTATTTGCTTTCTTGGCCGCCGCTGCACACTGGGCGGAGGGTTTTAACATGTTATCCACGATGACTCCTAAATCTTTTTCCTGGGTGGTGGTTTCTAATGTGGAGCCTTGCATCTTGTAACTATAGTGTGGGTTGTTCTTTCCTAGGTGCATAACTTTGCACTTGTCCACATTAAATTTCATCTGCCATTTGGATGCCCAGTCTTCCAATTTATCCAGATCCTCCTGCAGTTTTCCACAATCCTCTTGGGTTTTAACAACTTTAAACAGTTTTGTGTCATCTGCAAATTTGATTACCTCACTAGTTATTCCCTTTTCCAGGTCATTTATGAATATGTCAAAAAGTAGCGGACCCAGTACAGATCCCTGGGGTACTCCACTATTCACCTTTTTCCATTGGGAATATTGGCCATTTAGCCCTACCCTCTGCTTTCTATCTTTTAACCAGTTCCCGATCCACAATAGTACACTGCCTCCTATCCCATGACTTTTTAGCTTCGCCAAAAGTCTCTGATGGGGGACCTTGTCAAAAGCTTTCTGAAAGTCCAGATACACTATATCAACCGACTCACCTTTGTCTACCTGTTTATGCACACCTTCAAAAAAACAGATCAGATTAGTAAGACAAGATCTTCCTTGTCTAAAGCCATGTTGGCTGTCTCCCATTAGGCCATGACTATCTACATGCTGTGTAATTTTGTTCTTTATGATGGCTTCTACCATTTTCCCTGGTACTGACGTCAGGCTCACCGGTCTGTAATTTCCCGGGTCACCCCTGGAACCCTTTTTAAAAATTGGTGTTACGTTGGCAACCCTCCAATCTTCAGGTATTACAGATGATTTTAATGAAAGTTCACAGATTACCAATAACAGGTCTGCAATCTCATATTTCAGTTCTTTCAACACTCTGGGATGTATACCATCCGGTCCAGGTGATTTGCTACTATTCAGTTTATCAAATAGTTGTAATATATCTTCCCGGTGTAGCGATATTTCTCTCAATTCCTCTGCAGTATCACCTTTAAATACCACTTCAGTCTTGGGTAACACCCCTACATCTTCCTCAGGAGTCAGATGTTGAGCAAAGCAAAAGAAACCATAGAAGGAGAGCTGTAGGATTCAATACTTTATTGTTGTCTAAAAAGGTTGAACCCTACATGGACCATCTTTCAACAACTAGCCTTCGTCAGGGGTACGAGAACTCTTAATAGAGAATTAAGAAAATAAGAACATATGACATGATAAGACAATTATAACAAATCTAATAAACTAAATAAAATATCTTAAGTGAAAAAACGAGACTAAGAAATAATAGTATATATATAAAACAGCTCATAAAAAGGATTGTAATAATGTAAAGGAACCTAAAAACATTCAAAGGTAAAAGAGAATTAAAACCTCCAGGGACTATATGCATTAAAACAACTTGTGTGATCAATAAGCTAGTAAGAATTAATTTAAAAAGTTCTAACTGCAGTATAAGTGATTATAAATGTAAATGAAAGAAAATGTCTAAAAAAATAATTAGAAATCCTAATGACTATTAAACCAAGGAAGTATATCAGTAGACACAATTAATAAACAAACAGCAGACTCATATATAAAATCATACATATAAAAATGATAAAAAGACTATAAAGGCAATGTATACGTTAATAAAAGTTGTGTGGAAGCTAAAAACCTCTAAAAGGATGTGACAAAGAGAACTAGTAGAGGTATATGCAGATAATAAGTAACAATGCATAGTTAATGCTGGACTCGGTATTGTCTAGGGAAAAGAGGAAAATAAGGAGGGCCGGACTCACTGTTGGTTAATCAGTACTTACAGTATATATGGAGGGAACTGAGACACTAGTTGGCTAGTCTGTCTAGAGAAGGAAAAAAAATCAATAAAAATAAAGGAGGCAGATGGAAAAAGATAGAAGAAAGGATGGGGAGGAAAGGAATGGAGAGAGGCGGCAAGGGGGAGAGAAAGAGAAAAGGGGGAAACGGAAGGATGGAAGAAGGAAGGGAGTCGGAAAGGAATTGGCTGGGTCATTTGGTGACTTTTAAAAAATACATATTGTGAAACAGTTGATATATGCTAGGAAGAGGAAAACATCACATTAAAAGATCATAGTAGTACATTAGGTATGCATATATAAACTAGGGAGACATAACCATAACCAATGGCTTCTGTAAGAGGCAGAAGTCAGTAAAAGGAAAATGTGTTGGAATGTGTCACTACTGCAGGTGAAAACTGTCCATTCAAAAAAGTAACTGCAAAAAATTACAAAGAAACGTTCCGAATGGGGGCATGGTGGAGGCATGCCCGGGGTGTTTCTATGAGCCTAGACATCACTGGCTGATCTCAGAAATGTCGGACATCAGGCATTGTGTCTAACGTTATACCTGCTCCAGGCAGGAATAGGCATTGGGAAGGTGCTCATTTTAGACATAAAACATCCAGAGGACTGCAATGACTTCAAAGAACTTGCCTTCCTCTTTGAACCTGAAGGTTAAAGGAGAGAAAAAAATATAGCAACAGAAAAAATTTTCTGCAACAGAGCTACAAAAACAAATCAGTTGGCAGAGCAACAGAAAAGGTTATCTATTTAAAAATAAAAATAACCTCCTATAAGAACTCTCAGGTAAAGAATTTGTATCTAGAACCACAGATTTACCTCTGGCATTGTGAATCTAGGATTCACCCCCATCTCAATGATGCATTGTTTCCTAAATCCTAACTGAGTGGGATGGATTATATTGTGATCATCCAAATACTTCTGTAATTGATCTGCAGCAGAGACTTCCATTAATTTTGCCAATAGAGGTACATTTGCTATCAGCCTATAGTTTTCAAAACAATCTGCTACCAATTCCCCTCCTTTTAACAATGGTGTCAATAAAATCTTTTTTCCCAATTTAATACAACATGCTGCAGCTCATGCCTGATTAAGAAAAAGAGGTCTTAGACTCATTTAGGCACTAAACTTCAGACTTTTATCTTATCTATGCGTTGTGTGCCATTTTGCATCAATGACCTTCCTTTCAGGGATGACTCAAGGCAATCTGCTGCCTGAGGCGAGGGATGAGATGGTGCCCCCTCCCCCAGTGCGCACACCTCCCTCCCCCAGCACGCGCTCTCCCCCCCCCCCCCCCCGGGCTCAAAACTCCAGTCAGGGACTGAACCAATTCAAAAAGCCAATTAGATAATGTGGAGCAAATGCAAGATGCTCACATACCAAGGAACTAAAAGAAAGAGCGAGAACCACAGCAGTTTATAACTACAAATTATAAATTATTTGTATTTTGTTATAAACTACATTATGGTGCTTGCTTTTTCTTTTTGAACATACATTTTGCATTCACAGAACCCCCTCCTCAACAATCGGTGCAGAGCAGAGGTAGGACATTCACCCACAGAACTCAATATATATATTTAAAAAAAAAAGCTGATTCTGATCATCTGACCGACAAGAAACATTCTCCAGTACCAGGCATATTGGGAACTAATATAAAACCCTACTAAAGTCACTAAGATCTGCAAAGCCAAATCTACCATACCATACCATACCAGCATGCACTTCCAAAACTCATACAATAAGGGGCCTACCAAGACAAAAGCAACATTATAAACACTGCAATGGGCCCCAAAACATCCATACACCTATTTGAAAAGCTGAATAAGTCAAATTACTACAGTACAGATCCTTACGTACAAACTCCATTTTAACAGAACACCTGGCCTTGGTCGCACACTCAGAACACAGACCCTCACCAAGTACAGAATAAATGACCACAACCTAAAGCAAAAATAAAAATATGTAGACAAAAATTAAAATGAAAACCCCAGAAGCCAGACTCCGCATGCGGTGCCACACCAGATAAGAGATGCAATTCCCCATACTGTGTGAAATATAGATAGCACAAAGTCCAATCACTAAATTGAAAATAAAATTATTTTTTCTACCTTTGTTGTCTGATGATTTTTGATCATGCTGGTCCCGATCTGAGGTTTCCGTTTTCCTCTGTCTTCTCTTAGCTCTTTTTCTACGGTCTATAGTCCATCTGCAATTTCTTGTCTCTCCTTTTGCTTTCTTCATTTTCTTCCATCATCATTTTTTCAGTCCCAGTAACTCTCCCTAGTATCAGCCCCGTTTACAGCCTCCCCTCCCAGTACCAACCGCTTTGCCTTTCCAGTACTGCCACTGGTGTATATTCTCTTCCAGTCCCCCTCCTTCCCCATTGTCCAGCCCCTTCTAGTTAAAATACCATCCCAGGTATCAGCGAACTTCCAGTCCCAGTGCCCCCTCCCATGTCAGCTCCCTTCCAGCTCCCCCTCTCCCCTGTCCATCCACCTTCCAGTGCCATACCCGGGTGTCAGCTCCCTTCCAGCTTCCCCCCCCCCCCCATGTCTGCTCTGCTCCTTTCCAGCTCCCCACCCCATCTGCTCCCCTCCAGGCCTCCCTATCTGCTCCCTTCCAGCTCCCCCCCCCCCAATGTATGCTCCCCTCCAGCTCCCCCCCATGTCTGCTTCCCTTCCAGGCCCCCCTTGTCTGCTCCCCTCCAGCCTCCCCATGTCTACTCCCTTCCAGGCCCCCCTTGTCTGCTCCCTTCCAGGCCCCCATGTCTGCTCCCTTCCAGGCCCCCCCCATGTCTGCTTCCTTCCAGGCCCCCCCCCATGTGTCTGCTCCCTTTCCTCCTCCCCCCCCTCACCTCACTGATTTATCCTTTAAAATAAAAGCAACCACAGGAACATTTCTCCGTTTATGCGGCTCTACTTTCAAACTGCTGGGTCTCTGCCTGCCTGCCTTCAATCTTCCTGGCGCCAGCGGAGTGGGAGGGGCCTGAGATCATTGCTTCCGCCACCCTTCCGCTTCTGTTGCTGAAGCAGCCAGCAGCAATCGAAGCAGAAGGGCAGCGGAAGATGACCTCAGGCCCTCCCCCCGCCGGTTCCAGGAAGACTGAAGGCAGGCAGGCAGCGACCCAGCAGTTTGAAAGCAGAGCCACGGGAATGGAGAAATGTTCCCGTGGCTGCTTTCATTTGATTTTAGGTTATCGGCAGTTCTATCATAGGCAGTTTCTAGGGAGCGGCAAACAGTACCGCCCCCTAGAAACTGCCGCCTGAGGCGAACGCCTCAGTTCGCCTAATGATAGAACCGCCCCTGCTTCCTGTGTTATGAATGATGAATGGATGAATCTCTAAATCCTTTCTTCTTTGGGTGTGTAAAAAGAAACTTCCACTGAAGAAACTTCAATGAAGTTAAACACAGAGAAGGCGCTGAGATACGGCGTTGGGGAAATTACACAGAGTATAAAAGCTAAGCACTTTTTCATGGTTAAAAAGTTTTGGATGTAAAGTTTGTGTTGAAGACCATAACAAAGGGAGGTCATTGATGCGAAATGGCAAACAACACATTGACAACATAAAATTCTGAAGTTTAGTGCCTAAATGAGTCTGAGGCCTCCTTTTTTTTTTAAATTTGAATGTTAATTACACACCCAAAGAAGAAAGGATTTAGAGATTCATCCAGTTTCAAGATGGTTGAAAAATCATAAAATCACGATTTCTAAGATAATAATAGAGTGTGGACTAACAACAGGTAGACAAGCAATTCCACTCTGAAAAAAAGACCAATAATTATTAGTTGATTAAGAAAAAGAACCAATTTTGTCCTACTATAGACACCCTCTTTCATAGTTCAGCTGGGCATGATCAACCATACTCTCTTAGCAAATTTAGTAATAATTTTTTGCATTCCTCAGACACTGATGAAAAATCACAGTAGTAACAATTGCTACTACAGATTAATTCTTCCCTAATATTAAATGTCCCCCATGTCCCTTCCCTCTCTTCCTTGTCCAACTGTGCTTTATCCATACAAAGGGAATGACACAAATATGTTATTTTTGTTGCTACTACGTATTATTTCTATAGTACTCTTAGGTATATGCAGTACCGTACATATACATGCAAGAGATAGTCCTTGCTAATCTATTCAATATAAACTGAACAAATAAGGGACTAGGAAGTTTCAATATATGGAAATGGTTAACAATACAAGGGTAATGAATATAAGAATAAGGAGGTCAGAATCCAAAAACAGTTCTGAAAAGGTGGGTTTTTAGTCTGGATTTAAATAAGACCAGAGTCTAACGCATCAACTCAGGAAGTCTATTGCAGGTGTACGATGCAGCAAGTTGGAAGGAACAGAGTCTGAAGTTAGCGGTGGAGAAGAAGGGGACATATAAATGTGATTTACCAAATGAGTGGAGCTCCCAAGGAGGTGTGTAGGGAGAAATAGAGAGACGAGGAAAGAGGAGCTGCAGAATGCCAATGTAGTACATTCTGGCTTTAAACTCTTATCTGCTTTTCATCAGAAGCTCTTAAAAGTTTAGACAATTTAAATAGCAACTTGGTCCCATTAGACTTGTCTGCTATAAGCATTGCATAATACTATTTTTAATTAGCTTTCACACTATTTTGTTTATTTCTGATCATCTCCCTTCATTCCTTCTTAATCTCCAGTTCCCCCATTTCCTTCCATTCCCTCAATCTAAACCTACACTTTTCCTTCAACAAATCTTGTATATTCTATCAGGGCTGTTTTCACCTATGATCAAAAGGGGCAGCTGCCCTGAGCCCTACACAATGGGGGCCCTGCTCTCACTCCCACGCCCATTGCAACTTCCTTCTGTCCTGGATGTGCAGCGGTGGCCATACATTAAGGCCATACATTAAAAATGCACCGCGGCACCAGAGTTACCTTCTTCCAGTGCCATGGTGCCATTTGTGCTTCTGCCTCACCCCAGTTCATCAGAGGGGGCAGAAGCAGAAGTGTGAATGGCACTGCAGCGCTGGACTGTCCGGCTTGGTGATGCATTTTTAATGTATTGCTGCGGCTGCATGTCCCGGACAGGGGCAGCAGCAATGGTGGGAGAAGGGGGACCATGGATGAGAGGGCCCACAAATGGAGGAGTGGGATACACAGATGGGGGGGGGGGGGGTCCCACTGGAAACATTAGCCCCAGACCCCATTAGGGTTGAAGCAGCCCTGGAAACTATAGAGAAAAATTATTTTCCTTGGCAAGCACACTTTAATGGGACTACCTCTTCTAATGAAGGTATCATCAAACTATTCCAATCAGGGGCTGCAGAATGCCTCTTTGAATGGGTGGGGGGGGTGTCAAGCTCCACCTTGATTCCACCATAAGCTCCACCCTATCTCTGTCCCTAGCCCTCCGCGGCCTTCCCCTCCTGTTCCACCATCCATCTCCTGTGGGCAGAAATGGAGGGAATGGCTGCGATTGCGGCAAACTCCTATCTATCTTTGACCCGGTGAAAAGCGGGATATAAATGCAGCTAAATAAATAAATACACATGGGAGATTGGATTCCTCTGGATAGGAGGGGAAGACCACTGGCAAAGGGCAAAGACTTCTTTTGTCTGCCCATGGGGATCTGATCTGTGTGGCCCAGCCCATTCCAACACCTTTGATTCCAGTCCTCCTCCATTAGCTGTGGGCCATTCACAAAGATATTGAACAGAACTGGACACAGGACGCTGTCAATAGTAGCATATGTTCTGCCCAAGCAGCCCCCAAACTGCGGGGGGGAGAGAGTTCCAGGCAGAAGGGATACCCAGACAGTGGCGGTGGCAGCAGCATGGAAAATTACTTTATCATGTTTGCCACGCTGCTCTGCTCTTGTAAGTTCCCGAAGGCCTGGCAGCTGTTCCTCACCGGGCCGAAGTCTCATGATAATAGCCACACTGTGAGACTTCGGCCCAGCGAGGAACAGCTGCCAGGCCTGTGGGAACTTACAAGAGTGGAAGTAAGTTTGCTGTCAGTACCGCCACCACATGGAAAGCCAGGGCCTGCACAGTGGGGGCATGCCACCGCCATGAGAATGAGGGGCCCTCAGCAAAATTTTGAATGGGAGCCCCTCATTGCAGCTTACACCACTGGCTGTTATTCACCTTTTCTCCTTGGAGTGAATTCCATTTAGCACTACCCTCTGCTGTCTATCATTCAATCTGTTTCTAATTCAATCTACCACCTTGGGACCTTCTCTGGGCTGTTGTTTAAAATAAGCCTCTTATGTATGCCAGAATCAAAAGTTCTGAAATCAAGTAAACCACATCCAGTATGCTCTCTTAATCTATTTCTCTTCTCTAGTGCTCCAAGCCTTTTCTAGAGGCACAACTGATCTGGTTTTCAGGATAGCATGAGGAAAGGAATGGTGAATAAAACCAAGGATATTATAATACCTCTGTATCATTCTATGGTGCAACCGCACCTTGAATATTGTGTGCAATTCTGGTAACTATATCTTAAAAAGGATATAGTAGAATTAGAAAAGGTATTGAGGGACGGGGTAGAGCCATCCGCGGTACAGAATGGACGCATAAACCGTTGCTCCCATTGCCACTGAAGATTCCTGAACTTACTCCGATAATAAAATCCTCAAACTTAACCTTCTTGTTGGTGGAAAGACAGGAGAATAGCAGAGGATGTTGACGCTGAAGCCGGCACGACTGGATTTTCAGCAGGGAACTGGGTCGGCTCTGAAGCGTTCAAAACAAGACGCAGGTTCTCCACAGAAAATGGCTGCGACGGAAAAAGAAACAACGGCGGAAGGCCTTCGGGAAATATTGTCTGAGTTAAAGAATGTGAAGGAAATGATAGCAACAAATATGACTTGTCTGGTGCTCATACAAGAAGACTTAAATGAAGTTAAGGAGAAATGCAAGATATAAATGGGCGTTTAAATACAGCGGAAACACAAATAGAAAAACATGAAAATATGCTTAGTCAGATGGGCCCGCTTACAAAGCGTATTAAAAAGATTGAAAGCCAAATAGAAGAGCAGAATAATAGAGCGTGACAAAATAATATTAGATTGGATGGAGTGCCAGAAGGTGCCGAAGGTACGGACCCCATTGAATATCTAGAAAAGATTATACCAGAGCTTTTGCAAATTACCTTTTTGAAGACATTTGAATTAGAACGCGCCCATCGAGTTCCCACATACAAAGCAGACAGCGTTAGATATCCAAGGCCAATTGTTATGAAAGTACTTCGATATCCACAAGTGCTACAGATCCTGCAAGTGGCCAGGAAAAATACGTCACTGCAAATTCAGGGACAAAAAATTGCTTTATTTCCCGATTTGAGCAAGCAAACCATGGATCGCAGGAGAGAACGTTTGTCCTGTAGACCAATGCTGCAAAGTCTGCAAGCAAGATATGGTTTGTACTACCCAGGAACCATGCGGGTAACACTGAATAATACTACGAGAAACTTCACAGACGTGGTTTCACTGAAAGCTTTCCTGCAGGAGAGAAGTGGTATGGAGACTTGAATATAGCTAAGATATGAATGAGAGGGGTGGTAAGATCTTGAGGTGACATGATATGGAGAAAGAGTATGCAAGAGTGGGCAGGTCTACTTAGAAGTAAAATGTATAGAATATGCAAGGAATAGGCAAAAATATTACTAACGCATGCAGAAAAGAGCGGGAAGCCCACACACAGTGTCAACAGTTGCTTGGAGTCAGGATGTAATTTGCTGTTCAATGGTTAATCGAGATTTAATTAAAGATGTACTATGTTAAGTTTATAAATAGCTTGGAAACACAACATTGGAAATGTTAATGCTCACTCCATAAGGGAATCAGAAATGGTTTCCTTTGATTAAAGTGTTTAGACACGGAGGCACGTATAAGATATAAATGGTGGCAATGATAGAATAGAAGGTTTGGTTACCAAGAGTGGATGGTACTCACCATAAAGTTTATGTTTATACAATTGAAATGTTCATGCTGGCCGACCCGATCCAACGGAACGCTCGTAATACTAAAGATAGAGGTAGGCAAAGAAGGTAGACCCAGTGCATGTAGAAGAATACAGGTAAATGAAAATGGCTAATAAGTTGAACTTACCCTAAATGTAAAAGGTATCTCAAACCCAATAAAACGTAAGAAACGTTTGTCATACTGTCAGCAAAAGAAGGCAGATATAGTATATTTGCAGGAAACACATTTAACAGAGAAAGAATCACAGAAAATAGCATCAAAATTCTACCAAGTTGTCGTAGCAGCTCCAGTCGCAAAAAAAAAGTAAGGGTGTTGACACTGGTACTTATGCCAATAACTAAAAAAACAAAAACAGACCCCTATGGAAGGTGGGCTAGAGTGACACTGCAACTAGATCAGGGTCTTTATACATTGATGAATATATATGCACCAAACAAGGATGATCCCAGCTACTTCAGAAGCATAGTTATGGAGTTAACTGAAGTTGTAACCATAAAAATAATACTTGGATGAGACTTTAATCTAATATTAGATCCTCTCATAGATCAGACGCCATATAAATCAATAGCAAAAACTAAATCCCACACAGTGCTGAAGGGTATGATGGAAATGTTAGGCTTAACTGATCCATGGTGTCTCTTTCATCCAACAGACAAAGAGTACACGTTCTATTCCCTACCGCATGATGCCCAGACTAGAAATGATTTATTTCTTGTGACAAACGGATTAATTAAGCAGTTGGGTATCTTCTGAAATATACGCAGGAACAGTGTCAGATCATGCAGTGGTCTCCCTAAGTTTAGACATTGGAAAGTCACACCAGGTACCCTCACGGTGGACTTTTGACTAATCCTTATTACTGGATGAATCTTTTGTGGTCTATATAAATAATGAAATCGAGCCATATCTTAAATTCAATGAACCTTCAGATATTTCAATATGGGGATAGTGGGAAGGTTTTAAGGCAACGCTTTGTGCACATATAACATTTTCAATTAAAAGGAAGAAGACTAGGAACTAGATGCACTAGATGAACTAGATGCACTAGATGCACTAGATGAACTAAAAGGAACTTGAGGAACTAGATGCACAAATAAAAGCGGGAGAACGCTTACTGGCACAGAAAACTGATCCAATGGTCTTATTAAGACTTCAAAAACTAAGATTTTGATATAATTACATTCTTAAAACAGAGGCACAATCCAAAGTTCAAGCGCAGCAAAGCACATATTATCACGAAAATAATCGAGCTGGATCATTATTAGCTAAACTGCTTAAAGCAAAAAAGAATGTGACCAGCATTACAGCGCTTCAAAATTCGAAAGGGGATATCCTTGTGCATGATGATCAAATACTACAATGTTGCAAAGAGTTCTATGAAAATTTATACCGTACCTATGTTGTCTGTAGTGACAAATCTTTTGAAGAATTTGTTTCTGTCAAAACCGGGCCTAAATTCTCGGCAACCGAAACACAATTGTTGGAACAAGATATCTCAGTGGCAGAGATACAAAAGGCAATTAAACAGATGGCCAGAGGGAAGGCATCAGGACCTGATGGTATCCCGCTCGAATTCTACCATAAATACCAAATGAAGATAACACCTATGCTACATGTTTATTATAGTGGATTACATGATGAAGGTCCAGAAGTAGGAGCCCTGGCAGAAGCAACCATTGTTATCCACCTGAAACCTGGAAGAGACCCGCAGAGAGTAGAAAACTACAGGCCCATATCATTATTAAATGCTGATTATAAGATATATGCAAAAGTACTCACAAATCAATTGGGTAAAGTCTTGAATGCACTGATACATACAGATCAATGTGGCTTTGTGCAAGGTAGATCCATGACAGATAATAGGAGATTACTGGCGCATGTCCTGACTAAAGCCCAGATGATACCTGAGCCGCTTATTGGGTTGTCATTGGATGCCGAAAAGGCCTTTGACAGATTGGAATGGCCCTTCCTATTCCAGACCTTACGATGGTTCGGGATTAAGGAAAAATGTCTTAAAAGAATATCGCTACTGTATTCCAAGCCTGTAGACGTGTTGCTGCTAATTCGGGGTTATCTACATCCTTCAAACGCCAGAGAGGTACCAAACAAGGCTGACCTCTATCGTCACTCCTTTTTAACTTAGCATTGGAACCATTAGCGATAGCTATCAGACAGCATGAGGGCATTGCAGGAATAGAGCTAGCAGATGGTCAATGCAAATTGTCAGCATACACAGACGACCTTCTGCTCTTCCTGAAACCTAGTTCATTGCCAATAGTACTACAAATTATTGACAATTATTCAGTTATATCAGGATATAAAGTAAATCTTACTAAAACAACAATAATCCCTCTTAATACATATGTGAAGGCAAGTATGCTAAAAGATTACCCTTGTCAATATGCACAGTCATCTTTCAAGTATTTGGGAATCACATATGGTCACACTATGCAAGAGACAGTAAGTCTAAATGTAGATGTGTGCAAAAAGATTGTTAATGATTGCACTACAAAATGGATGCCGCTACATCTAACCTGGTAGGGTAGGTTAGAAACAATTAAAATGGTACTTGTCCCAAAGATTAGTTATATATTGAGCATGATCCCAGTGACGTTTCCTCAAACATTTTATAAAAAATTGAATAACATGTTAGTAACTTTCCTGTGGAGAAATAGGGTCCCTAAGATAGCATGGAAATTAAGACTATCCAAAGTAAAAGGAGGGGTTCATTTCCCAGATGTTTGTTGGCTTCACATGACCTCGCTGCTCAAGCAAGGAGCTCAATGGACTATAGAAGGAGATCTAGATGATTGTACCAGGTGACTGATGGTTGAACAGGCTATGAATACCCCATTGCAAACAAGTATGCTTATTGGAACAGCTAAAGACCCAAAGAAACCACAAAATGAGATTGTTTCGGCAATGCAACAAGCATGTCGGCTAATAGCGTCATGCATGGAGGAAGGTGAAGACCTTGCGTTGGAGATGCCCTTATGGTTGAACCATCGGTTCCTAGTAGGGGGTAAACCTATAATATGCGAGAGATGGATGGAATGCGGTATCAAAACACTGGGACTCTTAATATGTGAAAGTAAGTTTAAAACCTTTGAAATGCTGAAGATGGAATTTGGACTACCTGGGGCATATTACTTCCAGTGGTGTCAACTTAGGCATTGTTTAAGTAAAGCTGGAGCATCTCCTATACTACTGCGACCTGGGTGGCCACTTTTACAGAAACTCCGAGAGATTCAGAGTGGTACACGAACAATATCTAAATTCCTTGCATTGCTTCGATCAGGGGTAAAGAAACAATGTGTTGGAGCGCAGTTAGCGTGGACAGCAGACACAGGAAATTATATACGCCCGGAGATGTGGGACACCTTTTGGGTGTCCCAAATACGAATCACCAGAGCGGCATCCCTAACGCAGTCGATGTATTTTATGGCTCATCGAGCATATATAACCCCTGTAAAAAAAATGAAATTGGCATCACAAACTGGAAACCAATGTTGGTCCTGTAAGGCAGACATTGGAACACTATCACACATGATATATTACTGTGGGCACCTGCAGATATACTGGAAGTGTGTTTGGAAAAGTATTTCTAATATCCTAAATATACAAGTCCCCGTTACATATCAAATAGTAATATATAAATCCATGATGGAAATACCCATGCTGAGAAAACAAGATAACCAACTGTTGGATCTTATGATAAGCTTGGCTATAAAGGTAATTTTGATACATTGGAAGAATTTGGAAAATGTACATAGCGAATATTGGTGGAATTTGCTGTGTATGCACAAGTCATATGAAGAAATATATGTGATAAAAAAAAACCCCATCACAATCAAGTTGAAAAAGAAATGGGATGCTCTGAACGAATATATGAAATTAGGGTAATATAAACTTTACCAATTAAAGTGAGAGATGCATCTGATGAAGAATTGCTGACAGTCATTGAATGCTATAACATGCGACAGTTGGTAGATATGATATCTAATAAGAAAGTTAAGCGTAATATAGTCGGGCGGAACGTTGGATTTATAGCGGCCAGTTATGTGTGTTTTTTATATTGCCTGTTATTGTTATTGGTTGTTAAACACTATGTTAAGACACTATGTTAAGACAAGATAATATGTTATATTAATATGTATGTGTTATAAAACTCAATAAAGATACAAATAAAAAAAAAGAAAAGGTATTGAGAAGAGCAAGAAAAATGGTAAAGAGGATGGAAGGATATCCCTATGAGGAGAGGCTTAAATGGTTAGGGCTCTTCAACTTGGAAAAGAGAAGGCTGAGGGGATAGAAATCTATATGTAAATTAATTCACGGAGTTGAACGGATAAACGTAGATCATTTGTTTATGCCATCAAAAAGTAGAAAGACCAGAGGACATGCAATGAAGCTACAATGTAACCCATTTAAGACTAATAAGAGAAAATATTTTTTCACTCAACACATAATCAAACTCTGGAATTCGTTATCAGAGGATGTAGTAAAAGCTGTTAGTGTAGCTGTGTTTAAAAAAGGTTTGGATAAGTCCCTGGAGGAAAGGTCCATAAATCATTATTAAAGAAGATCAGGGAAATGTTTATTTATTTATTTGAACATATTTTTATACCGCCCCTTCCAGAGATCAGGGGCGGTTTACATTATAACAAACCAAACTTTTACATGGAACAGTATTAGTGAACTTTATACAAAGAACAGAGTGAGCGAGATGCAACCTCTAAGTAGTTACATAGAGTGGTACTGAAAAGTACAACTTCTAGCTATTTACAACAAGTTATGTACAGGTGGATTCGTAAATGGCATTCTTATTAGTGTGAACATCAATTTATATCAGCAATTAAATCCACAGATTCAAATCTAAAACCGTTGGGGGTTGCAGTTGCAAATGGGATAGGGGGGTGGAGCAAGATGGGGGGGGAGAGTAAGGAAGGGAGAGGGTGGACCTTATGTGCTGTTGGTGTTGGGGCTGGTATAATGTTCTTTGAATAGATGTGTTTTTAATTCTTTATGGAATGATTGCAGGTCTTTAATTTAGCGCCTCGGGGAGGGAGTTCCACTGCAAGGGTGCTATGTATATAAATTCCCTTATGCTAGTGAATTGTTTGGTTTTGCATATTGTAGGGGTACTCTTAGAGAGTTTTGATTGGGGGTTCTTCTGAGTCTGTTGGTTGGCTGTAGTTGGATGAGTGTTGAGAGGTTGGAGGGGGCTAAGTTACATACCAGTTTGAATGTGGTCATTATTATTTTGTATCTTACTCTTGAAGAAACTGGAAGCCAGTGGAGCTCATATAAAATAGGTGTTATGTGGTCAGAGAAACATGCTTTCATTATAACTCTGGCTGTGACATTTTGGGCCATTTGTAATATATTTAATGTTTTTTGGGGGGGGGTATTCCCTGCAGAAGGCTATTGCAGTAGTCAAAGTGTGGTGTTATGAGTGCTTGGACTTCTGAAGTCGGACAGCTCTATGAGGTTTCTCAGTGCTTGTATGACTTGTAGAATATGGTTCTGTTTAGACGTTTTAAGTGGGGTTCCATGCTGAGTGTTTTATCCAGGGTAACTCCGAGATATTTAACTTCCTGTTTAACGGAAATTGATTGTTGTTTAGATAGATTGTTGTTGGAGGGTTGAACTCGGGTTTTTTTGATATAAACATAACTTTAGTTTTCTTGAAATTGATACTCATGTTATTCTCATGTAGCCAGGTTTGAGTTTCTTTTAGGCAGACTGCTAAATTATCATAGGTCGGATTATGTATGTCCAATTGGGTGTACAACATAATGTCGTCAGCATATATGCGGTAATTTATTTTATGCTAATTGAATATTGAGCAGATTGGTTTTATGTATAAGTTAAACAAAAGGGCAGAAGGTGTTGATCCTTGGAGAATTCCCTGGGTTTGGGGAAAAGTAGATGACGTTTTTTGATCAATTTGAATATATTGGATGCGGTCAGTTATGTATGATGTGAACCACTTGAAGGTGTGTCCTTTTATGCCTATGGAGTCGAGTCTTGAGATGAGGGTCTTGTGATTCACATTGCAAATGTCGCAGTTATATCCAGGAAAATAAGGATGAATGATTTTTTGGCGTTCTCCATTCCCTGGATAATTTTGTCAAACAGTAGTGGAAGGAGCGTTTTGACTCCATGGAATGGTCGAAATCCATATTGTTCATCTAGTGCAGCTGTTGAATCTATGAAATCCTGAAGCTGACATTGAACTGCTTTCTCAATGATTTTAGCAACAAAAGGGATGCTTAAATTGGTCTATATGCGGCAGGATCATCTTTATTTAGTTTTTGTATTTTAGTATGGGTCGGATTACAGATTTTTTGAGTGCGCTCAGCATGATTCCTTGCTGTAGTGATTGGTTTACTATGTTTATAAGGAAGGGGCAATTTTAGATTTTGTCATTTTGATCCATGAAAGTGGACATGGATTCAGTGGGGGTGTTGTTGTATTTATATTTGAAATTATATCTATTTGTCTCGTGTCAATGGTGTGAAATAAAGGCCAGTTGTTTGTATTAACCGGATCAAATAGTAGCAGGGGGGACCTGGAGTGTCTGTGGAGCTTGCTAGCATAAAAATCTGCTAGAATTTGGGGCTGGATTGGGATTTTGAATGATGTATTTTGTGGGGGCTTAGTAATCATTTTTACAAGTTCAAAAAGCTCTATTGGGCAATTGATGGCATTATATAATATTTTTGAGTGGTAGATCTTTTTTGCTGTGTTTATTGTATCTTTGTAAACTTTAAGTTTTATCATGTAACGAGTTTTATTTTCTGTAGTCTTTTTGGATCTCCATTTACATTTCATTTTTCTGAGATCTTTTTTATCCTGGCTAATTCTGGGGTGTACCATTTTTCCGATGGTTTGTGTGAGGGTTTTGGGTGTTTGGGAGTTGGTTTAGCAGATGAGACAATTCTTGTGTTCCATTCTGTTATACGTTCGTCAAGGTCAGTTTGGGCTGGGCTAAGATGTGTAATAATCGATTTTAAAAATGTGTTTTTATCAAATGGTCTAAATCGAGTTATTTGTTGAGGGTTCATTTGTGAGGTATAGAGAAGGTGACATAATGGTAAATTAAATGTAAATCGGATCAGAAAGTGGTCTGACCAGGGGACCTATGTTATATTAGAGGGATGAGGTTGCGTAGGCAGGTGTAGAACTTGAAAGGAACACCATGTCTAACATATTTCCCTTATTGTGTGTGGGATGTTGTATTATTTGTTGGAAAGCCATCTGTTCCATTGATTCTAAGAAAGAATTTGCATGTGTTAGCAGGAGAGATAATAGATTGAAATCACCTAAGACGATTTGAGGCTTTCTTGCAGGTGAGGTGCAGACTGCTTCCAGGACAGATGACATGCTTTCATGGTCAGCTGTGGGGGGGGGGGGGGGGTCTGTATAGTAAGCAAACTGCTATATTTCTGTTTTCTATTTTGAGGATATCAATTCCTTCATAATTGTTGCATGCACTGGGGGATACTTTTAGTGCTTCCTTGACAATTACAATTACTCCTCCACCTCTTTTCTTGTCTCTAGGGCAGTTAAAGAGGCTGTAACCCAGAATTCTTAGTTGGTTGAGGAGAAATGTGTCAGTGTCTGTTATCCCTGTTTCCGTGATACATACTACATCCAGCTTCTCATCTTTGATAAGGTCCGGCATGATAGGGATTTTATTTCTGATGGATCTGGCGTTGACTAGTATAACATTTAGTGGGTCTACTAAGGGAGTGCTGTGTTGCATTGTGTTTGGTGTTGTGTTTATTTGGATTAGTCTGTTTTGGAGCTTTTTCTGGTTTGGAGAGGGCATGCTACAATGGAGAGTTTTATGGGGATGATATGGTAGTTTTGTCTAGGGTGGTGAAAATAGGCAGGGAGGGGGAATGTCAAGAGCAGAGCAGTAGCTTGGGAGTAGGCTGTGGTTGCTTGAGTATACAATAGCATAAGCACATCATCATTTTTGTTACTTCCATTGTTGTATATGATGGTTTGTATAGATTACAGTATAAGGGTAATATTGCAAGGAGAAACTTTGGTTTTCCGTGTACAAGTGGTAAAGTGGAGTACCCAATGTTTGAATAAAAATAAAGCTCAAGCTATCAAGATACTTTAGATATATAGAAGTTTTCCTTATTGTTAACTTTGGTTTTCTGTATACTGGTAGTACTGTGATTGAACAGGCTTCTCAAATGCACATGCAATAATTATACTTTAAAACTGTTCTAATGAGGCACTTGGCATACATTTCTAAATATATGTACATTTTAGTAGCATGATATCATCTTCTGCACCTTATTTCCACACCTAAGGGTCACGCCAAAGGGCTCTCTGGTGAGGCCCTCAGGCATGGGGCCACCAGGCGCAGGCATGCCTGCAGCATGCTCATTCTTATTGACTGCAGGAGGGCTCCCGATTGGCTGCTGGCAGTGGAGAAGGAGTGCTTTTCTGCTGCTGCTGCTTCCCTGAAGGCCAATCAGGGGGCCGGAGATGGTGGAGGGTCCAGTGGAAAAGGCTGCTTTCCTGCAGTGTGCTCATTCTTATTGACAGCAGCAGGACTCCCAATTGGCTGTTAGTGGTGGAGGAGGAGTGCTTTTCTGCTGGTGATGCTTCCCTGAGGGCCGATCAAGGGTCCGGAAATGGTGGATGGTCTGGCAGAAAAGGCTGCTTTCCTGCAGTGTGCTCGTTCTTATTGACTGGCAGGGCTCCCATTTGACTGTTGGTCATGGAGAAGTGCTTTTCTGCTGCTGCTGCTTCCCCGAGGGCCGATCAGGGGTCTGGAGATGGTGGAGGGTCCGGCAGAAATTCACTGCTTAGCCCTGGACGAGCATGCTGGAATCTGTGTGCCTTTTTGGAAACCTTCTGGGTCCTTCTGACATGGATTGGCAACTGTTGGAAACAGGATACTGGGCTTGATGGACCTTGGTCTGACCCAGTATGCCATTTCTCATTCTCTTATGTTCATTCCCCAACTGTGTGCAATAAACAGAGTCTTTGCACCAAGCAGTGATCATGTTAACTTTCTGTCTTTATATGGCTTCACATTTTAGAACTTATTCCCCCTCCCCCCCCCCCCCGGGTTCCTAGAGGGAGATACTTGCCCGAGCTTCTGGAGGACCTGCATCTTAGGCACGCATCTCTACTCTTAGGCCTCAAAGTGCATGACCATGAAGTCCAGTGGCCTTGCAAGTAGAGCAAAGCTCTGCTGCACCATCCTTTCAATAGCAATAAGGCTCAGTAGGACTTCGCTGTCTGCGGTTGGCTGTGGGACATCATGGGCATGACCCTGAACTGGCTGGGTGCTAAGCAGAAGTGGCTGCACATCCAAGATGTGCATCCAGTGTGCCTAGCACTCCCCCCTCCCTGTCCCTCAACCCTACTTCAGACTCCACTTCTCTCCTCTCTTTCCCTCTAAAACCTTCACCCAATCTCCCATCTCCCCATCCCCTAGGAGTTCACCCTCTTCGGGGCCTGACAGATAACCATAAGCTGCTGCTGGGCTGCCAGCCACATCCTCTGCCCTCTCGCTCCCCACTGCCAGCTAGTGCAGTAGTGGAGGTGGTAGAAGCTGCTGGTGCTCATTTGGTGGGGGAGGGGGGTATTATCCCCTGGCACTGCTATTCATAGGAGAGACAGATGTCATACATTAACCAATGTTGCAGCTCTGGCTTATTATTATTTATACAAGTTCCATAATACATATTAAGCAAATATACAGAAACTGGAAATCAAACATAAGCAAATACAAAATACATATTAAGCAAATACACAGCTGTTACTCAAAATCAAACATATGAAAAAGCTTATACAAAGCTTAGAAAAAGAAAAAAAACTAAAACTAAATAACCTAAAGTCCACTATAATGTTGTAATCCAAGTCAAATTTACAATAAGGAAAAAAGGAAAGGAAGAAAGAGTCCAAACCTTGAGCATAAAGGAAAAAGAAGCTACCTGCACAAATCAGGAGTACAAAACACAAACTCAAAAACTCATTACACTGGACAACAAATTTGTTCAAAGATTTGCTTCCTGAAACATATTTATTAAGTATGATAGACGGCTTCAAGCTGAATACAAATATAACAATAAGCTGCTAAAAGACAGAATAGTGAGGTTTCTGGAGTCCAATGGATTGCAGGATCTGAGGTAGCATGGGTTTACTAGAGGTAGATTTTGTCAAACAAATCTGATTTATTTCTTTGAATGCATAACCAGGAAGTTGGAATGAAGGAGAGCCCTAGATGTGGTGTACTTAGATTTCAGTAAAGCCTTTGACACCGTTCCACACAGACAACTTATAAACAAACTGAGCACCCTCGGGATGGACCCTAAAGTGACTGACTGGGTTAGAAATTGGTTGAGTGGGAGGCAACAAAGGGTACAGGTAAATGGAGCTCACTCTGAGGAGTGATGTGCCATAGGGATCTGTCTGTGGTACGATTCTTTTTAACATCTTTGTTAGTGATATTGAGGAAGGGCTGTTGGGTATGGTTTGCTTGTTTGCGGATGATACCAAAATCTGCAATAGAGTAGACATCTAGAAAGGAGTAGATAACATGAGGAGGGATTTAACTAAGCTTGACGAATGGTCTAGAATTTGGCAGTTGAGATTTAATGCTAAAAAATGCAGGGTCATGCATTTGGACTGCAAAATTCCAAGGGAGTAGTACAGTGTAGTGAAATACTTCTGTATACAAAAGAAGAGTGGGATATGGGTGTGATTGTGTCTGACAATCTTAAAGTAACTAAATAGGTAGAAAAGGCTACGGCAAAAGCCAGAAGGATGCTTGAGTGCAAAGGGAGAGGAATGGCCAGCAGAAAAAAGTAGATGATAGTGCCTCTGTGTAAGTCTCTGGTGCGACCTCATTTGGAGTGTTGTGTGCAGTTCTGGAGACCACACCTTCAAAAGGATATAAACAAGTTGGAGTCGGTACAGAAAGTGGCTATTAAAATGGCTAGTGGTCTTCATTATAAAGTATATGAGGACAGACTTATAGATCTTAATATGTATACTTTAGAGGAAAAGCAGGATAGAGGAGATGCGATAGAGATGTTTAAATATGTCCATGGCACAAATGCGCAGGAGGAGTCTCTTTCGATTGAAAGCAAGCTCTGCTATGAGGAGATTTAGGATGAGGGTGAAAGAGGATAGACTCAGGAATAATATGTGGAAATATTTCTTTATGGAAAGACTGGTAGCTGCGTGGAAGTGTCTCCCAGTGGAGAGGGTAGAGATGAGGATGGTATCTGAATTAAAAAAAAATAAGCATGGGACAAACACATAGGATCTCTAAAGATAAAAAGGGGACTATTGTAGTTGATATGGAAAGGCAGACTAGATAGTCCATGTGGTTTTTTTCTGCTGTCATGTTTCTATAATTTCAGATTGATTGTATCACATAGGAATTTGGAGAGACATGAAGAAACATTAAATTCAATTTTGACTGAATTTAGCATGTTTAATCGCACAATGATGCTGACATATTACACTAGATCACCTGAGCTAAAAATGTTTTGCTCTTGATTTTCATTTCTATTCAGCATCTGATGCTTCTTGTCTCAGTGTCCAACAATAGCGGTCCGCATTGATGGGTTCTAGTTGCCCTGATACCGCTTTTCCATCATCGCAATGTGCTGATGAAACCTTTCACCATGTTCATCACTGACTGCACTAAGATTAGCGGGGAAGAAGTCTAAGTGTGAATGCAGAAAATGAATCTTCAGCAACATGTTGTACTTCATGTACATACACAGAATACTGGGCTTGATGGACCTTGGTCTGACCCAGTATGGCATATCTTATGTTCTTATGATTTTGTATGCTTGAAGCATGCTGTCAATCACCTAGATGTAGTTTGGTGCCCTGTAATTGCCAAGAAAATTCTCAACAGCATCCCTGAATGACTTCCATAGATTTTCTCAGGCTCCACTAGCAGATCTTCAAACCATTTGTCTTGATCTGTCTGACTTGTGGACCCACAAAAATACCTTCTTTAATCTTGGTATTGGTAATTCTTGGAAATATCTGTCTCAAATATCAAAATCCTTTACATTTCTTGTTCATTGCTTTCAGAAAATTTTTCATTAGTCTGAGTTTTATATGAAGAGATAAAAATATATGTATCAATAAGTGGTTCATGTGCCACATTTTTCTCTCCTGGAACCAAAAACTTAAGGAGTGGCTAGTTCTTTTTGATGTAATGAGACTCTCCAGCATGGGAGCCCATTTGCAAAGGAAACCACAGTACTTGGTATACCCGAGCTGCATTCCTAGAAGCAGTGCCACTACTTTTAGATCACCACAGATGTTCCAGTTGTAGTTATTGTATGTGTTTCAACAATGGTTCCATGTTTCCATAGGTTTCTTTCATGTGCATTGCAGAGGCAATAGGTATTGAAGGGTAACAACACAGCTTTCAGGCTTAACAATGATAAATCGATAAAAAGGCACCATTGTTGTGGGTAATGCTCACAACCCAAAGCCGTGAACAACCCATCATTGTTAGTGTAGAAACAGAGATTGTCAACCAGCAAAAATAAATTTTTCATATCTTCTTGGTGTGCCCAAAAGACAGACATTTTCATACCTGGCAACAGCAAACCCCATCCTTGCAATCTTGAACCAAGTAGTTCAGCTTTTGTTTTTGACAAACTTATATCCCTCACCAGATCATTCAATTCTGACTGTGTTATCACATGAGGCACACCAGACATAAACAGTTCAAAATCTGGATCCATGTCATTATCCACATCTGGCTCTTGTATTGTGACATTTTCATCCACCTCATCTAGGCGCCATGTTTCTGGTGGCTTCAGACCTGGATACTGTTGTCATGTGTCACTGGTCTTATGGCTGAAGGCAGACTGGGGTATTCAATAGATTTATTTTTTTTAGCAGGGAAGTCAGATACATTGGTCAGATAGAAGTAACAGTCTATCATGTTATCCTTCTGTCCTCATCATATCATCAGGACTGCAAATGGCATTCACTTCCGAGTACCTCTGAGCCAACCTTTGAGATGGACACCACATGTTGCACAGCAAATGTAAGGAGCCCAGGATTTGCCTTGCTTGCCAAATTTGCAACCAAAGTAGAGCTCATATGCTTTCTTAATAAGTGCAGTCATGCTGCATCTTTGAGGCTTAAGCGTATACTCACCACAAATGTAACAGAATGCATCACGGCTGTTGCAACATTGATGAGACATTTCTGCTGTAACGAATCGTCATTTAGACAAGAAACTTACATGTAAATGCTATTGTTAAGTACACAAACTGATATCAACGCTATGTATAGCATCTATGTATGAAAGGTTCATTTATATCCTGTATTGCCAGCATCCATCCTGACTAAGCATGCCCACGTATTCCTGAGCATTTCCATTGCACATTGTGAGCCTGCACTGAGTGCAGGCCCAGGCATGCCTGGACTATAGAAAACAGATTACTTTCCAGGCAACATATGAGTAGACTTAAAATATGTGAGGAAATCACAAAAATAGGTGATTGCAAAATAATGGTGTATGATTGGAAAATTTCAAGGTGATTTTTGTGATTAGCAACCCAAAATCCATAACTTACACCCAAAAGTGTTCAGGAAGCAAAATCTTCATTGTCCAGAGGCTGGAGGAATCTGAATGGGCTCTGAATAGGAAATTTGTTTAGCAGCAATAAAGGCAGCAAGATATCTGGGGCTGAAAAAACACATTTCACAGATTGATATTTTATGATTCATTTGCAAGGGAACATCAAAAAGAACATAGCGCCAAGCTGTAACATTCCAGGATGTTACAACAAAAACTGTTTCCTCCTTTTTTGCGTTTCCCTAGTTACATCAGGGTAGATCTGGGGTCTCAAACACGTGGCCCGAGAGAATCTTGTGCAGCCCGCGACACATTTGGCCCGGCGTGTTAAGCAGCTGGCCAGTAGATTAAAAAAAAAAAACCTTGCTGCTGCCGCCGCCAATGCTGCCGCCATGGCAGTGGCAGAATCAAGCGTCCCGCAGCACCCCCCCCCCCTGCCCAGCAGAGTCCTCTCTGCAGCATCAGCTCCAAAAGCACGGCTTTCAGAGCCGCAAAGAGAGAGAGTTTCTCTCTCGCAGCTCTGGCTTCAAGAGCCGCGAGAGAGAAACTCTCTCTCTTTGCAGCTCTGAAAGCCGCCGATTTGGAGCTGATGCTTCAGGGAGGACTCTGCCGGGCAGGGGCGGGGCCCGCGGGATGCTTGATACTGTAGCGGCGGCAGCACCAGCAAGTTTTTTTTTTTTTAAATCTACCTAGGCTGATGGGGGGGAGGGGGGTTAGGACTGATAATGGGCTATGGGGTGGGGGTTAGGACTGGTAATGGCCTATGAGAGGGGTAAGACTGAAAATGGGGTGATGGGGGGTAAGACTGGAAGTGGGCTGATGGGGGGTTAGGACTGGTAATGGGCTATGGGGGGACTAGGACTAGAAATGGGCACAAAGAAAGTGGCTGGAACAATTGCAGCTGAAAAAAAATGTACAAAAGGTAGAAAAATATCTCTTTATTTTAAATTTATTAACTGGAATATGTCAGCTCTGGGAAATGTGCATCATTAACGTCTGTGCTTTGTTTAGTACAAAAGGAAATTAATTTATAGTTTTATTTCTACAGTGTTGTTGTACATTCCAAGTTTGGCTTTTGGGGTTCTCAGTTTAATTATTGTCTTCCTGTTTCTAAATTGTGATTCCTTGTTTGGTGATGGTGTATGTTCTGCATATGTAACTGAGTTGAGGTATTCTGTTTATGTAATTCCTATTTGACATTGCTACTTGTTCTCTTTCCTCAGCAGGTCATGTATTGTTATTCTCTGAAAAGTATTGGTTTACTATATGCAGTATTGTCTTTTGATAGGTAGAGTATGGTGCTTTGTGAGTCCTGGTAGCGCTGTTAGGATACGGCGGGTTTGCTATGGGTTCTAAATGGGCAGTGTTTGTAGTAGTTCCTAATGTGCCTGGCGGTTGGCACTGGATTATAGTAATGTAGAAATCTTTTAGTCTTTCTTTAGCCATACACTCATTAAGAGGCATGTTTACTAAAAGTTAGTGTATGATAACATTATGCAAATATTTATGCACATGAGGTAATTTATGCAAATGAGGCCTCGCATCTTATGCGGCCCGTGGGTTACTTTACAAGTCCTCATTTGGACCTCAAAGCAATTTGAGTTTGAGACCCTGGGGTAGATCCTTACCAAAGAGTTTAGAAACTTAAAATCACATTTCCTAAAATACATTTTTAAAATCCTATCCCTGTCTGTAGTAAACATAAAAATCACCACCAAAGTAGCTATGTTTACCATCTCCAAACTTACCATTCTGAGATAGTTCTAAAGTCCCAAAAGAATCCAAAACTACAAGTTTCTTCTAGAAAATCAACAGTAGTACTAGAAACGTGATGCTAAGAAATTGGCAAATAATATACATGAATTATTTACAGGTATTAAATCAGCAGACAGGCCCAAAGTCTCAAATAGCTTATAAACATATCCTCCACAGATATTGTTGACAAACAAGAGAAATTCAATACTTATAAAATAGAATTCCTAGAATAGTTCTCCAAAGTTTCAACTTTAGCATGCAGTTAGTAACATCTTTAATGAATGTAGCTTGGACAGAACAAATACCTTGAATATTCTGCTCAAGTTCCTTAAAACCAGTACATGTCTGAAGTAGCATGTGAGCAGTCCATCCACCTTGACTTCTGACTGCTGTATCCTTTCAGCTAGGGTGTTTACATGCACAACCAATGCACAGCCCAAATCCACAATTGTTTGCCAGATAATATCCAAAGTTATCACGGAGGGGTGCACTTGAAGAGTAGAAGGGAAAAACATTGTTCCCAGGGGCGGCCCAAGGGGGGTGCGGGGCCTCATTTGCATAAGTGGCCTTATTTGCATAAATATTTGCATAATGCTAACATACACTAACTTTTAGTAAACATGTCTCTTAATGAGTGTATGGATAAAAACAGACTAAAAGATTTCTACATTACTATAATCCAGTGCCAACCGCCAGGCACATTAGGAACTACTACAAACACTGCCCATTTAGAACCAATAGCAAACTCGCCGTATCCTAACAGCACTACCAGGGCTCACAAAGCACCATACCCTACCTATCAAAAGGCAACACTGCAAATATTAAACCAATACATTTCAGAGAACAACAATACATGACCTACTGGGGAAAGAGAACAAGTGGCAATGTCAAATAGGAATTACATAAACAGAATACCTCAGCTCAGTTACACATGCAGAACATAGACCATCACCAAACAAGGAATCACAATTTAGAAACAGGAAGGAAATAATTAAACTGGGAACCCCGGGACTTCCGGCGATGCGTGAGTGAGAGAGGACGTGTCTCTCTTGCTCCGGGGCCACCTCACCGCTGAATCTGCTATATTAATCTGAATTTCGGGGACCCCCACCTCTCTCCACCTGGTGCGGTTTGCCTACTCTTACCCGGGTCCTATACAGCACTTGAAAATCAGCGCAGGCGATGCCTTTGCCGGCGAGAAAAGAGCGCGAAAAGTCGCTCAAAGCGGGGCTCTCTGCCACGTCGACGATCCAACCTGCCTCACCCGCCTCACCCAGCGCGGAGAACACTGAATCCACCTCGGAAGAACTGGCGAAAGTGGTGGTTCGACTCCTAGAGCCAAAGTTTGACCGTCTAATGCATAAACTTGATGGTATGGAGGAAGCCCTGAATGAGGTGGGCAAACGCGTGGAGGAATTAGAACACCGCGTTACTGGAGTGGAGGAGGGTGAGAGCCGCAGGGACCGGGAGTTTGAAAAACAGCGCACGGCCCTGGCTGAGATTCAAAGTAAACTTGAAGATCTTGAAAACCGATCTCGCAGGAATAACCTGCGCCTCGTGGGCCTGAGTGAGGACAAATCAGACCGGGAGCTGGTGCCATACCTGGAGACCTGGCAGCCTGAGGTGCTGGGCCTCTCAGACCTCCAAGGTACCTTTAAGATTGAGAGAGCGCACAGGCTGGGAATGCGCAGGGAAGTAGCGGAGAGGCCACGAGTGGTGATACTGCGAGTGCTGAATTTTCAGCATAAATGGTGCATATTACAAGCATACCGCAAGCGTGGCGACATCACCCTGGACAATAAGCGGATTTTAATCTTCCAGGATTACTCGGCGGTGGTTGCAGCCAAGCGGCGGGAATTCTCTCCACTCTGCTCGCAGCTTTACCAGCAGAAAGTCCGTTTCACTTTGGCCTATCCGGCAATACTTCAGGTCACCCTACAGGGCCAGAACCACACATTCGAGCAGGCCGCGGCGGCGAAAAAGTTTCTCGCTCAGCATCTGCCTGCTGAAGTGAATGTCGACTGCCCGTGACTAGCCAACCATTTTGGGAGCGGAAGCTGAGAACCCGGACATCTGGTTTGCGCCTACTGGACGCACTAATGACGGCTGAACCGCGCTCTGGCCAGCGGTTGGACCTACGGCTGGCTATGGACCAGGCAGTGGTTTGTAGCCCCCAGACAAGCACTGACATCACGTTAGCCTCTGGTGCCTCTTGGCACGGAGGTCGGGGCTTTTCAGTCTGATTGTGTTTGTAGTGCCTCCTTCTGTCTTTAATTTTCTGACCCCCATATGGTGGGTTGAGCTTGGTTAGACGTTCTGTTTTTTGCTCTTTCATTATGATGCCTGTTACTGAGATTTAGGGTGCTCGGGGGGGGGGGGGGGTAACAACAGGGAGATGGAGAGGAGGGGGGTGGGGTGGCCCTGATGCACCGCGTGGGAGGTCGCACCTCAGTGAAGTAACTGAGGGTGGCAGACCTGTGTTTTATGGGGAGTGTACAGTCTGATTTGGGGAAGGTGCAGATGTTACAGTGGGTAATGGGTAACAAGGGGATTGTTTGGGAGGGAGAGTTGAGGGACGAGATGGGGAGGGTGTGGGGGGGGGGGGTGGGGAGGGATGGGTAGGGGGGAGGGTCAGAAGTGCAGTGGATGAACGAAACCGTGACTCCATGAGGTCTATGGGGTGGTGCAGGATGCAGCTTTCACTCCTAAGATGCATGCTCCCTCGGAGACTGAGTGGGTTGCTCTGTTGTTCTGGGTTGAGGCTGGGCGACCCGGAACCGTAGTATGCTTGGTGGTCTGGTTTGTGGCTGTGATTGTTGATTGGGGAGAATGAGTAATGATCTACGTCTGGTCTCCTGGAATGTGGGAGGGTTGAATACTCCTGTCAAAAGGACGAAGATGCTGCAGGCTTTAAAGAGAGGGCATACGCAAATTGCATTGCTGCAAGAAACACATTTAAGTGCGGTGGAACACTCTAAATTGCAGAAAGATTGGGTGGGACGCGTATTTGCTGCTTGCACGAATGTAAAGAAACGCGGAGTGGCGATTTTGGTGAAACGAGGCCTAGCAGTGGAACTGATTAATGAAGAGGTAGATCCCAATGGGCGATTTCTCTTCTTACATGCCAAAATCCAGGGACAGGAATTATTTCTGGGCAATATATATGCCCCTAATACGTATGATCACGTTTTTTTCCAGCTGTTGCTGAGGAAAATCTTAGGGGCCCCTAAGATACCTATAATTTTGGCGGGAGACTTTAATTGCCCGCATGACCCGGCCTTAGATAAATCTGCTGTTGGCGGCCCTAGTGGAGCATGGAGTAAAAAAGGGGTGGGGTATCTATGTCACTCAGGGGGCTTAATTGACTCATGGAGAACCTTACATGGGGTTGAGAGGGATTACACACATCTGTCGAGAGCGCATCAAACCTGGTCTCGGATTGATTACATCTTGATTTCGAGAGAGAGCTTGGGGAGGGTTCTTAGAGTGGAGATCGAACCCATAGTAGTCTCTGATCATGCTCGACTGGTGCTGGATTGGAGGGGAGGGTCTCCGGGGGGGACGCGTTGGGCATTCCCGGGACACCTTTGGAAAAACGAGGATTTTCGTGCCTATTTGACCCGTCATTGGGAGGAGTATCTCCGCTTGAATGATACTGGGGAGGTGGGCGCGATGACCTTCTGGGAGGCAGGGAAAGCAGTGCTACGGGGCCATATTATAGCGTATGTGGCAAAGGAGAGGAAACGGCTGAATGCGCGGCTCTTGGATCTCTCGCGACAACTGCAAGAGGCCAAACGCGCGGCTATGGCGCGTCCACGGTGGATTGCGCCTTACTTAGCAGTGCAGAGAGCTCTTAATGAGGTGCTCCATGAGCGCGCCGTTCAATCTTTGCAGTACTATCGCCATCAACTGTTTTGGTTTGGCGACCGGACGGGGCACCTGTTGGCGCGTCTCGTTAAACGCAAAGGCGGCGTCCAGGGGGTGACACGTGTGCGAGATAAGCAGGGGGTGATTCAGACTGACTTGAAGCAGATTGTGCAGGTGTTTAGTGCCTACTACCAAGAGCTATATACGCCCGAGGGGGAGAATAGAGCCCACGAGAGTGAGTTCTTGGCGACGGTGCCGCTGCCACACTTGACGGCGGCGGACCTTCAGGTCCTAAATGCGAGGATCACCTGTGAGGAAATTCAGACAGTGATAAAGAGAGGGAAAGTTCACAAGGCTCCGGGGCCGGATGGATATGGAGTGGAATTTTATAAGATCCTGATGTCCCCCATAACGCCTACTTTGATGGCAGTGTACCACGAAGCGCAAGAGCGTGGCTTATATCCAAGGGACATGCGTACAGCGGCAATAACCATCATTCCCAAGGAAGGCCGGGATCCGGAGGATCCGGCATCCTATCGTCCCATATCTTTAATCAATTATGACATGAAATTGGTGGCCTCGGTCTTGGCGGCCCGGTTGCAAGGGATTTTGCCCCGCCTGGTCGGTGACCACCAATCGGGTTTTGTTAAAGGGCGAGGGGCCTTCGCTAATATTAGTAAAGTGCTGCTGGGCATGGAGCTATGCCTGTATCAAGAAACGCCTTTGCTCTTGGTAAGCCTCGACGCTGAGAAAGCCTTTGATAGAGTGTCGTGGTCTTACATGTTTGAAGTTCTCAGGAAGTTTGGTTTTGAGGGAGCCTTTCTCTCTTGGGTAGCAGCGTTATACGCGGGTCCCCTGGCATGTGTGACGAGTGGGGGAACCTGTTCTGTACCTTTTGAGCTCCGCAGAGGCACGCGCCAGGGATGCCCCTTATCCCCTCTGCTCTTTGTGCTGCAGTTAGAACCTTTACTTCGGGTACTTATAGCGGAGGTGGGGATACGGGGAGTTGAATGGCCGCAGGGGGGCATCAAGGTTAGTGCGTTCGCTGATGATATGCTTCTGTGTCTCTGCGACCCCCAACCTTCTCTCGAACGTGCCCTGGGAGTGATTCATCATTTCGGGTCCTTTTCGGGGCTCCGGATCAATTTGAATAAGTGTGTAGCGTTAGATGTGGGGGGCCGAGCGCAATGACAATGGCGGGGGACCTTTCCTCTCCGTTGGGCGCCCGGCGAATTCCGCTATCTGGGGATTCAGATACCGGCCCAGATTTCCGACTTATATACTGTTAATATTCATCCTATGTTACACCGGATGGCCGATACCTTGCATAAATGGAAAGATCTCCCTCTCTCGCTAATGGGACGTCTTGCTTTGTTTCAGATGATGGAGGTGCCTAAGTGGATGTACCTCCTGCGCCACTTGCCTATTTGGCTGTTGCGCCGCGATGTGCTTTTGTTCCAGCGATATGTTAAGCAGTTTCTATGGAAAGGTAAGAGATCGAGGATTCCGGTAACTGTTTTGATGAGTAATAGAGAGGAGGGGGGGCTCGGGTTGTTTTCAATTCGGGATTATAATTTCTTGGCCTTGTTGGGACCCTTGCGGAATTTAATCAGGGGTGGGGAGGGGGTTTTTGCCGCGGGGGTTGGTTGATAGCGTTTCCACGCCTCACCACCCGGCCTACTTGTTACATAGTCGCTCTGCAAGTCTGCCGCCCTTCTGGCGACGGTCGATTTATTTGGGTGCGTTGAGACAGGCGTGGCGTTTTTTGTGTCAGAAGCGAGGAGCACCTTGGTGTGTTACCGACTGCTTGCCCCTGCGTGATAATGCGGACTTTGCGCCTGGATGCGGGGGAGGTCTTCCCGGGAGCTGGGCTGCAGCGGGGGTGGGACATCTGGGTCAACTACGGATGCAGTCTCAGGAGGAGATGGACTCCTTCCAAGCCCTGGTGCGCAGATATCAACTTGCGCCTCACTCGTTTTATTTTTATCTGCAAGTGCGCCATTATGTTAGCGCGATGCAACGGACTAGGGGCTTTCAGTTTCGGGATAACGGGATGTGGGACCTCATCGCCGATGTCGATAGCAAACTCTCATTACGGACCTGGCGCGAAGTGTGTTATCCGGGGGGGGCTTGGGCCCCGATGAGGCAACTTGTTCAGCAGTGGAATAGCAAAGATAATTTGTCCCTTACGGTAGAGGCTCTCCACACTGCTTTTCAGCAGGTAAAGCTCCTCTCGGAATCAGTTAAACTACAAGAACTACAATATAAGCTCTTGTGGAGGGCGTATGTACCCAACACTTGGGCGTTCAAGATGGGGCTGCTCTCGACAGATGTCTGTCAGTTGTGTGGGACTCACCAGGGGACCCTCTCCCATCGTTTTTGGAGCTGTGCCTTGATCGCCCAGTTCTGGAAGGAGATCTTTGGGAAGTTACAAGCTTCTAGGCCTCTGGGTGGGGACCTCACGTCTGAATGGTGTTTATTTGGGTTGTTTGCTGCCTCCTCTCGAGGGTTGCCTGAGGGTACGCCTGAGGATTCGTCTGGGGGACTTCTGGGTGCTGGAGCCAATGCGGGAGAAGTCGCCCATGCTGCCCCTAGTAGTAGTAGTAGTAGTGGGCCTACTTGCAAGCTTTATACTAGAGGCTTTCTAATTGCGAAACATGCATATTGAAGCATTGGCTGGAAACCCACCCCCCGAGCCTGGAGGAGTGGTGTCGGGCTCTCCTTCTTTTGCGGAGCCATGAGTTGCGTACAGCCAAACTACTGGGGGCCAAACAACAGGTGGAGTGTGCTAATATTTGGAGCGGGATTACGGAGCACTCCTTGCATAGTTGAGGACCCCGGGGGGACTGGAGGTTCCTAGTGGAGAAGATGTGTGCTGCGGAGTACATGTGACCTTGCGTGTATGCATGATACTAGCTGCGGAGCTGGGATATGGAGTTCATGGACTGCAATTATTGGGTGGGGGGGAGGGGGTTGGGGAGTGGAGGTTGGGGACTGGGAGAGAGGGGGGGAGGAGGGAGCAGGGAGGGGAGGGGAAGGGTGGGGAAAAGGTGTTTTTGTTGAGCGTTTGTTGTGTGGGAACTGTTGGTATCTCTTGCTTGTGTGGTTCTCTGTTTTTCTCTTGCATCAATGATTGGAGACTTTGAGGTTTGTATTTATTCTGCCATTCCTGTACGTATTTGTGAAACTTAATAAAAATGACTTGAAATAAACTGGGAACCCCAAAAGCCAAACTTGGAATGTACAACAACACTGTAGAAATAAAACTATAAATTAATTTCCTCTTGTACCAAACAAAGCGCAGACGTTAATGATGCACATTTCCCAGAGCTTTCATATTCCAGATAATAGATTCAAAATAAAGAGATATCTTTCTACCTTTTGTGCATTTTTTTTTCAGTTGCAATTGCTCCAGCCACTTTCTTCTGGTTTCTTCATGTTTTCTGCTAACTCTCCATCATCTGCAGTCCATTTGTCCTTTCTTCTCTCTTCTAGTTTTTTTTTCCATTCTCTCTCTCTACATCTGCTTTAACATACTAATCTTTCTCCTTTTGCTCTTTCCTCATTCCTATTTCATCCACTCAAATTTTACCCCTCCATCCTCAATCCCCACTTACTCTCCCAATACCCGGCCAATTGTAGATTTTTTATCCCTCCCACACAAAATATTTTTTCCCTCTCCATTTTACTCTCCCAGCCCCATCCCATTCTAATCCTCCCCCAACATCAGCTCCCTTCTAGTTCCAGCCTCACCCAGCATCCATTCCCTTCTAGTCCCTGCATCAGCCCATTTCCAGTCCTCGCCCCCCATCAGCCCATTTCCAATCCTAGCAACCCCCCAACCCAATACCAGTCCTAGCCCCCCCATCAACCCACTTCCAGTCCTAACCCCATCAACCCATTTCCAGTCAGCCCCCCATAGCCCATTGCCAGTCCTAACCCCCCCATCAGCCCACAGCCAATTACCAGTCCTAACCCCATCAGCCCACCTCCAGTGTTAACCCCCCCCATCATCCCATTTCTTCCTAATCCCCATCACCCAATTTTCAGTTTAAGCCCCCCCATACCCCATTACCAGTCCTAACCTCCCCATCAGCCCACTCCCAGTCCTAATCCCACCAGCCCATTTCCAATCCTAATCCCCAGCACCCAATTTTCAGTTTAAGCACCCCCATACCCCATTACCAGTCCTAACCTCCCCATCAGCCCACTCCCAGTCCTAATCCCATCAGCCCATTTCCTGTCCTAGCCCCCCCCCCATAGCCCATTATCAGTCCTAACCCCCCCCATAGCCCATTACCAGACAGCCCCCATCAGCCAACAGCCCATTACCAGTCTTAACCCCCCATAGCCCATTACCAATTCTAACCCCCCCAACAGCCCACAGCCCATTACCAGTCCTAACCCCATCAGCCCACCTCAAGTCCTAACTCCTCCCCATCAGCCCATTTCCTGTCCTAGCCCCCCCATAGCCCATTATCAGTCCTAACCCCCCCATAGCCCATTACCAGTCCTAACCCCCCATCAGCCCACAGCCCATTACCAGTCCTAACCCCATCAGCCCACCTCCAGTGTTAACCCCCCCCCATCAGCCCATTTTGTCCTAATCCCCATCACCCAATTTTCAGTTTAAGACCCCCATACCCCATTACCAGTCCTAACCTCCCCATCAGCCCACTCCCAGTCCTAATCCCACCAGCCCATTTCCAATCCTATTCGCCCATCGCCCAATTTTTAGTTTAAGCCCCCCATAGCCCATTAGCTGTCCTAACCCCATCAACCCACTTCCAGTCCTAATCCCATCAGCCCATATAAAGACTTAGCTCCCCCAGAGCCCCTCACCACTCCTAACCTCCCCAGCCCCCCATAGCCCATCACCACGCCAAACCCCCATCCCCCCATAGCCCATCACCACTCCTAACCCCCCCAGCCCCCATAGCCCATCACCACTCCTATCCCCCCCCGCCCCCCTTAGCCCATCACCAATCCTAACCCCCCAAGCCTCCCCATAGCCCATCACCACTCCTAACCCCCAGCCCATCAGCACTCCTAACCCCCCCAGCCCCCCATAGCCCATCATCACTCTTTACCCCCATAGCCCCCCCATAGCCCATCACCACTCCTAACCCCCCCCAGCCCCCCATAGACCATCACCACTCCTAACCCCCCCAGCCCCCCCATAGCCCATCACCACTCCTAACCCCCCCCAGCCTCCCCATAGCCCATCACCACTCTAACCCCCCCCAGCTCATCAGCACTCCTAACCCCCCAGCCCCCCATAGCCCATAAGCACTCCTAACCCCCCCATAGCCCATCAGCACTCCTAACCCCCTCAGCCCATCAGCACTCCTAACCCCCTCCTGCCCCCCATATCCCATCAGCACTCCTAACCCCCCCCAGCCCATCAGCACTCCTACCCCCCCCAGCCCCCCATAGCCCCCCATAGCCCATCAGCACTCCTAACCCCCACCAGCCCCCCATAGCCCATCAGCACTCCTAACCCCCCCCCATAACCCCCCATAGCCCATCAGCACTCCTAACCCCCCCAGCCCATCAGCACTCCTAACCCCCCCAGCCCCCCATAGCCCATCAGCACTCCTAACCCCCCCCAGCCCAACAGCACTCCTAACCCCCAGCCCAGCCCAGCCAAATTTTTTTTTTTAAAAAGCTGTCTTCTCCTGTTGCCGGGGCCGCCGCGGCAGAATCGAGTGTGCCGCGGTGCCCCCCCTGCCCAGCAGAGCCTGCCCTCCCCTGTATCCGCTCTCTCGTACAGCTGCCTGCAGTCTCACGCGCCGGTTTTCAGAGCGCGAAGGGACTAGTTTCCCTTTCGCGGCTCTGTTAAGCCCACGGGGGCTGATGGGAACTTCCCATCAGCCCCTGCGGGCTTAACAGAGCAGCGAGGGAGAAACTCTCCCCTCGCGCTCTGAAAGTCGGTGCGTGAGACTGCAGGCAGCTGTACGAGAGAGCGGATACAGGGGAGGGCAGGCTCTGCTGGGCAGGGGGGGCCCCGTGGCACACTCGATTCTGCCGCGGCGGCCCCGGCAACGGGAGAAGACAGCTTTTTTTTTTTTTTAATTTGACTTTAGGATCAGAATGTTTTTTGCGCGGGGCCCCCTGAAACGCGGGCCCTGTGCAAAAAACATTCTCGCTCAATGGACGGGCCGGCCCTGATTGTTCCCATTGAAGTTCAGTTGCAGACACCTATGAAGAACCTCTGTGTCAACTGCTGTGGGCATTAGCAGCACCTTCTCATTCAGTGTTAGCTGAATGGCAGATAATGCAATATAATTAGCTATACCTCTTGAGGTGGCATTAACTGTTTCCTGTTATCTGGGTTAACAAATAACTACCTCTGGATAAAGTGAGAACTCATTCCCCACTCATTCCTTGGCATATTAATGCAGAAATTACCACATGCTAACTGCTAAGGAGCTGTATTAACTGTTAATGCCAGGGTAGCAAAGTATAGTGCTGGTTGGTGATTCCCTTCTGAGGGGTACAGAGGTGTCCATCTGCCATCCAGACATGATGTCCTGGGAGGTGTGCTGTCTACCTGGTGTGAAGATCGAAGATATTACAGAGAGTTTTCCAAGATTCCTCAAGCCTACTGCCTGACTATTATCTGAGGCTACTCATTCATTCAATGATACTGCTAGATTCCCACCTAAGCATGTCAAAAATGGCTTTGTGGCTCTGGGAGAGAAGATGAAGCAGTTAAGTATGCAGATGGAGTTCTCCGCAATCCTTCCTGTCGAGGGTCACATCCAAGGCTGAAAGACTCGTATCCTGGAGATGAATGCCTGGCTCCATGGATGTGTCATAGAGTGTTTTGGCTTTCTGGACAATGGCACGATTTTCCAAGGGCTGCTGAGCAGAGATGGTATCCACCTATTGAAGAAGTGGAGAAGTGTCTTCTACAACAAACTTTCTAATCTATTGAGATGAGCTTTAAACTAGGATCATCAGAAATGGTGAACAATGTTCCCAGGTAAGTAAAAGCCTTTAGGGAAGTAAAACATTAAAAAATAGTATAGAAAAAGGGAAGAAAGGACAAAATCTAGAGAGCCACATATATTAATGCCCATAGTATGTGAAATAAAGTTTCAGCTTTTGAAGCTGTAATAGAAGAGTCATGGAGACATGATACACAGAAAACAATGATTAGGGCATAGTTATACTAGGTTATAATTTATTCAGGAAAGACAAGGTAGGAAGAAAAGGAGAAGGAGTGGCGTTATATGTCAAAAATAATATTAAAGTTGCAGAATTGCTGAGCGTATGATGGAAGGAAGACTGTGGGTTAGTCTGGAAAGAGGGAATGAAAAATATATTTACATTGGTGTGATATACAGACCTCCCTCATAGGGAGAAGAAATAGATATTTAATCGAAGACATTCACAATATTGCTATGAAAGGGAAAACACTATTAGTAGGAGATATCAATTTGACAGACATTGATTGGGATATCCCTGTTGCAGAATCATCTAGAAGTAAGGAGATCCTGGATTCACAACAGGGAGAACTGTTCTGGCAGCTGGTAATGGAACCCATGTGAGAGGGAGCAATACTGAACTCTGTGCTTACAAATGAAGAGAATGTTTCTAATGTTGTAGTGTCTTAGGATACAGGTTGAGTTGGTTCATTCAAAAATGAGGGTCCTAAACTTCAGTAAAACTAATTTTGCAAAGATGTGGAAATACCTCAAAGAATTAGCTGGATGAATACATCTGGGAGAAGAACAGTAGGCAAAAATGAATGGTAGTGATGACATTTATTTATTTAGTACACATTTATATACCGCTGCTTCCAGCGATCAGCAGCGGTTCGATTCTTCTTTTGGGGTTTGTCAATCAGGACAGGGGGGGACAGTAAATACATAGCTTTGAGGGGGGTCACAGCACTCATGGTTAATGTTTTGGGGAATGGAGTTATACATATTTACATTTATACATACATATTTACACATTTTTGTGTTTCACATATTTTACATGTTTATCCATAAGGCGGATTCAAAAGCATAATTATCAGTTTGCTTTGCTGCGATTCCATGGATCTTGAGACTCATGTCTGGTTGTAGTAGCATTTAAATAGGTGGGTTTTTAACTCTTTCCTGAAACTTTTAATGTCCTGGATTAAACGCAGTTCAAAAGGGAGTTGATTCCATATCGTAGGCGCCGAGAAAGAGAAGGCTCTGCGACATGTACTTGTTTTCACAGTTCTGATGGTGTTGGGGACTTGCAGGGTGCCCAAGTTGTTAGTTCTTCTGTTCCTATTTGCCGGTTGTGTGCTGATAAGTGAGGACAGGAATGAGGGGGCTATGTTGTTGATAAGTTTGAATGTTGTTACTAGCATTTTGTACTGTACCCTAGCTGCAATTGGAAGCCAATGTAGGTCGATTAATATTGGGGTGATGTGATCAGATATTCTTGTTCCCATTATGATCCTGGCTGTCACATTTTGGGCCATTTGAAGGATATTCAGTGATTTTTTGGGCAGACCTTGCAGGATGGCATTACAGTAATCGAGGTGTGGCATAATGAGTGCTTGATCCACTGACCGAAAGTCGCACGGTGCTATGATTTTCCTTAGAGGTTGTATCACCCTAAGTTTATGGAAGATGGCTTTGTTTGTTTTACGCAGGTGTGTCTCCATTTTTAGGTTGCAGTCGAGTGTGACTCCTAGATATTTGATTTCATCTTTTGCTTTGTACGTATTATTGCACAGGGTGATTGAATCAGGTGGCTTGAAGTTGAGTTTGCTGGATATATACATGACCTCCGTTTTTTTTGTGGTTAATCGTCATGTTATTCTTCTGTAGCCATAGCAACATCTCGTCCAGGCAGCTTTCGAGCTGTGCATATTTGGGGTCAGTGGCGTCCAGTTGCGTGTAGAGCATAATATCATCCGCATAGATGTGGTAGTTGATGTTATGCCTTTTAAAAATGTCGCAGAGGGGTCGCATGTAAATGTTGAACAGTAGTGCTGAGAGAGCTGAACCCTGGGGTATGCCCTGCGTTTGAGTGAACAGTTTAGCTTGTTCTCCATTGAATTGTACTTGAGGCCTTCTGTTCGATATGTAGGAGGAGAACCATTTGAGGGGGGTTCCCTCAACTCCTATGGATTCCAGTTTACTAAGGAGGATCCCATGATGTACAGTGTCAAAGGCGGCAGAGATGTCAATGAAAATGAGTATAAACATTTTCTTTGTGTCTTCTAGTCCTTTGAGGAGGTTGTTCATTAGCGCTATCAAAAGTGTTTTAACTCCATGGTTTCTTCTGAACCCGTATTGTTGTTTGTCTAAGGTATCATGGTCATCAAGGTGGTCTTGAAGTTGTAGGAGCACTGCCTTTTCTATGATTTTTGCCAGGAATGAGATGCTGGATATGGGGCGGTATGAGGTCGGGTCTGCCTTGTTGAGAGAGTTGTTTTTTAGGATTGGCCTTATTATAGATTGTTTTAGTTGGTCAGGCATTATTCCTTGACTTAGTGACTGATTTACAATGTGGGCTATTTGCTGGTTTATCTCTTTTTTTGCTGCTTTGATCCATGCAGTTGGGCAGGGGTCAAGTGGTGAGGTGGTGGTATTTATGGAGGTTAGAATGTTGGTGGTTTGTTGTTCATCGATGTTGTGGAATGTGCTCCATGTAGATTCTTGGTTCATCTTCGTTCGTTGGTGCGGTGTGGCTACGTCGAACGTGGGGGTGGTAGTAGTCAGTTTGCTTGCGTAGTGATCTGCCAGTGTTTGTGGATGTATAGGGCTATCTTGATGTTCCGGTAGGGCTGTTTTGGTAAGTGACTTTACTAGTGCGAAAAGTTCACGTGGTTTGTTGATGGCTTTGTTTAGGATGTTGGTATGGTGTATCCTCTTTTCTGTGTTTATTTCCTCTTTGTATTTTGAGAGGAGATTAAGGTACACAGCCCTGAGTTCGGTGGATTTGGTGTGTCTCCACTTTCTTTCGTGCTTTCTGAGGTCTCTCTTCATTCTGGTCAATGTTATGGTGTACCAAGGTTCAGATTGGTGTTTGGATGTGTTTGTTGTCGGATTCCCTTTGGGGATTGCTATGGTCTGAATTCCGGCATCCCAATTGCTTGTTAAGTCATCGAGGTCTGTTTTACCCAGGTCTATGTGGGATTTGATGGTCTCGACCAGACCTTCTATGTTTGGTTTGTTGAATCTTCTTTGTTGGTGTGCTGTTCTTTTTGCTTTTGTATCTTTAGTCAAGTTCGGCAGCTTTATCTGTATCTTGATTTGGTGGTGGTCTGACCAGGGTAGTGGATTGATCTCTATCAGGGGCTTCTCATTATTGGCCTGTTCACTTTTGGGTGTGAAAACCATGTCTAGTGTGTGTCCTTTTTCATGGGTGGGTTCTGTAATTAGTTGCTGGTACCCTAGCTGGGACATGGCTTCTAGGAAGGTGTTTGTATTTGTGGCTGATGTTGATGCTAGATTTAGGTCCCCTAGTACGATCTGGAATTTTCTAGGTTGCGTTGATGAAATTGTTTCTAATGCTGATGCTAATATCTCATGTTGCGGTGTGGGGGGTCTGTATATCAAGCAGATGGATAATGCGGGGTTTTCGATCTTGAGTAGGTCTATGTCTGGGTTTGAGTTCTGATATGTGCTGGAGAGTTTTAGTTTGTCTTTTGCTATTATGAGGACGCCTCCACCCTTTTTGTGGGATCGGGGACAGTTATATAGGTTGTATCCAGGTTTGTTGATCTGGTTCAATATGGCTGAATCTGTTTCTGTGACCCATGTTTCGGTTATACATAGGATGTCCGGTTTGTCGTCTGTGATGATGTCGTAGATTATATGGGTTTTGTTCCTGATCGAGCGGGCATTGATGAGTATGATTTTGCATGTTTCATGTAGGGCTGGCGTAGCCTGGTTGTTAGTGGTTTTTGATGTAGCTTGGTTGAGTGAGTGGGTCAATGCTGCATTGGGCTTGCGGTGTCTCCGAGTTCTTGTCGAACTTCTAGTTGAGAGCCTATGATTGGGCGTGTGTGATACAATCTTTCCTGTGAAGTAGTATGGTGTGAGTAGGAGTGGTTGTGGGGTTTGTATGGTGTAGAGGCTGAAGAAAGGGGTGTAAAGGTGTGAGAGGGGTTGGTATAGGTTTTGATTGAAGGCGTAGGCAGGTATTAGTGTGAACAGGTATATTTATTTTTTTATTTACATTTTCTTATATACCACGCTATTCTGCATCAGTGCGGTTTACATTGAACAAACTGAAATTACATTGAACAGGGCATTATAACTTGGAAATAACTATTTTACAGGGAACATGGGCTATGGAGGGTTAAGTGGCTTGCCCAAGACCACAAGGAGCACCTGTGGGACTAGAAACCCCAGTCCTTCCGGCCCAAGGTTGCTGTCCTCTAGTGGGATTTGAACCCCCGACCTTCCGGCCTGAAGTACCTTGCCCCAACCACTAGGCCACTCCTCCACTCCTATATCACTATGTACCAGATTGGCGCCTTCATTTTTAGCTGGGTGGAGTACCTCTGCAGTTGCTCTTTGCTCCGACAGTTAAGTTTTTGTACCTGGTATTTGGAGTGGCAGCCTTAACAATCGTGGGTAATAACAGTATAGCTTGTAAGAGTTAGTTAGTATCAGCAAGACTCAACAGTATCCAGTGTAAACAGTAACTAGAATACATTTCAGAGACCTGGGTTAATAGTATCAAAACATTAGCAACAGTAGCATTGGTAATTTCAAGAAAACCAGAAAACCAGTCTAGTAGTAGTAGGTGTGCCTGTTATGTTCAGAGGTTGTAAACTCTAGCATGCAACTAACTTCTTAATGGGGTGTATTTGGTGGCCGTCAACAATCTTGTCAAACAAACATTATAGTGCATCTATATCAACTTCAACAGGTTTGAACAGTCAGATTTTAAGTGTCAAGTTGGTTTGTAAGATTCGGTATTGCTAACTGGACTATCTCTTTGCGGGTGACTTACGTGGCTCAGTGTCCTCAGTGCGTCGTGTTGAGCAGTTCGACGTCGGGGGTGCCGATCACCCGCGTTGTGCATGAACTCAACCCTTTCCTGTGGGCTTGAGTTGGGCGAGATACGGTGTCGGCGAGCTCGTACCCCTCTTGGGGAGCTCCAGCCTTGGCTGACTGTGATCTTGTTACAGTCCTTCTTGTTTTTTCAGTGTATTGGGCCGCGCCAATGGCCACCGCCTAAGAGCCACGCCAAAGGGCCCTCTGGCGAGGCCCTCAGGCATGGGCCCGCCAGGCACGGGCGCGCCCGGTAGGGACGCCGCTATTTATGTGGGTCGGCTGTGCGGGCTCTCCAGCTCCCACTGCCCGGATTGGGCAGGAGCAACTCCCACTGCCCGGATTGGGCAGGAGTTCAGGTCAGGAGAAGCCGGGTGGTGAGGCAGTAACGCGGCTCCCTCTCGGTAGGGACGCCGCTATTTATGTGGGTCGGCTATGCGGGCTCTCCAGCTCCCACTGCCCGGATTGGGCAGGAGCAACTCCCACTGCCCGGATTGGGCAGGAGTTCAGGTCAGGAGAAGCCAGGTGGTGAGGCAGTAACGCGGCTCCCTCTCGGTAGGGACGCTGCTATTTATGTGGGTCGGCTGTGCGGGCTCTCCAGCTCCCACTGCCCGGATTGGGCAGGAGCAACTCCCACTGCCCGGATTGGGCAGGAGTTCAGGTCAGGAGAAGCCAGGTGGTGAGGCAGTAACGCGGCTCCCTCTCGGTAGGGACGCCGCTATTTATGTGGGTCGGCTGTGCGGGCTCTCCAGCTCCCACTGCCCGGATTGGGCAGGAGCAACTCCCACTGCCCGGATTGGGCAGGAGTTCAGGTCAGGAGAAGCCGGGTGGTGAGGCAGTAACGCGGCTCCCTCTCGGTAGGGACGCCGCTATTTATGTGGGTCGGCTGTGCGGGCTCTCCAGCTCCCACTGCCCGGATTGGGCAGGAGCAACTCCCACTGCCCGGATTGGGCAGGAGTTCAGGTCAGGAGAAGCCGGGTGGTGAGGCAGTAACGCGGCTCCCTCTCGGTAGGGACGCCGCTATTTATGTGGGTCGGCTGTGCGGGCTCTCCAGCTCCCACTGCCCGGATTGGGCAGGAGCAACTCCCACTGCCCGGACATCCTCCAAACATCTCTTATAGACATCTTTAAGTTTGTTATATCTGTCTGCTGGTAGTATCTCCCACTCTTCAACTGCAATTTGTTCCAGCTCATGAATGTTTCCAGGATTCCTTTTACCAATGGCAGATTTCAGCTCTTTCCAAAGGTTCTCAATTGGATTGAAATCAGGACTCATTGCTGGCCAGTTTAAAACAGTTCATTTTTTCCTTTTTAACCATTGTTTTGTACTTTTGGATGTATGTTTTGGGTCACTGTCCTGCTGGAGGACCCGTGACCTTTGACCCAGACCTAGTTTTCTGACACTAGATAGCACATTTCACTCCAAAATACCTTGATAGTCCTCTGACTTCATGATTCCTTTAGTATATTCCAGGCATCCAGTTCCTGAGGCAGCAAAACAGCCCCACAACATTATGGAACCTCCACCATATTTAACTGTAAGAAGGTTGTTTTTTTCCCTTATGAGCATCATTTCTTTGTCTGTAAATGTATCACTGGTTTGCATTGCCAAAGAGCTCAAGTTTGGTTTCATCTGTCCACAGCACATTTTCCCAGGACAAATGGGTTTCTTAATGCGGGTTTGGGCAAAGATCAGGCGTGCCTTTTTATGTTTTATGTCTGTCTTTGAGCAGTGGTTTCCTCCTTGGCCTTTGCCCATGAAGTCCTTCTTTGTTTAGTACATGATATATGGTGTGGGTTGAAACTTCCGCTCCAGATTGCTCCAGGTCAGCCTTTAAGCTCTTTGGATGTTGTATGTGGTGTTTATCCAACAGTTCACATTAAGCTTCGAAAGACTTCCTGGATTAATTTTCTTCTTTTCACCACATCCTGGGAGGTTCCTGACTGTTCCATGAGCAGAAAATGTCTTAATAACATTGAAAACTGTAGACACAGGAATCCTAAGGTCTTTGGAGGTGGCCTTTTATCCCTTTGACGTTTAATGTGTGATAATTGCTTTTCTGATGGTCTCAGGTAGTTCTCTTGTCTTCACCATTATGAAAATGGAACAGGGAGTGAATGTGACCATTTTAAAGATTAGCGCCATAATTCCTTGGTTGATTAAAATCATGTGAGTACTGACGATTGTTCACAAGCACATCTAATTTTACTGCAGTGGGAAAGTGGTTCTTCTGTTCAAACTGATTTGAATTTTTATACTCTTTCCTTTTTTAATTGTTTTTTTTTATACTTTTATATTTTAAATATGTGTGCATATATAGTCCAAAGCCATTTCACTGGCCCCTTTTCTTAGGAGATATTGGACATTAAGGGGTTGAACTGCAAGGGTGCCAATAATATTGACCACAACTGTAAATGCTAAGCTGCATTTCCTCCCATTCTCCACAAATACTTCCACATCATGAGTGTCCTGAAGTTGATCAAGGTGTGCTTCTGTGCCATGTGGCGCTCCCGGCCCAGATTGCTGCAGCACATAGGATGCAAGATGCTGCTGGAGCAAGGTGAGTGACAATGCATGGTGCAATGGTTAGCATGGAGAGAGGGCTACCAATGCTGTGACAGCAGAATAGCACATGCTCAAGAGATGCATATCTGTTCTCCTAGGACAAGCAGGATGAGTCAGCCACACTTGGTGACGTCATCCGACGGCGCCGAGACGGAAGTACTCTCCATAGCTCAGAAGGGCTTTTCTGCCCTTCTGAGCATGGGCCAACTGGCCCCACCCCATGCCCGCCCCTAGCTAGCCAGATCACCTTCGGCACCGATGGTTATGTTCGGCGCGGAGGCGTTCCCCGGAATGGCCCGACTTCATCTCTGCTCCTCCCTTGCAGCGCCATTGGTCGGCGCCGATCTGAGTGGAGCAGGACTTCGAAATTAGAAGATGCTACCAGTAGAAGCTGCCGGCCTCCGTCCCAGCTCCCATCCTTGATCGCGGTGGGAGGCGCAGTCTGCCTTTCAGGCTCCCAGGCACAACGCAAGGGAGAAGCGGCCAGGCTCCATCCTGGCTCCCAGCCTTGATCTTGATCGCCGTGGGTGGTGCAGTCTCAGCCTTTTCAGGCTCCCAGGCACATCGCAAGGGAGAAGCGGCCGGGCTCCGTCCTGGCTCCCAGCCTTGACCTTGATCGCCGCGGGCGGTGCAGTCTCAGCCTTTTCAGGCTCCCAGGCCCCTCACAAGGGAGAAGCTGCCGGGCTCCGTCCCGGCTCCCAGCCTTGATCACTGTGGGTGACGCAGCCTGAGCCTTTCATGCAGCGGATGGTTAATTGATCGGCAACCCTTCTAGTGGCCTGAGGTGATGTTACTTCTCAAGGGGTAAGGAGCCAAGAATCGGGCTGTGAACGGATGCATAAGCATAGGCTTAGGAACGAGAGGTGGCGTGAAGGAGATGCAGTGCGCCTCCTCGCACAGCTCCTGGATCGGGATGCCTCGCTTGGCGAACCCGCCCCTCCTTGCATGTCCCCGTTAGACAAGTGAAGCTTCCCAGTCTTCTTCTTCTTCTTCTTCTTCTCGCCGGCTCTTGTGCTCGTGCTCATGTTGGCACGGGTCGGTGCTGGTTCTAGTCCTCCTCCCGAACTGCGGATGGGGCTCTGCACGCCATTACCCATCAGAAGTGTTTTAGGTAAGCTCTACGCTGAAGGGAAGTTTTATTACACTCCAACAACCGTAGGAAGCGAACAGGGAAAGCACCCGGGCCTGCAACCGCTTCATCTCCCACTCGGATGTCTGCTCCAAGAGCCACAAGTTCAGCACCGCCTGCATCTTCAGCCAGAGCCTGCTGAGCGCCGAGCGGCTGAACTCCAACGTGGCTAGGGAGGACGAGCTCAAAACTTTGTCGGCGGTGAGCCGCGCTGTGGTGCAGAGTGGAGTCCTCCCTGGACAGCAGGATATGTCAGCCACTGGGCGGAGGGACCTCCCCCCCTCGCTCGTCAAGGCCTCCCAGCCCATCCTGAGGAAGAGCCGAGCCACTTAGCCCAAGCTTAGCTCAACGGTAGTTGCTTGGCTACCTTTGAAGCTCACTGCTCCAGGGGCAATCCCATACCTACTAGAGCCCCTTCCGGTCTGATGCCTACACCTTAACTCCGCATCTGCGCAGACCATACTCTGAACCTAAAGGGCTGATCACACTTCGTGCCTACCTACATAGCGGTGTAGCTGAGGCACTGCCCTTATGAGGAATGGGACAAAGGTTTTAACTCTTACCTGCTCTCTAGGGACTACTTCTGTGGCAACAGTTGGATGCAGTGCTCACAGTCAGTAGGTCCAGAAGCTGAGGGTCACAGGTTTGCTCCCCAGCCGTAGGTCCTACAGAGCATGTCCATATCACGGCTCCTGCCAAAAAAAAAGAGGAATATGAATTCCTGGGGGCTGCAGTTTCCCCTACGAAGTCCAGGCCCGAGCCATTCTTCGCTCCACTGCGAGGCTTACTCCAGGTCAGGGTACGGACCTGTCCTTGAGTTTTAGCCAGCACCGCCCTCCATCGGGGCAGCTGCTGCAGATTGTGGTTTTTTTCCAGCTGGAGCGGTAGACCATAAACAGATCTCCTGACCCTCTTTGGGTCGACCCCCACATCCTATAACCACACATCAGTTCCTCAGCACTAGGCCCTCCGAGACCTTTCCAGAGCCCATGGTTCAGAGTGCATACCACACGAGGGCTGACATTGCCCAACAAGGCGCCACTTGGCACAACCGTGGCAACAACTGGTGTAGTACACACATCCAGTGGGTTCAGGAGCAGGGAGCAGGAGTTCATCAACTCCCAGTCCTGGCTCCTGCACACCAAGCCCATATATATATATGTATATTTACCACAGTCCATTGTCATCCCGACACCATGTAGGTTGATACACCTCCATGCTGAAGAGAGGGGCAGACAGCACAGTAGCCTACCAACCCCTGCAGGCTCTTAAAGAGGAAAAGGCTCACAGCCCACTGACTAGTGCATGAGCTGCAGGACATGCCTGCCAATCTATGCAGGCACGCACAGAGGAAGATGTCCAGGGTCCACGGGTTAATACATACGTTTCAGGAGCTAACTACCACAAATGGCCCAGGAAACCATCTCCTGCTCCTAAGGGTAGACAACGGTGGTCTTCCAAGGAGAAGGCCAGCAATCTGCCACACCTAGCAGCACTGGCTCGGCTGAGCAGCACTGAACCCCACTACTGGGCCACCCGTGGCCTGTTCCGCGTGCCCCTATCCTGCATGGACCTCTTCGCATCCGCCTGGTCTCCCTCACATCCTCTACAGCTCAGTCCATGCCACATACCCACATTGTGGTGGCAGCAGACTCGGTTCGCTCTACGCAACCCACCTGACAAACGTCAGGTTGAGACCCCATCGGGCTCAGATATGCCCTTCCACTTCTCAAACTAAGCAGCGCTGCCCTGTCCGCCAACAACTACAACCTTCATGCCAGCCCTGGAATCTGAAGCGACGGCCCCGCCGCGGAGCCTTTACTGTGACCCAACAACCAGGCCACCCATTACCCCTGAGCCTGCTGGTGAACCGCCTCAAGACCCATGCATCCCTCCCATAGCGGGAGGATACACTACCATCATCGTCTTCATGGCACGGGTCATCTTCTCCACCCTGCAGGGGGCACCTGCCCTTTAATCTCGGTGGCACTATGCCCAATAGCATGGAGGTGGAAAGGCTGAGCGTCATGCTCAAGGTCAGCCTGGGACCCCAGTCTGTATCTTCCTACGATCTACCCAGAGCCAACCTGCGTGCACAACAGCAGGTATCCAAGCTAGCAGGCGCGGGGTCAAATCGCAGGTCCAAGACCCTCCGGGGACCATGTTGTGGAGTTGACACGGTGCTACGATGCCTGCAGCTCGGCACTCCGGGGCCTGGACAGGGAGGGAATGGATGCTCCCGGCAGTCCTGCCTCTTTGGGGTCATGCAAGGACTCAACCCGTAGGCGTCCTCCTTCACCGGGCCTCATCATGAATGGATCCACAGGCTAGCAATCCAGCACCAGATCTGCTGACGCCAGAGCCAGACCTGGTTAACTCCTGACCCTGTTGACAGGCTGTATTCCAGACCCGAGCCGGTCATCTTCTACTTACCAAAACACGACTGACCGGCTACTGGGGCTCACACGGACAAACAGCAGTCCCCACAAACCGTTGCTCTTGAAGGCCCTCGGCCATCCTGGGCATGCGGGCCTGGAGTAGATCTCCGATATGCCCGGCATCTGCCCAGCCCCAGTGAGCTGCACCCCTGGAGATTCCACCATATGACGGCGGAGCGTAGTGGTTAGTGCAACAGTCTACTACCCAGAATTTGGCCCCACTGGCACTTCCATAAAACACAGCTGCCTGGGGGGCGGAGCCTGATGTCCAGCGGGTAAGACGCTTCGCGCTGAAGCTCCCGAGAGGCCTACTTAGAATCCTGACTTAATACCTATACAAACTTACTATTTTGCTCCGAGCTGACCGGGGTACCTCGGGGGGGATGGCGGCCCATAAACCAGCGCGCTTGGACTTCGGGTCTCCTTCTTCTTCTCACGGAAAACGCTCCAAAACAGAGGTGTCCTCCCCACAGAAGATGGTTCCACTTCGTGAAAACCCCGAAATGCACCTGGAGATTTTAGAGGAAATACGCGGCGTGAAGGAATTGGTGCAGTCCAATGGAGAAGCGCTTCGAGCCATGCGAGAAGACTTTGGAGTGCTCCAGGACCGACTTGAAAGTCTCTCATTACGGCAGGACAACATGGCGGGGGTCCTCGACTCGCACGCGGTGCGCTTGGGCAAACTGGACAAGGCTGAGCGCCAGATACAGAATCTTCAAAAGGAGTTAGAAGATAGCAATAATCGAGCCCGTCGCAACAATGTGAGGCTCATTGGAATACCGGAGGGGGTGGAAGCAGGAGATATAAGAGAATTCCTGCTCAAAACTCTTCCCTCCTTGCTGAAGATCACTTTTCATAGAGAACTGGAAATCGATCGTGCACACCGTGTTCCTACCCACATGGCGCTCAACCGAACGACCCCCCGGCCTATTATCTTTCGCTTACTACGATATCAACAAGTGGAACAAATTTTAAATGCTGCCCGGGCGAATCATCATTTGGAATTTGAAGGTCACAAAGTCTCCTTCTTCCCTGATTTGGCAAAGCCTACCGTTGACCGTCGGAAGAAACTCCTTGCTTTTCGCCCTCGACTTCAACAGCTACAGGCTCGCTTTGGCCTGTTGTATCCAGCGAAGCTCCGAGTGACTCTCCACAACCAAACCAGGACATTCGAAGATCCTGATCTACTATCAACATTTTTAGACTCCAAAGAAGCAGAGCAGATGCGCTAATCCAACAACTTGGACTTATTATTCGCCGGCTCTGTCCGCCATTTTGAAGGGCCCGATGCGGCGGTCATAGCCAAGCACAGAGACTACCTGGACTTTCTTTCTTTCTCTATATGACTTTTTTGTTTTTTGGTCTCCTATCCCTCCATGATGTGTGCCTCGGTCGGATTCGGAGCACGCACAGTCCTACAGGTTATGTGTTTTTTCAATTTCGGCCTTCTCTGGGGTTTCTCCCCGCAGACACATGGTCGCCAGTAATTTCTGGGGTTCTGCTTCTTCTCTACCGCACTACGGTTTTTCTTTTTTAATGTGGGGCGCTTCATTGTATTATATTAGCTTATTTTCTTTTATGTCATGTGTACAGCCAGATACAGTTAACATGAGGGACATTGTGAAATTATGTGCGCTATCATGCTCAGAATTTTTAACTTTTCTGAATGGCCTTATGTAAAATCTTATCACTCAACGTAAAAGGCATTAATAGTCCAATCAAAAGAAAGAAAATCCTTAGCTATCTTAGCCATGAGCATGCTGATTTAGTGTTTCTTCAGGAAACGCATCTAAACTCTGCTGAAACACTGAAACTCAATGCTAAGCCTTACATGGTGGCTGCCTATTCTCCCGCCGTTTCCAAACGGTGCGGGGTAGCCATTCTGGTTAAGAAGTCTTTGCAAGCTACTGTAATTGATACTAGCGCTGACAAGGAGGGTAGATGGGCCCGTGTACACCTTAAGGTTGGAGATAGTGAATTCACGTGTATTTGCATTTATGCCCCGAATGTGGACAACCCTGCTTACTATGCAAGTATTGCGCAGTTGGCACAGGCCTCTGCCAATGCTCCATTAATACTTGGTGGTGATTTTAATCAAGTGTTAGACCCTTTGATAGATAGACAGCCGCCTAGAACGAGTAGTCCACCCAAGAGTCTTGCTACCCTTACAGCTCTGATGCAAGATCTTGCGCTGGTAGATATATGGAGGCTGCTTCACCCCTCCGACTTAGAGTTTACTTTTTTTTCTGCCCCCCATCACTCCCAATCTAGAATAGATTTCTTTCTCATTTCCAAAGCACTGATTTCTCAAGTGGACACGGCTAGGACTCATCCTCTCCATATTTCAGATCATGCTGCCATATCTTTATCATTACATGTCACTGCGCGGGACGATTCTCCCCGAGCTTGGTTTTTTGATAGATCCCTACTAGGTCAAAAAGATTTTCAGGTTGATATAAAGGCCGCTATCCAAGATTATTTTCATTTTAACTCACCCCATGACACAGCGAGCTGGGCTTGGTGGGAGGGTTTTAAAGCATCTATCCACGCAACTATAACTAGCTATCAAATTCGGCAGGGGAAACAAAGAAAGCAGCACTTACTGATTCTAGAGCAGCAGATACAAGCTGGGGAGCGTCTCCTCACGTCCCGTACTGACCCATGTATTTTACTCCGTTTACAACGCTTGCGTTTTCAATACAATCAGCTTTTGTACACTGCTGCTGTTAAAAATATTGAATCACAACAAGGGATATATTACCGGGAAAATAACCGTGCTGGCAAATTATTAGCAAATGCCCTAAAAGGTCAAAAAGAAGCCAAGCGTGTTACCGCCCTCCGTAATCCGTCGGGGGGGGGCTTGGTCACTAAAGATACAGAAATCTTAGAACTCTTTCGTGATTTTTATACTCGGCTTTATCAATCTGAATGTGATTTTGAGCCAGAAGTATTTGAACGCTTACTTTCAGGGGTACAAAGACCGACCCTATCTGACGAAGATAGAGTGGCCATGGACAAACCATTTACTTTATCAGAAATTCATTCTGCTATCAAGAAATGTGCCACAGGTCGAGCCGCAGGCCCAGACGGTCTCCCTGCTGAATTCTACAAAACCTTTCACGCTGACTTAGCTCCAGTTTTGAAACTTTATTTTTCTGCTCTGGCCGAGGAGGGTTCTCCTTCTGGGTCCTTTTCAATGGCAAATGTAGTAGTTTTTGAGAAAGAGGGGAGAGACCCGCAACTAACAGCTAATTATCGTCCTATTTCCCTCCTAAACGCGGACTATAAAATATTTGCCACCATTCTCTCCACCCGGCTCTCTGATAGGATGTCTACCTTAATACACCCAGATCAATGCGGTTTCATTCCTGGTAGATCAACTGCTGACAATGCTCGGACTCTATGTCATGTACTGACTGCCGCAGTTAATCTTGATCGCCCATTTGTTGGCCTCTCACTTGATGCTGAGAAGGCCTTTGATCGTTTAGAGTGGCCCTTCCTGTTTGCAGTCCTCCGCTGGTACGGATTCGGGGAAGGTTTTCTCCGTTGTCTCCGCACCATGTATGCACAGCCTACAGCCAGTATATGTGCCAATGCTTTAAAGTCTCAGCCTTTTCCCCTTCAACGCGGTACTCGCCAGGGATGCCCACTGTCTCCACTTCTTTTCGATCTTGCACTCGAACCCTTGGCTTTACTAATCCGGCAATCGGAGGAGATTCATGGAGTCCCCTTCTCCCATAGGGAAATCAAAATTTCAGCGTATGCTGATGACCTTATGCTTTTTGTCTCTATAGACTCAGTACCGGCTGTCCTAGAGCAAATTGGTAAATACTCACAACTGTCCGGTTATAAGATAAATTGGACCAAGTCGGTAGCCTTTCCATTAAATCCTTTGCTTCATCAGGCAGATATGCAACCCTTTCCCTTTTTATGGCAACCTCGCATGGTCAAATACCTTGGGGTTCACTATTGTTCTCCTTTGGAAGACACTATCTCCTTCAATGCCAAAGACTTAACCTCTAAAGTCCGGGCGCTTACTCACCGTTGGACTCCTTTAACACTTACCTGGTGGGGTCGCTTAGAAACCATAAAAATGATGATTGTTCCGAAAGTGAATTATATTTTAGAAATGTTGCCCTGTCTCTTACCTCGACGTACATATAAAGATATAGAGGGCCTTCTGACTAGATACTTATGGCAAAACAAGACACCTAGGATAGCGAAACATAAGCTGCAAGCAGATAAGGAAAATGGGGGTGTCAGATTCCCTGATTTCCTGAAGTACCATCAATCTTTTCTTCTCAAACAAGGCGCTCGTTGGCTGGAAGATCTAGTACCGAGTAGACCTGTGTGGCTAGACATAGAAGAGGACCTTTGCAAACCGATTCCTCTTACTTTTCTCCCTGGTATGACTCTCCCATCAGACTCCCACTATCCACCAATGCTTTTAGACACTTTAGGTGCCTTTAATACTCTTATGCAATCTTTAGACTCCCGACTCTGTCCGTTAGACAGGCTCCCGCTTTGGTACAATACTCGATTTCGAATACAAAATAAGCTGATGGCGTGGAGCCCCTGGTACACTAGGGGCATTTGGATTCCTAGCCAGTTGTTCCATGATGGTCGCTGGAAAACTTTTAGTGAATTGCAAATTGAATTTGGTCTCCCAGCGAAACACTACTTTCAGTTGGTGCAACTTCAGCATTGCCTTCAGAGTGCTAAGGTGCTCCCGCCATCGGCATCCCCTACACAAGGTTGGTCGGAGACTATCCGATCTATCGGTAGTTCACCGGGTGTAGCATCCAATTTTTACAAAACCTTATGTAATGCTATAACTAGAGATACCCCTATAGCGCAGAAAGCATGGGAGAGAGAATTGCATGTGACTTTGACCCCGGAGCAATGGAGCCTTGTCTGGAGTAGAGTGACACGGGTTTCCCGATCCGCCTCACTCACTCAGACACTCTTCTTTCTAGCCCACCGGTGTTTTTACACTCCTGACAGATTAGCCAAATGGAACACTACTCAGGGCAATAGTTGTTGGACATGCCATGCGGCCATTGGTTCACTACCTCATGTTATGTATGAATGTCCCGCACTACAGTATTACTGGCGTCGGGTCTGGGGTCGTATCCAGTCTATTTTGCACTTTCAAGAGCCCCTTTCTTGGAGGATAGTGGGACTTCGCTCAGCTGCGGGGATCCCCTCTCTTCCAAAAACGGCTTACTTCCTTTTGGACTTTATGCTTGGCATTGCTATTTCCCTAATTACGAAATACTGGAAAAATAGCTCCCATCTGAGCCCCAATGAATGGTGGAATCATGTCTGTCTCTACAGTAAATATGAACAAATACCTCGTATGTTTGCTTCCCCCGTTCAGACTCCTCATCATCGGTCTAAATGGAAGATGCTCAATGACTATGTACATTCTGCTAAATGCTCTCATCTGACTGTTTAAATTTGTATATATCTCTGTCCCATGATCATTCTGTATCGTAGATACTCTTTTGTTCGTTTTGATGTACAATCACTGTTGTTTGGAAGCGCTCACATGCTGACATAATCGGCTAGAGAAGAAGCATGGGGGTGGGGGGTAATTGGGTTTACTTTTCCTTATTGTATACTTGTTTTGTCTCCTTTGGTGTGTTGTTTCTTTTGTTTGTTGCAAAATGAAAATAAAAGTTTAAAAAAAAAAAAACACAGCTGCCTGGGTGCAGCCAAGGGCCCAGCTACATGGGCGGAGGCCAAAGCCTCACCTGATACGGGCGAAGGCTCGGCTGCAGGCAAGAGCCAATAGCACGCTCAACGGCACACACGCATTGCATTCCTTCCCAGAGGTCCTCCCTACGTCCTGCCCACCACCAAGACCTTGCAGCTTGGGCTATCACATCACCCGTGCACTAAACACCTTCGGGAATGGTGCAACTCACGGAAAAGTATGAGGCTGTAAGGCCGTGAGTCCTTGTCGAACAGACGGCTCTAACAATCCGAACTGCATCCTTGCTGCAATCCTCACAGGTCGCCTCACTCGGAACTGACTTATAAACACTGCAACATTAGTGGTCAGCCTCGCACCACTCTTATAGCATAGCCGATGCCGCTGTACTATCCCGACGCGCACCTTCTTCTCACTGATGATATAGATCGGTGATACAGTCTGATGAGGCCAGTCACGTCCAGTATCCTGTTTTCAACACTGGCCAATCTAAACCAAGCCTGCCCAGCGGCACAAGTTCCACATTGCCTGTTATCTCTTATCCTTCTACACGGTTTGCAACCCTCTCCAGTACAAGTTACGGAGTTGGCTACAGATTTCATACATAAAAAAATACTTAGGCGAATAAGGCAAAGAGAATAGAGCTGTAGCCCACTGGTCACCTCACTGCCTGTGGAGCCAGAGGTTGTGGGTTGATTCCACAGTGGGGTTATTTATTCAACCCCCCTTATTCTTCTTTTGTGCCATCGACCGCTTTCCTCTTTGGGCCAGTGACTGATGCAGTGCAGGCCGGCGACTGACGCAGTGGCCTCTTCTTTGCAGTTGCTCCCAAACCTCCACTGCTCGATGGGCCGGCACCACTGCTCGATGAGCCGGCATCTATGCTACCGTGCAGAGGCGCCCCTTAACTACAATCGTACGGTGCCTGGGAACTGCACGCTGCTTCTACACGTGCGTACTTCCCTATATGTTCCTGCAGGCCTCTATAGGCCCTGCAAGCCTAGAATCCGCTAGCCTATATGTTCCCACAACACTACGACTGCACATAGGTGCATCCACTCTACTTGCATATATATTAGGCCTATACTTCTTGTTGCAACGTGCAACACGCTGTCATGCCAGATCTGAAGGATGGTCTCAGCCGCCCCCCATCTCCCACAGCACATGGCAGCTTGGGAGGCACCAAGTGTGGCTGACTCATCCTGCTTGTCCTAGGAGAAAACTGAGTTACTTACCTGTAACTGGAGTTCTCCAGGGACAGCAGGATAAGTCAGCCACACATACCCGCCCACCTCCCCTGAGATGGGGTCGGCCTCCGTCCGGTGTCCGCCTCCTAGCTGCAAAAGGCTCAGCTAGGGACGTACTGGCTAGCTAGGGGCGGGCAGGGGGTGGGGCCAGTTGGCCCATGCTCAGAAGGGCAGAAAAGCCCTTCTGAGCTATGGAGAGTACTTCCATCTCGGCGCCGTCGGATGACGTCACCAAATGTGGCTGACTTATCCTGCTGTCCCCGGAGAACTCCAGTTACAGGTAAGTAACTCCGTTTAGCTGCCATTGAGAAAAGGGAAGGGCACACTGGAGCAGCAGATTCAAAGCCTCCAAGTGCACAGGCTATGTAGGACAGCTGATGTACAGACTAGGGACATGCAATCGTTTGGACAACATTGGAAATGATGGAATATTGTGTTATCTCTTATCATTTGTAATTGCAAACTACTGGAAAAGCCAAAATTCAATGCTACCCCAGGTCATCACAAACTACCCTCAAACGGTTAACCTTTGGGTTGGAAGGCAGGCAGCTTACAGAAGAACCATCACATCGCTATGGGGGCAGGCCTGAGCTAGCTTGCTCTTAACTCCTGTATTCCTAGTCATGCTCTTTCCTGTTTCCAGAGTAGGCCAAGATTTGGTAGGTCTGGAGCACAATGCAAAATGCAAACTGGTTTGTTTGCCCTGTGAATCAATTGCCTCCTGCTGTAGAGGGTAACTCCCAAGAATATGCCTTTGTCATGCTGTAGTACCAGAAAGTTTGTAAAACCATGTCTAAGTATATCATCAGAGACATTTGCCATGCCTAATGCAGATCCTGTCCAAATACAGATGATCAGCCTTGATCTGGATTAGGCTTGGTAAATGGTTTCACAGAATATTTGGCACAACCACATGGCCAAAGAAAAATCTTTGGAGTACATCTCTACAGCAGGAGTCACAAGACAAAAAGATACAGTTAGCATGTTCCACAGATCTCCAGACAAACTTTGGGCCAGTCAGGTAACAGGAAGGAAGACCACCAGCAACACAAGAGTTAGGAGTAAGCAGGTTAAAATCTGTTCCCTTGGAGACATGGTAGTTCCTCCACAAGATGGGTGCCCTCTAATCCAAAGGTCACAGCTTTGAGTTTAGCCTCTGACTGTAAGGAAAATAGCCAGTGTGGTTATTTACCAGAAACCTCTAGTGAACTTCAGCTATGTTAAACACTTGAGCAGAAACCACAGCTACCTCTAAAGTAAACACCATTGTCTTTATACATTGTTATTTCAGGTGAAAGTGACACAAAAATAATTCTTAAAACAAACCTACCTGCAATGGACACAGGAAACAAAACTAAATCTTTTGGCAAACACCCCTAGCACACACCCCTAGCACAGACAAAGGCCTGCAGAGCTGCAGCTATGGTCAGATTACAGGGCCAGAGGGCCATACAGCAGTGGTTTTGTGCAGCAAAAGATATTCAGGGGATGCTGCATGGAGATGTGGGTTCTAGTGTGTGAGTGTATGGGTGGGTGGGGGGGTCAGGAATCCAACATGACCAAAAGATAAATAGGTTGGGTCATTAGTACACACAATGCAATTTGTCAGAACCATGGATTGGCAGCGCACATGATTGATGGCAGAAGGTGGCAGCATATGTAAGAGCTGTGCATGTGCAGTAGTTTGTGCCCAAACACAGGCATAGGTAAAATATGTGCGCTGACCAATCAGGGCTGTACAGGAATGACACCTATGTGTGAAGGAGCCCTGGTAAATGTAGACATTAGAATGTTGTGTGGCAAAGCTCTAATAAAACAGAGCTGCCAATGGCTGCATCTGCATGAAGGCTGGAACATAGAATCATTTCTCACTATGGGCAAGAGAAGAGGAAGGTTTGGGTATTTCCTTCCAAAGACAAGTCTATACCATCCTCTGGGTCCATCAATACTTTCTGTGCTGTTCAGGAGTTTGATTATCCTCCAGAGAAGGCCTGCTGCAGTCTGCACTGAGCGCAGATGCATCAGAGCCAGCTTTAGGCTTGGCATCTCTCTTATCATAAAGGAAAAAGAACAACCGCTCCAGCTCTTGTCCAGTGAGTCCTCAGACCTCTGCAGTTGATGTGTCATAAGAACATAAGAACATAAGATATGCCATACTGGGTCAGACCAAGGTCCATCAAGCCCAGTATTCTGTTTCCAACAGTGGCCAATCTAGGTCATATGTACCTAGCAGTTTCCCCAAGGGACACAGGTTCCACAATGCTTGTATTGGTTCAAGCATTGATATCCTGGGTCCCTTCTTAATAATGGCTTATGGACCTTTCCTCCAGGAACTTGTCCAAACCTTTTTTAAACCCAGCTACACTAACAGCCTTTACTACATCCTCCGGTAACAAATTCCAGAGTTTGATTACACGTTGAGTGAAAAAATATTTTCTCTTATTAGTCTTAAATAGTTTACCCTGTAGCTTCATTGCATGTCCCCTAGTCTTTCTATATTCTGATAAGGTAAACAATCGATCTACGTTTACCCGTTTCACTCCGCTCATTCATTTATAGACTTCTATCATATCTCCCCTCAGCCGTCTCTTTTCCAGGTTAAAGAGCCCTAACCTTTTTAGCCTTTCTTCATAGGAGTATCCTTCCATCCCCTTTACCATTTTGGTGGCTCTTCTCTGAACCTTTTCTAATAACTCTATATCCTTTTTAAGATACGGCGACCAGAATTGCACACAATATTCAAGGTGCGGTCTCACCATGGAACGATATAGAGGCATTATAATATCCTTTGTTTTATTTTCCATTCCTTTCCTTATCATACCTAGCATTCTATTTGCTCTCTTGGCCACCGCTGCACACTGGGCCGAGGGTTTTAACATGGTATCCACAATGACGCCTAAATCTTTTTCCTGGGTGGTGGTTCCTAATGTGGAACCTTGCATCGTGTAACCATAGTTTGGGTTGTTCTTCCCTAGGTGCAAAACCTTGCACTTGTCCACATTAAATTTCATTTGCCATTTTGATGCCCAGTCTTCCAATTTATCAAGATCCTCTTGCAATTTTACACAATCCTCTTGGGTTTTAACAACTTTAAATAGTTTTGTGTCATCTGCAAATTTGATAACCTCACTCGTTATTCCACTTTCCAGGTCATTTATGAATATGTCAAAAAGCAGCGGACCCAGCACAGATCCCTGGGGTACACCACTATTCACCTTTCTCCATTGGGAAAATTGGCCATTTAGCCCTACCCTCTGCTTTCTATCTTTTAACCAGTTCCTGATCCACAATAGTACACTGCCTCCTATCCCATGACTCTTTAGTTTTGCCAAAAGTCTCTCATGAGGGACCTTGTCAAAGGCTTTCTGAAAGTCCAGATACACAATATCAACCCACTCACCTTTGTCCACCTGATTATTCACTCCTTCAAAAAAACATAACAGATTAGTAAGACAAGATCTTCCTTGTCTAAAGCCATGTTGGCTGTCTCTCATTAGTTCATGACTATCTACATGCTGAGTAATTTTATTCTTTATGATGGTTTCTATCATTTTTCCCGGTATTGACGTCAGGCTCACCGGTCTGTAGTTTCCCGGATCACCCCTGGAACCCTTTTTAAAAATTGGTGTTGCATTGGCGATCCTCCAATCTTCAGGTATTAGAGATGATTTTAATGATAGTTCACAGATTACTAATAGCAGGTCTGCAATCTCATATTTCAGTTCTTTCAATACCCTTGGATGTATACCATCCGGCCCAGGTGATTTGCTACTCTTCAGCTTATCTAATAGTTGTAATACATCTTCTCGATGTATCGATATTTCCTTAAATTCTTCTGCACCTTTAAATGCCACTTCAGTCATGGGTAACATCCCTACATCTTCCTCAGTAAAGACTGAAGCAAAGAATTCGTTCAGTCTCTCTGCTATCGCCTTGTCACCTCTTAGTGCTCCTTTAACCCCTTTATCATCTAATGGACCAACTGACTCTCTCACAGGTTTTTTGCTACGAATGTACTTGAAAAGGTCTTTACTTCGCGTTTTTGCTTCTGCAGCAAGCTTCTTCTCAAATTCTCCCTTTGCCTGCCTTATCAATGCCTTGCATTTGACTTGCCAGTGCTTGTGCTGTTTCCAGGTTTCGTCGTTTGGCTCTTTTTTCCATTTCCTGAAAGATGCTTTTTTGGCAACAACAGCCTCTCTGACCTCAACTTTAAACCATGCTGGCAGTTTTTTGGACTTCTTTCCACTTTTCTTAAAGCGTGGAATCCAGCTGGTCTTGGCTTCCAAGATAGTATTTTTCAACAACAGCCAAGCCTGATGTACGTCTTTAACCTTTGCAACTGCTCCTTTAAATTTTTTCTTGACTGTTTTCCTCATTTTATCATAGTCTCCCTTTCAAAAGTTAAAAGGTAGTACTGTGGATTTCCTTACTATCCCTCCTCCACTAATTAAATCAAAGGCGATCATGCTATGATCACTATTGCCAAGTGGCCCCAACAACCTTATCTCTTGCACTAGATCTGGTGTTCCACTAAGGATTAGGTCTAATATGGCTTCCCCTCTGGTCAGTTCATGAACCAGCTGCTCCAAGAAGCAGTCATTTATATCATCTAGGAACTTTATCTCCCTAGCATGTCCTGACGTGACACTGACCCAGTCGATACCGGGGTAGTTGAAATCACCCATTATTATTACTGTGCTGTAACTTTTGTTAGCTTCCTTGATTTCTTTGAGCATTTCATCATCCATTTGGTCATTCTGGCCAGGCGCTCGATAGTACACCCCCATTGCCATTGCCTTCCCCCTTTTACATGGAATTTCAATCCATATAGATTCTACAGCAGATTTTGTTTCCTGCAAAACGTTAATCCTTTCTGACTCAATGCCCTCTCTAACATAGAGAGCAACCCCTCCACCAATTTGATCAGCTCTATCATTACGATATAGTTTGTACCCAGGTATCATAGTGTCCCACTGGTTGTTCTCCTTCCACCATGTCTCTGATATTCCAATCATATCTAACCTCTCATTTAGTGCTATATATTCTAACTCTCCCATCTTATTTTTTAGACTTCTAGCATTTGCATACAAGCATTTTAGAGAATGTATTTTATCCATATTAATTTGTCTGTTAGACATGAGTAATTTGGGATCTTTAAGCTCTGTCTGCTCCATACTTGAGGGCATTTGGGCTACTTTACTCTTTTGTGGAACCTCTCTGCTTTTGGTAGTATCCTTCAAAGATACATTCTTCCGAACCATCTGCTCTTGGGCGACTGTCGGCTTTCCCCTAATATCTAGTTTAAAAGCTGCTCTATCTCCTTTTTAAAGGTTAATGCCAACAGCCTGGTTCCATCCCGATTAAGGTGAAGCCCATCCCTTCGGAAGAGCCCCTCCTTTCCCCAGAATGTTCCCCAGTTCCTAACAAATCCAAACCCCTCATCTCTGCACCATTGTCTCATCCACGCATTGAGACTCCGGAGCTCTGTCTGCCTTTTGGGTCCTGCGCGTGGAACAGGAAGCATTTCGGAGAATGCTACCCTGGAAGTTCTGGATTTCAACTTCCTACCTAAAAGCCTAAATTTAGCCTCCAGAACCTCCCTACCACATTTTCCTATGTCATTGGTACCAACATGTACCAAGACAGCAGACTCCTCCCCAGCACTATCTAAGACCTTATCTAGGTGGCGTGAGGTCCGCTACCTTCGCACCAGGCAGGCATGTTACCAGGCGATCCTCACGTCCACCAGCCACCCAGCTATCTACATGCCTAATGATCGAATCACCAACTATAACGGCTGTCCTAACCCTTCCCTCATGGGCACATGGCCCTGGAGAAACTTCCTCGGTGTGAGAGGGTTTTACATCAACTGGAGGACAGGTCCTAGTTACAGGATCACTTCCTGCCACACCAGGGTGATGCTCTCCTGTCACGTGACCTCTCTCCTCCATGGCAACAGGGATGCTGCCAGACTGGAGGTGGGACTTCAGGACTATATCCCTGTAGGTCTCGTCTATGTACCTCTCTGTCTGTCTTATGCTTTCCAAGTCTGCTACTTTAGCCTCTAGAGAACGGACTCGTTCCCTGAGAGCAAAGAGCTCCTTGCACCTAGTGCACACGTAAGACCTCTCACCAACTGGGAGAAAATCATACATGTGACACTCAATGCAAAAGACTGGAAAGCCCCCATCCCGCTGCTGGACTGCTGTCTGCATCTTAGTTTTACTTTTGTGTTTAGATCTAAGTTCTTTACTTACTAAGGGTTGCTATGGATATTTATACTAATAAAACTGAACCTAATACGTGTAATATACCTTGTTCACCTGAAGCTTAACTAATCTCAGGTCCTTAGTGTATGACTGATTTGGGTAATGAGCTTCACCTGAGAGCACCTCCTGTCTTTTAAGATGTGTAAGTACCTATAAAGCTACGATTATCCCAGGGGTGCGAGGGAATTAACACTTATTAAAAGAGGGCTGCTACACAGTACCCTGTCTTGTGCTGCTGAGGTAAGCTATATTCTGATTTGATTTAAATTATAGCTCTTAGCTGCTGCTAGGCTCTAAGTTCTTATGAAATTTAAAGTACAAGCTCTCTGCTGGGTTCTAAATTTAATCAGAAAGCTCTTTTCTGTGTTGTAAATTTAAGCTAAAAGAACTTTGCTGATGCTAGGCCCTGAGTGACTATTAAATGTAAACTACAAGCTCTCTGCTGGGTTCCAAATGTAACCAGAAAGCTCTCTTCTGTGTTTTAAATTTAAACTAAAAGTACTTTGCTGTTACTAGGCCCTGAGTGACTATTAAATTTAAAGTACAAGCTCTCTGCTGGGTATGAAATGTAACCAGAGAGTTCTCCTCTGTGTTTTAAATGTAAACTTAAACTGCTGCTACTAGGCCCTGACTGATTTAACAAAAATAGTGGATCACAGATTAATTAGCTTTAATACAAAGAATTCCTTTTAGAAAATTACCAGAAGTAAATACTCACAGTTGCAGATCTCCCTCCAGAAGCAACAGTCCCCCTTACCAGTCTTTCAAGACTGTGTCGGTGAGCTGCAGGATCAGGTGGTTTCCAGCAGGCCATGCAGGCCGTATAAGATGTCGGGGGCAAGCGGAGCTGGAGGAAGTGACCAGTTTACAACGATCTGTGCAGAGTAGTTACCAAGCACTAAGTTTGGCAATAACTGTGTGGTTACTGCAAAATCTTACCACAACCCACTAGACATGAGGCTCTGCTCTGAAAACATCTCTCCTCCAAATATAATGCATTCCTATTAAACATTATTTTTTTCTCTAATTTTTCAAGAAGTTATAGTTGCAAGCCTCAGCAGGTGAACAGTGACCAGTAAAATAAGTTTTAACAATCTCTGTCAACAAAATTAAAGGAAGAGCTTTGTCATTGACATGAAACAATTGAAAAATATGGAACTATATTCAAAGCAAGTTATACATTCGCCAGCAGCCAGCCTGATACTATCATTCTAAAAAAGGTAACTGGACAAGGGAGAGCAAAGATTATCTGGATAATGAGGACATTCAGCCATTATCTGGATAAGTTACCATTTTTTGAGTTTAGGTCTGTTGAATAGCAAGCCTAAACTAAATAGACAATGCCAACACAATGACCGCACTATCCGTATATTCAATGCCATTACCTAATCGCATAGCAGCGCAAAATATAAGTTAAAAGCGGCAGCTGGCATTAAATTAAATTCAGTTATCATGCCAGTTTAAAACTGACCCCTTGATTGTTTACATCTGCTTTTAATCTGGTTTGAGTGCATAGTTTCCAAGGGTCCGATACTGCAAGAGGTGCAGAAGCCGCCGATAACTGGCTAAAGAAACTCACACAGAAAAGGGTGCGAATCGCGAGTTAGCCACCAGATATGTGAACACAGATGGAAAATAGCCAGTTTTATGTTTATTTATGTTTATTTAAAACTTAATATACCGTCTATAACAAACGTATCTGGGCGATTTCCAATAAAAACTATAAAATTTAAAAAAAGCTGTGAGAAAAGGAAAAGGAACACCATTAAATCTTAGAAACAGGAAAGAAAAAGATAAGAACAGAGTAAGAGAAGGGGAAGAGGGATAACAATCAACAAGAGGGGCAAGGGACACTGTAATGATGTCAATGGGGAGGAGGGGAGAGAGCTGAAAGGGAGGGGGTTAGGCCATAGGCTAGGCAGAACAGGTGAGTTTTCAGTTTAGCTTTAAAGGCAGTAAGGGATGGTTCTAAACGAAGGGCAGGGGGAGATCCCCCGCTGGCAGCCAAATCCGGATATGCGGATGGTAAACAAGTGCTGATATTTGACATACCTGTGCAAAGCAGAGTAAATGCACATATAAGAAGCACAGGGTGCAGAGGGAAACCCATAACTGCAGTGATGGAAAGGCAGGGGTAGTAGTGCAATAATCACACACTATAGAAAGTTTGCTGCCAGGTTTATCAGCGGCCCCCATAGAGCCCATAAGCAATTATGATATCACATGTGGGAATGTGTACTGTATGTGCAGGAGTCCTCTCTGACTGGGCAGATACACAGCAGCAGCATGGTGGTAAGGAGAGAAAGCAACTTTAGCCCCAACACAGAGGCTGTCCCTGGTCAGAATGGTCCTTCAATGAGAGAGGGTGCTGTACCCCAGAGGAAATCGCAGGGCCAACCTGTATCTGGCCACCGTGTTTATTTTGACTTTTTTCTTGTTTGGTTTTATTTGCTTTTAGATTGAGGTCCCCTTCCTCTCCAACATTTCCGCTCTCTTCTCACCGTTCCCCCTTTCCCTCTTCTTTCCCCGTTTCGCTACCCTCCCCCTTTTCCTCCCTTCAACCCACCCCACCCTCCTCCCATACTCTGTGGTCTATATTTAGTATTGCATTTATCTCTTATTTATTACTGTTGTTCTTAAATTTTTGTGCCTTTTATAGTGTTTTTATTATATTTTTATCTTGACTTTATATTTATTTAAATATATTTATTTACTAAGCATCCCCAAGCTACAGAATGCTGCTAGGTACACAATACAGCCTCTATAACCTTAACGTTTTCTTTGGATTCACTTTGCCTGATCCCTTTTAGCATTTTTGGCACTATATATAGTCGGTTTTGTGGCCACCGGTATTATTTTGCCTTATACATTCTGTCATGGCTGTTGGCCAGTCAGTTTTATATTTTCACATTTTTTACTCCTTGTACCATTTGCTTTATGGTATTTTTGTTTCTTTTTCTATGGCATGGGATGGCAGCCCATATAAGTATATGGGTTGTGGTTGCAGATACCATTGATAGAGACCATATGCTGCCCGTTTGAGCCTCAGGGCTTAGTTTTAATGAGTTGCCTTTCTGTTCATTATTTTTTTAACCTTTTATTAAGTTTCATTACATGTCCATTTGATGGCCCTGCACTCTTGGCAGCCACATTGCACTGTACTTTTATTGTTATTTTATTATATTATTCACCCTTTTAGTTATCAATTATTTCTTATTCTTTTTTTTTTAAAATACTGTTATTCATTAGACAACGACACCAGGTCACCGTGGGTACACGTACACCGTTTCCCAGCAATAAACCAAATATAATCAACAATTTAACAGATTTTGTTTTCTTATCAAACAATGCTGTCCTCCCCCTCCCTTCCCCTTACTCTCCTCATATTCCCAATCGTGGTGACTCAGTGTTTAAACTTCTCTACTCCATTTCTTCTCTCAGTGTATTCCCTCTCTCCAGTGGCCTGCTTCCTTTGCTAGCTTAAGGGGCTCTCCCTCCTGAACTTTCTTTCCTGGTGTCCAGCCTTTACAAAGTCAATAGCCCATTCTGTGCTCTAGGTGCCAGGGTGGCTATATATCTGTCCCAGAGCCGCAAAAACTCCTCCCACATTAATTTATCACCCCTGGAATCCAGTCTTTCGATTAGTATCAGCTGACAAAAACTGCCCCACCATTCCCAAAGAGTGGGCACCTTATCATCTCTCCACCTCCATAGGAGAGGTAGTTTGCCCATTATACAGGCTTTCCTTACCAAACGTCTATCCCATCACCCTCTGGGAAGTGGGACGGCCATCCGATCAAATATCACAAGAGCCTCCGTACACACCTCCCATTCAGCAAGCAGTTTGCTAATGTATCGATGAATTTGGCACCAATATTACTGTACCCCCTCACAGAGCCACCACATGTGGTTTAGCCCTGCCATAGGTGGGGGGCATCATGGACACTATCATCTTGTGTCAGACCACATCTCTGCATCCAACGGGGAGAGAAATGAGTCAAGCATACCATTTGAAATTGAAACTCCCTAAACTTGGCTGATTGTAACACCACTGGAATGCGTCATATCGTACACAGTATTTCACCTGGAGCAACCGGGAACCCAAGCTCCTCTGCCATTTATGTTCAATATAGAAAAGTCCTGGGGGCCAGTTCCTCACATCAGTTTATCTGAATAAGTAGATACTGATAAGCTTTTTTGGTCCCCCAATTCAAAAAATTGTAAGATCACTATGGCCCGCTCTGCTGCTAACTGCTCCCGCGGGAGGGACCTTACATAATGCCGCAACTGATAGTATGCAAAAAGTTGTCCCCTCCCCAAGTCAAATTCCTTCTCTAACTTTTGAAAGGGTTTACAGACCCCCAACTCATCCTCTACATGCCCCATGTTTCGTATCCCTTTTGCTCCCCACTCACAAAACACCCTACACCATTTCCCTTCACTTTGCTCTTGCGTGTTTGTTCGACTTGCGTGTGTGAGTGCTCTCTTTGTGGACCCTGCAAATGCATAGGTCACAGGTTCAAGCACATCCAAGGGAACTGTTGTGCAAAAGCAAAACCATGAGCGAGGGAGGCAAATGTGCACACAAAATGTTACCATTTCCCCACTCCATGTATTGGACATGCCTGTTGTGGAGGCATTTCCAGCTGTTGCATGTTGTGAGCATGTCACCACTGCTATTGAGCCACTACTACTACTACCACCACCACTACCGACTCTGCCGTGGTCTGGAGTAACTGGCCAGATGCCATGAGCGCATAATGCCACTGGCTATGAATATGCACAGAAAGAGTAGTTACTCACCTGTAACAGGTGTTCTCCAGGAGCAGCAGGAATCAGTCCTCAAATATGGGTGACATCGGTGCCGATGGAGCCCTCGTGTGGAGCATTTCCCCAGCTTTCAAAGAAAGCCTTTGGGAATGCAGCGCGCATGCGCAGTCCCCTTCCTGCCCAAGGGTGCCATCTTGCTCAGTCTGATGACATAGCTAAAAGACAGCAAAAAATCAAAATGAAGTATATGACTGCAACTCCAGGGGAGGAGGAAGGGTCGTGAGGAATGATTCCTGCTGCTCCTGGAGAACACCTGTTACAGGTGTGTAACTACTCTTTCTCCAGGACCAAGCAGGAGGTCAGTCCTCACATATGGGATTCTCCAGCTCTAGGCTACCGGAGCCCTTCTTTTTTTGAAAAGGGGCAGAAGTCTTTCTGGACAGCCTTGTCCTGGTGAGAGTCTCAGTCTCGATTTCTGCAGCCTTTTCAGTCATGGGCTTACCGAATAGGTTGTCACCTTGGCAGGGGACATCGACCAACTTGTCCTGCACCCATGACTCCAGTTCCGATGACTGTAGCCAGGCCTGATGGCGTGCACCGATGCCGGCTGCGGCTACCCGGGCCGAAGCCTCGAAGCCATCATAGGCTGCTCGACAGATAAACTGAAGCAGGCATAAATGTCCTGCTAGGAACAAGGGGACCAGGCAGGCCAGCTGTGGCCGTCAAGGAGGAAGGCCAGGAGGAATGTGGGGGTGTGAGCAGACCCCCACGTCCCCTGTACCATCATGGGTGGTGTCAGGTAGGCTTTAAGTCTCTGCTGACACCCAGGGCTCCTTGCATCAGAAGGCTGAAACTATAATTCCTGCAGACCCTGTTCCTAGGGCTGGCCCATCCACTAGGTGAACTATGTGGTCATCTAGGGTGGCAGACCTTAATGGGCAGCATCACTATATCAGCCCAAGAAATGGCTGCTTCAGTGCCATGGCAGCCTTTAAAATATGTATTAAATTCCGGCCTACTGCTCCTACCCACCCTCCCAAAAAGTTACATTGGAGGGGTGGCAAGAGTGGCAGACTGTGAGCGCGCATGCACACAGGCACTTAAAGCCTGACACCGTGCTGAAGTGGTAGTTCAGATGCCACCGTTTCAGCACAAGGTGGGAGTGGCCTGGTGGGCTGGATGGAGGTGGTCATTTGGGGGAGCGGCAGCATGGAGGGTCTACCTAGGATGGCATAAACCCTTTTGCCATCACTGCCTGTCTCAGACACCTCTTTTGCCCACCATCAGGAGCTGGTAGCGGTTATGGGCATTTGCTCTGTACAGGTCAGGGTCTGTGGCAGCAGCTGGGGCCTGAGTGTGAGCACATGGTATGTTGAGGGCACAGGTCAAGGTGGTGGCCAGGCCAGAAGTTCCATGGCAGAAATGCTGAGGAATACCATATAGTGCAGGCTGGGAAGGTATTGGAATGGAGAATGCTGGAAGCCAAGGTGCAGGTGCGGTCTGGTGAGATGTCAATCTACTGATGGGAGCTGCACATGTGGGTGGGTTCATTGTCACACATGTTCCTTGGTGTGGATGTAGTACAAGTGAGCATGGACAGTGCATCTTGGAGCCTGGACACGAGCCCCAGGTAACATATGTGTGCATGCCTATGTATGGAGTATAGTACCATAGTGTGGGATCTATGCAATGGGTAATGGGATGGGGGCAGGCACACAGCATGGAGGGAGCCACATGAGTTCTCATTTAGGTTGCATGGCCTGCTGGTGCTGTGGGCAAAACTAGCCAGTGATCATGGCATACCTACCTGCACCCTGCTATAGGAAATGGCGTGTCCTCACTGCACAATCAGTGTACAGTTCAAGGGGCTACTGTCAGATGGCATCTACTGAGGGTAGGTATTGCTGCCTGCATGCTGGGGCATGACAGAGATGTCCGACTACAGGATCTGTCCCTGTCTGGGTGGTAGGGATGTGGGAGGACCTGGGTATGGGGCCACTGGATGGGAGCCACAGTACAGTGACAGGCCCCTACACGTCAGGAAACAAGGTGCAGGATTATGGGTGGTGAGGCAGGGGCCCAGGGCATGCGGCATCTGGCTGAAGCCTTGGTAAGTCCCAGAGGTGCCTTCAGAGTTCTGGGGCATTAAAATGGATATTGGTTCTTCAACCCCCTGCCATGGCTCAGTGGTACTGTTGGGAACCATGGACTGTACTCCCTCATGCTGCCTCCCTGGCCTCCTAGATTAGTCACCTGTGTTGCATATCGTGTACCTCCCCTCTGGGGCCATAGCTTCCCTGCACTTCCCTGTCGCCCACACACAACACTCCAGCACCCAAAGGTTCTGTGTCACTCTATGAGTGCACACACCAATTGGTCGCCCTGTGCCCTCCTTCCAGACCACACTGCTAGCCGTACACCCGTGTCTTGCCCAGCAGCCATGTATCTCATAAGGTACAGGTATGTTCCCCCACTATATTGGAAAAGTGGCTAGCATACACCCACCCATACTTGTCCAGTGGGAGCATGGTCTGGCTGCTTGGTGCATAGACCACTCCACAGCAGCAGATATCTGTGATGGTGTCGTTGGGCAGCAGCTCTGGGTACAAACATCTAGCGCGCCATAAGTGAGAGTCCACTTGCCCAGTTTTATCCATTAACTGCATAGTAAATGAGAAATTCCACTTACCCGGTTACCTTGGCTAACCAGTCAAAATGCTGAATATCCATGGTTAACCATTTTAACAGATATGTGGCTCCAGGCATGCACCAATAATGCCAATATTTAACTTTAAAGCAAAGGACTCGTACATGGGTTTATCTTATTCTTTTGAGCGGGGCTTGACTCAGGACATGGCCTCATAATCATATATTTTAAGAACCTTGTGCAGGTAGCTTTCTGTCTCCCTCAAGGTTAGTCATTTGGATGCCACGGCCAGCACACATGGCCATGAAACGTACCCATAAAGCTAATTTCACGTCCTCATCCATGGCCCTGGGGTTCATCATGAAGGCACACCCTCTTTGACTCTAAGGATCCCAGCACACAACAGCGTAGCTGGCAGGAGATCACCCACACCACAACTCCAATGTGGAGAACCTGAAAAAGAAGTGGTTGGTACTATGGCAGCATGCAAAGGAGAAGAAGACAGCTAACAGTAAGCTGCCACCTGAATGGCAGAAACCCCTGCTCAAGTGTGGTGAGAAAGGTGATGCAAGTTTGCATACTTCTTACCAGGGCAGTGGTGAAGGCATCAATACAGTCGCATGTGGCAGACTTGGTGATGCCAGTGGTGTCCACATGCTGGAAGTTTCCCAAGGCCAGGAACCCCAGTTCAGTGGTCACCTTCAGAGCCACTGGCAGCATGTGGCTTCTTGCGGTGACTGGCTCCAGTGCATTGTACGGCTCTGTTATGGTGTCGTTGTCCAGCGTTACTACACCTCCTCCTCCAACAGTTGCAGGTATGTTACCCTTGGTCTGTATATCCATGGAATATGGTATCTGCACCTCTCATACTGGTTCAATGGCTGCTCTTGCTGCTGGACACTGTGCTGCTGCCTCTGTCCCCTGGCACCTCTGTGCACTCTTCACCACCATTGCAGTATGTGCAGGCCCCACATTGCACGGGTGGTTCCTGTCCACAAATTCAGCTAATACCTGTTTTTGCCGATGCTCCATGCAATGTGTACTGCTGTATCACCAGGCCAAATGTGCTCAAAAACCTGGCCTAAGGATATGCGGTTTATGGCAGTCAGCTCGGTGCCATGTACTGCTGAATATCTTTGCTAACCAGGTATGTTGGAGCCACACCCCTGTTAACGCTCCTGCAGATATCTGGTTAATGCCATGCACACTGCATGAATATTCATGTCAGAAGCTGAGGATACAGGATACCAAGATATTTATTTAGCTTATTTATTTATTTAGCTGTATTTGTATCCCGCTTTTCACCGGGTCAAAGCGGTCAATTGGGAGATACATTTAACACGAGGGGATATGACACACATACGCTAATACTTACAGGGAACATGGGCAATGGAGGGTTAAGTGGCTTGCCCAAGACCACAAGGAGTACCTATAGGACTAGAAATCCCCAGGTGGGACTTGAACCCCCGGCCCTCCGGCCTGAAGTACCTTGTCCTAACCACTAGGCCACTCCTATGTACCATTTACACGGGCTACACTGCTTTTTTGCCACCTTACCGCCATCTAAGAGTTGGAATATCAGGCCCCAGGTTTTCAGATTTGAGGTGATATCTGAGAACATACTTGGTTTAATTGTAATGTAACCTTTGATTAAAATGTATTTGGTTAACTGTTTGTGAGGTTTTCTTTTCCTCTTTGTATCCAAACTACTTCTGCATTATATTGCTGCAGGCACAGGCTACAGTCATCTGTTGATGTATTACAGAGAAAACAAAGGAATCAGAGAATTTAGCACCGGACTCATCCAGACACAGACTCAGCAGGGTGTGGGAGAACTTCATGTAATCACTGTAAAAGACACATCCACCTTTACTGGCAAGTCAGTCAGAGGCATTGATGAATTATGAGGCCTGTCTGGCCACAAAGAAACAAAAATAAATTAGAACTGGGTCCATGAGCCAGGACGAACCAGCAACATTGGAAAGCATAAAACTTAATGCTGCCAAATGCCATAAAAATCCTACTAAGGGGAACGGAGAAAGAAATTAAAAGAAAATCAGGCAGGCATGTGAAGAACCACCCCTTGAAAAATAAGACCCTTAGCCTGTGCTGTGTGTCTGCTAGAACTAGATTTTTTTCCAATATAATGCAAATCAAATGAGAGTTAAGTATCTTAGAGGATTGGGCTCTGAGTGTCGAACAGAGATAAATGAAGTATCTTTTTAAAGCTTTGAGTGAGCCCATTTCAAAAATTCCACTTTTAGTTGTTTAATTACATGGTTTGCGATAGAACTCTCCTTGTGTTTCTCCCCATTAAGCATCATAAGTGAATACAGTGTCAGGCTCCACAAGAAAGTTGCTTGTTTGGATTATTAAAAGTTAATACTGAACATTTTGAGCTCCCTGAGGTTAGGGGACATATGAACAGTCTCTTGGGATATTTGCAATATGCTGGCAAGGGATAATTATATCCTATGAGCTAAATGAACAAAAGCGTTTGCTGGAAAGTGGTTTTAAATAGTACAGGATGGAGGAGGAGGAGCAAAGGTTGTTTGCTACAAATGAGAAAGAGACTGAATTTGGGTTAGAGATAAAAATCCACTTTTGATTTTATGACTGGATCTTGAAACATTCTGGAATAATTCATAGTGGGTGGGGCTATTTGGTTATTCTGAGGATTAGAGATCAAGTCTGAAGCCTGGGTTTCCAAATCCTGTGGAGCTCAGCTGAAACAGATTTCTAAGATGGGTTGCTAAAATAGTTTCCATATTTGAATAAGTGGAGTACATTTCATAAGCTGGTACCTGTGTGACCGAGGATGTCTCAGAGGCTATTTGGCATATGCATTAATTTCTATGAAAGAAAGTGCATCAGAGACCATCCTGAAATGGAATTAAAGTCAATGGTGATTCTGTAAACATCACATCATGTGAGAGTAAGCTAAGGAAAACTCTTGCTCTGATATACTTGGCTGAATCTTCTAAGCACAAAGTACAGAGGACAGGAAGCTTTTAGATCAATATTTTGACTTGGTGGCTAGTGCATTTTTTTTTAAAGACTAGTGGTGGTGTTTAAAAGATTACATAAAATCACCACCTCTATACGGATAGGAGTTGTCACTGAATACACGTAGAATACAGTCACTGCCAGTGGCTATATGTATAGAGGGGATTTTAGAAAGGATATGCAAGCTCAGTCTGGGACATCTAAGCCAGAATGTCTGAAAGAAAGCAGGCATGTCCAGGTGCCGACATGATTTCACAAACGTGGACATGCCTGATATGAACGTCTGCAGTGGCGTCTACATAGACAATATCCTAACCAAATTAAACACTACCACAACTAGCCTTGACCCTTGCCGTCAGCTGGATAAAAGCCACTAAAACGGAACTATCCTCACACATGCTCAAAATAATTAACTACTCCCTTGAACAAGGTTACATGCTTTCCTCCCTAAAACAAATTTGTCCCATACTGAAAAACAAAGCTCTCGATTTAAACAACCCTTCAGCTAACAGACCAATTTCCAATCAACCCTTCTTGGCCAAGGTAATTGAAAAGGTAACCCAAATTCAACTTCAGGACCATACTGATACTTATGCCCAGCTTGATGAACATCAATGTGGCTTCCGCCCATTTCGTGGGGTAGAAACCCTATTGATTGCCTTATTTGACAACCTCTTATGTGGAATTGACAACTATAAATAGGCCTTCATTCTTATATTTTTAGACATCACAGCCGCATTTGACAGCATCAACCATACTCTAATGATCTGCTGATTACAGCAGATAGGACTGAAGTGGTTTCAGTCTTATCTCTCAGATAGAACCCAAGAAGAATAGGCCATCACACTTTCAACCAATACAATAAAAGGAAGGACTTCCCCAAGGTTCCTCCCTATCCGCTCTCCTTTTTAACCTATACCTCCAGCCCTTTGTACCATATTCAAAAAATTCAATGTCTCATACCACATATATGCGGATGTTGTTATATCTTCCTTTTAACATATCTAACTCCATTCTACAACAAATTACCAATTGCTTCAAAAAAGCTGCAAACTGGCTTATCTCCCACAACCTCCAGATAAACTTCAGCAAAACTGAAGCATTATACATAACCAGAAATCAGGACATCTCCCCCCCCCCCCCCTGCCAACTATCAAAATCAATGACATAGACATAACAGTCAAGAATGAAGTAAAATATCTTGGGATTATACTTGACCAAGCCCTCAACATGTTCTCCCACATAAAATATATAACCAAAATAATCTATTTCACACTCAAACTGCTAAAACATTTACGCCCTCTTCTACCCATCCAAGATTTCATATCAGTACTTCAGGCCTTAATTACACCACATTTTGACTATTGTAATAGCGCACGCCAAGGTTAACCGAAGAGAACCTTAGATCACTTCAAATTGCCCAAAACGTTTCAGCACGAATAGTCTCGCACACAAAAATGTCTGAACACATTACAACTTTACTATATGAATTACACTGGCTCCCATTTCAAAGCCGAATACACTACAAGATAGTTATGACAATCTTCAAGCTCCTCAAACCAATAGCCCCTTCACATCTCTCTTCTTTAATTACTTTACATGAAGAAACACAACCAAAGCAAGAGAACAACAAAAATAAACTTAGAATCTCACAAGATTTCCGTAGTTCCATTAAAGCAACAAATCATAGAGCCTTCTTGTACTACGCACCCACAATCTGGAATGAACTCCTGACAGATTTTTTCAGGCAACATTTTGGTAATCTTCCGTCTCCCACTGTCAATGACTAAACCCACCCACACTATAAAATTAAAACTCTTCCGAATTCTTCATCCCTATGGTTTTATAAGGTAAAATGGCTACAATAATGGCCTTCTGTACATAGTTAACTGTTATTCTGTACCTAGTTGTAGTTATATGTAACTGATTTTGTTCCATTTAAACCGCCTTTGATCTATTGGAAAAAGCGGTATAAAAATACAAATGAATAAAAAAAAATAATAAAATAAATAGACATCCCCAGAATAGTACTACAGAACCTGGATATTTAGAAATAGCCTAATGGTTAGGGTAGTAGGTGAGGAACAAGGAATTCAGGGTTGAAATCTCACTGCTGCTATCACTGGGATTATGCCAATGATGGAGTGTTTTTTCCTCTACACCCTCTGGATGTTTTTCAGATGCCTGTAGCAGGTCTAAACTTTCTCAGTTTAGGGTGAAAAGTCAAGGTTCCTGAGAATGCCACATTCAGACTTGGACGGACTCATGCTGGAGACATCCACAGGCCCAGCTTCCGAAATGGCTCTGGAGATATCTCTGTGCTTTGGACATCTCTGTGCCCATTTTCAGATGTCCAAATCACGAATAGGGCTTCCAAAATTACCCCCATAGTGGCTATATTCAACTGCTATTGAAACGTAGGATGAATGATTGAAATGTTTTCTGATAAGGAAGTTAATATATACTGTATATAATGGGGAATATTCACTCGCTTTCATTTAGAGCCTGCAATGCAACATAATATTGAACAAAATACAATTAAGAACTAGGCTGTCTTTCTTAAGTCATAGAACAGTTTTATTCAAAGAAATTACACACTTAATAAATATTTAGAGCATTCAATGATATACATACTTTCTTCTGCATTCTTATGCAAGGGAAATATGCAATGACAAGAGAAATTGTGCTGAATCAGGGTTACCTCACTGTGAATAATGCTGGTTAGGGTGCTGCATTTCTTTCTCTGGAGAGTCTAGAAATGTTCTGTTGGCATGAAGAGATCCTTGTCTGCATAAAGGGTGGGGAACAGGTTTCAAAGATGACCAGCAGCAGCTCCCCCAAGAGAGACACTGGGATGAATATTCATAGACAGAATGTAAAGATGATTCTGATTCTCTATGCTAGTCCCAAGTTTCTTTGCAAGCCAGGTGTTCATCTGTCATGTCCAGGAATATTCCAATGATTACCTCAAAGATTATCAGTACTTGACTCCTAATCATCATGCCAGGCAAGGTTCTGCCCAGTCCTTGAGGAATCTTGTCTGAAAACCTATGTGTCACACTACAGCAAATCAGATGTCCAGACTTTTCTGGACAGACAGTTGACCAAGTGATCCTCATGCTCACTATCCACTCAGCTCTCTATATGTCTAATGATTGAATTGTCAACTAAAATGGCCATCCTAAGCCTTCTCTCTTGGGCAGAAGCCCCTGGAGATACATCCTCAGTGCAAGAGGAACCTGCATCTCCTGAAGGATAAGTCCCAGCTACAGGATCATTTCCTGCCATACCTCAGCTTAGTCTGCTCATTCTTTCCCTGGTCTTTTCAACAGTTTCCCTCAGCTGCTATCTGCAATTGATTCAGTCCACTGCAGCCAAACTCAAACTCATCAACACTCATTGCTCTGATCACATTTCTCCAGTTCTCCTTAAACTGGCTTCCGGTTTCATTGGGTATTAATTTTAAGACTCCCATCCTTGTGTATCATGCCCTTATTACGCCTGCCAATCCTATATTGCCACCTTGATCTTGCCATATCTACCATCCTTTACTCTGTGTTCATTCCATTCTGCCCTTTTATTTATTTATTTGCAACCTTTTTATATACCGCCATTTCCTAAGCTTTTGCCCCTTTCTCCTTCCTCTGCCACATGGTCTCCAGGATTTTTTCTTTTCTTTTGGTCCTTCCCTATGGAACACCCTCCCTCTCCCGCTCGAACCTTTCCTCCCTAAATTTAAAATGGGCCTGAAGATATGGTTCTTTCAGCATGCCTTTCATCAGTCCAGTTTTTTCCTTAACCTGTTTCCCTTCCCTGTCTCTTCTTCCCTTCCTCTCTATTTTCCTATAGCATTGTAACCCCCTCCTTTCTAACTTTTTCTCTTTTTCTCGCTATCCTTCTCTTTTCCTGTTTTTACTGTAAAGTGCTATGATGCTCTTTTGGCCATTGGAGGTATACCAAGTATGATCAATCCATAAATAAACCATCTTTGTACCAGACATATTGTGAAATAATACAAAACTCTACATAAAAGTCACTCAGATCCTAGAACAGATCCATCATGCCAGCACTAACTTTCAAAATCATACAACAAGGGCCCTATCTAGGAAAAGACAGTGCTGTAAAACTGCAATGGACTCTAGAACATCAATACTCCTATTGGGAAAACTGAACATGCCAAATTACTACAGATCACTATATAGAAAATTCATGCTAACAGACTACCTGGGCTCAGACATACACAGAGCATACAGATAGGCCCTCACCAAATACAGAAGAAGTGACTCCAAACTAAAAAGAGAAATACATAGACACAAATTAAACTGAAATGCCAAGAAGCCAGATTCTGCATGCGGTACAACATCAAAGAAACAGAAAGAGATTAATTTCCCCCATATAGTGACGGAATGGTGTTCGGAGTGGGATGCAGTCAGGACAAATGTGTGGTCTCCCAGGTAAGAAAGGGCCCCATGCCTGCATGAAGCTAAAGAATGTACAGCCCCTCCCAAATTTCTGCCCTGGGCCTCAGCCATGTCTAATACTAGCTCTGGCAGATATAGATTCAAAAGCTGACATATTCCAATCACTAGAAAATAAAACTCTTTTTTTCCTACCTTTGTCATCTGGTCATTTAATTTCTACAGCCTCGTTGGTACCAGTGTTTGGGTTCTGCTTTCCTCTAACTCTCTTTCTAAGATCTCCTGGCCATCTACTATTTCTTCTGTCTCTTCCTGTTTTCACTTCCTCGCTTACTTCAGTTTCTAACAATGTTCTCTTCATTTCAGTTTGCTTCCATATATTTTTCTGCTTCCCTTTCCAGATTTCATTCCTCCTCCTTATCCACCACTCTTCACTTTCTTTTTTTTTAATTGCAACTACCTACAGCTTTCCATCTCTTTCCCTCACTCCAGCCCTGCTATCCCCCAGTCTGAAGCAGAGGAGTAGACTAATGCTTAGAGCAGTGGGACAGAACCAGAGAAGCCAGCATTCAAATCCCACTGTTGCTTCTTGTGATCACTGGCAAGTCAGTTCACCCTCCATTGCCTCAGGTACAATTTATTTATTTTATTTATTTAGCATACATTTGTATACCGCTACTTCCAGCGATCAGTAGCGGTTTGATTACAGATGGGAAATTGTCAAATCATGACAGAAATCTAGAGGTATATACACATTGATTTGAAGGGAAAAGCACAGCACACAGTGAATAGGTCTTAAGGAGGAGCTTAAATTGTAAGGCCTCTGGGGACAGGAAAATACCTGAATGGAACTCACCTTGAACTCCTGAGAAAAGGTGTGAGCTAAATCCAGTTCCCCTTCTCTCTCTCAGCATCTTATTCCCATCTTTCACAACTCTCCATCTCTCCCTCCCATGCCCAATAACTCCACCCTCTACCTTTCCACATCCATTACCTCTCCCCCCAACAGTGTCTTTCTATCCCTCCGTGTCCAACATCCTCTCCTGGTGTCCAGTATGCCCCTCTGTCAAGCATCTATTCCTGTGCTTATCCACTTCCCTCTCTCCCTGTGTCCAGCATCTCCTATCTTTGGTCCTTTCCCCTGTGTCCAGCATGCCCCTCTGTGTCCCTGTCTATATTCTACCCCCATGTATACTTATTTGCAGGATTTCTATAGCGCTAAAAAGATACACAACATCTTAGCAGTTTAGTCATTTTGCGGCCTATGGGCAAGACACGAGAGGGGGAAAAAAAACAGGTAGGACAATAATTTCAGCCAAAGACACGTTACATGTAGCTGGACACAGCAGGGGTTAAGGTGATTATACGAGAATGAAGGTGGACTAAGGGGCAATGTCGAAGGCACTTTCAAATAACCAAATTTTTAGATGGTTTTGAATTTCCTATAGGCTAATAGGGAGGATATTCCAGAGAGAGGGAGCAGTAGAACAAAAGGCAAGCAGGGAAGATATTCCAGAGAAGGCACAGTAAAACAAAAGGCAAGGGTTTTATAGGTCTCAAGATGTAAGGTTAATTTAATAGGAATGACAAGAAGATTCTGATTTGCAGTATGCAAAGTATGAGTTGGAACAGTAAAGGATGAGTTGGGAGTGAAGGTAGTGAGGAAGGCCAGTATAGAAAGCACGGTGTGTCAAGAGAAAAGTTTTATACTGAATCCTATAGGGAACAGACAGACAGTGCTGCTCAAATAAGAATGGGGTTACAGATTTCTTTCCATCATCGAGTAGTTTCATCGCACAATTCTGGATCAGCTGCAGCTGTTTCATCCTGATAACAAAGCATTGCAGTAGTCCAATATGTTGATTACTAAGGAGTAGATCATTGTTTTATGAGCCCTGGGGTCAAGGTACGGCCTAACGATTTTATCCTAGGGTGGGGAAAAAAGGCAGTTTTCACTGTCCTAGAGATGTGTTGGCCATCGATTGTAACATCCAGGGATTGGATTGATTTCTGAAATTGTATAGGGTGGGAAGATATGCTTAGATGGAAATGTGGTGGTCTGTGATTATGTGAAAGCCATAAGGCTACAATCTTTTCATTTTTAATACCATCTTCTAGCTCTGAAGCCAGGGGGCAATTGTATTTAGTTTCCAGATTGATTTGAAAAGAAGTGTCCCAATGTACATGGGCAATCACAAGTTGAATGTCATTGCCATAAAAATACGAGCTAATGTTGAGATTTTGGATTAGAAGGAGGAGTGGAGAAATGAAAGTTGAAAAGGGTGGGTGAGAGAATGGAGCCTTGTTGGCATCTGAGGTCTGTGAGTGAAGCTTGGAAAATGAGTCTTCTGGAATCTGGAAGGATTGGCTTGAAAGGTAGGAACGGAACTAGTTTAAAGCAGAGTTTCTAATCCCAGAATTTACTAAGTGATCCAGAAGTAAGGAATGATCAATTATGTCAAAGGCGGTGCTTAGATTGAGTTGGATGTTCAATACATCTCTAAGGTTATCAAGGTGTACTGCTACCTCATTTAGGAGGGCAGTAAGGTCTTCTCGGAGAAGCCACCACCGCGGGACTCCAAGGACGCTCAGGACTCAAGGGAACTGCTGGGCTTGGAGCTTGGTGTCGGGGAGACTGGTGCCGAGTCTGACCTTGGGAACAATTTCTCCTGCAACTCCAACCTCTCTTTATTGGTCTTAGGCATCATGGCCTGACACAGGTCACAGGAGGTGCTGTCATGGTCTGGTCCCAGGCAGCGTAAGCAGCAGTCATGGGTGTCTGTGACAGACATAGTTTAACTGCAGCAGTCACATTTTTTGAACCCACCAGGGGAAAAAGGGCGTGAATTCCAGTTGAGGCTTGGCTCGATTAAAAAAGGGAAAAAGAGCCAAGAACAGCATCGGCTCGAGGTGGGAAGAGGAACCGGTGAACAAACCGGGAACAGCTAATTTTATAAAGATTTTTTCTGGTAAAGCTGGACCGATGTCCGTTGGCTCCGCAGAAAAAAAAGGAGACTGAGCAAGATGGCACCCTTGGGCAGGAAGGGGACCATGCATGCATGGTAGCATATCCCAAAGACTTTCTTTGAAAGCTGGGGAAATGCTCCAGGCGGGCTCTGTCAGTGCCGACGTCACCCATATCTGAGTTCTGATTTCCTGCTTGTTCCTGGAGAATCGGCACTTACACCAACTGACCAGTTTTATGTCTTGCCAGTCACTGGCTTCCTCATTTGAAACACCAATCAGGCCAGCCAAAAAATGGCTGGTTCGCAACCCCAGATTGCACCATGTCTAAGAGCCAATTTGAGCACAGATGGAAATGTGGCCTGCACTTTGGAGTTCAGTTAGAGATACAAAAAGAAACAGAAACAAAAGTGATGCCTGAGATTCTGCCTAGGTAGGACTCCTCTCCATCTGAAGGGGTCTCAGAGTATTCCAGCGAGGCTGGGCAGCAGCTTGGGGTATCCTTATTGTTGCTTAAACCTGCAATCTGGACCCTGTGACCTATAACCACAGCATTGTTCCCTGTGACCTACATGCAGAAGTTAAAGGCCCAATGGAGCAGAGCACTATTGAAGAAAAGTTCTTGAGGCCATGAATTACACGTTGCATACTCACACAGGGGAAAATGTTGCCAGATTCCTGTACAAATTAGTAGGTCCTCAGACTCGACTCTACCCTCTCTTTCACACACATCAAACTAGTAGCTAAAACCTGTTATTTCTTTCTCTTTAATATCAGCAAAATTTGCCCCTTCCTTTCTGAACACACTGAGACCCTTATCCACTCTTTAGTCACTTCCTGTCTAGACTATTGCAACCTCTTCCTTGCTGGTCTCCCTCTGAATAATCTCTCCCTTCAATCTATTCAAAATTCAGCTGCACGGCTAATCTTCCACCAGTCAAAGTATGCTCATGTAACCTCTCTTCTCAAGTTGATTCATTGGAACCCTATCCGTTTCCATATTCAGTTCAAACTTGTCCTACTGACCTATAAGTGCACTCATTCTGCTGCTCCTTTCCTCTCTTATCTCTCCCTGCACCCCATCTCAGGAACGCCACTCTTCTGGCAGATCTCTTCTATCTGTGCCCTTCTCTTCAACTGCTATCTCCAGACTTTGATCGTTCGACTTTGCTGCTCCTTATGCTTGAACAAACTACCTAAGTCAGTACTTCAGGCTCCATCTCTGGCCCATTTCAAATCCAGGCTGAAAGCTCACCTCTTCAAGGCCACTTTTGGATCCTGATCTGCTTAGTCTCCTACTCTCCAACTATCTATTTCCTTACCATTTCTCTAGACATATCCTAGTCCCCAGCTGTTGTGTTGTCTGTTTTGACTAGATTGTAAGCTCTAATGCTGTGTATGCCTTGTAGTGGGCTATGCAAATGGTTAGTAGTAGTAGTACTTCAATAACATCCATCATTATCTTGAAAATGCAGGACTCGATATTAAAAGGGTTTATGTGGTTAACAGGACCTGCTAACTGCATAAACCCCGCTGAGCCCGATATACAGTTGAATATCCCCACAGACTGCCTTGGGAAAATCCAGATAGTGCAGCTGAATATCACCTCTAACCAGATAGCAATCGAGGTCAGCACTGAAACAGGACATGGCACTACATATCGGGTTTCATTTCTGCCCATGGCAGCCAGGCTTATTACAAGCACTGACCACCACGGGCTGAAGATTAGCCTCACAGTTATTTCAACTGCATCATATGTGCATCTGTGGATTGCAGTGAAATCCAAGTTCTGTGTTGTTTCCAAGGTCTTAACTTGAATCCCTGATTCTATCACTATTATCCAGGGCTTCCCCTTTGCATATTCCAGAAGAACTCTGTACGTGTTTCATTACTTACCTGTTGCCCTCAGAGGGCCTGGGAACAATTGTATATGTCCCTGAGTGCATATTACTAGATCAAGTTAGTGAGTTACAGTGAGCTCACTAATAGTTTAAAAAGTACACTAGGTCTTGCTAGCCTAGTGATTAGAGCAACAGCCTGGTACAACCCAAGAGATCAATTCCCACTGGCGCTCCTTGTGACCTTGGGCAAGTCACTTTACCTTCTATTCCCTCAGAAAAAAGGTCCTGGCAATCTACTTCTGGTCATACCTCATCAAGAAAACCAAGGTGCTGCTGGTTGCCAGGAGTCCACATTTATTTGACAGCATCTAAACCCCCCCCCCAAAAAAAAAAAAAAATATTCATAGCTTATTATCCTAAGGACAGAGGATTATTGAAAGCTGGATGCAGTATGGATAAACGTTCTTGCTGGTCTATAGCTAACCCTTTGGAGGTAGTTTTATAATAAGCCACATAAAGTTACCTGACATCACTGCATATAAGGCACCTATTTTCAATAACTTACGTGCAGGGATTTATGTGCATAGTTTTTTATTTTGTTTTTTAAATGCCATCAAGTCAATGTTGACTCCTATTTATCAAGCAGCCCTTGGGTTTTCTTGGGAAGATATTACTGAAAATAATTACACACCTTTCCTGCAAATCTAGGCGCAGGTGTTTGCACCAAGGCTAGTGTAGTCCTAAGTGCTCATGCCTCGGTTCGCTGTGTGTATCTTATGACTTATGCCCTATTTTATAAATAAAACATTGCATTGGCTTTTCTTTATAAAACAGGTGTGCTTTGCAACTTATATAAAATTCCCCTCTTTATATGTAGCTCTCTGATTTCTGAAATAATATAAATTCTGTTTTACCTTTAGGTTTTCATTGATTCACAGGTAAAGTGACTGTGTGCCTTGCTAGAATACCGATTTAAGGGACAGCTGTCCACAGGAGTCTATTCACAGAGGAGGAATCCATCATTGTGCACACCATACTCCTGGATTTCATTTCATTTTCATACATTTATAAGTCACTTTTAAAAAAGTGACCTACATACCAGCCCCTCCCCCTTCATGTATGAATATTAGCTTGTTAGGTTAGAGAATGTCAACTGAGCATAATCCCAGGTAGATCTGAACTGAAAAGGATCAGGGACTCTTATCATTTAAACAGAACGTGTGCTTAGTTTTGCAGCAGAGCTCTCTCTGCTCCTGTGATTAAATGGAAGCATTGCCTGAAACTACAGAGAACTGAGTTATAACCCTTGGATCATGATTTCTTCACTAAAGCCTGGACAGTTTCTGACTACCTCAGACTCATCGTACTTTATTTTTTTCCACTGGCTATATACCGGGGATTTATTGTCTTCTGTCTATACTTTGGTACTGCAGCTTCTGTTTTGTTACAATTATTGTGGGTCAGATGTTATCCTACTGCAATTAAATCCTACTGCATATATTCTGTCTTTGTCGAACAATCTTAGTGAAGCATGCCAATTGTCTTTATCTGTGACTGGAAGGGAGGGACGTTGAGGAGTTGACGGGAAGGGGGGCGTTTGATAGAGAATTTTTCATATGCAAAAACAACCTCTTATAAAATTGCCCCATGCATAAAAGTATGCACTATGATGTTTAAGCAGGTACTTATATGTGACCTAGATATAGGAGTCGGAACAGAGCAACAAAATACACACATAGGCTATCAAATACACACCCTCACACATCCTTTAGCTGTGAGCTTTTCTAGCTGCTTCCAAACTAGTATAAATTTACGTCCCTGTATTGTAGCCACAATTTCAGCAGGTTTTGTGTTGGAATTTTATAAAGACACATAGGCCCCACCCCACCTAGATGACCTGCTATAAATTATCCTGCACTCATGAGAAGACCAAAAACACACGGGAAAATTATGGAGCTTCTCCTCTATTCTAAAAAAAAAAAAAAAGAAACCATGTTCTCGCTGCCTTTGTTGGTAAGATATCAAATTTTTACATTCATACTCCCTTCTCAAAATGGCCTCTATGCTCCCAAGGGATGATTATTGATATTTCTTTCAGTTGTTCTTTCAGTTATTTATTTTTGGATTATTTCTTTAACCAAATTCTAAACATTACAATTTCTTTAATATATTTTTTGTTTTAAAAAACCATGCTGTTCTTAAAGGCTTGCATGTCCACACGCAGCTCCTGAACCTGGAAAAACAAAAGTGTTGTTAATGAGTGACTGAAAATGCAGGAAAACACTCTTTTTAAATACCACTGTATTGTTTTTAATCTTTTTTATGTCTTCAGTCAAGAGACTGCTTGCTTAGATGTAAAGCCCTGGGAAAGTAATGAGGGTTATCAAGTAATTGCATAACTTAGCTACCAATAATGTTACCACTGCTGAAAAAATGTATTTTTTGGTATTTTGTTTGTATGTGTCAGTAAACTGGAAAACAGTTAAACACACACACACACACACACACACACACACACACACAATATATATGGTCAAATTTAACTAAGGGGCCCTTTTACTAAAGTGCAGTAAACATTTGCAGTTACCATGCATTTCTTGCAAAAATGAACATGTAGCTATTGCGAAGCCTCTGCGGTAACTGGCGGGGTGTACCCTGCATCTTCCCATACAGTTGGCAGAGAAACAATATACTTAGGGGTAAGTTTACTAAGCACGTTAGTGGTCTTCTTGGCGTAAACGCAGGATAGTCATGCCACAAAGACAGCTAACATGGGAGAAATGCAGCTACCACGGGCCTTTATCAGTGATAGCTGCATTTCCCACAGTGCCTGCTCTTCGTGGTGGATGTGGGCTAAGGGTGGGCATTCCAGTTTCGAGCACCTAGTTTGGGCGTTCACATCATGCGGTATCAGTTCTAGCAGCAGTCTTCCTGGGTGCAGCTGTCACTACCTCGATGGGTGGTGAAAGCTGCTTCAGCGAAGCTGGACCCTCACGATTCCAGGGTTTTCTTCACAATATCTGCAGGAGAAATGTTGGGAACGCTCCCCACACATATCGTGGGACTTTTGCAGCTAATGCCAGCTTTTTGCAGTTATCACCTGGCATTAGCTGCAAAAACTGGTCACGCTTTAGTAAAACATACCTCTTACTGTGCGTTATCCGCCTTGCAGATAAAGTGGATGCACTTATCCACACCTCATTCCTCACACTTTGCAACAGTGCGAACTCAATATGAAAATTAGCATGTTCCAACTTTCAAGCCAACACATTAACCATTAGAACATGCTAGCGCCAACTGGTGTGCTAATTGCTTAGCACACTTCAGTAAAAGGGCACCTAAGTTCCTAGAAAATCGTGATGGTGAAACCAGCAACTGAGTGATGCTTCAAAAGTATCAATCTGGTAGCTCGAAAAATGAGGATTCCTGACCAATATTTTTTCAGAGTCTTTACAGTTGTGGTCAACATTATTAGCACCTTTGTATTTTACTGTAGGTATGTTGCATATAATATCTTGAGAAATAATTGGAAATATTCAACTGTATGTCATCATACTATTTTAATAGTATGTTCAAAGATATACAACAACAACAAAAAAAAAGATGTCTCTGCAACTTAGATGTAGTAATTTGTGAGAAAAACACAAAATATGACTTGGACAGGATTAAAGGAATCTTAATAATTGGTTGCACAACCGTTTGTGATGATGACAGCCTGTAGGGCTGGTACCCCTGCAATTCTACATGCAAATCTCCGGCCTGCTCAGCAACTCAGGCCTGAACCAACCTGCACAGACAAGATGGATTCTTCACTTCACTTTTGCTGTGTTCAGCTACAAACGACCTAAGCAACTGCTGGATCAGCGTTTCTAAGTGTACATACAGAAGCTATTGTCCGTGGCTGGCCTTGGACACTTGTACATGCCCAGAAGTTACATACTGTTGCTTCTGCCTGACTTTTACCATGGCTCCTTTGTTTGCAAGAAGCTGACCATCATCTACCTCCTGATTCGCTGAGAACACCCCAGACTGCCTGGTGCCATCCAATCATCAGACCTATGACGGAGGATTCTTACACAGAATAATGCAATCTGCGCTGGAAACTTTAGTAGTAGTAAGAGAGAGTTGGGGGCTTTTCCCACCTGTACATACAGACTTTTGCACCGGTTCCTCTCTGCTGTGCACTGCGTACCTGATTCCTGCGACCTGACCCTTCCGCAAGACGGCCACTAAGTGTGGGCTAGGCCGTCCTCCACAGGTCTGAGATAAGACTTTCACAGATACCTTCGGTTCGGACTTACTGCGGCTCGCCTGTGACGGCTGGAGCCTGCATTAGCTAGGAGCTGCCTCCTTGGATTGCGAAGCTGTTCCTGCGTGCCCGACGGAACTAAGGTACTGACTTATCTCTCCTCCTCCGGCTTGGGCAAGGGGTTAGCAATATATTTCTTACTTTTCCTCAGTGCAGAGCGAATCAGTGACGTCTGGTTACTAATCAGTGATTTATTACGTTGTCCAAGTTTACATCTGTACTATAACAAATTTCTACCTCATGTTTCTAATTAGCTATATGTGTGTGTGTATATTTTTCTACCTGGTTGCCTATAATAAAGTCTAATATATATCTGCAGACCAGACTTCTTTCGTGGCTCATTGCCAGAATAACTCGCCGAACTTTGGGCTGGGAATTAGTAGCTATTTCCCCTAGACAACAGAGAGTCTAACTTATTTTTGTGCTACGAATATACCCTACATAATAATGGTGGTCTCTTCCAAGGGATGAGTATTTCTGAATGTGCTACGCCTCTCAGAATTTGTGTATTATTTCTGAATTGTCCTATTGTGGTCAAAGCAGCTGTTTATGCTGAGGTTTGTGGCGAGAGACCATTGTCTAGTGAGACGGCTTTGGAACCCACATTACAGGATCTCTGCTTTAGAGTAATTCTTCAGCAGCGATTCCTGTGTTTGTTCTTACAGACAGTCTCAGCTATTCCTGTGATTTACGATGGTTCACACAGAAGGCTGGTTGGATCAGGTTTCTGCTTTCAGGAAGCGGAATGCTCTGGATCAAACGGAATTGCAATTTCTGACAGTGTGTAGCTCTGAACTAGCCGCCCAGACCAGGAGACTAACAGATGTCACTGCTCTTTATGAGCAGTGAGAGAGAACTCTGATGGCTCAGTTAAATGAGATAGAGACTGCTCTGATTGCAGCAAGACAGCGCACGGCTAGTCTCCAAAGAAAGCTAGCTGTTGCACGTCAGGAATGTGGGCAGGACATACAGAGAGTTAACCTCGAAATCCAGCAAGCTGATTGTTTTGAATTGGCTTGTGTGTCCACCTCTCAGGGTAATGAGACAGAGTACAGGGATAATTTGATCCCTCTAGGCTTCTCAGATTACCGGAGGGTAGATGATGGCAGTTTGCCACTGGAAACCCTGCCCAGTGTAGGAAGGCAGCTTTTCCAGAACAGAGTCAGTTCTCTCCCATCAGCGCATGAGCACAGGAGAGAAACAGGGCGGAGTGAAACACCCTACTCTCGACCCCTCCCCATACAGGGAGCGGTGGAGGGGGGTGTGAGAAGTCCCCCTAGTGATGGAAAACTGTACCAGCAGCGACCACCAGAGGGAGCTGAAGGGAAGCAAAATCCTCTATGCTCCCGTGTCCTGCAAGGAAAACACACAAATGAAGGTGCTTCTGTCGCACAATTACAAATTATCAAGACCTTGCGGAGCATGGTCACACCTTTTGAGAAAACTGGTCATGCCACCATAAATGAACATTTAGCTGCAGTCAAAGATGCCTTTCGGGCACTGAACATTACCAGCTTAGCTTTGGACTATCGCCAGCTTAATAAAAAGGTACCTCTATCCAGATGGCCTATGGCACATCTGGAACAGAACTTAGCCACCATCAAGGGTGCAAGGTACTTTACAAGCCTGGATTTGGCCTCAGGATTTTGGACTATACCTGTCCATCCAGAAGATCAGCATAAGCTGGCTTTTACCTTTGGTAGGCGACAATATACTTGGAATCGGACACCGTTTGGTTATTTGACTGCCCCAGCAGACTTCAATATTTTCCTGCATAAGGCTTTGCCTGATGCTGAGACTAGAGGCACCCTCGTCTATGTAGACGACATTCTGGTGAAGAGCGCCAGTTTCACTGACCATTTGCAAGAAATAGAGCATGTTTTCCAGCAACTGAAAGCTGCGGGAGCAAAGCTGTCCTTGTCAAAGGGCCAATGGTGCCGGAAATCCCTCAATTATTTGGGTTACGAAGTTTCTGCTGAGGGACTGCGGCCTCAAAGGAAGAGACTTGCGGCCTTGCAACATCTCAAACGTCCGACCAACGTGAGTGAGCTGCGCTCATTCTTGGGCATTTGCAATTATTCACGCCAATTTGTGGATCAATATGCAGAGATTTCCTGACCCCTGGTCAAACTCCTCAAAAGAGATGAACCTTGGGTATGGAATCCCGACCAAGAGGCAGCTCTAGAAGAGCTGAAGGCAGCTTTGAATCGAGCTCCCTGTCTTGCCTATCCAGAGAGTGGCAGAGAATTCTTCGTGGAACTAGGTTTCACTGATCACTCTATGAGTGCTGTTCTGTACCAGATGCATGACACAGATAGGAAAGTTATTGCCTATGCCAGTAAAGCTTTAACGGAAGTGGAGAGGAAATACTCTGACTGTGAGAAATCCTTGTTGTCCACAGTCTGGGCCCTCCAATATTTCCGCAGTTATATCCAAGGTGAGAGGCTGGTTGTTGAGACTCATCACCAACCCATCAAGTTCCTAGGCAGTGATCGGATTAAATCGGGACAAGTCGCATTGTCTCCTGGACCTTAGCACTTCAGGGCTGGCCCCTGGAGGTCAGGTATGCTCAAAACCGCAAGGATGCCGCCGCACAGGGCCTGGCTGAATTGCACGATTGCACTGCCAGAGAACCTTTAGTGGGTAATTTAGACACCGATATGGAGTCATGTATGCCTGAGCCTTCTCGTCATCGTCCTTATGATGAGAACCTCTGTAAAGGCTACCCCAAGGTGTATGTGGACGGTTGTGCTTACCGTCGAGAGCCTGACCATGAACTAGTAGCAGGTATAGGTGTAGTTTGGAACCAGAACCACCCTTGTGAACCCTTCAAATACCGTCTGGGTACCAAGACTAATCAGTGTGCAGAGCTAGCTGCAGCCCTGGCAGCTCTCCAGTCTGCTGCTCAGGGAGGGGTTCACACCCTAACCATCTGTACTGATTCAGACTATGTCCGACAGAATTTTGTTTCCCACTTACCCATTTGGAAATCTAACCATATGCTGAATTCCAAAGGGAAACCTGTCAAACATGCCAGATTGATTCTGGCCTTGGACAAGGTAGCTCATGAAAATGACATGACCATCTACTGGAAGAAAGTGAAAGGTCACTCCCGTGTTGATAATCCTGACAAGATTGGAAATGATCTAGCTGATCAGCTTGCCAAGGAGGGTGCGGTCTCTGGAGACCTCTGGCAGTTGGAGGCCCCCGAGACTAATGGGCTTCGAATTGTGACGGCGGTTACCCGGCGACAAGCTCAATTATCCACCATGCCCCCTATGGTTGAATGGTGTGGCGAGAGCACAGATCTCGACCTCGTGCAAGCCCAGAAGATCCTACTCTTGGACGTTTCTACCTTTTTCTTCAGAACCCCCAGGAACACCCATTAACTCTGGAGGATTGTCAGGATGATGAGGAACTGAGGATCCTCTACATCTCCAAGGACATGTTCCAACTCCAGAAAGATCTGTTGATACGGAAGAGTAAGCATGGTATTGTGCAATGGGTGGTACCTCGGGCCTTCCGTGGAGTTATGTTACAGCACGCTCATGATGAACCTTGTGCCGGTCACAGAGGTGACCGAATAATCTATGAAACGTTGAAACAAGTGGCCTACTGGCCCCACATGTACCAAGATGTCCAATTGTATACTAAAGGTTGTCTGACCTGTTGCAGATTTCAACCTGCAGCTCCTTCTCATAGAGCCCCTTTGAGAAACAGAGGTCTGACCATGCCTTGGTCTGATCTCCAGATTGATTGGATCGGCCCCGTGCCCCGATCCTCTCGAGGCAACAAATATATGTTGACAGTTACCTGCTTATTTACTAAGTGGGTCGAGTGCATCCCAGCACCCAACTGTACCGCCGAGACCACGGCCACCTTGTTGTTAAACCATGTTTTCAGCAGGTGGGGCCTCCCCATGCGAGTGGAATCCGACCAGGGTTCCCACTTCACGGGACAAGTCATTAAGCATCTGTGGAAGGTACTAGGTGTGAAGGCCAAAGTCCACATTGCTTATCGTCCACAATCCTCTGGACAAGTGGAGAGAGCAAACAAAACTATCATCAGTATCTTGAAAAAGTATGTTTCTTCCTCTGGGAAGGACTGGGAAATCAAACTGCCCTTGGTCCTGATGGCTATCAGAGCCACGCGTCATCGTGCTACTGGTGGGTCCCCTTTTGAGATGATGACAGGTAGGGACATGGTTTGACCCCTTCATCTTCTTTACAGGACTAATGATGTGAATCTCGCTGCTGCTACAACTGCTCATGAATATGTTGCCCATTTAAGACAACACTTGCAAAGTGCCTTTGCCTTTGCCCAAAAGAATTTGGACACTGCTGCTAGGGGTAGGAAGGCCTACTATGATTTGAGGACTACCTCTAAAGAATACCAGATTGGCGATAAGGTATTCTCCTACAATTTTGGTAAGAATAAGGTCAAAGACTGTAAATTTTTACCTAGCTGGAACGGTCCATTTCCTATTGTGGATAAAGCCTCCCCTGTTGCTTATCAAATTCGAATGAAGTCAGGTACTGAGAGGGAAGGCTCCCTTAAATGGGTCCACATTAATCAGCTTAGACCGTGTCATCCCAGTAAGCTCCTTCCTGAAGAACCTCTTGCTGAAGTGAGTGATGCTAGCCTTCAGGCAGGATAGCCTGTTTGTTTTATTTTACAGATGGAGTCCCGGGCTTTGAAGGTCCTGTTCCTGATTTTGATGTTAGCGGGATACGAGGTTGCCAGATTGATTGAGCCTGGCCCACTTTCTGGTGTCGTGCTACAGGATGCGCCTGGTTTCCTGATTACACAGTCCCAGACTGTCACACAGCAAGTTTTTGTGTCCCTAGATCCCCAACATGTTTTACAGAAACCTTTTGGATCGTCTGTTGTACGCACCACTAATATACAACAGTGCCTAATCTTGGCATGTGCCAACGCTCTAAAGACATTCATTGGTTATGTCCTGGTAAACCTTTCCTGAAGGACACTTCTACGGCTCTTTGTGGGTTGTCTGCTGCAAATGTGAAAGAACAATGTAAAGTTACCATGGCCAAGTTCGATGACTTTTCAGAGACGAAAGTTGCTGTTGTCAACAATGTTTGGCTGGTTAGTACCCCTTTGAGTGAACTCCTGGTCACCATGAATAAACATGACATTCATAATAGAGTTCCTCTACCCTACAATGTTTGCTTGATTGATGTCCCCAAGAACTCCATTGTTAATGTTGGTGGAGTTTCCTTGTTTTATCTAGATGCTGACCCTGTTTCGACAGAGCTCCAGATATTGGATGTGTTTCGAGGTCATGAGATTGACTTCACTGCAGCCTTGACCTATCTTTTGGACTATAAGGACTCTCACACAGTTGAACTGTCCATTGACCAGGCCGCCCTTGCCATTGCTGATTATAACTTTGATTCACGAGATGTGGACATTTTACAAACTGATTTTATGTCACATGTCATTGTGCCTGGTCTTTTCTTTCTGTTGGTGCTCCAGTTTCTTATCTCTTTGTATCAACAGAGACAGATTCGTGCTCTCCGTCGCTCTATGCATCCTGCACCTCTGCTGCCTGCCATGCGTCTGCAGGATTTGCTGGAACGTCACACTTTTGAATAAGTGTCACCATTTTCTTTGAAAATTATCCATTACTCTTAATTGAGTTTTTTTTTTTTTCATAGATAGCATGTGTTCATTTTACTAACACTGTTACACATGGCTTCTCATTACTTTTGAGTATTCACCTTGGTGTTACACTAACACATTATATTGCATTACTGATATGCATTTTTGGTTTGGATACTATATATATACTCTTGAGTTTGAAGTTACCATGCATTATTTTGATTGCATTGACTTGACTGTATCAATGTCATTTTATTTTGACTTCTTTTATTGCTTGAGTGTATTCACGGTATTATTCCTCATGCAGTATTGTTTTCATGCATATTGTGCTTGAAGTATTATCCACTTATCATGTATTAGTCAATCATTTGTCATTTGGTTCTGACCTGCACGGTAGTACTGCTAGTTAGGCTTTGTACGATGGAGTGTACTCCCTTGTAGCATCCTCCATCTTACAAGGGGGGGGGGGAGATGTAGGGCTGGTACCCCTGCAATTCAACATGCAAATCTCTGGCCTGCTCAGCAACTCAGGCCTGAACCAACCTGCATAGACAAGATGGATTCTTCACTTCACTTTTGCTGTGTTCAGCTACAAACGACCTAAGCAACTGCTGGATCAGCGTTTCTAAGTGTGCATACAGAAGCTATTGTCCGTGGCTGGCCTTGGACACTTGTACATGCCCAGAAGTTACATACTGTTGCTTCTGCCTGACTTTTACCATGGCTCCTTTGTTTGCAAGAAGCTGACCATCATCTACCTCCTGATTCGCTGAGAACACCTCAGACTGCCTGGTGCCAACCAATCATCGGACCTATGACGGAGGATTCTTACACAGAATAATGCAATCTGCGCTGGAAACTTTAGTAGTAGTAAGAGAGAGTTGGGGGCTTTTCCCACCTGTACATATAGACTTTTGTACTGGTTCCTCTCTGCTGTGTACTGCGTACCTGATTCCTGCGACCTGACCCTTCCGCAAGACGGCCACTAAGTGTGGGCTAGGCCGTCCTCCACAGGTCTGAGATAAGACTTTCACAGATACCTCCGGTTCGGACTTACTGCGGCTTCGCTGCCTCCTTGGATTGCGAAGCTGTTCCTGCGTGCCCGACGGAACTAAGGTACTGACTTATCTCTCCTCCTCCGGCTTGGGCAAGGGGTTAGCAATATATTTCTTACTTTTCCTCAGTGCAGAGCGAATCAGTGACGTCTGGTTACTAATCAGTGATTTATTACGTTGTCCAAGTTTACATCTGTACTATAACAAATTTCTACCTCATGTTTCTAATTAGCTATATGTGTGTGTGTATATTTTTCTACCTGGTTGCCTATAATAAAGTCTAATATATATCTGCAGACCAGACTTCTTTCGTGGCTCATTGCCAGAATAACTCACCGAACTTTGGGCTGGGAATTAGTAGCTATTTCCCCTAGACAACAGAGAGTCTAACTTATTTTTGTGCTACGAATATACCCTACAAGCCTCCAAACATTTTTTGTAGCCATCTATAAGTTTCATACATCTGTCTGCTGGTAGTTTCTCCCACTCTTCAACTCTGATTTGTTCTAGCTTATGAATGTTTCCAGGATTCCTTTTACCAATGGCAGACTGCAACTCTTTACAAAGGTTTCTCGATTGGATTGAGATCAGGACTCATTGCTGGCCAGTTTAAAACAGTCCATTTGTTCCTTTGTAACCATTCTTTTGTACTTTTGGATGTATGTTTTGGGGTCATTGTCCTGCTTAAGGACCCATGACCTTCAACCCAGATCTAGCTTTCTGACACTAGGTTGCATATTTCACTCCAATACGCCATGGTAGTCCTCTGACTTCATGATTCCTTTAATACGTTCCAAGCCTCCAGATCTTGAGGCAGCAAAACAGTCCCACAACATTATGGAACCTCCATCATATTTAACTGTAGGAAGGGTGTTTTTCACTCATAAGCTTCATTTCTTTGCCTGTAAATGTATCGCTGGTCTGCATTGCCAAAGAGCTCAAGTTTGGTTTCATCTGTCCACAGAACAATTTCCCAAGATTGTGGTTTCAAAAGGAGAAATTAGGCCTTACCTGCTAATTGTCTTTTCTTGAGTTCTCTCCGGGCCAGTCCAGGAAAGTAGGGTAGTCAACCTCCTCCAGCAGCTGAGGACTGAAAACTGTAAAACTTTGCTGACAGCCCCTCTAGCTCCCCCCGGTGTCAGAGAGTCAGTCTAATGGTAACAAAGCAGCGGAACTAGACATTCTAACCTTGACAATACTAAAAGAAGTAACCGCAGGCAGTAAACTTGAAAACAAAGAAACATTCTCCTCCACTTATTGCCTTAGTTGTATTATGGCTTGATCGGGGGGTTCTTTTTTTATTTTTTGAAGTACACTCCTCATTCCGATTAAATAGAAGTTCACCTACAATAAGTCCCCCAATGTCCCCAGCTCCGGCCACCAGCTTGGTAACCACCTATATGTCTAAATCTTAGGCCGAGGACCGGGACCTCTCTCAACCTCGCAGGCAACAGTGGGTGGGTCCTGGACTGGCCCGGAGAGAACTCAAGGAAAGACAATTAGCAGGTAAGGCTTAATTTCTCCATCCTATTCGTCTCTCCGGGCCAGTCCAGGAAAGTAGAGTAGTACCAAAACAGTACTTAAATCCGTGAGGGACCTGCGAGCCCAGAAACAACAGCCGAGGCCCTCACTCTCACATCGTTACATGCTTGAACACCTAAGCGATAGTGCCTAGCAAATGTATGCAGAGAAGACCACGTTGCTGCTCTACAGATATCCACCGGCAGAACCAACGCAAATTCTGCCCACGAGGTAGCCTGACCTCTAGTCGAATGAGCCCGGATCCCCACTGGAGCTGATCGACCCTTTGCTTAATAGGCCACCCGAATGGCATGCTTTACCCAGCGAGTGATAGAAGCCTTGGTCGCTGCTTTTCCTTTTGCTGGACCCCCAAACAGTACAAACAACCTATCTGACTTTCGAAACGGCTCCGTTACCTTGAGGTATTTCCTTAACACGCGTCCTAAATCCAACTTCTTCAGCAACCTATCCCATTTCTCCCCCTCGCGAGGAACAAAGGTAGGAAGGAAAACGGCCTGATTCACATGAAAACTGGACACCACCTTAGGAAGAAACGCCGGCATCGGCCGCAACACCACTCTCTCTGCCGAAAACTGAATGTACGGCTCCCTGCACGAAAACGCCTGTAGATCCGAAACTCTTCGTGCTGAGCACAAGGCCACTAAAAAAGCAGTCTTCCAGGACAACTCCCGGAGATTACCCTTTGTGCTGGTCTAAAAGGGCGGCTCTGTTAAGGCTTCCAACATCAAATTCAAATCCCAAGGAGGAACCACATGCCGAACTGGAGGCCGAATGATCTTGGCCGCCCTCAGAAACCGCCGTACATCCGGATGCGAGGAAATCGAGCTACCCTGTACCTTCCCTCTATAACAAGCCAACACCGCCAACTGCACTTTTAAAATGTTGAGGGCTAGCCCTTTCTCTAGACCTCCCTGAAGGAAAGCTAAGATATCAGGCAGCATAACCCCAGAAGGCCTAACCTGTCGCTCTGTACACCAAGTTTCAAAAATATGCCATACCCTAATGTACGCCAACGAAGTGGAGCTTCTCCTGGATTTTAATATAGTGTCTATCACCGACTTTGAGTAGCCTCTACGGCGCAACCGTTCCCTCTCAAGAGCCAAGCCGTAAGTAAGAATCGATCCACCTGAGGCATTAAGGGACTTTGACACAACAGATTGACTCGAGCGGGCAGCCGCCACGGAGGAACTACCAAGAGACGCATCAGATCTGCATACCATGGACTCCTGGGCCAATCCGGAGCAATGAGAATCACCGTCCCATCGAACCTCGCTACTCTCTGAATGACACGCCCTATTAGCGGCCAGGGCGGAAAAACGTACAGCAGCTGACCCGACGGCCAAGGCTGAACCAGACCATCGAGACCTTCCGACATGTGCTCTCTGCGCCTGCTGAAAAATCGTGCCACTTTTGCATTTTCTAGAGTAGCCATGAGATCCAGTACAGGCTGACCCCACCTCACCGTGATCTCGTGAAAGATTGCCCAATTCAGTTCCCATTCTCCGGGGTCTATGACATTCCGATTGAGATAGTCCGCCTGAATGTTTTCTTTTCCTGCTACATGCGCTGCTGAAATTGCTAAAAGATGAGCTTCTGCCCACTGAAACAAACTGATGACTCTCCCGTAGCAGCACCGCACTGCCCGTGCCTCCTTGCCTGTTGATGTACGATACTGTTACTACGTTGTCGAAAAACACCCGAACCGCTCGACCTTCAAGCTAATCGACAAATTCCACCAGCGCTAACCGAACCGCTTTCAGCTCCAACCGATTGATCGACCAGACCCTGTCTTCTGCCGACCAAAGGCCTTGCGCTATTCGCGTCAAACAATGTGCCCCCCAACCGGACAGGCTGGCATCTGTTGTGAGCAATACCCAGTCTGACAGCTCTAACGGAACTCCCGCTTGAAGATGAGCAGGAGCCAACCACCACTGCAGACTTAACCGCACCTCTTCCGGACACGGCAACCTCCGAGAGAGTGGGTGATGCTGCGGAGACCACCTCAACAGCAACGCCTGTTGAAGCGGCCGCATATGTGCCCTGGCCCACGGTACCAGATCTAAGGCCGCAGCCATCGACCCCAACAACTGTAAATATCTCCAAGCCGTTTGAGCCGAAACTCGTAGGAATGCCGCAACCTGCGACAGACTCTTTTGAACTCTATCCGCCGGAAGAAACACTGAGCCTATCTCCGTGTCGAAGAGAGCTCCCAGATAAGTGAGTCGTCTTACTGGATCCAAATGACTCTTTGCTCGATTGATAGCTCAACCTAGCTGCTCGAGGAAATCCACTACTCGCGCGGTCGCCAAAAGGGACTCCGCCAGAGATGGCGCTCGGATCAACCAGTCGTTGAGATAGGGATGTACCTGAATCCCTTCCCTTCTTAGCGCCGCTGCTGCCACCACCATAACTTTGGTAAATGTTTGAGGCGCCGTAGCCAGCCCAAACGGCAATGCCCGGAACTGAAAATGACCCATGGGAACCGCAAAATGAAGACATTTTTGAGGTTCCTTTCTGATTGGTATATGCAAATACGCTTCCGTTAAATCTATGGAAGAAAGAAACTCTCCCTTTTTTACCGACCGGATAACCGATCTTAATGTTTCTATGCGGAAATGCGGCACCCTCAAACAACGATTTACAAGCTTGAGATCCAGAATTGGTCGAAAAGAACCTTCTTTCTTGGGAACCACAAAATAAATCGAGTATCGACCTAAGCCGCACTGGTCTGCGAGAACTGGCACCACTGCCTGAAGGCGTAGCAAGCGCGACAATGTGTCATTGACCACAGTCCTCTTTAGCTGAGGCCCGCATGGAGAAGTCACAAAGGCATCTACCAGTGGGTGAGCGAATTCTAGTGCATAGCCCTCTCTGATAATTTAGAGAACACACTGGTCTGTAGTTATGTTGGCCCAGGCGGAGAAAAACTCCTGCAAACGACCTCCCACCGGAATCTCTGCCTGGACCGGCGCTCCTTCATTGTGGCTTTTTAGCTGGGTTTTGATGGGAAGTAAAATAACCCCTACTGAACCCTCTGGCCCCTCAAAAGGACTGGCCTCTAGCCACAAAAAGTCCTCGCTGATAAGGTGTAAAGCGAGATCCGCGGAACCTGTGAAAATCTCGCTGCTGACCTCTGTGTACTGGAACCATCCTCGTCGGTCTCGCACGGTCCTCGGGAAGACGTCCCCCCTTGGAATCACCCAAGTCCTTCACAATCTTTTCCAAAGCCTCCCCAAAAAGCAGCTTGCCCTTGTATGGAAGCTTACTGAGCCGAGCCTTAGACGATGCATCTGCCGCCCAGTTCCGCAACCAGAGAAATCGCCTAGCTGCTATCACAGAAGCCATTGATTTCGCTGAAATCTGCACCAGATCATAGAAGGCATCCGCCAGATAAGCTGCCGCCGACTCCAGCTTTTCTCCTTGCGGAGAAGAGTCTTCCTCCTTATCTGAACTCCATTCTCCATGCATCCACCTGATAGAAGCTCTTGAAACATAAGCGCCACAAACCGAAGCCTGAAGAGCCAAGGCACTGGAGTCAAAGGCCTGCTTCAGAAGTGCCTCTAATCTACGATCCTGAAAATCCTTAAGAGCCGAACCACCTTCTACCGGAATTGTGGTCTTTTTGGTGACCGCCGAAACCAAGGCATCTACCTTGGGCATACGCAACAAGTCCTTTTCCTCCTGAGGAACGGGGTAGAGACGCGCAATAGCGCGGCCCCCCCTCAAGGAGGCTTCGGGGCACTCCCATTCTGATTCAATCATCTGCTTAATAACCCTGTGAATGGGAAAACAGCGCTGCTGATTTGAAACCCTACAATAAGGGATCCTCTAACGGTTCCTGCTGAACTGTAGGGAGCACCATATTTAGTGCAGCTAAAGACTGAGCAATGAGGGCTCCAAGCTCTTCTTTCCTAAAAACCCGAAAAACATTCGGATCCTCACCTGGCCCCAACTCGCCGTCTTCCAATTCTCCTGGCCAGCCATCGAATCCTGTGTCTGAAAGAATCTCTCCTTCCTCTGGCAGCTGAGACACTGAACCTTGAGGTCCAGCCCCTTCTAAAGCTGTTTCCATGGACTTTACAATAGAAGAACCCCCTTCTCCAGGGTCTGATCCTGTGCAATCCACCTTCTTAACCGCTGGAATGCTATCACTAGAAGGAGAGATAGGAGCCTGAGACTTCTTCAGCAAATAAGCCCTATGTAGAGCCAAAATAAATTCAGCAGAAAGAAAAGATCCAACGACCCTTGTTCCACCGGTAAAGGTTGCTGCACTGCTCCCTCAGCAGAAGGAGCTTTGTGTGACTTAGATTTATTTTTGTCTGACTTCAAATGCAGCGTGGGAGAAACGGACGGCTCAGGTAAAATGGCCGCCGTTCCCGCTCTTTCTGCAATGCTCTGAGGACAAACTAATCCCTGTTTCTCTGAGACTGTGAGACTTTCCATTAAGTTATTCTGCCCCAGAACCTAATTAAAGTAAAAGAAAAAAGGAAGACGCACCACCACAAACCCTTACGCCCGCTTTCAAAAACCGCCGATTTCTGAGCGCGCCCCCGCAACGCTAGCTCTGCCGGTACACACGGTCACTCACAGAACACCAAGCCGCCTAAGAAACCTAAACCGCGGCGGCGAAACTAACACCTGATATAGGAAGCTTAAAACCGTATCCACTCTCCTATCTAAAAGCAAGCTGTGAAGCCGAGGCTTCTGCCATCCGCTCCCCCGCTGCTAGCGGGAAGCCGGAACGGCAGTGACTGGAGGCAGAAAAACGGCTTCTGGGGCTCCCAAACCTTTTCCTCAATGCCTCTAAGCACCGGAATCCCAAAGAGGCAGGCTCTGCCTCACAGACCGAAAAGATGCGACGGTTTAGGGTAACCAGAGGTGCTGCTACCATTTTTTTGTTTTTTTTTATAACTTAAAGGTTAAAGAAAAAAGAAAAACAAACACTTTCAATGCTAATCTGCCCTGCCAGGGTAGATCAGACAATGCTGTTAAACCACTTTGCCTTTTTTTTTTTTTTAAAGTAGTTAGAACCCCAATCCTGTTCCTATTAGCCTCTCTGGGGAGCCTGTCAGCCACACGTCCTGTTCCGCTGCTGAGGACTGAAAGACTGACTCTCTGACACCAGGGGGAGCTAGAGGGGCTGTCAGCAAAGTTTTACAGTTTTCAGTCCTCAGCTGCTGGAGGAGGTTGACTACCCTACTTTCCTGGACTGGCCCGGAGAGACGAATAGGAAGCTGGGTTTGGAGAGAGACCAGATGTGCCTTTTTATGCCTGTCTTTGAGCAGTGAGGTCCTCCTTAGCTTTTGCCCATGACATCCTTTGTTTAGTGCATGGCATATGGTACGGGTTGAAACCACCACTCCAGATTGTTCCAGGACAGCCTTAAGCTCTTATGTTGTTGTATGTGGCGTTTTTCCAACACCACATACAACACCATAAGAGTAGTTAATTTTCCTTCTCCCAGCATGTCCTGGGAGGTTCCTGCCAGTGTGGAATGGGAAGCATTTCTGAGAACACTATCCTGGAAGTTCTGGATTTCAACTTCCTACCTAAAAGTCTAAATTTGTCTTCCAGAATCCCCCTCCCACACTTTCCTATGTCATTGGTACCAACATGTACCAAGACAGCAGCCTCCTCCCCAGCACTATCTAAAACCTTATCTAGGTGTCGTATGAGGTCCGTTACCTTCACACCAAGCAGGCAGATAACCAGGTGATCCTCACATCCACCAGCCACCCAGCTATTTACATGCCTAAAGATCAAATCACCAACTATACAGCTGTCCTACTACTATTATTATTATTATTATTAATCATTTATATAGCGCTACAGGCATATGCAGCGCTGTACAAACACGTATAGAAGACAGTCCCTGCTCATAGAGCTTACAATCTAGTTAAGACAGACAGCACAACACAAGAGAAATAAGGGGTTCAATAGGGAGAGGAGACACAAGGAGAATATGGCCCTGGAGTCACACTCTTGGTGAGAGAGAGTATTACATCACTTGGGGGACAAGTCCTAGCTACAGGATCACTTTCTACCATACCAAGATGATGCTCTCCTTTCATGTGACTTCTCTCATCCATCGCAGCAGACAGACTGCCAAACTGGAGGTGGGAATTCTTTACTATATCCTTGTAGTCTTGTTTATATACCTCTCTGTCTAGCCAAGTCTATTTATCTGCCATCATCTATATTCTATAAGGATTACTATGAGAAATCAGATGGATGCTGGGAGAGGAGGGGATGGGCGTATTTTGATATAATCATGGAGAAACAGGAAGGAAGGAGACATGAAAAAGTTGAAAGGAGGTAAACGGCAGTAGCCAGAACTGTGGATACTCCACACAGTCACCAACACCCATGTCTGGTGAAGTTTATTAACACTAGCATATCTATGAATTACACATAAAAAGTTAATTAAATATAGAACATTGAGCAGGAAATATAAAGATTCACATCAGGACAGGGCTGGTACAATATGGTAAGAAAAACAGGGAGGCACCAATGTTTGGTGGGAGCCAAAAACTGCTGCAAGCATCGTTCTACTACCTCTGCACACATGGCTTGGTTCTTTTTAGCTTTAAGCCACACAGCACAGGAAGTTCCTTCCTGTAGTGCATGGCTTAAAATTAATACGAGTCAACTATGCATGCAGAAGTAATAGAGAGGTGTTCACAGCAGTAGCGGCAACAGCAGTCCTGGAGGGGGAGGGGGAGGGAGTAGGGAAGGAGAGATGAGATGGTGGCATAGCTCCATTCTATTTCTGGAAATTTTGTTTCACCTCAAATATAATCCAAACCCTTCTCACCAGAGGGGATCTTATGTTTTGTTTTATGTCTTATGTCATGGTAATGTAAGATAGTTTGTATTAGCTATTATGTACCGTATTTTTCGCACCATAAGACGCACCCGACCATAAGACGCACCTGGTTTTTAGAGGAGAAAAATAGGAAAAAAATATTCTGAACCAAATTTCCCCAAAATACTTCCTCACCATCTCCATAGGTGATAACAAAGGAGACCTAGGGAAATTCAGAAACCGCAGGTTACACCGACGGACCTGACTTTCCAGATATTCCAATTTTGCTGATAGAAACAGTTCTGTCCTTAATGTGAGCAGCAGCCAAGTCCTTAAACTGCCCAACATCCTGTTCCAATCTGGAGATTTTCCCAACTTGTTTATCCTGGACACCAGTGAGGTTAGCACAAGTTAATTTAACCACCAAAAGCTCAGTACTCACAGACCCCAAAACATTAATCAGGGAGGTGTTCAGTGCTGCCAGGCCTTCCCACAGCATTTCCATTGTGATCACTGCAGGTGTCGCCAACATGCCGACACCCGAAAGGACCTCCTCTTGACCAAGTACAGCTGCAGTCTTCCCCTCCGATGGCACATCTCCCACAACTACCTTCTGCTGCACCTTCACGCCAGGAGAAAGAGATAATGCCACTGAAACACCCCCTACATCAGGGGTCTGCAACCTTTAAGACATAAAGAGCCACTTGGACCCGTTTCCGAAGGGAAAAAAAAAAAACTGGGAGCCGCAAAACCATTGCGACATTTAAAACAAATCTAACACTGCATATATTGTTTCTTACCTTAATGCTATATACAGGAAGGTGGAGACCAGAAGATTCCCAAAGGAAAATATCAATTTCAATAATTAAAGCTATTGCTTATTTTACAAGAAAGGAAGAGAAGCAAACAGTAATGGTTTTCAGGAAAACATGAGAAACATAAAACATCCTTAGCTGTGAAGGGAAAGGGATTTGAACCCCCGACCTTCCGGCCTGAAGTACCTGGCCTTTACCATTTTTGTTGCTCTTCTCTGTACCTTTTCTGATTCTACTATATCTTTTTTAAGATATGGCGACAAGAATTGCACACAATATTCAAGGCATGGTCACACCAATGGGGACAAAGGGAGTTGAAAAACATTTCATTTTCAATTTAATGATTTTAATATGCTACCTTTTGGAATTTAAACCCATTATCTTTCTATTTCTCTATTTGCTTGGAAGTGATATTGTTGCTGTCATGGGATGGAGGCAATGTAATGACTCCCCTTCCCTCCTTCAGACCTTGTTGCTTAAACTTAAAACTAAGCCGTACCCTCCCCTCCGTGGGTAACAGTCCCAGATGGCAACAGAAATATGCATAACTGCTCGAATTAGCAGGTTTAAAATTTCTGAACAGTAATGCCAAATGCTACTGCTTTCTATCCGTTCTCCCAGCGATTAGATATTGGGGGATAAAGACTTTTTAATGGGTTGAAAAGCAACATTTTCCATAAGTGCTATAGTACTATGTATTGTTTTTTTATTTAGAACACGCGTCCAGTACGAATAGTACCCATAAACCGACGTAGCGCTAATTTAAGGCATGTCACGCAAGAAGAAACCACTATTTACTTCCACAGCAAAGAAGCACCGCTAACACTGTACACACTGGTTTCTATCTACACTGGTCCACGTTCAGACTACGTAAAGCACTAATTGACTATGCCTTGGATACTCTCTGCCCCTTCAATCACTCTCTGTCAAAACGACAGAAAGAAAGGATACTTTCTTTACTCCAGTAAACCACTCTCGCTTCACCATTCACATCCGCCATCTTCAAACCGCCGCCACCCAACAGCTGGCGCGAGGCCGCACCCCCAAAACGTCGCAACCCATTGGCTCGTTGCCTCCCCAATCTCTTTTCCTATTGGGCAAGAACTGCTACAGACGTTCGCATGGGCAGTGGCGCCGACAGAGAGGATATAGCAACCGGTAGAGAGGAATGCTGGGATTGGTAGTTTACTTTCCTATCAGTCTCTCTCTTTCAGCACACGAAGAAAACTACAAAGCCCAACCGTAATCAGGACGACGACCGCCGACGAGTCTTGTAAAGGCTCTGGTCTCTGAGCGCGTTCTAGTCTCTAACGCGCGTCTCCTAGTGACGGAGGGACGCCAGTGAGCTCATCGAGAAGGGGCGTTGACTTGTGTGAAGAGAGGATCCTCACTGGTGCAGGGTTGTGGGATGGAGGAGAAGAACGGCAGTGTTAAGTCTTATCTGGAAACTTTGACCCTGGGTGTGAGCAAACTTCTCGGTGAGTGGTGGTGTTAAGGGTGCCGCTGCGGTTTCCTCTTCCCAGTGTGCTCCGGAGCCGCGGCAAAGGTGAAAAAGAGCCGCATGCTACCAACAGTAGAGAGCGCACCTCAAGACAAAGGAAAAAGACAGTCTGAGGAAAACTAAAAATTCTTCTATTCGCACCATAAGACGCAGGCACTTTTCCTCCCACTTTTTGGTGAGGAAAAAGTGTGTCTTATGGTCCGAAAAATACGGTATGTGCTTTGTAAACTGCCCAGAATATGTTGTGGCCTTGAGCATTGCCATTGCCTCAGAAAATTATTAATGTCCCTGTTTAATATACTTTACCAAGTACAAGTTACAATGTAAACCACTTTGACTGAAATGATAAAGCACTTTAAAAAAAACTGTTAAATAAAATCCATGATTCTCAGGGATTGTCCCCTGTTTTACAGCTGTTCTCCCCCTCCCCCACTCCCACCTGTTTGCCAGCCTCCCACCTGTTTGGCGACAATGGTCATAAACAGCCCCACGACGCTTACCTTCAACCCCGGAACTGTGAGGCTGTTTCTCTTTGCCTCGATGCTTCCTATTTGCGAACAGGAAGTCAGCATTGGACCTCGGCGGGGGCAGAAGTCAAACAGCCTGGCAGCGCCGGAGGTTGAAGGTAAGCGCTGCGGGGTTGTTTGTGATCACTGCCGTCACTGCAAGTCCCGGAGAGGGGCAGTAGCGGCAAGTGAAAGCCGGGGGGAGCATGAGATGCGGTTTGCCTAGGGAGCCTCATCTCCTTGTGCCAGCCCTGGCTTTTACTACATACTCTTGCAAGGAATACCAGAATTTGATTTATTTATTTATTTTTATTTATTTAGACATATCTATATGCCGCCTTTCGCCAGGTCAAAGTGGTTACAACCAACACGTGGAGAGTATATTGAACAGATAGGAGTGTGGGGGGGAACCATTACCCGAGGGGGGAGGGGATAGCATATTTACAATGATATTATGTTATTTATAATCTTTTACATTATTGTCCTTCTCTTCAGTCATATTTGCATTTCAGTACTATTTACATATCAGGTTCTCTCTGTCAACTCGGCCTGTTTTGTTTAGCTTTGTTCTGTGTTGTCCCAAGATGCTCCCTGAAGAGGAGAGTTTTTATCTGCTTTCTGAATGCAGAGAGATCCTTGTTGTTGCGGATTAGGTTTGGAAGGGCATTCCATAGTGAGGGTGCATAAAGGTTGAATGCATGGTTACAGGTTTGAGTATTACATTTTGTTCTGTCATGAGAAACAACGAGAGTATTGTTTGAGGTCTGCCTAGTAGGCCTTCCAGAGTTCATCCGGGATAGAAGGGTTTGCAGGTGAGATAGAAACATAGAAACATGATGACAGAAAAAGACCACATGGCCTAGTCTGTCCTTCCATATCAACAACTACAACAGTCACCTTGTACCTTTAGAGATCCTCTGTGTTGGTCCCATGCTTTTTTGAATTCAGTTACTGTCCTCATCTCTACCACCTCCACTGGGAGACTATTCCATGGATCCACTACTCTTTCCGTAAAGAAATATTTCCGCATATCACTCCTGAATCTATCTCCCTACACCCTCATCCCATGTCCCCTCGTAGCAGAACTTGCTTTCAATTGAAAGAGGCTCTCTCCCTGAACATTTATGCCACGGAGGTATTTAAACATCTCAATCATATCACCTCTATCCCGCCTTTCCTCTAAGGCAGGGGTCTCAAACTCAAATTGCTTAGAGGGCCAAATGAGGACTTGTAAAGTAACCCGGGGGCCGCATAAGACGCGGGGCCTCATTTGCATAAGGGGCCTCATTTGCATAAATATTTGCATAATGTTACCATACACTAACTTTTAGTAAACATGCCTCTTTAATGAGTATGGATAAAGAAAGACTAAAAGATTTAGAAACAAGAAGACAATAATTAAACTGGGAACCCCAAAAGCCAAACTTGGAATGTACAACAACACTGTAGAAATAAAACTATAAATTAATTTCCTCTTGTACTAAACAAAGCGCAAACATTAATGATGCACATTTCCCAGAGCTGACATATTCCAGTTAATAAATTCAAAATAAAGAGATATTTTTCTACCTTTTGTGCATTTTTTTCAGTTGCAATTGTTCCAGCCACTTTCTTCTGGTTTCTTCATGTCTTCTGCTAACTCTCCATCGTCTGCTGTCCATTTGCCCTTTCTTCTCTCCTAGTTTTTTTCCATTCTCTCTCTACATCTGCTTTAACATACTAATCTTTCTCCTTTTTCTCTTTCCTCATTCCTATTTCATCCACTCAAATTTTACCCCTCCATCCTCAATCCCCACTTACTCTCCCAATACCTGGCCAATTGTAGATTTGTCTTCTCTCCCAGACAAAATATTTTTCCCCTCTCCATTTCACTTTCCCAGCTCCATCCCATTCTAATCCTCCCCCAACATCAGCTCCCTTCTAGTTCCAGCCCCACCCAGCATCCGCTCCCTTCTAGTCACCCCATTAGTCCATTTCCAGTCCTATCCTAGCCTCACCATCAGCCCATTTCCAATCCTAGCCCCCCATCAGCCCATTTCCAATCCTAGCTCCCTCCCCTCACAGCCCATTTCCATTCCAAGCCCCCCTCCCCATCAGCCATTTGCAGTTCAAGCCCCCCTTCCACTCAGCCCATTTCCAGTCCTAGCAACCCCCCCCCAGCCCATTACCAGTCCTAGACCCCCCATAGCCCATTACCAGTCCTAACCTCCCCATAGCGCACTTCCAGTTTTACCCCCCCATCACCCCATTTTCAGTCTTACCCCCCCCATAGCCCATTACCAGTCATAACCCCCCTGCCAATAGCCCACTTCCAGCCCTAACCCCCATTACCCATTTCAGTCAGCCCTTCCATAGCTCATTACCAGTCCTAACTCCCCCCATCAGCCCACCTCCAGTCCTTCCTAACCCCCACCTGCCCTCCAGTCCTAGCCCCCACCATAGCCCATTACCAGTCATAACCCCCCTGCCAATAGCCCATCTCCAGTCATAACCCCCCCCTGCCAATAGCCCATTTCCAGTCATACCCCCCCCTGCCAATAGCCCATTTCCAGTCATACCCCCCAGCCAATAGCCCATTTCCAGTCCTACACCCCCCCCCCCGGTAAATTAAAATAAAACCTGGCTTCTGCTGCTCAAGCAGCAAAATCAGCTGTCCTGCGGCCCCTTCCCCTGTGCCCGGAGATCCGAGTCTGCTCTATCAGCGGCGTGCTTTTCAAGCCGCGAGGAGAGTATTCCCCTCTCGCGCGGCTTGAAACCGCGCGAGAGGGGAATACTCTCTTCGCGGCTTGAAAAGCACGCCGCTGATAGAGCAGACTCGGATCTCCGGGCACAGGGGAAGGGGCCGCAGGACAGCTGATTTTGCTGCTTGAGCAGCAGAAGTCAGTTTTTTTTTAAATTTGACAATTGATTCTGCCGCTGCCACGGCGGCAACGGCAGAAGCCAGGGTTTTGGGGTTTTTTTGTTTTCCTCCGTCGCGGGCCGCACAAAGTTGTCTCGCGGGCCGCATGCGGCCCGCGGGCCGCGTGTTTGAGACCCCTGCTCTAAGGTGTACATATTAAGATCCTTAAGTCTGTCCTCATATGCTTTATAATGAAGCCCACTAATCATTTTAGTAGCCACCCTCTGCACCGACTCCATCCTGTTCACATCCTTTTGAAGGTGCGGTCTCCAGAATTGCACACTATACTCCAAATGAGGTCACACCAGCAGAGGCATTATCACCTCATTTTTTCTGCTAGCCATTCCTCTCCGTATGCACCCAAGCATCCTTCTAGCTTTTGCCGTCGCCTTTTCTACCTGTTTAGCTACTTTAAGATCATCAGACACAACCACGCCTAGGTCCCGCTCTTCTTTAGTGGACAAAAGTACTTCACCTCATATACTGTATTGCTCCCTTGGATTGCTGCAGCCCAAATGCATGACCTTACATTTTTTAACATTAAATCCCAGCTGCCAAATTCTAGACCATTCTTCAAGCTTAGCTAGATCTCTCCTCATGTTATCTACACCTTCCTGGGTGTCTACTCTATTGCAGATTTTGGTATCATCCGCAAAGAGGCAAACCTTACCCGACAGCCCTTCACTAACAAAGATGTTAAAAAGAATCGGACCAAGGACAGATCCCTGGGGCACACCACTGGTAACATCCTTCTCCTCAGAGTGAGCTTCATTTACTTGTACTCTTTGTCGCCTCCCACCCAACCAATTTTTAACCCAAGCAGTAACTTTAGGGTCCATCCCTAGGGTGCTCAGTTTGTTTATAAGTCGCCTGTGAGGAACAGTGTCAAAGGCTTTACTGAAATCTAAATACACCACATCTAGAGCTCTCCCTTGGTCCAACTCCCTGGTCACCCAGTTAAAGAAATCAATCAGATTTGTCTGACAAAACCTGCCTCTGGTGAATCCATGCTGCCTCGGATCCTGTAATCCGCTGGACTCCAGAAACCTCACTATTTTCTCTTTCAGCAGCATTTCCAATAATTTACTCACCACCGAAGTTAAACTAACCGGCCTGTAGTTTTCAACCACATCCTTACTTCCGCTTTTTTGTAAAGGCACCACATGAGCCTCTCTCCAGTCCTTTGGCACCACTCCCGACTCCAACGAGGCATTGAAAAGGTCAGTCAGTGGAGCTGCTAGAACGTCCCCAAGTTCCCTCAGTATTCTAGGGGTGTATCCCATCCGGTCCCATCGCTTTGTCTACTTTAAGTTGAGCTAGTTTCTCACGAACACAGTCTTCTGAAAATTGTTCAAGATGTCCCTCGCTTCTGTTCCTATTTGTGGGTGTTTTCTGAGGTCCTGCTCCTGGTTCTTCATCTGTGAACACAGAACAAAAATATTTGTTAAGCAATTCCGCTTTATCCTTATCAGCTTCTACATATTCCCCCCCTGCACCCTTGAGTCTGACAATACCACTCTTGCCCTTCCTCTTCTCACTAATATATCTGAAAAATGTCTTATCCCCCCATTTTATTGCATTGGCTATTTCCTCCTCCTTTTGAATCTTTGCCTTCTTGACTACTTTACTAGCTTCTCTAAGTTTTTCCAAATACAGATGCCTGTCTTCCTCTCTCTGTGATCTCTTGTATTTCATGAAGGCCTCGCTCTTTTTCTTCACTTTTTCAGCTACTTCCTTAGAAAACCATAGCAGTCTCCTTTTCCTTTTGCCTTTATTTACCATTTTAACAAAAAGGTTGGTTGCCCTTAAAATATCCCCTTTCAGTTTTGCCCACTGTTTTTCTACATCCCCAGCTGTTCCCATCCCACTAATGACTCCCTGAGGTATTGGCCCATCTTCGCAAAGTTAGTCTTCCTAAAGTCTAAGATCCTCACCTTGGAATGGATTCTAACAGCCCTAGTCCTAATACTGAACCACACCATCTGGTGATCACTGGACGCAAAATGATCTCCCACTACAACATCAGAAACACTTTCACCATTGGTAAGCACCAAGTCCAGTATGGTCCCTTCACGTGTGGGGTCTGTTACCAATTGCCTGAATAGTTCTCCCTGTAGAGAATCCAGGATCTCCTTACTTCTAGATGATACTGCAGCAGGAATGTGCCAATCAACATCTGGCATATTGAAGTCTCCTATCAGTAGCACTTCCCCTTTCCTAGCAATGCTGCGTATGTCTTCAATTAACTCTCTGTCCACCTCTTCCTCTTGTGAGGGAGGTCTGTATATCACACCAATGCAAATAAATTTCTCTTTCCCTCTTTCTAGTTTAACCCACAATGCCTCCTCTATCCCTTTTAAGCTCTGTAATTCCAAAGCTTTAATAGTAGTTTTTACATATAGTGCCACTCCTCCTCCCCTTCTTCCTACCCTGTCCTTTCTGAATAAAGTATAGCCAGGTATAGTTACATCCCAGTCATGGTTTTCTGTGAACCATGTTTCTGTAACTGCCACTAAATCCAAGTCAGCCACTCCCACCAAAGCTTCAACATCAGGGATCTTATTTCCCATGCTACGGGCATTTATACACACTGCTTTACATATGTTACCCCTGTTACCCATTTCCATAAAGGTATTTAATGTATCACCTACCTGGGGGTTTTCACTTACCTTTGGGCTTTCTTCACCTATCCCCAACGAATCTAGTTTAAAGCCCTCTTCAGTAGATTAGCCAGTTTACTACCGAAGATGCGTTGACCTTTCTTGGACAGATGGATGCCATCTCTGCTCTGCAACCCTTGGAACAGCATCCCTTGGTCTAGGAAACCAAAACGCTCTTGATGACACCATCCACGCAGCCATGCATTCATCTCCAGGATGCGAGCCTCTCTGCCTTTGCCTTTACCCTCAACAGGGAGGATTGAAGAGAACACCACCTGTGCACCTAACTGCTTCACCCTCTGTCCCAGAGCCATGAAGTCACTTTTGATACGTTCCGAGGTATACCTGGCAGTATCATTTGTTCCAACATGGATTAGCAACATTGGGTAATAGTCAGTGGGCTTGATGAGTCTCGGCAAACTCTCCGTAACATCTTGAATTTTGGCACCAGGCAGACAGCATACCTCTCTGGACATCAAGTCTGGTCGGCAGATGGACGCCTCAGTACCCCTCAGAAGAGAGTCTCCAACCACCACTACCCTTCGTTTCCTTCTGGTCACTGATTCTGCAACTTTGGGGTACTTGAACTCTGGTTCTTCCCTTTCCAGGGATGCTTTCACCTCCTCCACTTCCAGGGCTGCATAATGGTTCTTCATTTCAAGGGCTGGAGAAGTTGGATTGGTGATTTTGCAGGCCCTGGTGACTTGTGTCCAACCATCGACATTCTGTTGGCACCCATCTTCTCCTGTGCTGGAGAGCTTGGTTGCTGCAAGAAGCATCTCATCAATGTACTTCTCACTGTCTTGAATGCTCCTCAGCCTCGCCACCTCCTCTCTGAGTTCCTCCACTTATTTCCTCAGAGCTTCAGCATGCAGGCACCCTGCACATGGAACTGGTCCTTCAACTGGCATTAGGACCTCTGTCTGGACCGAGGCAGAAGCTGTAACGGGGGCAACAGCTTTAGCAATACGATTTTTCCCAGCCATTGTTTTGTTCGTGGAGCTTAGGTATCTGTTAAAGCAAAAGAGAGAGATCTACCAAGTACCAGCCGGTTTTGCAGCTGTCCTTTTAGAGAAAAAGCAGTTAAATCTCTTTAATTATATTCAAAATGTGCTGGTCCAATTCTCTGTGATTTATTAAAGGGGGAGGTGCACTATAAAGCAAGACTGCTCACTAGGGGTGGGTGGGAGTCGGGGTGGGTAGGGAGGGAACTAACACCTGATTAGGTGTTAGCAGTTTCTAAACCTGAGGAGGTTACTAGAGTTCAGCAACCTATTGTGCTCAAGGAAAGGTCCCCTAAAGCACCAAAAAGAAAGTAACCTTGCTTTAAAAAATATACAAAAAACCCTTTTAAGAGCTCCCAGTCAGAGAGCTAGCAATGTAATATAATAAAAACAAACAAACAAACCCTCAAATCCTTACTGTTTGTTGATCTGTAGAGCCCTGGTTAGGAAAGCCTCAACAGGGCAAGGCACTGGAGCCTTTTATGCAGGCCTCAGCTGCACTCAGGAAATCAAGCCTACTAACTCTTGATTAGGTGTTAGCAGTTTCTAAACCTGAGGAGGTTACTAGAGTTCAGCAACCTATTGTTCTCAAGGAAAGGTCCCCATAAGCACCAAAAAGAAAGTAACCTTGCTTTAAAAAATATACAAAAAACCCTTTTAAGAGTCCCAGTCAGAGAGCTAGCAATGTAATATAATAAAAACAAACAAACAAACAAACCCTCAAATCCTTACTGTTTGTTGATCTGTAGAGCCCTGGTTAGAAAAGCCTCAACAGGGCAAGGCACTGGAGCCTTTTAGATGATGGCTGTTGGTGGATTGCTTTATGTATGAGGGTTAGTGCTTTATATTTTATGCGTGCTTCTAGTGGAAGGATGTGCAGATCTCTTAGGACAGGGGTTATGTGCTCGTATTTCTTTGTCTTTTGTACGATCCATGCTGTGGTGTTAAGGGCAGTCCATAGTAGATTGATTGGGGCAGTGGTGAGTCCTTGGTATATTGTATTGCAGTAGTCTAAGTGAGGTAGTGTCATTGCCTGAATAACTGTACGGAAGTCATGTGGTTCGATGAGCGTTCTAAGTCTCTGTACCATTTTTTGCTTTGAAGTAGACAGCTTTTGTGGTTTTTGCTACCTGCTGTTTAAATGATAGTGTCTTGTCAAGGATGATTCCTAGATATTTTACTTGTGGTTGTACTGCTATTTTAGCTGTGCCTAGGTTGATGGATGGGGGGAGCGAATGATTGGTCCTTTGTCATGAACAGTGCTTCTGTTTTTTTAAAGTTTATGGTAAGATTGTTTTCTTTTAGCCATCTTGAGACATCATTAAAGCATTCAATTCATTTCAGGTTGTTTGGATCAGTTGTTGTAATTGATCCATACAGCATGATGTCATCTGCATATAGGTGGTAGTTGATATTGTGGGGTCATATTATTTCACAGAGGGGTTGGAGATAAATGTTGAATAGAGTTGCTGAGAGAGATGAACCTTGGGATATTCCTTGAGTTTGTTTAAAGGGGGAAGAGGTAGCGGAGCTGGTTCGGATAAGCTGAAATCTCGTCTAGGAATGAATGGAACCACTGTAGTACTTTGCCTTGTATTCCAATGTCTTGTAGTCTGGATAGTAGGATGTCATGCGCAACTGTGTCAAATGCTGTGGAGATAAACAGAAAGATGAGCGCGTAGCCCGATTGTTTGGTCTGCAACCCTTTGGTGATGGTGTTTAGGAGAGTGATCATGAGGGCTTCGACACCATGTGAGGGGCGGAATCCATGTTGTTGCGGGTCCAGAGTGGTGTTGTTTTCTAGGTGTTCTTGTAGTTGCTGTTGGACTATCTTCTCAATTATCTTTGCGGTGAACGGTAGGCTTGCTATTGGTCTAAATGATGCAGGATCCAGTGGGTCAAGCTCTGGTTTCTTAAGGGATGGGCATATGATGGAAGTTTTTAGGTTGGTGGGCGTGTTGAGTGACAAAATATTTTCTCCAATTATTCTTAAATGTGCTTCATTGTAGTTTCATTGTGTGTCCCCTAGTCTTTGTACTTTGAAGGAGTACACAACCTATCTACATTTATCCATTCCACTCCATTCATTATTTTATAGACCTCTATCATATCTCCCCTCAGCCATCCTTTTTCCACTAACCTTTCAAGCCTACCCTTTATCATTTTGGTGATTCTTCTCTGTGTCTTTTCTAATTCTGCTATATCCTTTTTAAGATATGGTGACCAGAATTACACACAATATTCAAGGTACGGTCGCACCATCAAAATGCTGGACATCTGGGAAGAGGAAGGAAAGGGGGGAAACTAATTATCTGGGTGGAGGGAGGGGGAGAAGAGAAGGGGAGATGCTGGACTGTGTGGAAGGGAGAACTGAAGAAGGGAACATGTGGGACTACTGGAAACTGGAGGAGGGAAAAGCAAGAGAGATGCTCAACATGGAGCAGGAAGGAGAGGAGAGATGCTGGACACAGGGAGTAGGAATAGGAAGGAAAGATGTTAGACTACAGGGTAAGGTTGGGGAAGATAAGGGGAATGCTGGACAAAGAGTAGGGGGCAGATGGAGTGTGTGAGATAATTGACATGGGCATGGGGCGGGGGAGACAGAGATGTAGTTAGTAAGAGGATGGAGACGGAGAGAGAGAGATAGTGAATGGGAGGACTGCGGTGAGGGAAATTGGAAAGCTGTAGGTAAATATAGTTAAAAAAGAGAGAGAGATTGAGGTCTGAATGGTGAGAAGTGGTAAAATCTGAGTAGATAGAGAAGCAGAAAATAAATGGAAGAAAGCAGAAAGTGAGAAATCAATGTTGGAGATAGACATAGTTAAGGAAGTGAAGACATGAAGAGTGAAAAGAAATGGCAAATGGGCAGAGGCCATGGGAACAGTGTTAAGAGAAGACCGACAGAAGAAAGCAGAAACTGGGAGCAACACAATTAGAAAAATAAAATGGCCAGACAGCAAAGGTAGAATAAAAATGATTTTCAATTTAGTGACTGGAATATGTAAGTTTTTGGAATTTGCAGTCATTATCTTTATATTTTGCACAGTATGGGGGAAATGCATCACTGTTTTTATTTCTCTGTTGTTGTCATGGGATGATGGGGGAGGGCAGGATAATGACTCCTCCGCCCTTCTCCACCCCTTGTGCTCAGACCTGGAACTAAGGTTCCCCTCTCCCACCAATGCTTCAGATAACAAGTGTCTCAGATTTGTCTGTAAAACATCTGGTAACCTTAACTCTGAGGCTACTGACTCTCCTGTTGAGGTCAACTGCTAGCACTGTTTTTAGACCTTCTGTTGGTTTGGCAGCAATTACAAGATCGGGTAATATTTTTCAAACACATTTTTAAAAAAAGGGTCACAAATGTAAAATCCCTCAACAATCATTCTATAATAGGTCCAATATAATATTTACAAGGTTAGGTAAACAGCATTTATTTTCATCATTAGCACGTCCTACAAAGTTGACATGCAACTCAGGAAGCCAGCATGACTTCTAGCTTATTTTAGAAGTAGTATTGGGAGCATAGAGCTGTGGAAAAAAAATCCCCCTACAATTTGGAAAAGGGGGATTTTCCAAAGAAAATATCTTGAACAATGAGTCTTTAAAAAAATGTTCTGCAGTACCATGGCATATGGAAAATAGTGTGTGTAAATGTGTTTGCAAATAGTAATGCACACTATTTTGCTATTTTTCCATGATTAATATTTCTTTGCAAAGCCATATGCAAGATTTATGCAAAATTTCTTACGTGCTGAGCAATCAGACAAAGCAAGTCATTGACGAGTTTAGCATAACAGAGGTGCAGTTTTTCAGTGATAAAAGTCGATGATTTCACACAGACTTGCATTTTATGTAAATGACCCGTCGCTGATATTAAAACTCATGCTACTGGATCACTGCTATGATGCTGATCACAATTTAGTACATCGGTCTCAACATATGAGCTACAGCGACCTGAGATTCCTGTAACACGACTGGCTAAAGAGTTTTCTCTATCATCTATATCCATAGGAAAGATGAACTGTACAACGGCCCGTCACATTCTTCAAGATCCAGACGAACTTATATAGTTAAACTGCACTGTATCAATAAATTAAGAGAAGAGCATGGCGTGAAAACGCCTTTAAAGGTTGGGATGCCATGACACTGCAGAGAAAAAACGGGTCACTGAACATAAGGCACAACACTGCAGGGAACGACGAGACTAACCTGCTGAGACGAAAAGAATCTCAATTACATTCACACACTTATAAGGCAGCAAGAACCAACTTATTGCACAAGCTACATGTTTTAATTCCGAAGAGGTCTTGAACAATTAGACATTACTCTCATCGTGTTTAAACATATAAAATAAGCAACGCTCTATATACTACAATGCTGCGCTTTTAAAGAGAAAATCGCACTTAATACAGCATGGTGAGCTGTAAATTTAGAGGGAAGAAAAAATATATCAGGTTACAGTAATTTTAGCTTGAGTGTTAACATTATGGATATAGCTAAAAAGGGTTATGCAATTACCTGGGGTCCCCATTACTTACCCAAGCCATTTCTTCCAAACAAGAAAGCTCTCGATGAAGGACTAATGGGCTGAAAGCAACCCAAAATAGCAGAAGAGCAGGTGTTCGTACGTTTTGCAGCTTTGTTGACGTTTTTCTTTTAAGCTCCCCCCCCAAGCAGAGCCGTCGGCTACGACCAAGAACTGCCAGCTCTCTAACCCCCACCCGGCACGGCCTTTGATTGACAGCTCCCAAGAATCCCTCCACAATTGGAAGCAAGACGAACAATCGTTTGAAATGAACAGCCAATGAGCTCCGACCGGGGCGGGCTCTCGAACTCGTCGCCCCTTGTACTCGGAGTCGGGCAGGTGTTTGAAGCCCAGAGCAGACTCCAATGACCGGAGCGAGAGATCTGGCGAGGTGCGCGCAGGCAGCGCTGACTGACAGCGTCTCCTCTCTGCAGCACCCATGGCGAAAAGAAGTCTCTAGGAGTTTATTCAGAGCAGAAGCACGGGTATGCATCAGCCTGGCTCCTACTGTTTCTTCTTAGGGAAAATATCTCTATATACATTTCTATATCATTTTGAAAACTCATCCGACCTTCCTCCAAAAAGCATGCACATCTTTTATTTTTTTTCTGTTCTGAGTAAGATCGGACGAGCTTTCTCTGGACTGGAGAGGGAGCAGTTCTGGCTGAGACTGGGGAAAGAGCGCTGTTACTGCTGGTTGCTGCTGCTGCTGGCAATCGGGGGACTTCCGCAGCTATAATATTGCTACGTTCCCCTGTGAATTTGCTTCTTCCCCCTGCCTTCCAATGAAGCGTTCGCTCTTTTTGGAGAGGGGGGACTTGTTTATTTGTTTGCTTCTAATTGACAGAACCCCAGGCTCGCAGCTGCGAGAAACCCAGTTTATTTTTTAATTTTGTCCGGGCATGATAAATTTGCCCTGATACGGACATTGCTTAGATAATTGCAAATAAAGTTGCTGAGGGACACAGGCAGTTTAGCGTGTTGCTGTGCATACTTTGCAAGTTTGCATCGCACGCGTCCAAATTAAATTTATAGGCTTGCGATTGATCGTACAGCTGCAATACAGAGAAGCTAGACATGGTGAGAAATCGGCTACTCAGAACGATGTAACTGTTGGATTCCTCTTGAAACGACCTTCGAAAGAATCCAGCCAGTAAACTTTCTGTGTCCCTTAAGAGTGGCTGGAAAACTTCCCAGCGGGGATTTGGTTTCAGTCCAGCCAGGAGTGAGGGTGGGAGGGGGCAATGGTAGCTGGAGACCTGCAAAACCTGTTCGGTAACCCTTCATGCTCCTGCCTCGCTTCTCTTTTATCTCGCCCTCTGTGCCCGTGCAGATCTGGCGTATCCTGACCTCGCCTTGGCCTGTCATTGATGGGAAATCAACTGGATCGCATCACGCACCTAAACTACAGCGAGCTGCCCACCGGGGACCCGTCGGGGATCGAGAAGGACGAGCTGAGGGTGGGGGTGGCGTACTTCTTCTCGGATGAGGAGGAGGACCTGGATGACCGAGGCCAGCCGGAGACCTACAGCGTGACCGACCAGAGCCCGAGCAAGGAGAGCCACCTGGTCCTGAACGAGCTCGAGTTCTCGGCGTTCTCCTGCCAGGAATGCATCTTCTCCAAACTGAGCGAGACCCAGGATCTGAACGTCTACCCCATGAAGGGGCTGCTGGCTCTCTGCAAGCCCGGGGACCTGATCGAGCTGCTTTTTCTCCGCTCGGCTGCCGATCACCCAGCCCCTGCCCCCTCGCACTGGGCAGTCTATGTCGGCGGCGGGCAGATCATTCATTTGCACCAGGGGGAGATCCGCCAGGACAGCCTGTACGAGGTCGGCGGCGGCAGCATGGGCCGAGTGGTGAATAGCTGGTACCGCTACCGACCTCTGACTGCCGATCTGGTGCTGCAGAACGCCTGCGGGCACCTGGGCTTAAAAAGCGACGAGATCTGCTGGACAAACTCGGAAAGTTTCGCTGCCTGGTGTAGGTTTGGCAAAAGGGAGTTCAAAGCCGGCGGGGAAGTGCAGGCTGGGACTCAGCAATATTTTCTAAAGATTCACCTCTCTGAGAACAACGTCCACACCCTGAGATTTCGTAGTCTGGAGGATCTAATAAGAGAAAAGCGCAGGGTGGATGCTAGTGGCAAGCTAAGAGTCATCAAAGAGTTTTCTATCGTCGATGGGAAGGAGTAAAGCCTGAGATGCAATTCATTCCTGAACATACATGTCAAGGCACGCATGCCAGCCAGGCTGCACCTTTGGGACTCACTTTGAGGCTCATGGCAACATTCCAGAAACCAGCATTAATTACACCATAGCCAGTATTTTGTTTGGCTTTTAATGACATAGAGGACACACACACAAAAAAAGATTTAAAACAGTTCTCACTGTTGACCATAGTGTTGATGTTTTTACTGACCATTTTAGAGACATGCTAAATGAAATTTCAAATTGAAATTTTTATTTCCATGGCTTTATTCCATGATGCATTAAATATTGGGGCCATAAAATTGAATTTGGCTAATAGCTGGCATTTCTTTTTTTTCACTATTTTTTTCTTAAACCTTTGAAAAACCATGCCTTTCACTAGCTTTTAACTGCAACCCACACACCATTCCTGTTTAGAGTAATATGTAACATTTGGAATTTATGATTTCAAGGGATGTAGCTAGAAAAAAAAGGCTTTTACCATGTGAAGTAGCTCTCAGAATTTTTTCTGTTTTCAGTTTCTCCTTTGCTGACCTAGATATACTCCCCTGCTCACAAGTCTCCCAGTCCCATCCCAAAGAATGGAAAACAGCTCTTTTCTGGAACCAAGGCCAATATGTCCTAGTGCTAAAAAGGGCCCTATCGCCGAAAATGTGCAGATAGATCTCTGTAAACACAGGCACATTTTGCAGGGACCAGCACTCCCTATCCCCACGCTTGAGTCTTCCACTGCATTATCAGTCTGATGCCATATGCTTTTCCCAGAGTTTGATGTTTCAGAGAGGATTTGCTGCAGGAAAGCACAAACAATTGTACGACATTCTTATCCCATACTAAGCCAAGTATTTATTTTTTTACAAGTAGAAATGAATAATGTAATAAAGAACACATCTTTTACTGCAATGAAAAGGTAATACATAGCAAATACTTGATCAGTTCTAGAAATCCAAAAGCTGGACAAACAGAATGCTTTTTCTTGTTAAGTCTGTCTGCCTTCGAGTTCCTTTTCAAGTTTCACTCACTGTTAAACCCTTGCAAAGCTTTAGTGAAAAGATTAGGATATCAAATCACACAGGTCAGGAGCTGTTTTGAGCCATTTTAGGCAGCTTAAAAAAATGTCATATCCACGAGAATGTTTGTATGATTAAAGTCAGCTGAAAAATCTTCTTTAAGACCAAGTTCATTTGTATGTATTGCTGACTGTCTGAAAGAGGAGGGGTTTCTTTCTGTGTTTTGGCAAGATTGCAGAAAATAGAAATGCCAAGATATATGCACTTGTGTTAGAACAGTTCTTTAGGGCAGCAATCCTTTCTTACATAAGTCCAGAAACTTGCTCCCAAACGTGTTTAAAATGCCCCCACAGGGATCATGTTATAAGTGGGGGGAGGGTGAACTTCTTTCTAGAAGAGAAGTATTAAATTAGCAAATACGGTTTGGCTCTGCTGTCACTAGGGAAAGCCACATCCTGGTATCTCAAATCCTGTTTATTGGTTATGTCAGCTTTAAAGGAATTCTTTGCGGATTTATTTCTTGTCAATATAAAACTAGCAAATGTAGCCCACAATGATAAGCTTTTTAAGAAGTTTTGCAGACCGTAGAGCCTCAGTTGCCTCAGTGGGCTTAAATTGAACATACATATATGTTGGCTTCATTGATTTAAATGGTGGGTTTGCAAAACTGAGCACTCTGATTCCAGTGCAATAAAAAACAAATTATTTTAAGAAACAAAATGGCAACATTAAAGTCTGGCAACCCCATGCATATTCATTGATGTCAATGAGTTCTGCCTACATCTGACCCTAATTTTGACTCCCTGTTTGAAAAATAATTATTTTTCTATTTAGATACAACAGGAGATTGCTGGAAACAACATTCTGGTCTTCATTAAACAATGTTTGTACCTTATGAGTAGCTGGAGACCCAGCTAGAGTATGTTTTCTCTGAATACTGACGTATTTGAAAAAGTAATGCTTTATACTTTAGCATAAACCAGCAGATTAGTGTGTTCTAAAGAACAGGTGTAAATGCATTTAGTGCCACTACAGGCATAACTGTACGTTCAGTGGGAAGAGGCATTCGGGGTAAGGGGGGGGGGGCGGAGTCGGGGAAGGGCTTGTGCTTATGCACATACATTTCTGCAGAAGTATGCACATATCTTTTCTTATCAGTAGCTGGAGACGTGACCACTAAGCTTTATGTATAGTGGCAGGGGTGGTTACAACAATGAAGAGGCTAGAGCAGTGGGCTGTAACCAGAGGAGCCAGGGTCCAAATTCTACTGATGCTCATTGTGGCCTTGGGAAAATCACTTAACTCTCCACTGCCTCGGAAGCAAACTTAAATAATAAGCCCTTTAGGGACAGGGAGCTATATAGGGGGCCTTTTATTAAAGTGTGCTATGTAGCTAATGTGCAATTTGGTGCGCATTAAGTGTGCGCTTGGATCCATGGTAACGGTTATTATGGGGACACAACAGTTAATGTATGATGATTTTCACGCTTATTGTCAAATGAGTGAGTTAGAGCCAGGGCAGACCCCAGAAGTGATTCAAGGTGTTGTTGCTCTAGGAAAACCTTAAGCCTTATTATCCCCACCCCAGGCTGTCAGAAGCTGTTGTTTAGCTTTGAATGTGCTGCTCTTTGCCCCCTCCCCCCTGAAGCTGCCGCCCTAGGCAGACACTTGATTTGTCTAGTGGTTGGGCCAGCCCTGTTTAGGGAAGAGAGTGGGCATGATGAGCACATTGCCGTTAGAATGGGAATACATATTGGGGGCTATATTTACTGATCTCTGTGCCAGTAATGCATGTGTGGGCCACGTTACCAGCACGGGACTTATAGCTAACCGCAGAGACAAGTACATTCATCCCTCTGCAGTTAGTTCAAACAAGCTGCGCTTTAATGTGGTTAACAGGCGTTGAGTGTAACTAACACTACCCTTTGAGGTGGCATTAGTTGCACCCATGCTACCAGTGTTAAGCATGGTTAACGTGGCAACTAACGCCACTAGCCACAACGTGATGGGAATGCCCATGTCTCTCCTAGTCCCTGCCATGATGCATGCCACCAGCGTGCTCCATGCTTCTTTTTAGCATGGCACCAAAACTGCTTTCTAACCCCATGCTACCCTGGTAGCATACTTTAGTAAACATGCCCTACCTGTCAGTGTTGCCATTAGCATGGATTCACCTAACATCAACTGTAGGTGGAGGTAAGTGCGCCCGCACTACTAGTGCTGTGTGTTAACTGTTGGGAACATGTTGGCCATGGCCCCGACAGTTGTCATGGAGACTCTGTAATTAATGCACATTATTTTTTGAGTTAAACACACGTTAAGTTAAAAAAAAAATCCTTTAGTAAAAGGAACCTTTAGTGTAGCTGAATGTAACTTGCCTTGAACTACTGGAAAAGCATGATCAGGAATATTTATCTTTCAAAAATAAAAAGGAAAGGAAAATACAGGCATCTTCAAGAGGTGAGGGAATATATTTAATTTATATTCTGTTCATGTCTCTAGGAGGCGCTATTGCTCTAAGCCTACATGTCTTAAATCAGATTTACCTAACCTATTGATTGATGACCACGAGTTTCTTCTTACCAAATTAATTAAGCATTTTAATTGTGTAGTTCCTTAAGGTGGGCCTGATTTGTAATTTATAGAAATTAGCCAGGATTGTGGTTCTAGAGATGTTTCACATGCTCAGAAAAGATGACTGTGATTTTCTTTTCAGTTAAAGCAGCAATAATAACAAAACAATTAAGTTACAACAGGCTCATTTTTTAGACTTAATCTTTGATTTTCTGTTATTGGACTTCTGAAGAGGGAGGAGTTGCTTTATATAAAGCTCACTGACTCCTAGGGGCCCTTTTACTAAAGTGTGCTATGCAGTTAGCATGGGCTTTGGCATGCGCTAACCACATGCTGTGGTAGCTGGTAGCACGCGGCCATCACGTGGGCCGATTTCCATGCTAACTGTGAATCACATGGTGGAGAGTGAAATAGGCAGTTTAGGGGCAGAGAGTGGCCATGGTGGGCGCCATGTCATCAGCATATGAGTATACACTTTGTGTTAAAGGTGCATCTTGCAATTAGTAGGGGTAAAATTACCACTACCTCAATAGGTGACCCTAAATGCACCTGTGGTAATCATGCCCCGTCTTACCATGCGGTGCCGCGCGGTACCTACTGAGGAAATGCTGTCCATGCCCTGACGGTTAACGTGGTGGCTTTGCACTCAGTGCACCATGGTTTTGTGTGTTAATGACGTGTGAAGCTTGAAAGCATAGCACACTTTAGTAAAAGGGCCTTCTAGTAAACATAGATGGTACTGTGCTTACCCTTTCCAGAGTCTTGTACATATTTGTGTAAAATAGATAGAGCAAAGACAAACAGTTAGGCAGACTCAGGGGAGGAGACTTCTAAGACTGCCATGATCAGAATAAACATTGCACACCTTTACTTTTCAATGAAATATATGAAAGAAAATATAGCAGGATAAAATATGAAGAAAACCGAGGAATAATACTGAAAAGAAGGATAAAACAGAGCCAGGAACAGGAAAGTTGCTAGTTTGAGAAATCTGTCCCATGCTACTACTGGAAATTGGGTTGAAATCTGAGGAATCTTAAGATGGGAGGTGACAAATTGAGGGTCACAGACTAGACAGGATTTCAGGATATCGCTAATGTATATTCATGAGATATATTTCCATACACTGTTTCCACTGTATTCAAATATATCTCATGCATACTGAAAATCTGACTGGTTTGCAGGCCTCCAGGACTGTTGTTTGACTTCCTTGTTCTAATCTATGTAATGTCTTAAGGCCTAATAAATCTGCCTTGAGGCTTAATAAAGTTTAAGGTGAAAATTCAAAACAAAAATAATAAATAGGGTTGCAATATCTCATGTTCTTGGGAGGTTATGAAGGATGAAATATAGATGAGTTCTTCAGCATGGTCATGACTTGAGTAAATAGACTGCACAGTTAGGGAAACAAAACCATGGGATGAATGTGCACAAAGCAAGTTAGGTGATAAACCATATAGCATGGTGAAAAAGTGATAGAGTATACAGTCCAGAGAAATTTATTGGAAAAATAATAAACCTTCTATGTAAACAGAAAAAAGTTTTTTAAAAGTTCTGCATTGTGGAAATTTCAAAAGCTGTAACCTTAGTACCCTTTAGATCGCAAACCATATAGTATTTTTTTAATGAACTGACTTCTATGTGACATGCAGGTGATAAGGATTTAATTCCCTTTATATCCCCAAACTACTTGCCTTGTCATTGTAGCAGTCATCATAGTACATCTTGGTTTCTATTATGACATCATGTTACACAAAACATACAGAAGGTTGGGCTTTGTCTACACAAACAGGTACAGAACCTTTGGCATTGTCATGTGGAGGGCCATTCTATAAAAGGGCTCATTGGCAGCGAAGGCAGAGAGGGACAGTAATGCTGCATATGTTTTATAAAGGCAAGATATGCCTTTGTACACCTTTATAAAATTACCACACCAGAAAGTAGGCATAGTCATATTTTCTACCTTACATATCTCACAACTGCGCCCAGCTCTGGCCAACTTCAGCCCTGAGGAATGCCCACACACATACCACGTATGTGTCGCTAATTTTTATTTTTGTGCATGTATATACCATAGACAATTTTCAGAGTGCTGTTTCTACACATTAAAAACTGTTTTGCGTGCATAAAATTTCCCTCTAAATTACAAATGACACTGAAAATGTTTTCCTGTGAGCTCCCATAATTACAGGACATTTGTTGTGTTATACTTTATAGCACTGCTAACAGATCACCTAGAGGGTCATTGTCAAAAGCATTTCCATAGGTAAAGAGCATTACTTACAGGACCAGACATTTATAAATTTGTTCATCCAGTATGCATGTAAAATTACAGGTGCATGGCCTGTACTTACCACAGGGGTTCCTGAGGGTTGAGTTGGGGAGGAGTTTACACTTACAGTATGTGCAGACTTTTGAAAATACATATATCTGCACTTAAATTAATTCTGAAAATGTGTGTATGCCAAAGCCAGATGTAAATGTAAGGATATCATTTTCTTGAGATATGTTTCAAAGCAGAAACATTTTCATAGTTTCCTTATGGAAATTTGCCACAGCCCACACAGGGAATATATGCACTTTTTTTTATGAATCCACTTGGCTATAAAATTACTCTCATGTTCTTTAAGTGGAAACATAAGCATGGGAGAAAATAGACCCTTATTTTGCTGGTAAGTTTTCCTCTGCTCATGCATATTTCAAATGTACACTAAGGGGCATGTTTACTAAAGAGCATGCTGGTAGCATGTGATTGGACTGCAAAACTAGCATGGAGTACCACGCCAGCTTCAGGGGCTGTGTGCGTTCATCCCCCTGCCATTGGCAGGTTCCTAACATATGGCACTGTACAATCCGGCACAGGAGTGCACTTAATATCACCCACTGAGGTGACATTAAGTGCACCCATGCTAATGCCAACATTCACAGTTAGTATGTGCTCATACTGGCTGCGCTATGATGTGCCATTAGCACCCCTTTCCACCCCTAACTCGCCCAGTCTCCACCCAGTTGCATGCTAACTGCTTAGCATAGGGTTTTTACCAGGGGCCCCAGGCTAACTTTCAGCATGGAGCACTTAGCATGTGGCAGACTTCATGGGTTCTTGATTTGGTACCAGTGTTTATGGTTTATATGTTGCAAATAATATATACAAATCCATATAACCGCCCTTTAAACCTACAGCTAATCTGCTGCATATGCACGTGACAATATAGGTATTTCTGAAGTTTGTCATAGACTTTATTCTGGAATGTGTAGGTCTCTGCAGAGAAATGTAAATGGCTAGCATTGTAGGCTGCTCTGATCCTACAGAATGTTAATTTATGCACACTTCATATCATCTGTATGCACGGTTTAGTACACACATTTAAGATAGACAGCTGCCAAGGATTCACCAATCAATTGAATTATATTTCTAAATCAAAAGATACTATTAGTTTATTTCTCACATAAATACGGGATGACCTCACAGAAAAGCCATATGAAAGTCTAAAAGAATGCTGAGTTATAGGGATGCAAAAAATAGATACCCTTAGCCAGGTTAGAAAAATATCACCACAAAAACAAAACCCAGTCAAATTTAACCAATGGAATAAAACACCTTAATTGTACCAAACAAATATTTTTTTGTTGGAATAGTCAGCTAAGTGACAAGGAAGTTTCCTTGCACATTTGTGACCTGTCCATTTTAATCAAAGCAATTTTATTTTATACCATGCTCTTTAGAATCAGTGTGGTTTACATGTATGCTAACAGGTACTTTTGTTTTATTCCCTTGTCCCTGAAGGGCTCACAGTCTAAGTGTACCTGGGGCAATGGAGGGTTGAGTTATTTGCCCAAGGCAACAGGGAGTGGCCATGAGGTCCCTTTGGTCTGAAGTTGCTTGTCCCCATGTGGGAATTGAACCGCTGGCCTTGCTGGCCTGAGGTAACCTGTCCCAACCACTGAGCTACTCCTCCCTCCAGCCTTATTGAGTGGGGCTTTGACCTGAAGCAGGGAAATTAATGAGTGATCCCCGAAACGTGACACGTCGTTTGAGATACTGTTGACTGTGGTATTTGGAGCAGCCCTCGTGAATTTAATATACAGCTAAGTAATAATGCTGTTTTCATGAAAAAAAGTATTTTACAGTCATGACAAATGTTGATATAAAGTTATTGCTTTGATTAAAATGGACAGGTCACGAATTTGCGAGGAAACTTCCTCTTCACTTAGCTGACTATTCCGACAAAAAAATATTTGTTTGGTACAATTAAGGTGTTTTATTTCGCTGGTTAAATTTAACTGGGTTTTGTTTTTGTGGAGTTATAGGGATGTGCATTTGTTTTGAAATGACATGAAAAATGCAACAAAACAGACTGTTTCATGTTTTAAAATTAAACTAAAACTAATATCAGCAATTTTTCTTTCATTTTGGGGTCTTTTCCATTTTAGCATGTGCTGTCTTCAAATAGTGCATGCTGAAACGGAATTTGAATAAAACTTCCAAAATACAACAACAATAATACAAACTAGTACCCACCCCTACTGAAGTCCTACTGCTAGGGCATTCACTGCCACATTTCAGGTCTTTTGTGCATATTTGTTACAACCAGAGGTTTACTCTAACAAAGATTTTTAAAAGATTATTTTTAAAAAAACTCGTTTAATGTCTGTGTTGATCTTCATAATAGTATCTCATGAATGTAGGCACTGAAATAAATGTGTCTCTGCAGTGATACTGTGCTGCAGTGAACATCTGAACAGGTCAGAATTAGGACTTATATGGATATTTGTGATACTACAATACTGATGTGAACATTGCACTATGTTTGCTAAAGGTTAATGTGGGGTAATGGATGTTATCACATGTTAAGTGCTATTGCAGTCCATCTTATTCCTGTGGCTGTAGTGCCACTTAGCATGCAGTAACGTCTGTCATCATTATTGACCTTTAGTAAACATGCCCTTTAGTGTCGCCGTCTCCAGGCTGATACTATATCCCTGTGAAAATATACATGGATGCAATAATTCTAGATGCTGGCTCTTCAGAATTACTGCATAAGAACATAAAAGATGCCATACTGGATCAGACTGAGGGTCCTTATCCTGTTTCCAACAATGGCCAATTCAGGTCACAAGTACCTGTCAAGTTCCCAAAAGGTATACAGATATGCTGCTTATTCCAGGGGTAAGGAGTGGATTTCCCTGGTCTTCATTCATAATGGTTTCTGGTCTTTTCCTCCAGGAACTTGCCCAAACCTCTTTTAACCAAGCTACACTATCAGCTTTTACTTCATCTTCTGGTAACAAATTCCAGAGTTTGATTTTGCATTGATTGAAAAAATATTTTCTACAATTAGTCTTAAATAGGCTACATTGTAGCTTCATTACATGTCCCCTAGTCTTTCTACTTTTTGAAGGAGTAAACAATCAATCTACATTTACCCGTTCCACTCCATTCATTATTTTATAGACCTCTATCATATCTCCCCTTAGCCATCTTTTTTTCAAGTTGAAGAGCCTTAACTTTTAAGCCTTTCCTCCGGGTATCCTTCCATCCCCTTTACCATTTTAGTGGCTCTTCTTTGTGCTTTTTCTAATCATGTTATATCCTTTTTAAGATACAGCGACCAAATTGCGAATATTCGAGGTGCAGTCACACTATGGAGCGATACAGAGGCATTATAATATCCTTTGTTTATTCGCCATTCCTTTCCTTATGATACCTAGCATTCTGTTTGCTTTCTTGGCCGCTGATGCATTCACAGGCATGTTTGACATTGATAGTAATGAAAGTCACTTCGAGTTAGGAGTGTGATTGTGTTAGTAAGATATGGGATTTAAATTTGTTTTCGGGGGAGGGTAGGATGTGCTTGTAAACAGTCTTTTTTTTTTAAGGGAAGCTATCTATATATTTATAAATAAATAAATAAATATCAGCAGTAATGCTAAATGTCTGCATAGCCAGAGCCCCACTTTCACTAATCGAAAACAAAAAAACCCCCACTCTACCCAATTAGTACCAAAAACAAAAATAGAGTGAAAAATTATGAGCAAATCAATAATGTGTAGATTTTTGTCGGAAGGCAGCCCGGAGGATCAAACTAGCCTCTTGAAGCTGTAACTTCCATTTTAATCGGTTTACAATAAACCCTATGAAAAAATACTTAAGGGTTAATACTAAGGTAAAACCACCACAATAAGGTGTCACCTCATGCAAAATCCAAACAATGATTAAAAATGCAGTACAATTTAAAGTGAGGAAAGAACGTGGTACTTATCCAAACCGCTGTTCCCTTTCCACGGATATATCTTTTTCAGGGGAGACAGACAGCGACCACATAAATCCCAAGTCCTTATCCAAAAGGAACGTCATCAGCAAATATCGAAAGGACACAGTACTGCGTTTCGGGCGAATACAAAATTTTTTGCGCCCTGTATCAACGCTCTGAAGAAACTGCCATGAAAGTGAACAACAGCGTCTCCTCCTCTCCTCTCCATGGCAGTTTCTTCAGAGCGTTGATACAGGGCGCAAAAAATGTTGTATTCGCCCGAAACGCAGTACTGTGTCCTTTCGATATTTGCTGCTGACGTTCCTTTTGGATAAGGACTTGGGATTTATGTGGTCGCTGTCTGTCTCCCCTGAAAAAGATATATCCGTGGAAAGGGAACAGCGGTTTGGATAAGTACCACGTTCTTTCCTCACTTTAAATTGTACTGCATTTTTAATCATTGTTTGGATTTTGCATGAGGTGACACCTTATTGTGGTGGTTTTACCTTAGTATTAACCCTTAAGTATTTTTTCATAGGGTTTATTGTAAACCGATTAAAATGGAAGTTACAGCTTCAAGAGGCTAGTTTGATCCTCCGGGCTGCCTTCCGACAAAAATCTACACATTATTGATTTGCTCATAATTTTTCACTCTATTTTTGTTTTTGCCACTTTCACTAATAGCAGAGTTAGGAATTAGGAAGCTCTTAGGTGTATATTTACTAAACCGCGGTAAAGAAGCAAGTGTGTCATTAGCGTGTGCTAACTATGCATGTGCACACTTAGCATGTGCAAAAAGACACTTTAGCGTGCGCTAACAGTACTAGCCACTTAGCACGTGTTAACAGTACCTGTGAGTGGAGAGAAGGCGTGCACGGGGTGAAGAGCGGGGGTCAATGGGTGGGGAGTGGGTGGGAAAAAGGCTTGCTCCCTTAATGGCAGGAACCCTAACGCAATTCAAAACCTGGCGGAAAGGGTGTTTTTTGAGGACAGAGAGCCTATTTTACGTCTGCAATGTGATGCACAGACAGGTGAGCCAAGATTGTGATAATAGTGCTCCATTATCAGCAACAGCATAGTGCCCAAGTATGAAAGGGCACTATGTCGATGGTGCAAATGGGGGCAAAGGAGGTGGCACATAGGTCAGGCAGCGGGGGCTGCTTGTGCACAGGTGGGACCAGGCAGCTGCCTCGATGGCACATAGGAACATCCTGTGCCCAACAGTGCACCGTCTAGGTCACAAGTACCTAGCAGTTTCCCCAAAAGACATACTGGATCCCCAGTAACTGTAATGGGGCAAGCAGTGCCGAGCTCCTCTTTAGCAATGGTTGATGGACCGTTACCCAGGAACCTGTCCGAACTTTTTTAAACCCAGCTACACTGACAGCCTTTACCACATCCTCCAGTAATGGATTGCAGGGTTTGATTATGCATTGACTGAAAAAAATATTTTCACCTAGAAGACCCAAATGGGTTACACTGTAGCCGTATTGCAGGTCCCCTAGTCTATCCACAGTCTGATGGTATAAAAAAGCAACCTACGTTTACCTGTTCCACTCCGGTCAATAAACTATAGACCTCTATCATATCTCCTCTCTGCTGTCTCTTCCATCATTGATGAACCCCAACCTTTTTAGCCTCTCCACAAAGGGGTATTCTGCCATCTGCAGAACCATCTATGATGTTTGTCATGATCCCACAGTTACAGTGGCAGCACACAGTCCTGTTACTGCTGCAGAAAGGCAATGTGCCACATGGGGCGGTCCAAGGGTCCTGGCACCCCAGGCAGAGATCCAGGCTGCCTCCCTCCGCTCCCCCCCCCCCCCTGCTGCTGCAGAACTCAGCTGTGGGTGAAGAGGCCGATAGTGCCAGATGCTGTAGCACTCCAGGTAGTTGGAAAATGCAGGTGCCTGGGAAAATAATACCGCAGTGGCTGTCATCCTCCCCCGAGATGTATCAGTGGCAGTCAGTGATGGGGCCCCAGCATGGGCAGCTGGTGGGGAGGCTGTGTGGCCATCCCTGTGTGCCCTTGCCCTCCATCTGGCCCTTGTGCCCAAGGCGCTCGCCAAACCCATATGTTTAACATGCTGGGACTGTGACTACCACCACTGACAGTGCATGGGCATGTCTGCATGGTGGGGTGTTGGTGGTGGCATGGGTAGTGACACCAGTCTGCAGCAGATAGAAGCCTAGTCATCATCATGTGCGCCATGTGCATTGCAGCATTGCCAAATGCCAGCTGAAGGGAAACATGTCAGCAACAAGAACTGTTATCCCCATAAGGCAGGGGTGGGCAATTCCGGTCCTGGAGGGCCGCAGACCAGTTAGGGTTTCATGATGGCCCTAATTAATATTCATGAGATCTATTTGCATCCACTGACTTCCATTGTATTGAAATAGGTCCATGAATATTCATTAGGGACATCATGAAAACCTGACTGGTCTGCGGCCCTCCAGGACTGGAATTGCCCACCCCTGCCATAAGGCAATACTGTGGTGTAACACACCCAGTTGGTGTGCATGTGTGTGGAGTGTCACAGGTTCAGGTCCGTGCTGGGGTTTCTGTATTGCATCTTCCTGTAGCAAGGTTTAGTTGACAGTGTAAGTACAGCTCCAGCATGTGCAATTCCCAAGGAGATGGCCAGCAAGGGTGGAAACATCCACCAGCAGCACTGACAGGCTCCACTATCCACAGCTGGTTGGAAGCTAATAGCACATGGTAACAACATGTGGTGAGGCCAAGGCACAGTAATAGCACCTGCAAAGAGAGCATACATTATCAATCTGTGAGCTGACTTTGAGACAGGAGTGTCAAGCAGAAATGCCAACCATCTCCACTTTTGCACATGCACCAATGAGTGTGTATTTGTGTGTGTGTGTGTGTATGGCTTCCCTTTGTCCTGTGGATTTCTGTACTGCACTTTGGCTCACATTGTCCAAGTTTTTCCCAGCCTATTTGGAAAATGTGAATAAGGTGAGGCAGAGGATTGTGGGTATCGCCTGAAACAGCACAGATTGGCCTTGATGTATCTGCCACAATGATAGGGTCACTGGCTGAGAGGCCATTGTGCCTGTCTGCCACGTGCATTGCCTGGGTGGCCACTGTATGTCATGCTGAGATGGCACTCTCACTATGACCAAAAGTGACCATGGCACAGCTTGTATCCACATAGAGCTATTATAATCTCTGGCTCCAGTGATGTGGATGCATTCTTTGTTTGGGGGTACCAATCCCTGAGCAAACAGCTGTGTGTCAATGCTGAGTATCCCAAGGTAGAGTGCTTCATGGTCATATTACGCATATGCTGACCAGCAGATCAACCGTAGTTGGTTTTTGCTTTGCTAACACAGCCCAGTGAAGGGCCACAGGGGCAGTCTTTCTGCCCGTGCTGTAGTCAGTTGTTAGTCCTCAATGGTTGGGGCAGCAGTGGGTCATAGCCTGCTCACTGGGGTTCTGGCAGGACCATAATAGTATCTCCACACCAGCCTATATAGCCCCACTGCAGTGGCTGTCCGTGGCAGCAGCATATTGGCACTGGCCACTAACCTGCACTGCTATTGGAGGGTTAGTGTCCAACATGGGCAGAACACAGAGCCGAGCTGTTATTGTCACTGTCACCATCAATATCAGCATCAGCATGAGGGGACAAGAAGAAAAGCATAACACACTGAAGCCAATACCTGCCACACACTAGCAGTGATGTGGACCTACAGCACTGCCAGCAGAGATCATCATCATCAGTGCAGGTTCAGTGAACCAGATGCTGTGCATCCCTTACCCTTAGGGTGACAACTGAAACCATTCTGCAGCATGGCTTGCTGTTGCTATGTGCATGTAGCACACGCAGCATGTGTGTCTTACTGAGTTGATATGCTGGATCAGTGCATTCTCCATTGGTTCTTCAGCTGCAGAACACTGTTTTGCAGTGGCGGCCCAACCTATGCTGGTACAGACAGCAAACAGTTTGATCAGAGATCTGCAAGCTCTATACATCTACATAGAGCTGTGTGGAGGTGTAGCCTACTGGTTGGTGCAATGTCTCCATGGTCCAGGATTTTATGTCCACTTGTTCATTTTGTGCCAGGGTGTGCTTGCACAGTCCTGGCTCTGCTGTGACCTGCAGATAATCATTCTTGTACATTTCTATGCATTATGGCCACATGTTGGGTAGCCCAACATGGCATTCTCCATCATGGACATCTGTGAGCATAGCTTTAGTGGCTTTGCTGAGGCGCATTGCAGCATGTCAGTGATGTATATGCAGAAGATGTCTGGGTCAACTGGTATGGATGTGTTTTCTATCTTGCCATCATTGTGACCTCCCAGCTTTATGTAAAGAGGATATGTCTCATACATTCAGGCACCTAACACTCGTTACTTAGTCATCCCCTGTACTGTTCTGCCCCACATGAGGCAAATGGGCTTAACTTGTTCCTTTCTATCATGCCACTCTGTCGATTGTATTCTCTTGCAGTTGCACAGGTTGAGGCACCAGTCCCACTCGCACAAATGGTGTTTCATGTACCCCATGGCACTTTCGGTTCACACACACCAAATGCTTTTGGCCTGTATGATTCCATACATCCAACCACCACACACAATGCAAATTCTCTGCATGGAAGATCCATGGCACAGCCCCGCACCCACCATTTGACTGTCAGGGAGATTCATGGTGGGGCAGCTTACTGGCAATAAGCTGCTCCACCATGGCCCTCAGGGGTCATTTGCAGCAGCTAGCCATATCATGCACACCTCTCTTGTGATTGCTCCACATGTGCACTAATGGACAATCCTCCCTTTGTTGCCCACATCAGGCACATGCTGCCTCCACCCAGTCACTGTTCTGGCCTGTGGCATGCCACACACTGACCGTACATCTGGATATATGTCCAGACCTCTCAGACACTATAATGTAGCTTATGGCACAGTGTATGCTTTCAGGTGCATCTAGGACTGCATGCCTGTCACAGCGCCCCCCCCCCCCCCCCGCTGCTGCATCCCCTCCACTGACCACCCACCCATGACACAGCCAACACCCACACTGACCATCATTACTAGGCAGCCGCCTATCTCACCTCATCAACAGCATAGGCCTGCTGTATGGTCAAACATGCTCATCACACATACTGCCACATTGCCAGGCATCAGATGAGTCAACTCCATCAGCTGCCATTTGTGCTTGCATCTATACCTTCTCCAATGGCTTCCCTGCCCCCCTTTCAGCGTTTCAGTGGCTTTTCTGCATTAAGGTGCATGCCAGACACCGCAGAAATTGCTATTGCCACATGGTAAGTGTCCAGTAGCACCCCTTAATGCTGGAATGCCTCTGACACACCCAGCACACTTACATATGGTAACCCCTTAACGTTGCTGTTACCGCACAAAAAAGACTGCTCCCTTAGCACCGTTTAGTAAATATACCCCTTAGTGTGTTCACTGCAGAAGTCTTCTTCTCAGCCCTTCATCTCTTCCAACTTAAAGAAGAATGGGATAAACAAATACTCTAAATTCCCATGGTTAGGCGATGGAAAGATGATACTGAGGAGAGGGTTAAGCGGATATCCACACCAGTACTACATTGTTACTGATAATATTAGAATTACTGCCAGAGATCGTCTATATCAATAGAGACCAACTATATGTTGTTATAGGCTCTCTTTTGCTAAAGTTTATTAAAACGCTTCAGTTACTGTGTGCTAATTGCCAAAATGAATGCAAGGTAACTGCAAAGCTTCTGTGTTGTTGGGAGGCATGCCTAGAATCGACCCAGACAGTTAATGCAGAGAAAATACATGGAATCTAATTACAGTACCTCATATGGTAATGCTGTGAAAATAATTCTTCTACATTGTTGGGGTGAGAGAGAATGAAGAATGCTAAGCAGTTTTGGAATAGTAAAAATCCATAAAGTGACAGATATTATAACTTCTATAAAGCGCCAAGAAGCTTTCAGCTAATCATGCAGTTGGTTGTTGTGCTCTATGTCTTTTTGTGGTGTTGTTTTATGCCATAACAGTTAAGCCACCCCACTGTGGACTGAAAAGAACTATTTCCCATGGTAATTTTTTTTTAAAGTCATACAAAATTTATAGGTGCCTAGAAAATAATATCCCATATTTACTTGTTTAGTTATTTGAAATGTTTACTACGTGATTAATCAAGAATGTTCAAAGAGAGTTTTGGCATTCAGAAGTACTCATTCTGTATTTTCATGTTCACAAGCACATACAGGAGAATGCTTTACAAGAATAATACTTTTCGGCCAGTTGGAAAAGGCATTATTGTACTAGCATAACTATTACCCAAGCAACATCTGTGCTGCAGGGGCCTCAGGGAAGGAGGGGGCTACTTGTAGCTGCTCCTGGTTCTTCTGAAGTGGCTTCCTCCTTTCTCTGGGGGCCTTACCCATATTTTGCGTGGGGTCCTTAATTCCAATTTCTGCCCCTGCTTTATTACCAAAGTGTTCTAAGCACTTAATGCATATTTTTCTATGCATCAGCCCACATGAATGGTCATCATGCGTTAAAACCACCACTGCTTTAAAAAAAATGCATGCACTGGTTTGGGCGAGATTGGGGTTGGTTTGGGTCAAAGTGGGTGTGATGGCTGGTGACAGCATACAGGATATGAAGAAAAAAACATGGCACCTTAAAATTCCCTCCTGATCCAATTTCTCTCTGCATAGAAACCCCTCAAATCCAATTCACACCACCCAAATCAGCATCTGTCTGCCTGGACAGCCAACCACCCCCACCAAGTAATTGTTTCAAGTTCACTCCCTGACTCAGAAGCCTCCTTTGTGTGATAAGGGTCAATCTCTGGTGGTAGTACCATGAAACTTCCACTAGGAGTTACCGCTGTCATTTTGGAAACAGGCAGACCAGATCTGGAGCAGCAGGAGGCTGCTCTTGCTCCATTCACTCAAACCACCAGAGACATCCCTCAGTAACTCTGGGAAGACTTGAGGGGTGAGGGGCTTCTCTTTGAGGGAGGATACAGTGTATGGGGAGGCTATCTGGGGGAGGCTGCCTTATTGCATAAAGGGGAATTTTGAACTAGGGAGAAACTTGAAAGTGTCGGCTGTCCAGGTGAGTAGGTGTTGCATGGGGAGGGGGATCAGATCAGGGTAGGTTGGTTATGTATGGGGGAATTTCATTTGGGGAGGGGCTTCAGTGCCAGGGAGGTAGGCAATGATAGCGCCATCACAGCAGAGAATATGGTTTTGGGTCATGGTTCACACTACATGCGTGAGTCAATGTTGTAGATAGTACCCAGGCTCCACCCTTTTCTGGAGGCCCTGCAAAGTTTCTCAAGGGAATTTGTTACATTTTTAAGGGCATTTTAAGTACCTAAGGGTTGACACAATTGCCCTATCACACTTCTGAATTCCTGGCTGAAAGAACAATTTGCTGGCATGTGTGGCTCGAAGGAGGAGCAAAAGCAGATGGGGGAATGCTTTAAAATATATGTATAGTCCCATGGAATACTGGGACGACATGCATAATTTTTGGAACAATGCTCAGGACATGTCCCCCTTAGAAACAGGGGTCCAATATTCAGTCCATGGTGGTCAGCATTTTTAAAGAGCCTAGCCACCATGGGCAAAAGTGAAACTTCCAGACTCCAGCGCTGACTGGTACAGCTATCCTGACAATGGTGATAATCTGCCGCTCTCTGGACAGCTGAATAGCATAAAGTTAGGTCATCTCAATAGCTGTCCTGACTTTATGTGGGCTGTTTTCCAGTTAGTGGACTGAAAATTTCTGCTAACTGGTTAAGTACTGGGACCTTCCTCACCCCGCCCATTGACTGCCCTGGCATTGTGTGGACAGTGCTGCTGTGGTTAGAGGAGATATTCAGCAACACTGGCCAGTTAATGCCACTAAATATCCCTCTTAGTAGGGTTTATCTGGTTAACATGTCCTTCTAACTAGATAAACCCCTCTGTATACTGGGCACTATGCATCCTGCGACATCTAATGTGAAAATAGGAGCATTATGAAATCATCATTTGCACATGTATATTATTTGCATATGCAAATACTATTTGCACATAGAGCTGCCATGGAACTATTTCTAAACTGATCATCTTTCTATTCATCTAAGCTTATATATTTTAATGGTAAAATATTTTTAATGCGAAATCACCCATGAATATCATGATGACCTGTAAAGCAGGTGTTTAATGTGTGCTAATGCCTACATCAGCATTAAACAATTTATTAATTAGGCTCCAAAGAACTGCTTTTCTTGTAAGGATCTGCACATATGAAGATCTGCTACTGCGGTGATTATATGTGGTGATGGAATGTAGCAGATCCGATAGGCAGAAAAATCAAATAATGATTTCTTAGTTTTAAAAGTGAGGGAATATGTTACTCTTTAGTTTTTGTGGTTGGCAGTTACTGTTGTGCAAAGTACTGTGTGTTTTGTGTACTGGTCCTAAGAAAAGTTTAATGAAGCAAATCCCTGGCATGGATACCTTAAAAAAACCACAAGGACACTGATGGTGACGAAAGATCTTTAGGTCTGCACTGATTGCAATATCATAGGCCCTTCTCGACAGTGGAGATTTTATGCCAGGACATGTGAAGTTAGACCTGGAAGTTTTTCTCCATTGCAGCTGGAGTGGAAAATGGGATCTCCTCTGGCCCCGGCCCTGCTGCTTTTTCTTTTAGAAATTTACCAGTACTGCTTGATAACTGCTCTCACCCTTGCTTTTCCAGTACTAATCATCCATTGGGTATACTTGATGCCGTTTTCGAAGTCCAATATTATTTGTGGCTATAGCCAGAGCTGATGTTAGACACGCTGAGGCCCAGGGCAGAAATTTGGGAGGGGTCTCCAAAGCCCACCAACAGGCTCTGCTTCATTCTTTTGTGGTTAAGCTTATGTTTCCCTATGAGATGGGAGCCCAGGATAGTTGCCCTCTAAAGCCAGCTCTGCCTGGTTGATCCTAGTATTGCTTCTTTACATTATTCCTAAATCTACCTGTCTCCAACCTCATGCGATCTTTCTCAACATGTCTCTTGCACCCAGTGGCATAAGTCTGAATTAAGGGTCCCCGGAGTAGGCGGTATAAACCTCATAGAACACAGGAGCAGCTATAAGTGGGTCTGCAATTTATGCCACTGCTTGTACGTTTGATAAGCTTCTTTCCACTATCATGGAATGTATCCTGCCGGCCCTCATTGCCATCACTTTCAGGTTTATTAATTAAATGTATTTTCTCTTCCATAATTTTACTAGTACCAAATTCCTATCTGTTTATAATCTAATCACATATCTGCAACCCATGAATTTCTTTTGAATATTGCATGAAAATATTTGTTCGGTCCTTGTAGTTTTTCTTTCTCCCTCTAGACACAACCTTTCTCCTCTCCTCCCCATCTCACATCTGCACTTTCCCCATTCTAACACATAAGAAAAGATTCTCTTTGCACCACTGTCTTATCTATTTTGTGCCATGGTTTATGCCTTTGATTTTCTGCTTGCCTCCCATGCTTTCACCTGCTTTTTCATGTGTCAATAGGGCTTCTGATTCTAGGTTTTTATCATTTAGAATTTTAGGGCATATTTTTGAGACAAATAGGTTCTCTCCTGGAGTCAGAAAAATCAGGATTTGTCAGTTTACTTGTGTTGCGAACAAAAAAAAACAAGAAACACATTTTGTGGCTTTTTAGATATCATCAGAGCACCAGAGGATGAGCTTTTTTTTTTTTTTGGGGGGGGGGTGTTATAACTGAAAACCCCAAATTCTCCATTGGAAGTGTTTTATTGGAGGTTTTTTATTTAGAACCAAAAAATCAGAAGCCCTTTGTATAATCTAGCCTGTCCTCTTCCTCTTGTGATATCTTGTATCTCTTAGACAAGGACGACCCAAAACTAGGCTAGACTAGGTGGTCACTTAGGGCAGCAGCCTCAGTGGGGGCGCAATAAAAAACAGCAGCAGTCAAATAATAGATTCCGATAGACAAAATCAAAGAGCCACCAGCAGATTCTTTGACCTGCAGGAAGAGCGGACACACACATACATACAGAGCAAAGTTTTGTTTTTTCAGTATAATGTCCATATATGCATTTGTACAGGATTGTTGTGGGAAGGATGGTGCTAGATGATCATGACTCTTGAGTTTAATTATCAAAATCTGTGAGAGGGTGTGGGGCATAAGACTGTAGGGTTGTCTAGGGTGCCATTACCTTGTCCCTGCCTGGGGTTAGCTCTGCTCTTAGAAGGGAAACCTTTTGCACTTATCTTTTTAGTTACTTCATCTGATAACATTATTAGTCTGTTTTCCTTTGCTCGTTCCTAACACAAATGTTTATTGCCACTATGGTGGTTCCTTTTTTGTTTTTCCCAGATCTAGATCTATTTCACTCAAATCTTATCCAACCATGACTTCCCTGAGGGCTCCCATGTCTGAGAAGTAGCTGCCTAGTGGTTGAGGCAGTAGGCTGAGAGCCCGGAAGCCACAGCTCAAATCCCGCATTTCTCACTGATGCTCCCTGTGGCCTTAAGCAAGGCAGATCATCCTTCCTTATCTCAGATACAAGTTTAAGTTTCTACCCTGTGGTAAAATAGTGGGATTATGTACTAATTTATAGAAGAGTAGTGAATTCAACTGTAAATTTAATTTTCCATTGCTTTAGTTAAGAATATTGTACATTCTAAACTACAGCAACATAAAATTAACAAGCCCCAAGTCAACCCTGTTATTTTCAAAGGGCCAGGCCAGAGAGGTAATAAAAAATGGAACCCCTACCCTGATACTTTTTAAAAAAATGCAGGTCCCTTTGTGGACACACCCTCATTTTATAAATAAAAAGTGCCTTCTCCAAACCCACAACTTACATACAATGAGGCCAATTCAGATTGGGGGACGTCTGGTCCATCCAGACGTCCAAAATCTGGACAGGACAGATTTGCACCTGATTCTGCACCTGCAGGAGCTAGATGTTCCCGTGGGTGCAGAATCTGGGCACTTGGATGGGCCCGACATGCCCAAATTTAGATCCGCTGTAGTCCAGCGAGATCCCTGCCCGATTGCCACCAGCTATGGGACTTATTCCAGTTTTGAGGTGGAATAAGTCCTACGTCCATCTGTCCCCAGCCGGACATACAGGGCCATCACTGGAATAGGCTCTGTACATCCAAGATGTGCACTCTGCCCCCTCCCACCCCCAGCTGGAGCCTCCCACACAAAGCCCCTGTACATGCACCCCCAGTGAATAGTGGGGGTTGTACGTCCAAACCGGAAGCATGTTATCCAAGTTGTTTTCTCCTGTTCTATGTGAAGCCAAACAGTTTGTTATGGTCATTTTGTTGTATGTAAACCGCGCTGACAATAGTGCGGTATATAAGAAATTGTAATAAATAAATAAATAATAATAAATATTCCTGCTATTTGCTGTTTGGAATGACCACCAATTCCATTTAAAAATAGAGGCCCTAATGTTCAACTGTATTTACACAGTTTGCAAACAATATAAATATCGCTAAGCAGGATATTCAGCGTTAGTGCCGATGAATATCTGTTGGTGCCACCACTCAACACCTCGATGCTCTTCCGGGGTTTTTCCATGGGCGGCACTTGGAGATAACTTGTCAGCAGCAATATTTAGCTGCTGCCCGGTAATCACTCGGTAGCAAAAGTAAGACACAGAAAAGGTTGTCCTAACTTATTTATTTATTTATTTATTTGGCAAACATTTATATACCGCTACTTCCAGCGATCAGCAGCGGTCTGATTACATAAGGAGAACTGTCAAATCAGTACAGTAAAATTTGGGGTGCGTACACGTTGATTCGGAGGGAAGGCACATCACACAAGCGGGTTCTGTTTGAGGATATGGGTACTAATTACATATATACATGAATACTTATATACATTTGAGGATAAGGGCAGTAATTACATATATACATTTTCATAAACGAGCAGGCGTACATAGATATGTTTTGGTCTCCTGGGGTGGATAAGCTTAGACCCCTTGGGTTTAAGTCAAATTGAAATGACTCTGGAACAGATTAGTCTTGAGTTTTTTCCTAAAGTCAGTTAGGTCTTTGCAAGCTCGTAACTCTGGCGGCAGATGATTCCAGAGTGTAGGTGCAGTGTATGAGAACGCTAACTAGGCAGTGGCTGAATGTTTCCGCTACCTGGTTAGATTCCTTCTTCATCTGCTGACCCAGATATTCAATGCTAGTGGTCACATATGAATATCCGACATATGCTAGTGGTCCCGACATTGAATATCCGGGTTTAGCATTCAGCAGTGATAGCTAGCTGCTGCTGTGGTATGTAAGCTTGCATGACATTCGTATAGAGCTGGTTATCTTGCATTTGAAAATGTGCTGCTTATTCACATGATGCTGCCCCTCCATTTCTAAAATGGCTTCTGCACACATGTTTATCCCATAGATGTTCCTAGTTGTGACCCATTTCAGAAAAGCACACATATACACTGGGGATGTGCAAGTGCCCCCCTTTGGCACATGGCAAAGTAGACGAGTGTAACCCCATTTTTCAAATGCTGTGATCAATGCTGTTGCAGGCCTTGCCATGGCTACAAAGCAAAAACTGCTCACCAAGAAGGACAACTTCTGCAAGAGTGAGGTGGAGCTGCTGTTGCAGGAGGTGATCAAGCACCAAAGTGTGTTCCTGGGCTATAAGGGGGGAGGGGGGGTCTGGCTTGGCATGTCAGGGGTTCAATGCCATCTTCCACCGCAAACTGTGAGCATGAGAATCTCAAACAAAAATGGCAGGAGGTCAAGAAGAAGATCAGGTTCAAGGCCCAGGAGAGAGGACCAGATGACCAGGCACAAACCCTACCGAGCTGGAGCAACAAATGCTACTGACAATGGATGAAGAGACAGCGAGGAGGGTGGGAGACCAGGATACAATGAGAACCTCCCAAGAACACAGTGAGCATATGGCACACATACTCCAAAACTTGTCTTCCCCTTCCTTGCATACTTTGCCATTTATGTTGCCACTATCCTCCACCTAAGTCAACCTAAGTGGAAATACTTATCACCTAAATCCTACTGGGGCACACATTTAAGGTATTTGTGCATGCAGTCCTGATGGGTGAGTCATGGGTCTCCTCTCCAAAAGTGTCTGATAGGCATACAATATTGTTGTCCCTGTATCCCCTAGCTAGATAACTACAATGGCAGTTCACTGCTCTGATACGCTCGTCACTTGGGCATGCTGTGTGTGCAGAGGTAACTGACATACCATGGCTGCAGTGTCCAGACACCACATCAGATAGGCCCCCATTACTCCATATGGACTATGTGGGCATTTTAAAAGAGCCCTGCAAAGGACACCTAGGCTATTTTCAGTCCCCTCTGCTATGATGGTATATGAGCGTCTTCCACTTCTGCAACATCTCTTTGGGCCCTGTCACCTAGTGTGGTACCATGCTCATTGCTTCCCAATTTACCAACTACCATTGTGCCACTTGACAGTCCTTGTTCAGATGAAATTATAATAATAATATAAGATATGCCATATTGGGTCAGACCAACAAGTCCATCATGCCCTGTATCCTGTTTCCAACAGTTGCCAATCCAGGTCACAAGTACCTGTCAGGTTCCCAAAAGTTATACAGATTCCATGCTGCTTGTCCCACAGTTAAGCAGTGGATTTCCCCGATCCTCTTTAATAGTGTTTTATGGACTTTTCCTCCAGGAACTCATCCAAAACTCTTTTAAATGCAGCTACACTAACAGCTTTTGCTACATCCTCTGGTAACAATATCATCAGAATTCAACAACTTAAAAATATCTATAAAGTACTCCCTTAATAGTATCATTGGAGAGAGCAAGTAAATCTTACCAAAATTTAGGATCATCAGATTATTAATTTGTAAGAAATTTTCCAACACTTCTAATTTGTAATGAAGGCTTAGGCTATCCTTAATATGGGATAAACCAACTGCCTGCAAATAATAAATCTGGGGCTACTTAGAGAAAAACTTCCTTTCAACTACCTGCATTCTGTCATCCACTTAAGAACATAAGAAGTGCGATACTGGGTCAGACCAAGGGTCCATCAAGCCCAGTATCCTGTTTCCAACAGTGGCCAATCCAGGTCACAAGTACTTGTCAGGTTTCCAAAAAAGTACATAGATTCCACCCTGCTTATCCCAGGGTAAGCAGTGGATTTCTCTGGTCTTCTTTAATAATGGTTTATGGACTTTTCCTCCAAGAACCGCTCCAAACCTTTTTTAAATCCAGCTACACTAACAACCTTTACATCCTCTGGTAACAAATTGCAGAGTTTAATTATGTTTGAGTGAAAAATATTTTCTCCAGTTAGTCTTAAATTTGCTATACTGTGGCTTCATTGAGTGTCCCCTTGTCTTTCTACTTTTTGAAGCAGTAAACAACCGATCTACATTTACCTGTTCCACTCCATTCATCATTTTATAGACCTCTATCATATCTCCCCTCAGCCATCTCTTTTCCAAGTTGAAGATCCCTAACCTTTTAAGCCTTTCCTCATAGGGTTATCCTTCCATCCCCTTTACCATTTTTCTCTCTTCTCTGTACCTTTTCTAATTCTGCTATATTCTTTTTAAGATATGGTGACCAGAATTGCACACAATATTCATGATTCAGTTGCAGCATGGAACAATGCTAAGGCATTATAATATCCTTCATTTTATTATTGATTTCTTTCTTTATGATTACTAGTGTTCTATTTACTTTCTTGGCCACCACTGTACACAGGACAGAGGGTTTCAATATATTATTCATGATGAGGCCTAAGTCTTTTTCCTGGGTAGTGGTTCCTAATATGGAACCTTAACTTGTATAAATGTAGTTTGGGTTGTTCTTCCCTAAGTATATAAGAACATACCATAAGAACATAAGAGGTGCCATACTGACCAAGGTCCATCAAGCCTAGTATCCTGTTTCCAACAGTGGCCAATCCAGATAACAAGTACCTGACAGGTTCCCAAAAAGGCACACAGCTTCTGCAATGTTTGTCCCAGGGTAAGCAATGGATTTCCTGGGTCCTCTTTAATAATGGTTTATGGACCATTCTTCTAGGAACTTATCCAAACCTTTTTTAAACCCAGCTACGCTTAACAGCTTTTACTAAATCTTCCGGTAATGAATTCCAGAGTCTGATTACGTGTTGAGTAAAAAAATATTTTTCTCTTTTTAGTCTTAAATGAGTTACATTATAGCCTCATTGTGTGTCCTCTAGTCTTTCTACATTTTGATGGCATAAACAATCGATCCACGTTTTCCCGTTCCAGTTCATTTATTTATTTATTTAACATATTATTTTTATACTGCCTTTATCCAAGGCGGTTTACATCAAACAACATAACAATTACAGAGGAATCGTTTTACATTGAACAATGGTTATAATTTGGAGATAAATATGAGAAACATTATGTGAAGGAAGCAAACTATTTACATGTAGAGAGGTCTATGTTTTGTGGGGAGGAATGGTTGGTTCGGCTTAGCTGTCCTTCTAAGTGATATTTTAGCTTCTAATCATTTTTTGTCATCAGGTCCGTAGTATTCTCTGAATAGGTGTGTTTTTAGGTTTTTTTTTTTAGTTTGGTGATGGATTTTGCTGATCTTATGTTATTTGGTAGTGAGTTCCACATTAAAAAAAAATCCAAGTTATCAATGTCCCTGTTAAATGTACATTGCCTAGTTTAAGCTTCAATGTAAACCGCTTTGATTGAAATGATAAAGCGGTATATAAAACATGTTAAATAAATAAATAAATAAAACATTGATGGGGCATACAAGGAGAATGCTTTGTTGGTTGTCTGCTGTGTGGTTTTGGTCCTGAACGGGTAGATGTTCAGGAGGTTCTGATTGGAGGTCCTTCTTGGTCTTGTTGAGTAGGTTGTTGTGATCAGCTCTGATAGGCAGGGAGCTAAGAGGTTGTGGTGGTAGTGATGGTTTTGTATTTTACTCAGGCTATTGGGAACCAGGGTAGGCTTTTTAGGATTGGTGTTATGTGATGCATGGATGAGCTGGCAGTGAGGATTCTGGTGGCAATGTTTTGGACTAGTTGTATTGGATCTAGAGCATTTTTTTGGGAGGCTTTGGTAAATTTCCATAGTCGAGGTGTGGTGTGACTATAGCTTGTAGTACGGATCTGAAGTCCATCTCTTGCAGAAGATGCCAAAGGGGTTTGATGAGCTTTAGCTTCCAGTATGCTACTTTGGATGCATTTTTGATGTGAGAGATCATGTTGAGGTTACGGTCAATGGTTATACCTAAATATTTGATCTCTTGTTTATTGGTATTTCTGCATTGTGTGTTATTATCTTTTTTTGGAGGCTTAAGATTTTAATCTCTATATATGAATAGAGCTTCAGTTTTATTTTGGTTTACTGTGAGATTTATACTGGCTAGGAAGTTTGTCACAGCATTGAAGACATCTGATATGGTTGAGAGGTCTGGATTATTGGTGTTAAATGGCAGGTAGAACATGATGTCATATGCATAGAGGTGATAGTGTGCATTCTATTTCCATAGTAGGTTGCATATTGGTTGAAAGTATAGATTGAATAATAGTCCAGAGAGGGCTGAGCCTTGGGGGATGCCATGTATTGACTTGAAGGGTCTTGAGATGGAGTTGCCAGCCTTTACTTGCATGGTTCTGTCAGATAGATATGACTTGAACCATCTTAGTGTGTTGTCTGTTAGACCAATGTCACTTAGCCTGTTTAGCATGATGGAGTGAGATACTGAGTCAAAAGTGGCACTTATGTCGAGGAACAGTAGCACAGAGCCCCGACTAGGTTTATCCAGTCCAATGATGATTCTGTTGAATAGGTCTGTTAGGAGAGTGTCAATGCCATGTTATGGGCAGAAGCCATGTTGGTGTTGGTCTAGGGGTGCATGAGTATCCACATGGTCTTGAAGCTGGTGTTGGTTTTTTCAATCATTTTGGCCAGGAATGGTAGACCTCTATCATATTCCCCCTCAGCTGTCTATTTTCCAAATTGAAGAGCCCAACCTTTTAAGTGTCTCCTCATAGAGGTATCATTCCATCCCCTTTACTATGTCTGTCACTCTTCTCTATATATTTTCTAATACTGCTATATTCTTTTTAAGATATAGCGACCAGAATTAGACACAATATTCAAGGTGTGGTCCCACCATGGGACAATATAGAGAGATTATAATATATTTTGTTTTAGTTTCCATTTCTTTCTTTATGTTTCCTAGTATTCTATTTCATTTCTTGGTCGCTGCTGCACACTGGGCAGAGGGATTCAATGTGTTATCCTAAATCCTTTTCCTGGGTGATGGTTTCTATGGAGGAGTGGCCTAGTGGTTGGGGCAAGGTACTTCACCCCAGAGGGTGAGAAGTTCAAGTCCTGCTGGAGGACAGCAACCTTGGGCCGGAAGAACTGGGGTTTCTAGTCCCACAGGTGCTCCTTGTGGTCTTGGGCAAGCCACTTAACCCTCCATTGCCCATGTTCCCTGTAAATATATGTCTCATATCCCCTTGTGTTAAATGTAACCACCTTGACCCAGAGAAAGACAGTATATAAATATGGCTAAATAAAATAAATACCTTGCATCATGTAACCATAGTTTGGGTTGCTCTTTCCTAGGTGCATAACTTTCACTTGTGCACATTAAATTTTATCTGCCATTTGGATGCCCAGTCTTCCAATTTATCAAGGTCTTCTTGCAATTTTTCACAACCCTCTTGCGTTTTAACAACTTTGAATAATTTTGTGTCATCTGCAAATTTGATCACCTCACTCATTATTCCTATTTCCAGATCATTTATACTCTCTGTTTTCTATATTTTAACCAGTTCCTGATCCACAATAATACACTGCCTCCAATCCCATGACTTTTTAATTTTGCCAAGAGTCTCTCGTGAGGAACCTTGTCAAAGGCTTTCTGAAAATCCATACACTGTACACTATATCAACTGGCTCACCTTTGTCTACCTGTTTATTCACATCTTCAAATCTTCTTTAAATCTCTCACTGCTTCTGCAGTGGAAATCACATAACTGTGAAACAGTACATCTCAACCATGCCTCAGTTCTGGAAAAAATGCGCCGGATATCTCTTAAGGAGATATCGTGCTGCTGAGGAGGCTGCTGTGAAATTTCCACAGCAGACTTCAGAAGGCACACAGTCTGTGCTGTTGTCAAACGTTGTGTGGGTTGAGCTTTATCATTTTCAAAAGCAAGATCTCAATTGAGGGCCCAGATGACTCCATAACTTCCCCAGGGATATTTAAAGGAGGTGGAGGAGTAGACCTGACTCCAGAGCTGAGGGAAATCTCCTTAACCCTATCAAGGCTCCCTTTAAATTTCTAATCCACATTCTGCAGCCGGGTTAATTTTTCCATCTCTCAGGAAAATTGTGCCGGTCTTATTCAATATGTTATAACAGTGATTTTCTTTCAGCTATGGTCATGTATTATATACCATTTGATAGAAAAATGAGACAGCAACACAAATATGTATAACTGAAGGCTCAAAAACATGAAAGTAGGTGCACTTTATTTATAAAAGCAATCGTTATTAGTTGCATACATTCGATTTAATTTTAACTGATCATAACAATTACAAGTTATTTAAGATCTTCATTATTATGAAAATATGCAAAACATGGTGCAGCACAGAGAGGTACATTTCCACAGTCAGCACAGTGATATTTAGTTTCAACACGTTTACGATTGTCACCAGCAACATGTCGATGTCCGAGACTCTCATTGCACACGCGACACTGTCGAAATACGGTAGTTTTCTTCTCAGTTGGTGGAATGAGGCTAGGAAAATGTCTAGCAGTCAAGCGAAATGGGGAAACACCAGTACTTGGTCGGCCACCAGCATCACATGCACTAGCATCAGGACCAACTGCTTCAATGATAGCCAAGATAAGCTTCATACGGAAGTCAAGTCCTGTCACTTTCTCCTCTGGGTGGGACTTGCTCCAGAGTATCTGAGCATTGAGTACTGCTATGTCCAACAGATGAAAGGCAACTTTCTTGTACCACTTTACAGTTTTGCGCAGAAAAGCATAATACTCCAATAACTGATCTGTTCTGTCTACACCGCCCATTATGTTGTTGTAGTCAACGATAACTTGTGCCTTTCGAATTGGCTGATTATTCCGATCTCTTTTTCCAGTGTCAACTACAGAGCCATCATGACAGTTGGACAACATTGTTACATAATTCTTATCATACCAGCAAAGTGCTAGCAGTTTATCTGTTGTACGATATGTGACATCTCCTCGTTTCAATTTCCTTCCATCTACATTTAGACGCAGGTCAGTAGGCATACCAACTCGACTGGATCGTACCGTTCCAAAGCAGGATGTTGCTCGGTCATACAGATCCATACAGAGTTCTGGACTGTTGTAGTAGTTATCCACAGCCAATCGATAGCCTTGATCAAGCAGTCCATCCATCAGATTCAGCACAATACAGTAGCTACTTCCATGTAAACCATCACTTAGAACTGCATCTTGACCTGAGTATAGCATATACTTCCAGGTGTATCCACTACGTGACTCACACAGCTCATATGATTTGATGCCAAATCTTGAGCGTTTTGTAGGTATGTATTGTTTGAAATATAACCTTCCTTTGAAAAGCAGTAGAGATTCATCAATTGAAATGTCTTGTTCCGGGATATAAACAATTTGGAATCGCTTTGTGATAATGTCATAGAATGGACGAAGCTTCCAAATGCGATCACCCTCGGGTTTCTGTTTTGCATTGTTTTGAAAGTGAAGGGCCTGTAATATTCGCTTATATGTATTTCGGCTCATTATTGATGGAAAGAATGGAGTTTCTAACAGTAGTTGACCTGACCAGTACAAGTCGATCATAGGCTTCTTGATTATTCCCATAGCCATCGTCAACGCCAACATTCTCCATATAGCATTATGGTCAACGTCTTGCCATTTTCTCATTCGGGCATGAGGCTTGTCAGCTGGTATTTTAGCACACAGTTCTGCTGCATAGCGATTTGTCTCAAGAACAATCATTGAAATTAGTTCATCTGTAACAAAGAGCTTGTAGAAGTCCAATTTAGTTGCATTGACACCCATACGTTTGGCTATGCCTGGTTATGCAATGAAAGGAAACTGACGGACGTCTTTTGGAGTTGTTTTCCATGAAAGACTGCTTCTTCTTGTCCGTACTTGTGATGTAGTTGCATTATCACCACGGTCTGCAGTATGACGGCAAAGCTTCCCTCTGCCAAGAGGATTTATATTTACAGATGGTTCAGCTGCGGCCACAACTGTAAATGAAAATGTTTTATTATAGTTGACATTTTTCAAACTGAACAATTTATCAATATAAATGTGACATTTAGCGTTTTGTTATACCTAAAGACATAGCTGATATATAGGTGACATAAATAATGTCTGCAAATAATTACTAACCTGGAGGTTCAGCTGTGGCTGCTACTGAATCTGGGTCACTGTCATCCGAGCCTTCAAAGTCCACATTTTTTGGGAAAACATCTTCAGTTTCATTATCAATGACATCTTCACCACTGCTATTACTGTTACCATCACTTTCTATGAGTAACCTAATGACTTCAGCAGCTTTATATCGTTCTTTTCGCATTCTTTTACCAGCTGACTCCATCTTGTTTACTTTGCTTTTAATTCTAAATCACCTCTTGCTAATGACCTATTTGCAGGTTGTTTTCTGGCTGTTTTGGCCTGGTGTATAACTAGAAACACTAGCACAACTCTCTTTTCATCAGCCCAAATGTGTGTTGCCATTAGCTTCCTGTACTTCGCTCATTAATCTTTAGTATCTGCGTCATTGCGCCGATCCTGAGTATTTCGGGCTTGGCCATTTGGTCAGAATTTTGGGTCCCGAGTATTTCGGGACCGGCCTGGAAAGGGTTAACAGAAGACAGAGAGACCTGGCTCAGACTCACACCTGTAATAGCCTGTGAAGTCCAATATTTGTCCATAGGCCCTTTGATAACAGGAGTAGATGCTTCTGTTGCCTTCTTTTTCCCTTCTCTTTTCCTCTTCATAATCATCAGATAACAAATGCAAACAGGGAGAACCAGTGTCACTCACCACTTGGAAGATTCTGACTCCTCAGTTGCCTCGAAGGAGCTCCAAAGGGGTATGAGCCTCTTTGGGCACGCCCCTTCAGGTGCCGCCTATTTCCACATGCCTGCAGCCAAGTGTCTGCAGTTCGATGACACTCTTAAAGAGGAAGTGACATCAATGCCTGACCCAGCCCAGTGGAAAGACTCCAACACCATGGGACCACTGTTTTCTTGCTCTCCCTCCAGGTACCAGGGCCCTGTGTCCATTGCCCCTACTAGACATGTATTTTTTAAAAATGCCCTGTGATCAAGTTCACGTATAAATGATTGAAAATGGAGGCATTTGCATGTGCAAAATACCAAAAGGGAGAAGGGGGCAAAGACATGGAAGATCCTACAGAAATGGAGATAGAAGGGGATCTGGATGTTATTTCCACATGTAAAATGCTGCCATGCTCAATAGTCAGTTGCACTTGTAAATGGCAGCATTTTAGACTAGTACACATATATATCCTCAGTTCATTTTTTCTAGAAAATGGTACCAGTACTCATATGCAGGGCTCTTTTATTAATACATGAAGGCCATGGGTCAATTTTAGCATGCAATGAAAAAGGTGCCTGTACGCCATACCACCATGTACCCCCTCAAAAAAAGCCCTGTATAACCCACATCTAAGTGAAGTTTAGATGGTAATTTGGTAGTAAGCTACATGTGAACACCTGCATTCAAGATGCACATGGCATGATTTTTCCTGCAAAATCAGGTTGATGTTTTCAGTCCTCACGTATTGTAGCAACCACTAGAGGGCCTTTCTAGAGAACACCAAAATGGCGAACAGCAGGAGGTATAATTTCTCTGATGCAGAGACTGACTCTGGTGCATCTGATACTCTCTGAGGGCAGGCTTTTCCAGCCCAGCGGTCATCAGGTGCCCCATGCTGCAGCACGGAAGGTATGAGAGACGATCTGGATGGCCCTGTCCAGGTAGGTGAAAATCTTTTTACAGCTACCCACTGTAATACCTGTTAGGAAGCCATCTATATAAGGGGTAATACCTATGAGTAGGCAGTAAAGCATAGAAATGTCAAGAGTGCTCTGTCAGCCATGCCATGGATCACCCTCATCCCCCATTTATACATACATATGCATAGAACAAAATTGTGTCATGATGTGTCAGGGTCAGGAAATAATTAAGATATGTACACTATAGAGGCTAGCCATAAGGTCAGAAGACAAGGTATACTAGGTGGTGCTTATATGGAGATGGCTATATCAGTCATCTGGCATGAAGTCATACAGGCAGCTAGGGCTTCGCTCCCTTCCAAATGCATGCCACACTCGTTACTGTGAACTCACTAATGAAAGAACCCAACCAAGAAGGAGAGTGCAAATATCTTAAATGTGTATATATTCTACACTGTTATTTAAGGGGCTATCAGAATCAAGCTCTGAGGAACTTGTCCCTCACACATTTGATTTCAGGACAAAGCGGTATATAAATACTTTTAAATAAATAAATAAACATATATATAGTTCATGAGATTCAATCAATCCCCAAATTTTAAAGGTTTTAAATGTTTACGTGTACTGTACTGCAAATTAAAAATCTCTTTAAAGTCTTTGTTGCACTGGAACCCAAACAAATTTCATAGCACAAAATGTTGCAAAAGCACAATATGGGACCAAGTCAAATTGATAAGCACAATTTATCTTAAAGAGCTATTTCTGGCTGTCTCATGCCACTGCCAATGACTTCATTCAGGGGCTTCTCAGGACCATGTCTTTTTCATTCCAGCGAAGCCACCAAATGATTGAATCTCATGAGCTGTTTTTATGAGGCACAGGTTTCTCTGAGCTTCATTCTGATGGTCCTTTAAATAATTGTATGGAGTATATATTTATTTCGCAGTCATCGCTGTGGCATGGGTACCGCATGTACACTGTGCTCTGCAATCACGTTTATTGCTATAATAATCTAAGATATGACATACGTCAAAGATCGTCCAACGCCAACTGCACCATCACATCGAGACCAACGCACCCCTCGACCCCTGCCAGCATGGATTCCGGGAGGCACACGGCATAGAGACACTGCTGACCACCTTATTCAGTACATTAACCATAGGATTGGAGAACATTAGACAAGGTTTTGCCCTCATCTTCATGGACATTGCTGCTGCCTTCGACTCCGTCAGCCACAAACTACTCCTATCACGCCTCAGGGAGAAGGGAGTCCACGGCACAGCACTGGACTGGTGTGCATCATACCTGACTGACAGACGGCAGCATGTCCATTCTGGCCCCTCCACCTCCACACCTTTCTCACAAGAGAAGGGCGCGCCACAAGGTTCTTCACTCTCAGCCCTACTGTTCAATGTTTACATGCAACCCATCTGCGCCCTCATCCGATCCTTCAACATCAATTGTCTAATCTATGCTGATGACGTTTTGCTATACATGCCAATCTCGACGGAGCATCCTGACCTCTCCCCACTGTCCACTTGCTTCGATGCGGTCACAGATTGGCTACACACGCAGAAGCTCAAAATAAATTTCAAGAAGACGGAGGTCCTCTTCATCAGCAGGAACCCTGCATTCACTCCGCCCTCCTCACTGAAGGTACATGATGCAGAGCTCCTCAGCAAGCCCACGGTACAGTACCTAGGGGTCACGCTGGACCCACAAATCAACATGAAGGCCCAGATAGGCAATATGGTAAAGGTGATCTACCACAAAATTCGGACACTTCGCCACCTGCGACAGTTGCTAGAGCCGGAAGACTTTTGGACAGTCTATCAAGCACTAGTAATGCCACACTTTGACTATGCTAATGCAATACTGCACGGCCTCCCGAAAAGCTTGCTTAACCCCCTGCAGCTCGCAATGAATGCAGCTGCCAGAATCCTGCATGGAGCTTCCAGGAGGGACCATATCACCCCAGTTTTGAAACATCTGCACTGGCTCCCGGTACACTGCAGGATCTCCTTCAAGATCTTAACGATGACATATAAAGCCATCAACAAGTGCTCTTCCACCTCCCTCATGGAGCTCATCCAGACCACCCCCTTCAACAGGGTAAGGAGATCATCCGCCACCAATACTCTGATACTCCCGAAGGCGATCACCAAATGCTCTCAGGCCACGAGAAACAGAGCCTTCGCACTCTATGCACCTTCCTGTTGGAATGCCCTGCCACTGACCATCAGGGCCATCAATAACCTCCCCCAGTTTAGAGAGGCACTGAAGCACCATCTGTTTCTCCAGTATTATACTGAACCAGATGACATCTCACAGCCACCCACACTCCAGACCCAAGCCAGCACCCCCAGCGTAGCCACCTCACACACCTTCAGCCCACCTACTAGAGCCCCACTTTCTCGAAATCACCACCCCTGTGTATAGCTGACCCTAACCGTAGATAATGATGAGCTGTCCACATACCCTGCGACAGACAACTAGATTGTACATAGTTACTTTGTTAGACCTGTAAATAATGCTGAGCTGCCCATATAGCCTGTGACAGCCAAATTGTACATAGCTTCCCTGTTAGCCCTGTATAAAGAACCCCATTTTATTGTAAGTCCAGTGCAGACCTGCCTGCACTGCACAATTGTTACCTGTAAACCGCACTGATGTTAATAGCGCGGTATAAAAGAAACATTAAATAAATAAATAAAATAGAATACTGGGTCAGACCAAGGGTCCATCAAGTCATGTATCCTGTTTCAGTCAAGTACCTGTCAGGTTCCCAAAGATATACACATTCCATGCTGCTTGTAAGCAGTGGATTTCTCCAATACTCTTTAAAACTAGTTTATGGACTTTTTCTCCAGGAACTCTTCCAAGCCTGTTTTGAACCCAGCTATATCAACAACTTTTACAACATCCTCTGATAATGAACTCCAGAGTTTGATTACATGCTGAATGAAAAAATATTTTCTGTGATTAGTCTTTTTTTTTTTTAAACTTTTATTTTCATTTTGCAACAAACAAAAGAAACAACACACCAAAGGAGACAAAACAAGTATACAATAAAGAAAAGTAAACCCAATTACCCCCCACCCCCACGCTTCTTCTCTAGCTGATTATGTCAGCATGTGAGCGCTTCCAAACAACAGTGATTATACATCAAAACAATCAAAAGAGTATCTGCGATACAGAATAATCATGGGACAAAGATATATACAAATTTAGACAGTCAGATGAGAGCATTGAGCAGAATGTACATAGTCATTGAGCATCTTCCATTTAGACCGATGATGAGGAGTCTGAATGGGGGAAGCAAACATACGAGGTATTTGTTCATATTTACTGTAGAGACAGACATGTTTCCACCATTCATTGGGGCTCAGATGGGAGCTATTTTTCCAGTATTTCGTAATTAGGGAAATAGCAATGCCAAGCATAAAGTCCAAAAGGAAGTAAGCCGTTTTTGGAAGAGAGGGGATCCCCGCAGCTGAGCGAAGTCCCACTATCCTCCAAGAAAGGGGCTCTTGAAAGTGCAAAATAGACTGGATACGACCCCAGACCCGACGCCAGTAATACTGTAGTGCGGGACATTCATACATAACATGAGGTAGTGAACCAATGGCCGCATGACATGTCCAACAACTATTGCCCTGAGTAGTGTTCCATTTGGATAATCTGTCAGGAGTGTAAAAACACCGGTGGGCTAGAAAGAAGAGTGTCTGAGTGAGTGAGGCGGATCGGGAGACCCGTGTCACTCTACTCCAGACAAGGCTCCATTGCTCCGGGGTCAAAGTCACATGCAATTCTCTCTCCCATGCTTTCTGCGCTATAGGGGTATCTCTCGTTATAGCATTACATAAGGTTTTGTAAAAATTGGATGCTACACCCGGTGAACTACCGATAGATCGGATAGTCTCCAACCAACCTTGTGTAGGGGAGGCCGATGGCGGGAGCACCTTAGCACTCCGAAGGCAATGCTGAAGTTGCACCAACTGAAAGTAGTGTTTCGCTGGGAGACCAAATTCAATTTGCAATTCACTAAAAGTTTTCCAGCGACCTTCATGGAACAACTGACTAGGAATCCAAATGCCCCTAGTGTACCAGGGGCTCCACGCCATCGGCTTATTTTGTATTCGAAATCGAGTATTGTACCAAAGTGGGAGCTTGTCTAACAGACAGAGTCGGGAGTCTAAAGATTGCATAAGATTATTAAAGGCACCTAAGGTGTCTAAAAGCATTGGTGGAAAGTGGGAGTCTGATGGGAGAGTCATACCAGGAAGAAAAGTAAGAGGAATCGGTTTGCAAAGGTCCTCTTCTATGTCTAGCCACACAGGTCTACTCGGTACTGGATCTTCTAGCCAACGAGTGCCTTGTTTGAGAAGAAAAGATTGATGATACTTCAGGAAATCAGGGAATCTGACATCCCCATTTTCCTTATCTGCTTGCAGCTTATGTTTCGCTATCCTAGGTGTCTTGTTTTGCCACAAGTATCTAGTCAGAAGGCCCTCTATATCTTTATATATACGTCGAGGTAAAAGACAGGGCAACATTTCTAAGATATAATTCACTTTCGGAACAATCATCATTTTTATGGTTTCTAATCGACCCCACCAGGTAAGTGTTAAAGGAGTCCAGCGATGAGTAAGCGCCCGGACTTTAGAGGTTAAGTCTTTGGCATTGAAGGAGATAGTGTCTTCCAAAGGAGAACAATAGTGAACCCCAAGGTATTTGACCATGCGAGGTTGCCATAAAAAGGGGAAGGATTGCATATCTGCCTGATGAAGCAAAGGATTTAATGGAAAGGCTACCGACTTGGTCCAATTTATCTTATAACCGGACAGTTGTGAGTATTTACCAATTTGCTCTAGGACAGCCGGTACTGAGTCTATAGAGACAAAAAGCATAAGGTCATCAGCATACGCTGAAATTTTGATTTCCCTATGGGTGAAGGGGACTCCATGAATCTCCTCCGATTGCCGGATTAGTAAAGCCAAGGGTTCGAGTGCAAGATCGAAGAGAAGTGGAGACAGTGGGCATCCCTGGCGAGTGCCGCGTTGAAGAGGAAAAGGCTGAGACTTTAAAGCATTGGCACATATACTGGCTGTAGGCTGTGCGTACATGGTGCGAAGACAACGGAGAAAACCTTCCCCGAATCCGTACCAGCGGAGGACTGCAAATAGGAAGGGCCACTCTAAGCGATCAAAGGCCTTCTCAGCATCAAGTGAGAGGCCAACAAATGGGCGATCAAGATTAACTGCGGTAGTCAGTACATGGCATAGAGTCCGAGCATTGTCAGCAGTTGATCTACCAGGAATGAAACCGCATTGATCTGGGTGTATTAAGGTAGGCATCCTATCAGAGAGCCGGGTAGAGAGAATGGTGGCAAATATTTTATAGTCCGCGTTTAGGAGGGAAATTGGACGATAATTAGCTGTTAGTTGCGGGTCTCTCCCCTCTTTCTCAAAAACTACTACATTTGCCATTGAAAAGGACCCAGAAGGAGAACCCTCCTCGGCCAGAGCAGAAAAATAAAGTTTCAAAACTGGAGCTAAGTCAGCGTGAAAGGTTTTGTAGAATTCAGCAGGGAGACCGTCTGGGCCTGCGGCTCGACCTGAGGCACATTTCTTGATAGCAGAATGAATTTCTGAGACAGTAAATGGTGTGTCCAAGGCCACTCTATCTTCGTCAGATAGGGTCGGTCTTTGTACCCCTGAAAGTAAGCGTTCAAATACATCTGGCTCAAAATCACATTCAGATTGATAAAGCCGAGTATAAAAATCACGAAAGAGTTCTAAGATTTCGGTATCTTTAGTGACCAAACCCCCCCCCGACGGATTACGGAGGGCGGTAACACGCTTGGCTTCTTTTTGACCTTTTAGGGCATTTGCTAATAATTTGCCAGCACGATTATTTTCCCGATAATATAGCCCTTGTTGTGATTCAATATTTTTAACAGCAGCAGTGTACAAAAGCTGATTGTATAGAAAGCGCAAGCGTTGTAAACGGAGTAAAATACATGGGTCAGTACGGGACGTGAGGAGACGCTCCCCAGCTTGTATCTGCTGCTCTAGAATCAGTAAATGCTGCTTTCTTTGTTTCCCCTGCCGAATTTGATAGCTAGTTATAGTTGCGCGGATAGATGCTTTAAAACCCTCCCACCAAGCCCAGCTCGCTGTGTCATGGGGTGAGTTAAAATGAAAATAATCTTGGATAGCGGCCTTTATATCAACCTGAAAATCTTTTTGACCCAGTAGGGATCTATCAAAAAACCAAGCTCGGGGAGAATCGTCCCGCGCAGTGACATGTAAGGATAAAGATATGGCAGCATGATCTGAAATATGGAGAGGATGAGTCCTAGTCGTGTCTACTTGAGAAATCAGTGCTTTGGAAATGAGAAAGAAATCTATTCTAGATTGGGAGTGATGGGGGGCAGAAAAGAAAGTGAACTCTAAGTCGGAGGGGTGAAGCAGCCTCCATATATCTACCAGCGCAAGATCTTGCATCAGAGCTGTAAGGGTAGCAAGACTCTTGGGTGGACTACTCGTTCTAGGCGGCTGTCTATCTATCAGAGGGTCTAACACTTGATTAAAATCACCACCAAGTATTAATGGAGTATTGGCAGAGGCCTGTGCCAACTGCGCAATACTTGCATAGTAAGCAGGGTTGTCCACATTCGGGGCATAAATGCAAATACATGTAAATTCACTATCTCCAACCTTAAGATGTACTCGGGCCCATCTACCCTCCTTGTCAGCGCTAGTATCAATTACAGTAGCTTGCAAAGATTTCTTAACCAGAATGGCTACCCCGCACCGTTTGGAAACGGCGGGAGAATAGGCAGCCACCATGTAAGGCTTAACATTGAGTTTCAGTGTTTCAGCAGAGTTTAAGTGCGTTTCCTGAAGAAACGCTAAATCAGCATGCTCATGGCTAAGATAGCTAAGGATTTTCTTTCTTTTGATTGGACTATTAATGCCCTTTACGTTGAGTGATAAGATTTTACATAAGGCCATTCAGACAAGTTAAAAATTCTGAGCATGATAGCGCACATAATTTCACAATGTCCCTCATATTGACTGTATCTGGCTGTACATATGGCATAAAAGAAAATAAGCTTAGATAATACAATGAAGCGCCCCACATTAAAAAAGAAAAACCGCAGCGCGGTAGAGAAGAAGCAGAACCCCAAAAATTACTGGCGACCATGTGTCTGCGGGGAGAAGCCCCAGAGAAGGCCGAAATTGAAAAAACACATAACCTGTAGGACTGTGCGTGCTCCGAATCCGACCGAGGCACACATCATGGAGGGATAGGAGACCAAAAACAAAAGTCATAGAAAGAAAGAAAGAAAGTCCAGGTAGTCTCTGTGCTTGACTATGACCGCCGCATCGGGCCCTTCAAAATGGCGGACAGAGCCGGCAAATAAAAGTCCAAGTCGTTGGATTAGCGCATCTGCTCTGCTTCTTTGGAGTCTAAAAATGTTGATAGTAGATCAGGATCTTCGAATGTCCTGGTTTGGTTGTGGAGAGTCACTCGGAGCTTCGCGGGATACAACAGGCCAAAGCGAGCCTGTAGCTGTTGAAGTCGAGGGCGAAAAGCAAGGAGTTTCTTCCGTCGGTCAACGGTAGGCTTTGCCAAATCAGGGAAGAAGGAGACTTTGTGACCTTCAAATTCCAAATGATGGTTCGCCCGGGCAGCATTTAAAATTTGTTCCACTTGTTGATATCGTAGCAAGCGAAAGATAATAGGCCGGGGGGTCGTTCGGTTGAGCGCCATGTGGGTAGGAACACGGTGTGCACGATCGATTTCCAGTTCTTTATGAAAGGTGATCTTCAGCAAGGAGGGAAGAGTTTTGAGCAGGAATTCTCTCATATCTCCCGCTTCCACCCCCTCCGGTATTCCAATGAGCCTCACATTGTTGCGACGGGCTCGATTATTGCTATCTTCTAACTCCTTTTGAAGATTCTGTATCTGGCGCTCAGCCTTGTCCAGTGTGCCCAAGCGCACCGCGTGCGAGTCGAGGACCCCCGCCATATTGTCCTGCCGTAATGAGAGACTTTCAAGTCGGTCCTGGAGTACTCCAAAGTCTTCTCGCATGGCTCTAAGCGCTTCTCCATTGGACTGCACCAATTCCTTCACGCCGCGTATTTCCTCTAAAATCTCCAGGTGCATTTCGGGGTTTTCCCGAAATGGAGCCATCTTCTGTGGGGAGGACACCTCTGTTTTGGAGCGTTTTCCGTGAGAAGAAGAAGGAGACCCGAAGTCCAAGCGCGCTGGTTTATGGGCCGCCATCCCCCCCGAGGTACCCCGGTCAGCCCGGAGCGAAATAGTAAGTTTGTATAGGTATTATGTCAGGATTCTAAGTAGGCCTCTCGGGAGCTTCAGCGCGACGCGTCTTGCCCGCTGGACATCAGGCTCCGCCCCCCCCTGTGATTAGTCTTAAATGTGCCACATTGTAGTTTAATTGTGCATTCCCTAGTCTTTCTACTTTTTGAAGGAATAAATAACTGATTTATGTTTACCCATTTCACTCCATTCATTATTTTATTGACCTCTATCATATCTTCCCTCAGTCGTCTTTTTTCCAAGTTGAAGAGCCCTAACCTTTTGAAGCCTTTCTTCATAGGGATATCTTTCCATCCCCTTTACCAGTTTGGTCACTCTTCTCTGTACCTTTTCCAATTCTGCTATATCCTTTTTAAGATACGGTGACCAGGACTGCACACAATATTAAAGGTGCGGTCGCACCATGGAGCAATACAGAGGCATTATAATCTCCTTGATTTTATTTTCTATTCCTTTCCGTGTGATTCCTAGCATTCTACTTGCTTTCTTGGCTGCTACAGAGGGTTTCAATGTACTATCCAGGATGACACCCAGATCTTTTTCCTTATTGGTGATTCCTCATGTGGAACCTTGCATTGTGTACCTGTAGTGTGGGTTGTTCTTCCCTAAGTACATAACTTTGCACTTGTCAACATTAAATTTCAGCTGCCATTTGGATGCCCAGTCTCCCAATTTTTCAAGGTCCTCTGGCAATTTTTCACAATCCTCTTGTGTTTTAACAACTTTGAATAATTTGGGTCATCTTCACATTTGAGTACCTCATTCATTATGATCACATCCAGGTCATTTATAAATATGTTAATAAGCAATGGGCCCAGCACAGATGCCTGGGGTATGGCCACTATTCATCTTTCTCTATCTGCAAACTCCAGACTTTGATCTTTTCACCTTGCTGCTTCTTATGCATGAAACACACTTCCTCTATCTTTACGTCAAGTCTCTTCTCTCCCCCGCTTCAAATCCATGCCAAAGACATACCTCTTTGAGGCTTCATTTGGATACTAATCCCTTGTTCTCCTTTCCTATTTCAACCTCCTTGTTTCTCTTGTATTGTTCTGTCTGTCTTGATTAGATTCTAAGCTCTATGAGCAGGGATTGTTTGTACAGTGCTGCGTACACCTTGTAGTGCTATATTTATCTAACAATTTTTTTATACTGCTTTATCATTTCAGTCAAAGCGGATTACATTGTAACTTAAGCTTGGTAATAATGTACATTAACCAGGGGCATTGATAACTTGGATTTTTCTGAAGCAATGGAGGGTTAAGTGACTTGCCCAAGACCACAAGGAGTGCTAGTGGGAATCAAATCCTGGTCTCTGGGTTCCCACGCCAGAGCTCAAACCATTAGGCCACTCCTCCACAAATTATTATTAGTAGTAGTAGCAGCAGCAGCAGCAGAAAACTGTCCATTTAACCCTACTGTTTGTTTTCTATCTTTTAACCAGTTCCTAATCCACAATAGTACACTGCCTCCTATCCCATGACTTCTTAATTTCTACAAGAGTCTCTCTTGAGGGACCTTGTCAAAGACTTTCTGAAAATCCAGATACACTATATCCACCGGCTCACCTTTTTCTACCTGTTTATTCACACCTTCGAAAAAATATAACAGATTAGTGAGACAAGACTTTCCTTGGCTAAATCCATGTTGGTTTCCTGCCATTAAGCCATGACTATCCACATGTTCAGTAATTTTGTTCTCTATAATGGTTTCGTCCATTTTGCCCAGTACAGATGTCAAGCTCACCGGTCTCTAGTTTCCCCAGATCACCCCTGTAACCCTTTCTAAAAATTAGTGTTACATTGGCCACTCTTCAATCCTCAGGTACTACAGATGATTTTAAGGATAGTTCAGATTACTAAAAGTATTCTGCAATCTCATATTTCAGTGCTTTCAGCACCCTGGGATATATGTCATCCGGTCTATATAAGTTGCTGTTCTTTAGTTTATTAAATAGCTGTATTACATCTTCCCAATTTATCGAGATTTATTTCAATTCCTCTGATACATCACCTTTGAATATCATTTCTGGCATGGGTAAGTTTCCTACATCTTCTTCAGTAAAGGCTGAAGTAAAGAATGTATTCAGTCTCTCCACTATGGCCTTTTCTTCTCTTAGTGCCCCTTTTACCTCTTTATCATCTAATGTTCAAGTGGCCTCTCTCACAGGTGTTTTGATATGATTGTATTTGCAAAAGATTTTATTATGTGTTTTTGCTTCCACGGCAAGCATCTTTTCAACTTTTCTCTTTGCCTGCCTTATCAATGCCTTGCATTTAACTTGCTAGTACTTATGCTGTTTCCCGTTTACATCATTTGGCTCATTTTTTTCTATTTTCTGAAGGATTTTCCCTTATCTACAACAGCCTCTTTGATCTCACCTTTAGGCCATGCTGGCTGTCATTTGGCCTCCCTTACATCTGGTCTGTGCTTCTAAGACAGTATATTTAAATAATGCTCAGACCTGATGTAAATTTTGAAACTTTGCAGTTGCTCCTTTTAGTTTTTTTCTTAACCATTTTCCTCATTTTTCATAGTCTCCTCTTTGAAAGTTAAATGCTAGCACAGTGGATTTCCTTGTTATCTTCCTTCCATTTTTTAAATCAAATATGATCATGTTGTGATTGCTGTTACCAAGCATCCTCAACACCATTACCCCTTGCACTAGATCCTGTGTTCTGCTAATAATTAGATCTAAAATAGCTTCTCCTCAGGGTCAATTTCCCATGAAGCAGTCATTTATTTCATCTAGAAACTTTATCTGCCTATCATGGCCTGATGTAACATTGACCCAGTCAATACTAGGGTAATTGAAATCTTCCATTATTACTGTGTTTAAATTTTGCAAGCTTTCCTCATTTCTTTTAGCATTTCATCATCTGTCTGTTCATTCTGGCCAAGTGGGCGGTTAGACACCCCCACTGCCATTCCCTTCCTCTTTTTACATGGAATTTCTATCCATAAAGATTCTACAGTGTATTTTATTTGCTGCACAACCTTAATCTTTTTTTGACTCAATGCCTTCTTTAACATATAGCACCACCCCTCCACTTATATGATCATTGCGATATAGTTCGTACCTAGGTACCACATTGTCACATTGGTTGTCCTCCTTCCACCAGGTCTCTGAGATGACGATTATATCTAACCTTTCATTCAGTGCTATATACTCTAACTCTTCCATTGTATTTTTTAGACTGGAATTTGCATAGAGGCATTTCAAAGTTTGTTTTTTGTTCTTATTAACAGTCTGATTCAGATGACAGGGATAATTTGGAATCTTTCAACTTGGTCTGGTTTTTACTTAAAGGCCCCTGGGTTACATTTACCTTTATTGGAATCTCTCAATCGGGATGCCCTAACTTCCTGTTTTGCTAGTATCCTTCAAGGATGCATCATTCCGAACCATGCACTCTTTAGCGACTGTCATTTTTTTCCCATTTTCTAGTTTAAATGCTGCTCTATCTCCTTTTTAAAGGTTAATGCCAGCAGTCTGGTTCCACCCTAGTTAAGGTGGAGCCTTTTCTTTTGGAAATGTCCCACCCACACACGCACACAGAATGTTGCCCAGTTCCTAACTCATCCAAACCTCTCTTTTTTGCACTATCTATTCATCAATGCATTGAGACTCCGGAGCTCTGAACAAATATATTTCACAGCCAAAGAGCTGCTACTAAAACAAGGGCCAAACATGCAGGACTCCTTTCTTCCCACAAATGGTTTCTTTGCAATTGTCCAAGGCAGGAGTATGCTTCCCACCCTGACAGTAAACATGTCACAGCTCTCACTCAACTAGATGCCGCAAACCATCTCTACAGAGGTGCCTTTCTCTATCAGATTACATTGGGAATCTGGTCTGAGGATGGCAAGAAACATCCTTGATCAGGGAGCTGTTGACTAAAAATAAGCACTCTTTTCTGCTCTAGATGCTTCAAAATCATCTGAGACCTAAAAGCACTGAAGGCACAGTTCAGGGCCATCCAGGGGGCCCACTCTGAAGTGCTGCAGCAAGTGTTGCAAAGTTGGCAGAGCGGCAAATTATGTCATAGCTGTTGAAACATCTACACCATAGCTAAATACCTGTGCATGAGCAGGCCATGACATGCATGCTCCCACTACACAGCTAGGGTACGCAACCCATAGAAGTGGCACTGGCCTAATTATAACCCAAGAATAGGTGAGTGTCTATAGTGGTAGTTTCTGACGGGGTGCAAACAGCAGCTGCAGTCCAAGCCAATGAAGACCTCCAGATTGCAAACTAACTCAAGAAACAAGCACCATGCTGTAATCCTTTACTGGCAGAGAAGGTGGTCAGTTAGCAAATGGTCTCTTTACCTGGGGAAGGGAATTTTTGAAATTTGCCTAGTCGTATTGTGCTATGCATTGTTTTAAGATTTGTGTAGGATGGTCTTGGTTGTTGTTGTTAAGTGCCGTTTAGTTGGTGTCAACTCATGGGGACCTTCTGGATAGTTGTCCTAAACTGTGTTCGGTCTTCAGTCAGGCGGCTCATTGTTGATAGGCTGGCATCCATAGCTGCTATTATTCTATCGATCCATCTCATTGCTGGCCTTCCTCTTTTGTGTTGACCTTCTACCTTGCCAAGCATGATGTCATTCTCTTACGATCTCTTTGCATGATGTGTGGTCTTGGTAGTTGACATTTATTCTCTGAAGCTTGGCAGAGGTGTCAGGCTTGAAGCCAGATAAATAATAGAGGGTGACAAAAAGGTGAAAGTTTGTTTAAGATGCCAAATACCCTTGCACCAGCACAGTGTACAAACTGTGCACACATGTACCACTTTGCCCTACACATGCATAGGGGAAAGGGAGCAATCAAGGAGCTGAACTCATCCATTTGCAAAAGAGTTGCCACAAATGCTGAGTTCAATGTGCATGTTGGCTGGATGACAACATACCTTCCAATAGCTGCAAGTAGCCACATGTATAGGCTCCCACACCACAACATGAAGCTGACACATAATAATGGTTGCCTATGGCAGCTGCCAAGACTAGCACCTGACCCCCCAAATTGACCATCTGCAAGGACACACACAGCCAAGTGGTGTGAAGCTCGAGGGAGCTGCAGAGAGTTGCTCACCTCATATCCATAGCAGATGGTGATAAAGGGGGAATGTTGCATGCCACTTTCTTCATCATCTTCCTTTTCCCTATCTTATGGTGCCCCAATGCTTAGTATTAGCAACTCTACTATTTAACATATTTACCACTGCTATTCACTAGTTTCATACTGCAAAAGTATATGTTGCCATACTCCACCCTATGTTATGTTTGTCCTATATAGCCATAGGACCTGCTATACTTCTGAGGCATTTGCCATATCCAGGGCAAATCCCCCCTTACCCAGCCAAATGGTACCCCTAATGTTTATCCAGAGCTACGTCTTCTCTTACTCTATGTTCTGCCATGACATCACTTCCCATAAGCATTGCTGTGGCAGTGTGTTACCACCAGCGTACAGGCCTGGTCTTGCAACAAACCAGTGAAGTAATCTAGTAACAATGCTTGGATGATCCCTAGCATGTGTTGGAACCCATAAACCCTCTAGATGGCTCATGTTCCAATACATATGCTTTCATTCCCACAGCTGCCGCTTCTGCACCTCCCCCACTTTGTATGTGTTGGAGGGTGTGCTCAGCTCAAAGGACATTCCCAACTATACCTCTAACTTTTGTGGCCATACTAAAAACATAGAAACATGATGGCAAAAAAAACAAACCATATGGCCTATCTAGTCTGTCCTCTCATACCAACTACTATAGTCCATTTTTTTCCTTTAGAGACCTTCTGTGTTGGTCCCATGCTTTCTTGAATTCAGATACTGCCATGGTCTCTACTACCTCCACTAAGAGACTATTCCATGCATCTACCACTCTTTCCATAAAGAAATATTTCTGCATATTACTCGTGAGTCTATCCCTTTCACCTTCATCCTATGACCCCTCATTGAAGAGCTTTCTTTCAAATAAAAGAGGCTCTCTTCCTGTGCATTTATGCCATGGAGGTATTAAATCATCTATATTAAAGCTCCTCTCTCCCACCTTTCCCTCAAAGTATATATATTGAGATCTTTAAGTCTGTCCCTCTATGCCTTATAATGGAATCCACTGACCATTTTGGTAGCCACCCTCTGCATAGACTTCATCCTTTTATATCCTTTTGAAAGTGTGGTCTGCAGAATTGCACACAATACTCAAAATGAGGTCTCATGGGGAGAGCCAGAACGACAGCAGCGTTTCCCGGAGGCGGCAGGCTCCTGGTCCCGCGGCCCCGACGTCATCGGGGGCCTTCTCCTTAAAGGCGGAGCAACACGGAGGACCGGTGGGAGAGCCAGAACGACAGCAGCATTTCCCGGAGGCGGCAGGCTCCTGGTCCCGCGGCCCCAACATCATCGGGGGCCTTCTCCTTAAAGGCGGAGCAACACGGAGGACCGGTGGGAGAGCCAGAATGACAGCAGCGTTTCCCGGAGGCGGCAGGCTCCTGGTCCCGCGGCCCCGACGTCATCGGGGGACTTCTCCTTAAAGGCGGAGCAACACGGAGGACCGGTGGGAGAGCCAGAATGACAGCAGCGTTTCCCGGAGGCGGCAGGCTCCTGGTCCCGTGGCCCCGACGTCATCGGGGGCCTTCTCCTTTCCTTCAAAAGCTGTGTGGTTTGGCGCAGCCGGAGGCGCGAGCCGGGGGCAGCGATCAAAGGGGCACGATACAAGGGGCGTGTTAGGCCCCTTGGGAGCCTTTGGAGCAACGTAGGAGCAGAGCAGTGTGAGATCTACTTGCCGCAGAGCCTCAGATGGGGAAAAGAAAGAAGAAAGTGGTTCCAGAGGCGAAAGTGGAACCGGTGGTGGGCCCCATGGACAAACACCTTCAGTTGAAGGTAGGGGCAGATGTGTCCCTGGACCCTGATTTTCTGGCTTTTCGCTCGTCTGTAGCATCTCTAAGTTCTCCGGATAGGTCTCCACCTTCTCCTCCAGTTTATATTTCTCCAACCTCTTCAGTAGTTGTGGGGGATCAAGTCAAACAAAGTACCCCAGTAGTTTCTTGGGGGAAGTTGAAGCCAGTTGCCTGGGTTTCCACTCCGGGGGTCTCCAAGGAGGTGCCTGAGGATCAGGTTACCCTGGTGGATATCTGGAGGAGCGTATCCCGTATTGAGAACATTTTGACTCCCACTGTCTCACAGCTTTGTGACTTCTCTTTGGAGGTTACTAATAAGCTGTCTGACCTTGAAGAGGTGTTAGGGAATGTGTCTTCTCAGATTCTTAAGTGTGAAAATCAGTGTGCTACTCTTAAATCTACTAGTGTTTCGAGTATTAAGGAGAGTTTGCTTGTTCACCATAGGCTAGAAATGTATGATAACCAATTTAGAGCTAAGAATATCAGGCTGTTAAATTTTCCTGTTTGCCATTTATTGTCTGCAGAGATCCTATTTAGGAAGTATTTAAAAGAATCTTTGGGTTTGGTTTCTCCAGATTCCATTTTGGTTTCCAAGATGTATTATTTGACTGGGAAGAAGGTAAAGGTCGACACTCCTGGTGGGTTTGATACTCTACAAGGGGGAGCCGACCTCGACCTTACCAAATTTTTGGAAGATTCCCAGGATACTATTCTTACTTGGGCTACCTTGGTAGTCACGTTTGTTTCTGAGTGTGATAAATCAGCTGTCTTTAAATTGTACTTTAAGCGGTCGTCTACTCTATTTTGTGGTGACAAGGTACAGATGTTTCCTGATGTCTGTAAGGCCACTCAACTTAGGCGACAGGCTTTTTTAGCTATGAAGCCTAGGGTTTTGGCCTTATCGGCAGGTTTTTTTCTTCGGTACCCCTGTAAATGTATTGTTACATTTCAGGGGTCTAATTTTATTTTTCTTGATCCTTCCCAATTACAGGCCTTTTTGGATAGTAAACAATCTGGCACACTTACGTAAGGAGAAGAGGGGATATTAGATTGAGCTGTTTATTAGTTAGAACTTGGTTCTTGAAATTTCCTTTGCTTTATTTGCTTTTGTAAATTCTCCCCTTTTAGTGGGCTATGAATAGATGCCGATGTGTTTTACTTTATTATATAAGGATGGTTTTCCTGTGTGTTATGATATGTCACTGGTTATCTGGATTTCCTGTGTACTTTTGTTGTAAGTATGTTTGAAAAATTTGCAATTAAAAAAAAAAAAAAAGAGGTCTCACCAAAGACCTATACATTATCACCTACTTCTTCCTGCTGACTATTCCTTTCCCTATGTAACCAAGCATCCTTCTGGCTTTTGTCATCACCTTTTCTACCTGTTTAGCCACCTTAAGATCATCAGAAACAATCACTCCCAGGTCCCAACATTCCTAAAGGATCTCCATTACAAGCAAGATAATACTGTGTGACCATTGAATTCAAACTCTCTGCCTGAGAGCTCTTAAAGAAAGCTTTTTTTTTCATTTTTAATAGATAACTTTTTTCTGCTGTATTGCCTCGTAGCTGTATTGCAAAAGGGGATTTTTTTTGTTCTTGGGCAAAGCTTTTTTTCTGCTGCTAGAATTCTTTTTTCTTCTCCTCCAGTCTTCAAGTTCAAAGAAGTAAGCAAGCTCTTTGAAGTCACTGATCTCCTTAGGTATTAGATACCTCCTTTTCCACACAAGCTCCCACCCACCCCATTTGAGCATTCTTGCTATATAGAGCAACTCCCCAATTAGCTTGTTGACAAAAGATAACATATTTTTATTGGTTGGTAGGAAAATTCTAGCAAGCAAATAGTTCCACATGTGCATATCTACTAAAAGTAAACAATTTTCTATTCTTGAAGGAGCTTTGATTAGGTAATTTTTTTGAAGGGAACACATTAATCTATATACCTCAGACACATAATATCAAAATTTACTAGTGTAAAGTAGTAACTGTTTAGCAAGGAAGCAGGGCTACACACAGGGACATAGAACAGTGCTGTTAAAACACACATAAAATAGGTTAGCTGCTTTTTCTCTAAAAGGACAGCTGAGGAAAAGTTAGGGACTTTGGTAGGTCTCTCTTGTTTACTTCAACAGGTACCAAACCTCCACCAACTGAATGGTGGCTGAGAAAAATTGTATTGCCAAAGCTGTTTTCCCCTGTTACAGCTTCTGCCTCTGTCCAGACAGACATCCAGATGCCATTCAAGGGACTGGTAACATATGTAAGATGTCTGCAAGCTGAAGCCCTCATGAAACAAGTGGAGGAGCTCAGAGAAGAGGTGGTGAGCCTGAGAAGCATTCGAGATAGCAAGAAGTACATTGTGAGATGCTTCTTGAAGCATTCAAGCTCTTGAACAGAGGTGAAGATGGTATTCTATAGAAGGAAAAGAGTTGGACATGAGTCACTAAAGCCTGAAGAATTGACAATCCAATTCCTCCAGCCCTTGAATTGAAGAACCAGTATGCAGTCCTAGAAGTGGAGGAGGTGAAATCATCACAGGAAGGGGAAGAACCAGAGCTCAAGCATCCCAAGGTTGCAGAATCAATGACCATAAAGAAGCAAAAGGTAGTGATGTTTGGTGACTCTCTTCTGAGGAGTACTCAGGCGTCCATCTGTACTGTCTGCCAGGTGCCAAAATTGAGATGTTATAGAGAGTTTGTCGAGACTCATCAAGCCTACTGACTATTATCCGATATTGCTTAGCCATGTTGGCACAAACGATACAGCTAGGTATCTTTCTGAATGTATCTGGGACAGAGGGTGAAGCAGATAGGTGCACAAATGAGTTTTCTTCTATCCTCCCTGTTGAGGGTAAAGGCCGAGGCAGAGAAGCTCACATCCTGGAGATGAATGCATGCCTGTGTGGATGGTGTCACTGAGAGCGTTTTGGTTTCCTGGACCATGGGATGATTTTCCAAGAGCTGCAGAGCAGAGATGGCATCCACCTATCTAAGAAGGGTCAAAACGTCTACTGCAGTAGACTGGCTAACTTACTGAAGAAGACTTTAAACTAGATTCATCGGGGATGGGTGAAGAAAGCCCCAAGGTAAATAAAAGGCCGCAAGTAAATAAAATAGTAAATATCTCTATCAAAATGGGTAAAAGGGGCAACATATGGAAAGCCGTGTGCATAAATGCCCATAGTATGGGAAGTAAGATCCCAGATGTTGAGGCTTTAATGGAAGAGGCTGACTTATGGAGACATGGTTCATGGACAACCATGACTGGGATGTAATTATACCAGGCTATATTTTATTCAGGAAGAACAGGGTAGGAAGAAGGGGAGGATGATTGAAGTGTTTACAAGTGCGTGAGGGGGCACTGTGGGTTAAACTAGAGAGAGGGAATGAGAAATCCATTTTTGTTTGTGTGATATACTGTACAGATCTCCTTCACAGGGAGAAGAAGTGGTCAGGAAAGAAGAGTGCTACTGATAGGTGATTTCAGTATGCCAGAGGTTGATTGGTGCATCCCTGCTGCGGTGTCATCTAGAAGTGAGGAGATCCTAGATTCTCTACAGGGAGAATTATTCCAGCAGCTGGTAACAGAACCTATACATGAAGGGGCCAAACTGGACTTGGTGCTTATCAATGGGGAAAGTGTTTCTGATGCTATAGTGGGAGATTATCCTGCATCCAGTGATCACCAGATGGTGAGGTTCAGTATTAGGACTACAGCTGATAAATTCCATTCAAAAGCGAGAGTCTTAGACTTTAGAAAAACTAACTTTGCCAGGATGGGACAGTTCCTTAAAGAGTTGTTAGTAGGATGAGAACAGCTGGGAGATGTAGAAAAGCAATGGGCAAAACTGAAAGGAGATATTTTAAGGGTAACAAACCTTTTTGTTAGAAAGGTAAATAAACTCAAAAGATAAAGGAGGCCAGAATGGTTCTCAAAAAAAGTAGCTGAAAGGTGAAGAAAAAGAGGATGGCCTTCATAAAATACAGGAGATCACAGAAAAAGGAAGACAAACATCAATATTTGCAAAAACTTAGGGAAGCCAGGAAAGCTGTCAAGAAAACAAAGATCCGAAAAGAAGAAGAAATACTCAATGCAATAAAATGGTGGGACAAGACATTTTTCAGATGTATCAATGAGAGGAGGAAGTGCAAAAGTATTAGTGAGAGGAGGTATGTCAGACTCAAAGGTGATGGGGAGCAGAATGAAGGTTCAAAGCGAATATGGCATGGTAGAGAATTCCAGAGAATGGGGACACAAAACAAGAAAGCTGAGTTCCTGGTTGATTCCAATCTTGCATAGGAAGGAGGAGGAAGACAGAGACAGTTGTTGCGGTGGGATCAGAGTGTATGGGAAGGAGTGTAAAAGTAAAAAAAGAAATGAGATATGATGGCATACCAGTGTAGGGTATTTTAGGCTCTAAAGTCAAAAGCTTATACTGGATACGAAAGGTAACAGGTAACCAATGTTGATTTTTTAAAAGAGGGGTAACATGATCATTCCTTTTGGCATGGATCAAGTGTGTGACACAGGATGGCACTGCATAAGGATTCTTCCTCGTTCACACATTCTCTATTTACAGTATAAGCAACAGAAGAGAGATTCACTAAGAGAGTATATGTGCAGTTATTTTCTGTAGCTACCTAAGGCAATCATATATTGATGTAGTGCTACTGTTTCCTTACCTGCAGTTATGGCCATGACTTTGGATGGAGATGAGGGTGGAAGTACCCATCATGGGAGAGAAGGTGAGGAGCCATCAGATGACACCCACGGGGAATTAGGAATACCTCAGAAAAGACCACCAGGAAGAACAACATTGGGAGCACCAGGAGCAGAAACATACTGGCCCATGTGTCAGGCCATCCGAGCTGGAGGATAAACAGGGGGATGGTGAACTGAATATTCCACCCTAATCACTCTTACATGACCATGCTGATCCAGCTGAGGGTGACAGTAGAGTTGGACAAGTGGCTCACCATGAAGCTTCTCTGTGAAGTCACAAAATTATTTTCTGTGATGAGCACTTTCTGTAATAACTGCTCACCCAGCGAGAAAGAAAGCTGCAGTTCCAGAGTAGAATGGAGACAAACACTGAGCACTGGTTACACCTGGAAAAGAGACAGTTGGAAGTGAGTGAGAAACAGCTGAAAGTCAGTGAGAAGCAGGATGCAGGGTGCAAATGGATAGAGGGGAAAATAGTCACTGACATCACATATGGTGAGAGGGAAAAGGCAAGGAAAACCAAATATGAGTTTGTCTCACTAAAGGAGGGGGGGGGGCAGAAGTAATGGAAAGGGCAGGGAAATGCCATCATTGTATTCACAATTTCTTTAAATACAGTTACTTACCTTCACTGAAAATGTCTGTGGATGAGTTGATTTCTAGCCACCATGCTGAGATGGTGGGGATGGACTGGCTCCTTCTGTGTAGATAATTCTGCATATTCTTCTGTTTCTGGTTCTGGCACCTTCACTTCCTCTGGAAGAAGTAGTCTGTGTCTTTGTGCCAAATTATGGAGCATACAGCATACCATGAATATATTTGACATACTTTGGCTGGGCTGTACAGGCATTCTCCCCCTCCGAGCAGTCTGCAGACCAAAGGTCCTCTCTAGGATGGCTTGGGTTTGGGAGTGGGTCCTATTGTGACTGCTGCTCTGCATCTGTCTGGGGTAATATTATGGGATTCAGGAGCCACCTTCTTAGAGTCTAGCCTCTATCACCCCTGTGGGGGATGAAATATCAGACAACAGGCACGAGGTGAGATCCAGGCTATCAACTGTGATGAGTAGTTACTGCAACCATGCTTCAGAAAATACTCCTGGGGATTTCAATGGCCCCAAGAACTTCCTAGCATGTGCATGTCTAGTTGGCAAAGTGGGGTATTGCAGCACTTATCTAGCAGGCAACTTCCAGTGATTAGTCCACTCTAAAATTTGTCAGATTCCAGAGTGTGCAAGAATGTATAGGCATCATAGTAGGAGTCTGGAAATCTTGGGAAAAACATCTGTTGTTTCATCCCGGGCATTGCAGACTACTTGTATGTTGAAGGAGTGAAAGGTCTCTGACTGTTGTGGTAGGTTACCCCCTCCCTCATGGGAGCCTGATGGCCTCATGCGTGCTATATATGACTACCAACATACCGGAGAATCAGGCCAATTTATAAAACTGGATCATAGCTAGCCCTCTCTGCTGCACAATCTGAGAGACGGCTACAGTATATCTTTAGAGGTGTGGATGAGAAAGACCCTCAGAAACAGTGAGGTGTACTGTGAGATGGCAGGCTGACTGAGGATCGCAATGATGGCCCACGTATACTAGAAACTGTGAGTGGCAAAAAAGCAAGAGCCATGGTGACCTTGAGGTGTACGGGCGTGAGTTGCGCCTTCTGTGTGGTGGAGAGGAGGAGATGCTATAGCTCCCAACAGAGATGCTGAATGGAAGCATTGTCAAAGCAGACACTTATGAAGCACTAGTCATCTCTGACGTCTAGGAATTGGGTCCTCAGCCTATATATGTTTTGATTAGGATGCCTCTTTATGGACCTCCTTTGTGTCTTTTGTGTCTCATGCAGCATGGCCTGTGGAAACCATCTGTACAGCTCACTCATGGCTTATGCCTCCCTCCATCAGCAGCCATTGAGACCCTCCACCAGCATCCAATGAGACCCTCCACCAACTCCCAATGACACCTTCTACCAGGACGTTTACTCACCCAGAGACACTGATTAACACACATACTCACAAACAAGTGGCAGTAATTTACCCACAAAACCAGATCAAGATAGAAACATTCACACAGCCTCCCACACACACAAACAACCAACAATGACACACACAGTCAGATAATAAACATGGAGAGTGTGGGAGGAGAAGGACGCAAACAGGAAGTTGGCATTGGGCGGTATGAGGGGACACAAGCAAAAAGCCTCGCAGTACCGAAATTCTAAGGTAAATGTCATGGGGCTGTTTGCGGTCATTGTTGCCATTGTAGGTCCCGAGAGAGATAACAGCAATGGCAGTGGCTGCCCCTGAATAGCTGGCACTCTAGGTGGCTGCCTAGTTCGCCTAATGGTAGTGCCGACCCTGGGGAGGAGCAGTGCTGCATAGTAAGGAAAGGATTGAGGAATGAGGTACATGGGGGTGAAAGGGGATGCTAGAAAGGTAAATGAGACTAACAGGATAGAGAGCAGGGAAATAAAAGGTAGTCAAAGGCACACCTACATAGAAACAATCAGGCCAAAGAATTGCAAGCAAATCTCCTCCAACACTGCAAGCAGTCTGCAAGACAAGTAGAAACAGAGAAACATGACAACAGAAAAAGACTACATGGCCTATCTAGTTGCCCTTCCATATCAACTACTACAACAGTCCCCTTTTTCCCTTTAGAGATCCTCTGTGTTTGTCCCATGCTTCTTTGAATTCAGATACTATCCTCATCTCTACAACCTCCACTGGGAGACTATTCCACGGATCCACCACTTTTTCCGTAAAGAAATATTTCCGCATATCACTCCTGAATCTATCTCCCTTCACCCTCATCCCATGTCCCCCCGTAGCAGGCTAATGTTTGCATGTAATTTATAGCAAGAGTAAATCGCCATGTTTAAATGTACCAAGTTTGTCGGTAACACTTTTAGTGTGACTGATGCAGCTTTGATCTCTCCTTCTTATCAAAAATGTTTTCTCTCTGAATATTCAGCAACAGTGTCAAAGAATTAAGTTACAGTTATAACAAACTGGTGAATCAAAGTAGTTGTGGGTACTACTGCAATATATAAATATTTATTTCAAGGAACAAGTCATTGAATTCAATGATTAAATTATATAAAATATATTGTATTTTATGAATTATAATTAATATTTGCAATTAGGCATGGCAGCCATTTATACATAACACTGGTCAACAGATTTTTACAAAAGTCATGTTACTGAAATAAAAATTGTCATTTCTTATCAATTTTTATATGCTGAACACGAATATGACAGTGAAATTGCAAAGTTGGCTCTAGGTTTTTTGTAATCTACAAGAATCAATGTTACATCATGAAATACATGTCAATAGTAAATATAATAGGCCTTCGGTTAATACCTGTAAAAAACCAAGTCATAGACTACTTCTTAGATTTTTTCGCCTTTCTCTTGTACAGCTGTTCGGGAGCTTCTCTGGGGAGTGTCCAGCAGTAGTCAGCCAGCATTGTAGTGGACCATTTTCCCTGGTATCTTTGCTCCATCGTTGCAATATCCTGGTGAAAACGTTCGCCCTGTTTATCACTAACCATACCACAGTTGTCAGGAAAGAAATCGAGATGGGAATCAAGGAAATGGATCTTTAGAGACATATTTCAGCCAAGTTTCTGATACTGCATCAGCATGTCTTCTACTAGTTCCTTGTAGTTTTCTGCCTTAACATTCCCGAGAAAGTTTGTTGATACTAGGCGAAAAGCATTCCATGCTTGTTTCGCATCACCCTGCAGCAAGTTGTTGAACCGGTCATCTTTGAAGAGCTCTCGAATCTGAGGACCCACAAAAACTCCCTTTTTAATCTTTGCTTCGCTGAGTCGAGGGAATTTTTCATGCATGTATCAGAAAGCTGGTGACGTGCGGTCCATGGCTTTCACAAAGTTTTTCATCAAACTTAGTTTGATGTGAAGGGGTGGTAGCAGGATTTTGTGAGCTTCAACCAGAGCTGGGTGCTGGATATTCTTCTCTCCAACTTCTACATTTTGTCTGCGATTCCATTCCTTCCGTAAGTAGTGCCAATCCCTTGCTCGGCTATCCCACTCACATAAGAAACACATGTATTTTATATATCCCTGCTGCAGTCACATTAAAAGGGCAGCTACCTTCAAGTCACCACAGAGGTGCCAGCTGTACTTGTTATAGTTAATGGAAGTCAGTAGATGCTTTAAGTTATCGTATGTCTCTTTCATGTGGATGGCATGCGCTATTGGAATAGATGGAAGACGGTTTCCATTGTTCAAAAGCACAGCCTTCAGACTCAGTTTCGAAGAGTCTATAAATAGTCTCCAGTCTTGTGGGTCATGAATGATTTTTAAGGCATTCATGAGGCTTTCAATATTGGAACAGAATACCAGATTACGTTCCTTTCTGAAGAAAGGCTCCAACTGCTGGTGGCGCTTTCGATATGAAGTAATGTTGACATCTTTTTCTAGAAGATTCCATTGTTGGAGTCTTGATCCTAGCAATTCTGCCTTGTTCTTGGATAAGTCCAAATCACGAACCAGGTCATTTAGTTCTTCCTGTGTTATTCTGTGTGGAGTTGATATGCATCGCAGTGAAAATCTGGGTCACTGCATGCTGACGGACCAGGAGAAGAACAGGTCGGCTCACCCTTGTCCTCATCAGATGAATCAAGAGAATATTCTTATGGATGTTCTGGAATAGGAAGTCCCTCACCATGTGGAACTGGTCTCAATGCAGACGGAATGTTTGGGTAGACTATGCTCAACTTCTTTTGCTTCGTTATTCCGCTGGAAAGAGGAGGAACCAAGCAGAAGTAACAGTCATTTTTGTGGTTGCTTGGCTCTCTCCACACCATGGGGACTGCAAATGGCATTGATGGTCTTTTGCAATTCAACCACTGTGAAAGCTGTGTTGTACATGCAGCGCAGCATATATGCGGGGCCCAAGGCTTGTCTTGGTCACCAATCTTGCATCCGAAGTAAAGATGATATGCCTTCTTCAATTGAGAAGTGGTACTTTTCTTCTGGTTGGCAAATGTCACTTCCCCACAAATGTAGCAGAAATTGTCAATGGTATTAACACACTTTTGCAGCATTACTGTTCTGTACCGTACCTAAATGGCTAAAATTATATGATTAATAAAAGTTACATGTAACAGTAGCTTAAACTGTCTCACACACAGTCTGAAATATTTTAAATGCTCAACCTTTCCGACTGCGTATAATACACTGCTGACGTCAGATGACTTCAGCAGCAGTCTGGCAGTAATATTGCATTGCATCAGAAAATGATGCAATCAGCTCTGTATGATGTGTGCATGCTGGTATTATGCAATGTGATGCAATATTACATCATTCAAGGCTTATTTTGGATGTTGTTGATGTCCTATTGGATAAATTTACACGGTGAAACGTCAAAAATGAACTACATGCAATATCTTCAAAACGAGAGCCAATAAAATTGTTTTTAATGTAATATTCGTGTTCAGCTCACCAAGATACTACAGATTAGGGCCTTTTAAAGTCAGTAATGATTTCAATGTTGACCAGTGTAATTCGTGTGTGACTCTTTTGCTAGCTTTGGTGATTTATTGATATGTGGATTAAATATACTACCCTGCATGTTGCCGTGCTTTGCAAAATATATTATATATGAGTAAACTCAGTGCCCAGACAGCACTCCAAATTTTCCTCTTAAAAACATGGATATCAATGTAGCCAGCAAGTCCACATGTAAATCACGGCCTTTCTAAAATCATGATTTCCACATAGATGCAATTTCCATATGTACTGTATATGCTGGTAATTATACATGTAAAGCGTGAATAAGTTTACTTGTATAAAATAGCCCCAATAATGTAATTTGTGGTATAGGGGCCTGTTTACTAAGCAGTGCACCAGTAGCATATGATTACATAGTAACATAGTAAATGACGGCAGATAAAGACCAGTATGGTCCATCTAGTCTGCCCAGCAAGGTGGCAAGAGTAGATGCACCTTCCGCTCCATGCAGGTCACCCCTCCCCATGTCTTTGTTTAGGGCTGACCCCACCACTCCATGTAGGGCACCCCTGTTTGTTGAGAAATTAGATAGTTAAGTTTATTTTGATTTTATCCTGTTGCTACCAAATTAGCACAGATGCCCGTTCTAATATTTGGGGGCATGTGCACCCATCCCCCTACTGATAGCACAATGCTATCATGCAGATGCAATGAATGCCACCCATTAAGATGGCATTAGATGCACTCATGCTAATGGCAACAGGCGTGGTTAGTGAATGCCCAAAACACCCATGCTAACCAGTTAGGGCATCAGCCTGAAACCAGCAACAGCAGCGTTCAAATCCCACGTGTGCTCCTTGTAGCTTTGGGCAAGTCACTTAACCCTCCATTGCCTTAGATATAAACTTACAGGCTGATGCAGAAAGCTGGAGCTGAAGTTACACACTATTAGGTGTGTATGCATTTTTGCAGAGCACTGATAGCAGCAAAGGGCATGTATGCAAATGAGCTGTGTACAAAATTTCAGCATAAAGTGGAAAGGAAGGGAACCAATGCATGCACCAACTACAGACGCGCTACAAGTGGCAGTGTGCACATGCATGTAATGTGTGCACAAGACGTGCAGGTTCTTTTGGCACTCAGCCCATAATAATCAACACTAGTTCACCCAAAAGAGGCCTGGTGCTGGTAGCATGGAACCCTTAACATGCATGAAACCCCGTACCACCGGTTCATGCACCTCAGTAAACATGGCCCTTATATCCACTAGGCATCAGTAGAATCCTGCAAATGTGAGGTGATTGTGTCTGTCTTGTGATCATGGTTGTCATGTCTTGTTTATTATGATATAAGGGAATTGTAGGGCAGCTGCTTAAAAATAATGACTTCTCAGTAAAATTGTTCATCGATGCCTTTTAGCACATTTTACTACTTGTCGTCTGTCATTCTGATCCACTGCACAGTCAATTGAGGTACAATTTTCTTGAAGATTTTGATTTAAAAATCATGTTTTACTAATTAAATGCAATTTATTTTGATAGCTAGAAATGTGAAGTCAAGTAACAACTCCTGCTAAAAGCAGGAATCTCTGGCATCATGTGTCAACCAATCATACTAGGCTATGCACCCCTTTGAGTACTGCATTTCCTACATTGGATGTCCTTGTTAGTTAGTAAAGTTACCTAGAAACATGAAATATGATGGCATATAAATAATAAAAAGTTCATGTGAATCTGCCCATTTGACCTACCTACAGCAATACCACATACCTTATAGATGACCACTTTTCTATGACTTCTCATCAACTAGGGATCATCTGCGGTTGCTGATATACTGAAAGAAATAATATATTATGAATATTTCAAGAGGCTCTTGTTCTGAATATGGAGATGTATAGGTGACAGCCCCAGTGATGTCATGGGACATTCCCTTTTAGTAAAAAGACACCACAGAGCAAAATTTTAGTTTAAGTACTCTTATCCATAGCTGGTGTTCAGGCAGCCATCCTGGTCATATTTAGGAACTCTGACAGTTTACACAGGGGTTGATGTTCAAAGTGGCAGCCAGCCCGAGTAAAGCAGCTGGTTGTCACCATTTTAAAATAGACCCAGATATACAGTGTTGGGGTCCTATCCAGCCAGCACAATTGAATAGTCAGTATGCCCAGATGGCATTTTAGCTAACCAGTCAGCAGTGACACTGTGCAGTTAGCGAACCCAGGATATTCATCGCCATCACCGCAGAAGTGAATATCCGTGGTTAAGCGGTTGGCGGGCAGGGCTACGTGGCTACGGCACTTAGCCTTGCCCAATTCAAGATCAGGCCCATAAAAAATGGGAAATATCCTCGAAGCAGCATCTTCCAGTTAACAACTGAGCAATGATCTACCAAGGTCTCCTAAAGCACATAACACACCCCCTTCAGATGGCCCAAAACACAGCCACATGCATAATTTCAGGAACCACAAGACATAGCTGCATAACGCCCATCCTACAACAACTACGCTGCCTCCCAGTGCTTGCACGCTCCAAATTCAAAATTCTCCTTACTGTATTCAAAATCATATTCCGAATATTCCCAGACACACTCCAATCACTTATTCAAAAGGACCCAGAGAACAGAATAAAAAGAACTAATCACAAAAACGTGCTGACCATCCCACATTATGGATCTAACACATGATACAGCAAAAATATGGCACGATCCACCCCTATCCTAATGTTCATTCACTCCATCTGAATAATACAAATTCTATGTCTCTGTTATAACGTACGATTCTCAGTTCAATTTTAATGTAAACCGCTTTAAATCGATGATAAAGTGGTATAACCCCCCCCCCCCCCCCTTTTAAATAAAATAAATAAATACAATTAATGACAATGACTGGGGTAGTTTAGGCATAGAGGTCACGGAGGTAAGTACTTTTAACAGATTTTGTGCACATTTAGAATGACTTGAAGAGCTGAAGTGGGAAAGGAAGGGAAAGGATTTTGGATTTAGCTGATGCCTTTTCAGGAGTAGCTTAAGGAGAGTTACATTTGGGTACAGTAGGTTTTGCACTATCCCTTGGAAGGCTTACAATCTAACTTTGCCCTTGAGGCAATGGAGGGTATGTGACTTCCCCAGGATCACAAAGAGCAGCAGTGGGCTTCAAACATGGCTTTCCTGGTTCTCAGACCACTGCTCTAGGTCGGGTAAAAAATAAAAAGAGAGGGGTGGGGTGTACTGAGCTGTATATGGGAATTAATATACTCATGTACCCTAAGTAGAAGAATCTCAACTGGGGTACATCAATTTTGTGTTTTACTGTCATTACTTATTATGTTACTATGCTGGTACTATGACATATCACATAACGTGTGCAAAATTTAAAATAATCTAAGCTTTATATATTTTATTGTTATGCCATTTTCTAACAATTGCAGAATAAATCATATTCATTTAATATTTTTTACTTTCTTTTCTCAGTTGTATTTTTCGTGAGCTATAGTTTTTCTGGCTGATATTTAAACTCTGCTGTTGATGATTTTTTTAGCACTGACCATGGTGTTGAAAAATATAAATGAATAGTCGGCCCCAAAATCTGGATAGCAGCTGCTAGCACTATCAGGAGAGTGACAATATTCAGCCTTGATCCAGATAGCAAAACCACATAAATTTAGGACTGCTTTTCTTGTGGCCTAATTTTGTGCAGTTTGTTATCCAGTGAGTGGTCTGAATATCGCTGCTAACTGGATAACCTCAGCTCCGCCCATGGACCACTCTGGGTAAAGCCTAAGCAGTAAGAGGAAATATTCAGCAGCATTATCCAGATAGCATTGCTGAATATTGCACTGGTCAGCACTTATCAAATCAGCAGGTCCTTTTGAATACGAGTCTTTTATTGCTTGTTCTTTCCTCCATTTTCTTTTTTCCTTTATCCGGTTCTCACTGACTGTAACCCAGTTCTCTCCTTAAATAGTTTTATCATTTAATTCTGCCCAGCTCTTCTTCTTCAGACTCTTTTTTTCTCCTCCAGTTTTTCTTTCCCTTTCTCACTCTTGCTTCCTCTATATTCCCTCCATTCTCCAATTCCTCCTTTCTTCTTCAGGCTCACGTTGTCCTGTTTCTTCTTACTGACCTCATCCGCGTATGCTTCTCTTGCTCTTTTACATTCATTTTGCCTTCTCTGCCCCAGAATAGTCACTGATGTCTTTTTTTCCTTTCTTCCATCCCATCTACCAACTAGCCACTCTCTCTTTCTCTCTGCTCTAACCACTAATGCATCTTTCCTCTATCCCTGTGATCTCGTTTACTCTTCCTCAGCCCTGATACTGCAAACACTGGCTTCCACTCTTCCTCTTTCCCTCTCCAGACACCAGCTATTGTCTAACACCACCCTAACCTATTGACTCTAGTCTACTCTTCTTCACTTCCCCTCTCAAAGAGTCTGGACCTCTCCTCTCTTTTCCCTATGCACTGGTCATCTGTTCTTCAGTTCCCACTCTTCATGCCCTGACCTCTGATTCTCCCGTGCTTCCTAGTCTCTTGCCTCCTCTCCTGTTCATTGTCCTACTTCTGAGTTCCCATAATTCTAGCCCCCATTTTTTCTTCCAACTACTCCATGATTTCCACCCCCGCCCTCCACCTCCCCAGGAGACACTAGTCTCTTTATTCATCCACTTAGTTCCTCATTGTCATCTTGAATGTCATCATTTATTCTCATTTCTGCTAGTGCTCTTTGTCTCTGTTGATCTGTGAGGTGTGCAGTGATAATCAAATTCTTGCAAAATGCGAGAACCAGCATAACATGCTCTCCAATGAAAAGAGATAAATGATGTCAGAAGGAATTTAAATAAGAAGTGGATCTTTAGGAGAAAGCTGAGAATTGGGACAGGGAGAAGATGAGGGGAAGGCTGCTGTTATGTGGAAGTTAGAGGCCAAAGGAGGCACATTTTGGGAGAAGAGACGAGGACAGAGAGGGACTGCAGTTCTGAAACAAAAGGCAAGTAGTTACTGCAAGGTTCATTATAAGGAACCATGAACCAACACACCTGATGAAAATGAAGCGGTGTGGTATTATACAAATGATCAGTAGTAGTAGTAAACCTCTGACCTCCTTCATCCCACCACGCATTACTACAAAACAGAGCTCAAAGCTCCAAAACTCCAAACATAGAAAATGAGGGCAAGTAAAGACTATGGTGTGTGTGGGGAGGGATTTCAGCAGTGGGAGCCAGCACATTTAAAGAGCTGGCTGTTGCCGTTTTAACACAGCCTCGGATAGTCAATGCTGGAGTCATATCCATCCACCAGCATTGAATATCTGCTGTGCCTGGAAAGCGTTTTAGTTAAATTAGCTAACCCAGCTAAAGTTACATAAATGAGCCTTTCAAGTGCCTAACGTTAGCCAGTTTATGATCGCCGTTGATCAGTTATCATCAGTGCTGCTCCATAATGCCCTGATGATATATGGTTAGCATCAGGGCATCTAGTGGTGTTAAATGAGGATATTCAGCAACACAACCCAGCTATGTGCCACTGAGCATCCTGCTCACCGTGATTAATGTGGTTTTCAGGTCTCCTTACTGCATTAACTATGCCGTCCATATGCTTATCCAGTTTGTCTCTCCATACCTACTACTAAGCTTTACAATTCCTATGCTTCTTCCATGCTTTCTTGAATTCATACATAGCCTTGGCTTTGCCACTTCCCTAGGAAGGCTGTTCCATGAATCCACCAACCTTTCTGTAAAGAAATGTTCCCTTACATTACTTCTGAATTTATTCCCTGTCACCTTCATCCAACGCCCCCTCATTCCAGAGCTTCTTAATTGAAATAGCACCCCTCCTGTGCATTTATGCCACAGAGGTTTCTAAACCTCTCTATCAAGCTTGCTTCTCAAGCGTTTCTGCCAAAGTACATAAGAACATAAGAACATAAGATATGCCATACTCGGTCAGACCAAGGTCCATCAAGCCCAGTATTCTGTTTCCAACAGTGGCCAATCTAGGTCATACGTACCTAGCAGTTTCCCCAAGGGACACAGGTTCCACAATGCTTGTATTGGTTCAAGCATTGATATCCTGGGTCCCTTCTTCATAATGGTTTATGGCCCTTTCCTCCAGGAACTTGTCCAAACCTTTTTTTAAACCCAGCTACACTAACAGCCTTTACTACTTCCTCCGGTAACAAATTCCAGAGTTTGATTACACGTTGAGTGAAAAAATATTTTCTTCTATTAGTCTTAAATAGTTTACCCTGTAACTTCATTGCATGTCTCCTAGTCTTTCTATATTCTGATAAGGTAAACAATCGATCTACGTTTACCCGTTCCACTCCGTTCATTAATTTATAGACTTCTATCATATCTCCCCTCAGCCGTCTCTTTTCCAGGTTAAAGAGCCCTAACCTTTTTAGCCTTTCTTCATAGGAGTATCCTTCCATCCCCTTTAGCATTTTGGTGGTTCTTCTCTGAAGCTTTTCTAAAATCGCTATATCCTTTTTAAGATACGGCGACCAGAATTGCACACAATATTCAAGGTGCGGTCTCACCATGGAACGATATAGAGGCATTATAATATCTTCTGTTTTATTTTCCATTCCTTTCCTTATCATACCTAGCATTCTATTTGCTCTCTTGGCCGCTGCTGCACACTGGGCCGAGGGTTTTAACATGGTATCCACAATGACGCCTAAATCTTTTTCCTGGGTGGTGGTTCCTAATGTGGAACCTTGCATCGTGTAACCATAGTTTAGGTTGTTCTTCCCTAGGTGCAAAACCTTGTACTTGTCCACATTAAATTTCATCTGCCATTTTGATGCCCAGTCTTCCAATTTATCAAGATCCTCTTGCAATTTTCCACAATCCTCTTGGGTTTTAACAACTTTAAATAGTTTTGTGTCATCTGCAAATTTGATAACCTCACTCGTTATTCCACTTTCCAGGTCATTTATGAATATGTTAAAAAGCAGCGGACCCAGCACAGATCCCTGGGGTACACCACTATTCACCTTTCTCCATTGGGAAAATTGGCCATTTAGCCCTACCCTCTGCTTTCTATCTTTTAACCAGTTCCTGATCCACAGCAGTACACTGCCTCCTATCCCATGACTCTTTAGTTTTGCCAAAAGTCTCTGATGAGGGACCTTGTCAAAGGCTTTCTGAAAGTCCAGATACACAGTATCAACCGACTCACCTTTGTCCACCTGATTATTCACTCCTTCAAAAAAACATAACAGATTAGTAAGACAAGATCTTCCTTGTCTAAGGCCATGTTGGCTGTCTCCCATTAGGTCATGACTATCTACATGCTAAGTAATTTTATTCTTTATGATGGTTTCTACCATTTTTCCCGGTACTGATGTCAGGCTCACCAGTCTGTAGTTTCCCGGATCACCCCTGGAACCCTTTTTAAAAATTGGTGTTACATTGGCGATCCTCCAATCTTCACCTATTTAGATCCTTAAGTCTGTCTCCATATGTTTTATGTAAAAACCCCTTACTCAAATGTACTTTAGCACTCAACAATTACAGAAATTCTTTACAAAATAATATATTATTTTTGTCAGGGACCTTCCAAAGATTATGGTCCCATTAGTTCTCCACTATATGCAAATCACTCTCATGCATATACATTGTGGTTATCCTGAGAACCTGACTGGTTTGAGAACCCCTAGTAAAGGCAAATTCTCCATAACGTATTAGATTTTGGCACCAGGAACATAGTACCGCTCCTGATACATCATGTCTGGGGGATAGGTAAACCCCTCAGTACCCCTCAGAAGAGCTTCATCAACCACTACCATCCTTCACTTCCTACTGAACATTGATCCAGGCACTTTGGGGTTTTTGAGTTGTGGTTCCTTCTGTTCCTGGAATGTTCTTACTTCCTCCATCTCCAGGGCTGCCAACCAGTTTTCCAGTTTGAGGTAAGGTGGAGTTGGGATGTTTTTTTTCTGTAGGCTTTGTTGATATGGGTTTATCTGTTCTCTTTCCATTCAATTTTTCCTTCCTCTCTGCTGGAGATCTTTGTCACCTGAAGAAAATTTTTCATTAATGAAGTTCTCATTGTAATGAATGTTTCTCAGTCCCACCACTTCCTCTCACAGTTTCTCCACTTGTTCCATGAAGGATTCAACCCTGCAGGCATCTTAGACAAGAGAAAGCCTTGGATTAGGCTGTTTGGAAGGAGGCCGAAGATGTAAAGGGGGCAACAGCTTTGGCAACTTGTAGGAACTTTGGCACCCATAGAAAGAAATGAGAAAAAGACCTAGCAAAGCTCCTGCCTTTTCCTCACTGTCCTGTAAGTCAAAAGCAGCAACCCTCCTCCCCCCCCCCCCCACACTTTATGGAAGATATAACACCTCCATTCTGCCTTCCTATGTGTTGTCCTGCTTCCATGTTTGTTTGTTAATTGGATATGCAGCAGTTCATCTTAGCCATTGAAACTACAAAAATGTGCCATGTTATATCTTAGATGTGCAATTTGAAGGCATATTTTAGATAGAACATGGAGAGCAGAACTGAGATATTGAAGTCACCATGTTTACAATTGTGCTGATAATTTAGAAATGGTTCTGCTAAATGGTCCCATATGCTATTACACTGACAAAACAGTCATAGCACACTAACATAGTAAATGAAGGCAGATAAAGACCAGTATGGTCCATCTAGTCTGCCCAGTAAGATGGCAAGAGTAGGTGCACCTGCCGCTCCGTGCAGGTCACCTCTCCCCATGTCTTTGTTTAGGGGTGAACCCACTGCTCCATGTAGGGAACCCCTGTTTGTTGAGAAATTAGATAGTTACGTTTATTTTGATTTTATCCTGTTGCTGTAAAGGGATCCACTGTGTCTGTCCCATGCCATTTTGAATTCTGTCACTGTATTTTCCCCCACCACTTCCATCGGGAGGGCATTCCAAGCATCCACCACACTTTCAGTGAAAAAATATTTCCTGATATTGCCTTTCAATTTACCCCTTGCAGCTTCATGTTATGCCTCTAGTTTTACAGCTTTCCCCCGTCTTTGGAAGAGGTTTGTTTGTTCATTAATTCTCTTTAAGTATTTAAAGGTCTGAATCATATCTCCCCTATCCCTCCTCTCCTCCAGAGTGTACATATTTAGGTCTTCAAGTATTTTCTCATAAGGCTTCTGACGCAGGCTCCAAATCATTTTGGTCGCCTTCCTCTAAACAGTTACCAGTCGTTTTACATCCTTTGTGAGATATGGTCTCCAAAACAACACAGTATTCCAAGTAAGGCCTCACGAGTGACTTATACAGTGACATTAGTACCTCTTCCTTTCTGCCGGTAATTCCTCTTTGTATGCAACCCAATATCCTCCTGGCTTTTCCCACTGCCTTGTCACACTGTTTTGCCACCTAGAGATTCTCAGAAATAATCACACCAAGGTCCTTCTCCTGGGCCGTGCACACCAACTTCTCGCCCCCTATCACGTACATTTCCCTTGGATTTCTACTTCCCAATTGCATGACACTGCATTTCTTCGCATTACATCTTAACTGCCAAGCATTAGACCATTCTTCTAGCTTTTGTAGAACTTTCCTTATGTTATCCACACCCTCAGGGGAGTCCACTCTGTTGCAAATTTTCGTATCAATTGCAAAAAGACAGATTTTTCCATTCAGTCCTCCAGCAATATCACTCACAAATACATTGAACAGTGCCGGGCCCAGGCTCAAACCCTGGGGCACCCCACTAATAACCCTCCTTTCATCCGAGTGAGCTCCATTTACCATCACCTTTTGTCATCTGTCAGTCAACCAATTTCTGATCCAGTTTACCACCTTGGGACCCATCCACAAACTACTGAGTGTATTGATAAGCCTTCTATGAGGAACAGTATCAAAGGCTTTGCTGAAATCCAGGTAGATGACATCCATCGCATGCCCCTGATCTAGTTCTCTGGTCACCCAGTCAAAGAACTCAATCAAATTTGCTTGGTAAGATTGTCCTTTGACAAAACTATGTTGCCTCGGATCATGCAACCTGTTAGTTTTGAGAAAGTCCACTATTCGCTCTTTCAGGAGCGCCTCCATTACTTTTCCCACCACAGAGGTAAGGCTTGAAAAGTAGTGTGTTCTTATTCTTGATGGTATGTATGGGTAATTTGCAGGGCCATGGTTATTGTGTTTGTTGTTTTTTTTCTGTGGCAAAACACATTTTTAATTTTTAGTTGATATGGAATATCAGATATATGCTGATTTTTTTTTTTAATGTAACACATGAAAGAGATGTACACAATCTTAAGATTGTTTCTTGGTTGTTGTTAATATGGTCTTTTTGGCGACCTATTGGCACTGCCAGATTCAATTAGTTTGATACATTCCCTTGTGCAATTAATAGTGTGGCATTGAAAAGGGGTAAAACCACAATGGAGCAGAGACACACTGATGATTGTTCAATGAAGTTTAGTGAATGAATTTTGTGATTAATAGTTTAATCTGATAAACTGATATCATGATATCTGCTGTAGTCTCCTTTTTTTTTAAATTTAAGATTTTTATTCATTTCTTCATCATGGAAAGTACACCACATCATCAACAATTAACATCAGTAAGTTAACCTGCAATCTTTGCCTCCCGGCCTGCCCCCTGCAACCGCTCTTCCTCCCCTTCCCCCTACCCCACCCTCCTTCACTTCACTCCGTAAGCTCCTCTCTCCCCCACCTCCCTCCTCTCTGTCTTCCCCCTTCGCTCCTCCTAGTCCCTTCCTGTATATATACTGCTTCCCCTCCCTCTATCCTAATCCCATCCCCTCCCCCACCTCCTCAACCCTCCCCTCCCTCCCCTCCCCTCCTCAACCCCTTCCTCCTTCCACATACTCTCTCTTAACCACCTCCACACCCCCTCCCAACGCTTCTCCATTTGTCCTCCCTTGCCCTGTTTCTCCCCCGTGATTTTATGCATTAGATAAATATCCAACATTCTCTTTGCATAGCTGTCCATAGAAGGTAAAATCTAACTATTCCAATGCCATGCTATTTCGCATCTGGCCGCTGTGACACAGAACCATATAATAGTCCACTCTCCTTCCCATTGCCCATCCTTCTTTTGCAGGAGACACATTTCAGGAGTCAGTTAAGAACATAAGACATGCCATACTGGGTCAGACCGAGGTCCATCAAGCCCAGTATCCTGTTTCCAACAGTGGCCAATCTAGGTCCTACGTACCTAGCAATATCCCCAAAAGACACAGGTTCCATAATGCTTGTACTGGGTCAAGCATTGATATCCTGGGTCCCTTTTTAATAGTGGTTTATGGACCTTTTCTCCAGGAACTTGTCCAAACCTTTTTTAAACCCAGCTATACTAACAGCCCTTACTACATCCTCCGGTAACAGATTCCAGAGTTTGATTACACGTTGAGTGAAAAAATATTTTCTCTTATTTGTCTTAAATAGTTTACCCTGTAATGTCCCCTAGTCTTTCTATATTCTGATAGCGTAAACAATTGATCCACGTTTATCCGTTCCACTCCATTCATTAATTTATAGACCTCTATCATATCTCCCCTCAGCCGTCTCTTTTCCAGGTTAAAGAGCCCTAACCTTTCTAGCCTCTCTTCATAGGAGTAGCCTTCCATCCCCTTCACCAATTTGGTGGCTCTTCTCTGTACTTTTTCTAATAACGCTATGTCCTTTTTAAGATACGGCGACCAGAATTGCACACAATATTCAAGGTGCGGTCGTACCATGGAGCGATACAGAGGCATTATAATATCCTTTGTTTTATTCTCCATCCCTTTCTTTATGATACCTAGCATTCTATTTGCTTTCTTGGCCGCCGCTGCACACTGGGCGGAGGGTTTTAACATGTTATCCACGATGACTCCTAAGTCCTTTTCCTGGGTGGTGGTTTCTAATGTGGAGCCTTGCATCGTGTAACTATAGTGTGGGTTGTTCTTTCCTAGGTGCATAACTTTGCATCTGCCCACATTAAATTTCATCTGCCATTTGGATGCCCAGTCTTCCAATTTATCCAGATCCTCCTGCAGTTTTCCACAATCCTCTTGGGTTTTAACAACTTTAAACAGTTTTGTGTCATCTGCAAATTTGATAACCTGACTAGTTATTCCCTTTTCCAGGTCATTTATGAATATGTCAAAAAGGAGCGGACCCAGTACAGATCCCTGGGGTACTCCACTATTCACTTTTTTCCATTGGGAATATTGGCCATTTAGCCCTACCCTCTGCTTTCTATCTTTTAACCAGTTCCCGATCCACAATAGTACACTGCCTCCTATCCCATGACTTTTTAGCTTTGCCAAAAGTCTCTGATGGGGGACCTTATCAAAAGCTTTCTGGAAGTCCAGATACACTATATCAACCGACTCACCTTTGTCTACCTGTTTATGCACACCTTCAAAGAAACATATCAGATTAGTAAGACAAGATCTTCCTTGTCTAAAGCCATGTTGGCTGTCTCCCATTAGGCCATGACTATCTACATGTTGTGTAATTTTGTTCTTTATGATGGTTTCTACCATTTTCCCTGGTACTGACGTCAGGCTCACCGGTCTGTAATTTCCCGGGTCACCCCCCTTTTCTGCCAAAGTGCAAGATAATTTTGTGTTACCTTTATCCGTGTGAAGTTCAACCCCGGGAGGGGAAATAAATCCCTTTTGCTTGAAAACATTTCTGAGTCACACTGCTCTTCATTTGAACTGGTGATAAACTACATTTCCCTACGAGCACTGCTCCAGGAAGTGGTGAGACATTAGTTTGAAGAAGGAACTTAAACTCCTTAACCCCTACGTGCCTGCGGGTACAGGCAAAGGGAGCAGGATCACACTCTGTATGTATAAAAATAACCTTCAGATGTTTTATGTTTTAAGATTTATATGATTAGTATGGTTTTATTTCGTTTTACTATATCATTTATGTTTTATTTCTCTTATTATGTTTTAGAGGTCAGGCACCCCTGAAGAAGGCAATTCACCGAAACACGTGTAGGGTGACCTCTTTAGGTACCAATAAAGTTCTCTCCTGTCCAAGCTGTGGAGTGGCTTGCTCATTCTTGTGCCTCTGCTAAATGTGAAGCCATTTTTAAAATAGAATAAAGAAGGTGCAGGAATACAATGTGTGCCTTCAAGTCAATGCTGACTCCTGGTGACCCAGCAGCTTCTGGGTTTACTTGACAATGTAATTGGAAATAGATTGCCAGGCCTTTCTTCCAAGGCAATGGAAAGTTAAATAACTTGCCCAAGGCCACAAGGAGTGCCAGTGGGAATCAACTCCTGGTCTCTTGGTTATCAAGCCAGTGCTTGAACCATTAGGCTCCTCCTCCCTGCATGGGGCTGTTTATCCATGCACAGCAGGTGGAGCCATTTTAAAAATATACAGTACATGTGGGAAAATCAACAAAGGAAATCTGGCAACTGACTCGTGTAAGTGCCGGCACTTGCAAGTGCAGCTGAGCTGCTTTGACAATCTAGAAATGCAGATGCTCTTAATTAACTATAGGGGGCTCTATTTGCCCTCATTTTAATTTAGAGTGGGAAATAGACATAGTTAGAAATGCAGACTAGAACCAGGGAAGCTAAGGTTCAAATCCCACTGCTCCTCCTTGTGATCTTGAGTAAGTCGCTTAACCCTATATTACCTCAGGTACAGATTCTAAGCCCTCCAGGGAAAGGAATATACCTAAATCCAATTCCCTCCCTGTAAAGGGATGGTTAAAAGAAGCAGTTTTCTTATACCTATTCTTGTCGGGGAGCAGGTGTAATCCTGACAGTTTTGGACTTCCATGTGCATTCTCTATATGAACAGAGAATTCATGTGTAGATGTTTGTCCTACCCAGGATATGCCCTGATAAGTCTGCGACACTCTCCCATGGAATTTTCACATGGTGTGGACAGCCACTTGCAAACTGGATGCTTTTGAAATGGCCATTTACATGTGGATACAATTTATACCTGCTTATGCTTGATTATACTCATATAAATTGTGCATAAGTCTTTTAAAATAACCTCCTTTGTGTGGAGAGGCGGAGCCACCTTGGACTAAGATGGCCACTTAATCGTCGCCCTCTGCCAAATCCTGCCTAACTCCGATCCCCTGAAGTGCAATCATATTATCCTTCTTCTTCCCTTCGCTATCAAGTGAAGTGCGAGATGGCAGCAAGCAAACCCACTAGGCTGGATTATGGTGTGGCAGCAAATTCGGAAGTTAAGAGACTGAAACCTGATCCGCCCTCCCCGCAGAAGCCAACGAACCCCTGGGAACACGCCGAAGGATTGCAAGAAATCTTGGCTGAGATAAAAGCCGTGAGAGAGATGGTGGCTGCAAATGGGGCAACGCTAGCAGGGGTCCAAACAGACATCTTGGAGCTGAAAGAGCAAGAACAACTAGCTTTCCTTGCTGAGAAAATGGTGGAGGTCGAAACCAAAATGGCTGCCCATGATGAACGCTTGCAACAAATCACAAAAAATAGCAAGCAGATTGACTTACTAGAGAGAAGTTTGGAGGACCAAAACAATAGAGCTTTCAGAAATAATGTACGACTTGTGGGGCTCCCGGAGGGTGCGGAAGGTGCTAACGCAGTTGAATTCTTGGAGAGAATTATCCCAAAGATCCTCCATTTACAATTTGCCCAGCCTTTCGAAACAGACAGGGCACACCGGGTCCCCACGCAGACCGGCTTGCATGCTCGGCAACCACGCCCGTTGATTATGCGGGTGTTGCGCTATTCCCAGATTGCGCAGATAATGGCGACGGCCAAGTCTAGATCCCCAATAAATTCAAAGAGCACAATGTGTCTTTCTATCTGGATTTCAGCAAAGTAACTGTTGAGAAGTGCAAGCAACTTTTGGCATTTCGGCCCAGGCTACAACGTCTACAGGCCAGATACGGTATGTTTATTCCTGCGAGGATGAGGATCACCCTGCACAATCAAACTCGGACCTTTGAGGACCCAATGGCTCTTCAATCCTTTTTGGAGGAGAAAGAAGTGGCTTTAATGCAGTGAGCCTGCACTGTTTTAATAATGATACTGGAAAAGGTGTAAGAAGAATTCCTTTGTTCCGGAAGATTGTCAGGAGTGTGTGCCTTTAAGACTTGGATTCAACTGGGAGGAGAATCTCTGGATTAGCTTATAGGCCTTGTTTGCATATAAAAGTAAATCTGGAGGTTGGTTTTGTGTAGGCTACTGTTGCATTCTGTTTAATGTGGGGAAGCATAGAGGGTAGGAAGTGGGGGTGGGTGCGGGGAAGGGAAAAGATGAGGGAAAGGGTAACAATAAAAAAGAAAAAAGAGGGATAAGGAATGCTTATTGAGTTTGATGAAAGGGGATACAGTATTGCTGTAAAGGGCGTGGTTGTGTGGCAACTCTTGCTGGGATGGCTCACCTACTTTCTGTTTTGTATTTAAGAGGGGTAGCGTCTCCCTGGGGGTCTCTATGGATAATAGCTGGAAGCTGTGGTTATACTCCTATTGTCCTGTACTCTTTAGTCTCTCCTCATTATGTAAATCTTGCTCCATGAAGCCGATCAAGTGCCTGTCTCTGAACGCCAAAGGTATTGTTAACCCAATAAAATGGAAAAAAATCATAGTTTACCGCAACAATCAATCTGCGGATGTGGTTCTCCTCCAGGAAACCCATTTGTCAGCGGTGGAGTCAAGGAAACTTGGGCTAGGGAAATATCTCCTAGCAGGGCATTCTCCTGCTGTAGCCAGGAAGAATGGGGTAGCCATTTTAGTAAAAAAAAACCTAGATCTGAAGATTATCCAAACTAGGGCAGACATTGAGGGAAGATGGGCTAAAATTCATCTACAGATAGGTAACTATCAATTGGCTATCATGAACGTGTATGGCCCCAATCAGGATGATGCAACATTCTTTCGGAGTTTGGCAGAATAAGTGCATTGAATGGGCCTCGCATGAATGGATACTTGGAGGGGATTTTAATTTAACAATTGATCCTTTAGTGGATCATCAACCCTACCATTCTCAAGTGCAAAGTAGGTCGGCCACAGTTCTCCTCTCTATTATGCAATCATATGGTCTTTCAGACATATGGAGGCTGTGGCACCCAAAGGACAGACAGTACACCTTTTACTCTCTTCCTCATGGTTCACATTCGTGCATTGATTTCTTTCTAATTTCAAAAACTTTGATTGCCTCTGTCACCTGTGGGACACATATTTCTGACCATGTGGCTGTAAGCATGTCTCTAACTGTGGATGATTTTTCCCACCATAAGCCTGCATGTTTTTTTCCAAGAGAATTTTTACATGATCCTATTTTCTGCGAGGAAATTAGGAAAGTAATCAAGAGATATTTTGAAACAAACTCTCTTACTGACACTTCTAGATGGGCCTGCTGGGAGGCGTTTAAAGCAGTAATCCAAGCGGAAAGCACCAGTTATAAAATTAGGGTGGGATGAGGGAGGAAAGGGAAACTGTTAGAACTGGAAACTCAGATCCAAGCTGAAAACAAGGTCAGATCCCTGTATATTAATTAGGTTGCAAAAGCTCAGATATCAATACAATGATATTGTGAGCTCTGAGGCAGTGTTGTTGATGCAAAAATCTCAGAGAAGGCATTACTGCGAGAGCAATAAAGCTGGCCAGCTGTTGACATGCACGCTCAAGCCCCAGCCTCCTAAATCCAAAATAGAAGCTATCCAGCATGACTCCCTGGGTCTGCTTAAAAAGGATGGGGAAATGGCAGAAGCGTTTCGGACATTCTATAAAAATTTATACACTTCTGAAGCGGATACCAACTCCAGTGCTTTTCAGGAGTTCTTTAGCCAGTTGCCTCACCCTTTGTTAAATCCTACCCAGAAGGAAGGACTTGAATCCCCTCTTTCGTTTAAGGAGATTAGGGAGAGTCTAAATGGTATGAGGGGGGCAAAGTTGCGGGACCGGACGCGATCCCGGTAGAATTCTATCAAGTGTTTGCTGAGGATATTCTCCCTTATCTTTTATTGTACTTCCAGTCGCTCCTTGTTCAAGCTCCTGTGATAGGTTCCTTCAGTGAAGCAACTATAGTGGTCCTGGAAAAACCGGGGAGAGATTCCCAGAGAGTCGAGAATTATCAACCAATATCCTTATTAAATGCCGATTATAAGATCTTTTCTTCAACCCTAGAGCAGAGATTGGTTAAGGTAGTACCATATTTAATTCATCCTGACCAATGTGGGTTTATTCCTGGGCGCTCTACAGCTGACAATGCTCGGCTTTTGTTAAACTTGTTAGCGGCCGCAGAAGATATACAGGAGCCTCTTGTTGGGCTCTCAGTTGATGCGGAAAAAGCCTTTGATCGCTTAGAATGGGAGTTTCTAAAGCAGATATTAGAATGGTTTGGGTTCGGTAAGACTGATACAACTATTGTATATTTCCCCCTCCGCTAGAATCCTGGTAAATGGTTCTCTCGCCACCCCTTTTTCGTTAAGCAGGGGAATGAGACAGGACTGCCCCCTGTCCCCTTTATTGTTTAACATCACACTGGAGCCCTTAGAGATTATTTTAAGGCAGTCCAAAGAGATACAGAGAATAGAGATTTCAGGGAAACAAATAAAGCTCTCTGCATACGCGGATGATTTGTTACTGTTCATCCAAACACATTCTGTTGGTGATGTTTTAAAGTTGATTGGTTCATATGCAAAATTGTCAGGGTATAAAATAAATTGGGCCAAATCAACAGCATTTCCTTTGAACAAATTTACCTTCTCGTCCACAGTAGCACAATACCCATTCAAATGGGAACGTCTGGTCATTAAGTATTTAGGAGTGCAGTATTGCCCATCAGTGGAGGAAACGGTGAAATTAAATTTGAATACTTTAAAAGATACGGTCCAGTCCTTTACATTAAAATGGTCCCCTCTTCACTTATCCTGGTGGGGAAGATTAGATTCCATAAAAATGGTCCTAGTACCAAAGGTAAATTATATTTTGGAGATGATCCCACTAGCCTTCCCTGAAAAACTCTATAAGTCGCTGGAACGTGTGCTTACGGAGTTTCTTTGGCAAGGTAAGCCCCCTAGGATTGCAGTAAGGAAATTGAAGGCTAATAAGCAGGAGGGAGGTGTACAGTTCCCGGATTTCCATTGGTACCATACAGCCCTACTGTTGAAGCAAGGTGCCAATTGGCTTAATAACAGCACTACAGATCAAAAACCGGTCTGGGTCGAGATAGAGGAAAGTTTGATTAACCCTATCCCTACTCATCTGTTGATGGGCATGCACGTCTTGGAGCATATCAGCAAACTAAGAATAATCCAAGCCACCCAACAAGCCTTCCAATTATTGGAAAGCGTAACTGAACTCGAAGGAAGGATTTCAGCCCTCATCCCCATTTGGTTTAACCCTAAATTCAAGATAGGGCATAAGACCTTTGCTTGGAAAACATGGCAAAAGTCCGGTATATGGACTATAGGTCAATTAGTAAAGGAGAACAAATGGAAAACATTTGAAGATCTTCAGAAGCGGTTTGGAATTCCAAGATCATGCTCCTTTCAATGGGTGCAGTTAATCCACTGCCTTAATGGCAGTATTGGGGATCCTAAAAAAGATAGGGGAGCAGTGGGAACTGCTGAAGATGGTTGATACGTGCACCAGTACAAAATGTAGCATGTCTAGATTTTACGCCATCATAAGAGATAGTATGTGGTTATCCTCATATGGTCCTGGGCAGAGTTGGGAGTTAGATTTGGGGTATTCCATACTGACACGGTTGTGGAATTTAGTATGGGGCCAAGTAAACAGAGTCTCGAGGGCATCTGCCCTCACATAATCCCTATATTTTCTAGTACATAGGGTGTATTTAACCCCAGTTAGGGTAGCAAAGTGGGCTTCCCAAGCCAAAATAAATGTTGGTCCTGTTTGGAAGCTCCGGGTACCTTTAGACATATGTTTTTTGACTGTCTTTACATTCAGAGATTCTGGGAAACTATATGGAGAAAGATTGAAATAGTGTTAAAATTTCAGCCCCCGTTGAGGTGGGAAATTATTATTCTCCGCTCCTGCGTGAGTGGCCTCCCATTAACAAAAGATAGTTTTTTTTCTATTCAATTTTATGTTGGCTACAGCATTAAAACTTATAGTATCTAACTGGATGGATTCTGCCAAGCTAGATGGTCACCAGTGGTGGAGTCTGCTGTGCATGTACTCCAAATTTGAAAAAGCGCCAGACATCAGTGCTGTCCAATGTGGACTGAGGAACAAGTTAAGACAGATGCAGAAAGTTACTGATGAGGAGAGTCAGGATAAAAACAAGTGGCAACTCCTAGACGAGTACGTGGTACAGGCTAAATGTAGCTATACAGCGCGTAACAGTAACTTGTAGGCTAAAGTCACGTAAATACGGTTAATCTCACGCATGGATGGATCTTTCAGGAAGGCGGGGGAGAGATGGGGAGGGTACGGGAGGAAGAGGGAGGAAGAGGGAGGGTGGGGTTGATGTGATGAAGGTTGTTATAAACTATACGTGTAGGTGGATGTTGTGTGTTGTAGTGAGTAGAAGTGTAATGGTTGTATTGTAACGTTGTATTGTAAAGCAATAAATAAAAATAAATAAAAAATAATCTCCTTTGTGTGTCACCTTTGGTTCAAAGATTTGATAAAATATTACTAATCAAAGTTTTTTAAAATTGTAATCAAATCATTCTCTTTTAAATGATAACCAGAATATAAACTTTTTTTACTTCCCTGATTTTCCCTTCAACCAATACCAAACACTTTTTTCTAATTCAAGCAGCTAATTGTTGTGTGAGTCCATTACGTTCATTTTGAAAGCCTTAGTCACAATATGGACATCTGAAAACGTGCATGAAAATGTCCAGATCACAAATATGTCTCCGGAGCCATCTTACAAATGTTTTTTAAAGATGTCTCTGGTGCAGGGATGTCCAAGTAGGGAGGGGGTATGTTGGAGGCGGGTCTGGGGAAGTGCAATGGACTCGGACATTCCTGCTTGATTTCAGAAACATTGGGGAAGTCTATGATTCCATCCAAGTTTAGACCTACTCCAGGCACGATTAGGCATTGGGAAAGTGCATGTTTTGACTGTAAAACATCTAGAGCAGGGGTTCTCAACCCAGTCCTCAGGACACACCTAGCCAGTCAGTGGAGGCAGTGCATGCAAATTTCTCTTATGCATATTCATTGTGCTTATTCTGAAAACAAGACTGACTAGGTGTGTCCCAAGGCCTCAGTTGAGCATAGGCACTGGGCCCCACCAATATTTTGCCCAATACCACATGAGCAATAGAGAACTTGGGCGCAGGGCTGTGGATTTGTTTGTTTGGCCCCTCCAACCAGAAAGGCATTCTGCTGCTCCTGGGGTTAAGAATTCTTGCTTAACCATTAGGCTATTAGACATCCTTGGGCTTAAATGCTATTCCGGGGATGTCTATGTAGATGGTCCAGTAGAAATCCATATTAGGCATGTCTACATTTGTGAAATTGTGCCTGAACTTGAACATGCCTGTGGTTTTTTTTTTTTCATATGTTCTGGCTTAGATGTTCCAAATTGCACTTGGATGGCATTAGTAAAATGTGTCTTCATTCACATATCAACTACTACTAGTAGTACTACTGATCATTTGTATAGTGCTACAAGATGTAGACAGCGCTGACAGACACACGCAAAAGACAATCCCTGCTCATCGGAGCTTACAATCTAGTCGAGACCAGACAGCACAGTAGCTCTAGATATGGGATACAGCTAGGGGGAATGGTAAGGAAACACAAAGAAGATCAGGTGAGTCAAGATCCGAAAGCAGCAGCGAAGAGGTGCGTTTTCAGCTTGGATTTGAAAAAGGTCTGGGAAGGCATCTGTCATACAGACCCAGGCATAAGGAGCAGCAAGGTGAAAGGAGCGAAGTCTGGAGTTATCAATAGAAGAGAAGGGCGCAGATAAATGTGAATTGCCAGAAGAGAGAAGTTCCCGAGGAGGGGTGTAGGGAGAGATAAGAGAGGAAAGGTAGTGAGGAGCTGCAGAATGAATGCACTTATAGTTTAGCAGGACAAGTTTGAACTGGATACGGAAATGGATAGGAAGTCAATGAAGAGATCTGAGAAGAGGGGTAATATGAGGAAGACGAGGTGGGTGGGAGTTGGGAAGAGGAAGGAGAAAATTAACACCTCTGAACCCTTTGAACTAGAGGTTAAAAAGCCCCAGTGCAAGAACATAAGCTCCTTACCAACAAAAACATCTCCCTGTTACTAAAGTAACAAAAAAAATAATTCCTCAGCTAACAAAATGATATAAAATTGTAATTCACAAGTCCCCCTCTATAAAGAAATCAGACTGAGCATTCGATGTAAGTAAAGTCAGAAATATTACCTCAGTTTGCTATGAGTTCCTCTTAGGAATAGCCTCATATATCATGCCTTTATTTCCTTTACATTTAGATTATGTAATGCATAATTAATTCCGTTCACTTCTTTGTCAAGTCTTCTGATTTGTACATGGGTTAGTGATGGATGACTCATTTCCAAAGAGTTTTTTTCTCGCCATTTAGAACTTCAATGGCTCAATTTCTGCAAAATCCAATTAATGATTTTTTTTCTTAACACTTCCCTTCACTGCTACTATCTTTCCTGAAAGCAAAGTATTATTTACTTTAAACACTTTCCATAACCGTTTATAGGGAATACCTTTGTAAAGCATGTTTACTGGTAAGACATGAAAAAGAGCTCTGTTATAATTGTTCAGCCAAACACGCATGCAAGAGTATAAATGCAAACAGGATAATACAGTACATACTTATGTATACAGTGCACATAGGTTTTCCCCAGGAACTTAGCATGTTTTGAGCAGAGGTGGAGGTGCAATGTACATGCATATTTTATAATATATGTGAGTACACATAAAGAGGCATGTTTACTTAGCTGCGCTATTAAAAAGTGCTTGAGTGCATCTGACCAGCTTGTGCTGAGCTGTGCTAATAGCTAGAACGCACCCAAAACAGACAACGTGTAGTTCATTCTGCACTATGTGCTTAGTGAACATAAGATATGCCATATTGGGTCAGACCAAGGTCCATCAAGCCCAGTATCCTGTTTCCAACAGTGGCCAATCTAGGTCATACGTACCTAGCAGTTTCCCCAAAAGACACAGGTTCCACAATGCTTGTACTGGGTCAAGCATTGATATCCTGGGTCCCTTCTTAATAATTGTTTATGGACCTTTCCTCCAGGAACTTGTCCAAACTTTTTTTAAACCCGGCTACATTAATAGCTTTTACTATGTCATCCAATAGCAAATTCCAGAGTTTGATTACGCATTGAGTGAAAAAATATTTTCTTTTATTAGTCTTAAATAGTTTACCCTGTAGCTTCATTGCATGTCCCCTAGTCTTTCTATATTCTGGTAACATAAAAAAATTGATCTACATTTACCTGTTCCAGTCCGTTCATTAATTTATAGACGTCTATCATATCTCCCCTCAGCCATCTCTTTTCAAGGTTAAAGAGCCCTAACCTTTTTAGCCTTTCTTCATAAAAGTATCCTTCCATCCCCTTTACCATTTTGGTGGCTTTTCTCTGAACCTTTTCTAATTTATTTATTTATTTATTTATACATCTTTTCTATACCGCCACTTCCAGAGATCAGTGGCGGTTTACAGGTAACAAACATTAATAATAGAGCACTATTATTTTACATAGAACAGATTTAGAACAATGAACTATTTTACATAGAACAGATTTAGAACAAAGAACATTCAACTATTAAGTGTAACTTAAAAATACAATGAGATAACAGGAGGGGTAGGAACATTTGAACTGGGTATTAATTAGATAATGTTTCAAAACATAGTACCAACAGTATATCAACAGTAAAGTCAAATATTTACATTAAATTTCAGTTATTCACATTAGCGACAAGCAAATTGCTTTCTAAGGGTAAGCTTAATCTAGGTGAGCAATGTGAATGTGTGGGAAAGGTTTATGCCTTGTCTAAGTAGGGTCAGTGAGTGATTGATGAACGGTGTTTTTTTCTGTGTTAGGATTATCTTCAATGTGGAGGTTATTGTAGTGCAGAGTAAATAGATGGGTTTTTAGATTTTTTCTAAATAATTGAAGATCTTTGATTTCTCTGATTTCAATCGGGAGGTTGTTCCATAGCGTAGGGGCGAAGTATGAGAAAGCTGTGTTACTTGTCTTCTGACTTGTCTTTCGAATAGAATCAGGGACTTGTATCGTGTGAAGGTTTATTCTTCGTCTCGATCTATTATCATGTGGGATGGTGATGAGCATAGATAAGAAAGATGGTGCTATATTATTAAAGATCTTAAACGTATTGACTAAGGACTTGTAGATGATTCTGCATGAGACGGGTAGCCAATGGAGAGCGTAGAGGATCGGAGATATATGATCTGAAAGTTTCGCTTTGTAGATAATCCTTGCGGTGACATTTTGGGCTAATTGAAGAGTGTGAATATTTTTCTTAGAGGTCCCTTGAAGAATACCATTACAGTAGTCTAAATGTGGTGTAATAAGTGTTTGTACTATGGTTCTGAAATCAGTGTTATCTATCAATGGTCTAAGTTGTTGGATTGTCCTCAATTTGAAATATATTGTTCTTACAGATTGTTTTATATGTTTGGTGAGGCTGAGGGTTTTATCCAGAGTGACTCCCAAGTATTTGATCTCATCTTTGACTGGGAGAGAGTTCTTTCCAATCTTGATTTCAAGTGGGGGAGTGAAGCTTGTGTTTCTTGTTATGAATAGAACTTCTGTTTTTTTAAAATTAATATTCATATTCCTTGATTTCAGCCACAGTTCAGCTTCAGAGAGGCAACGACATATGTTACTATAATCCGGGTTTGACACATCAAATGGCGAGTATAACATGATGTCGTCCGCGTAGATGTGGTAGTTGATTTTGAAGCGTTTAAATATGGAACAGATGGGTTGAAGATAGAGATTAAACAAAAGTGCCGAAAGGGCAGAGCCTTGAGGGATGCCCTGTTCTTGTGGAAATGGGGATGAGGCATTTCGATCTATTTGCACATATTGGGTCCGGTTAGTAAAATAGGATATGAACCATTCAAGGGTTTTATCTTTGATGCCTATTTGAGAGAGTCTTGAAATGAGCGTGTTATGGTTTACAGTGTCAAAGGCAGAGGAAATATCAATGAATATGAGAATAAAGGCTCGCTTGGCATTGTCGATACCTCTGATGATTGTATCAAATAGTGCTGTTAGGAGTGTTTCTACACCATGATAAGGGCGAAATCCATATTGATGATCATCTAATGGAGCTGATGAGTCTATATAATCTTGCAGCTGTGTTTGCACAATCTTTTCAATAATCTTAGCAAGAAATGGAATACTTGCAATGGGACGATATGAAGTTGGGTCATGGTCGTCTAGTGTTTTGTTTTTTAACAGTGGTCGAATTGCTGACCTTTTGAGGACATCTACTATACGTCCTTGTTGAAGAGATTGGTTGACTATGTTCAGTAAGTCTGAGGCAAGTTCTGTTTTTGTTGATTTTATCCAAGTCACTGGACAGGGATCAAGAAGAGAGGTTGTTGTATTTAGGTTGGAGATTGTCTGAAGTAGGAGTTTGTTGGTAATAGGGTGGAAGGTTTTCCATTCCAGGTGGTTATTATCTGAAAGAGTTAGGCTAGGTGGGGTGAAATGGCTGTTTAGTTTGAGTTTATTTGCAAAATGATCAGCAAGTAATTGCGGGCTAATACAAATTTTGTGAGAATTGTTGGATGGGGATTTGGTTAACGATTTGACAATCTCAAATAGTTCTCTAGGGCGATTAATAGTTTTAGATAAAGTTTTAGAGTGATATTGTTTTTTAGCCTTATTAATCGCATCCTTGTAATCTTTGAGTAGTGAGAAATATTGTATTCTGAGTTCGTGAGTTTTTTTCCTTCTCCAAGTAGATTCCATTTTTCTAAGACCTTTCTTCAGAATTGCAAGTTCAATAGTATACCATTTTTCATTTTTTCTCATTTTATGGCAAATCTTTGTTGAATATGGTTCTGATGCAGATCCAATAATGGTATTCCAGCTGGATATTGCGTCATCAAGGTTATAGATATGAGGATCCAATCTAGGGAGTACTGATTCAAGAAACTCTTCTCTATTGAATGGTCGAAATCTTTGACCTTGGTGTAGATTGACAAGGGGTGCTTTGGTGTATTGTGGGAGGTGGAAAGAGAACCTAATCAGATAGTGGTCAGACCATGGGACTTGAGATGTGGAAGGTGAGACATAATGAGCTGAGGTTGTGTAATGGATAGGAATGAATATTAGGTCGAGAGTGTTTCCTTTGGTGTGAGTTGGTTGGTTAACTGTTTGCTTGAAGCCCATTTCTTCCATCGCTTCTAAGAAAGCTGTTTCTTGATTGTTAGAGAGAGATGGCAGATTGAAATCACCTAGCATGATGAGAGGTTTCCTTATTGTAGAGTTGCAAGCCGATCCTAGTATGGAGTCAACGTTTTGATTACTTGCAGTCGGAGGTCTGTATATCAAGCAGATTGCTATGTCCTTATTTTCAATTTTGAGTATATTTGTGTCATCATGGTTTTCACATATAGTAGAGGATAACCCAAGATTAGATTTAGCTAATATAAGAACACCTCCTCCTCTTGTATGTTTTCTATTGCAGGCGAAGATGGAGTATCCTTGAACTTTTAATTGATTTAACAAGACTGAGTCAGATTCTGTTAACCATGTCTCAGTAATGCATAGTAGGTCTGGGTTTTCTGTATTAATTAGATCTGTTATGATAGGTGTTTTATTTCTAGCTGACCTAGCGTTGATGAGGATGAGGGATATGTGTGTGAAAGCATTGCCTGCATTTATGTGGTCGGTTTTAGAAGATGTCTTTATCTGAATCAGTCTGTGGTGATTTATCTTAGAATTTCCTAAGAATAGTTGATGAGTGTTATGTCTCTGACGATGAGGGATAACATGAATGTGAGAGAACTCTGGGAGGTTCAATGGTGGGGTGAAGGCGTTAGCAGGGAGGGGGTATAGAGAGAATAGTAGGCTGGCAATGTATAAGGTGATATTCAAGGTAAAAAGTAGCATTTTTTTATAATTCATGTTGGAATTTCCGATGACTAAAAAATGCAGGATACTGACTGTAAAAATGCGAGTTACTAACAACAATAGTATTAAAGTAGTTAGTTACTGGCAACAGTATATGGAATCAAGTAGTATTAATTAGCTACTGACAACAGTATATGGAATCAAGTAGTATTAATTAGCTACTGACAACAGTAAATGGAATCAAGTAGTATTAATTAGCTACTGACAACACTACTAATAACGCTATATCCTTTTTAAGATATGGTGACCAGAATTGCACACAATATTCAAGGTGCGGTCTCACCATGGGACAATATAGAGGCATTATAATATTTTTTGTTTTATTTTCCATTCCTTTCCTTATGATACCTAGCATTCTATTTGTTCTCTTGGCCGCTGCTGCACACTGGACCGATGCTTTTAACATGTTATCCACAATGACGCCTAAATCTTTTTCCTGGGTGGTGGTTCCTAATGTGGAACCTTGCATCATGTAACCATTGTTTGGGTTGTTCTTCCCTAGGTGCATAACTGCACTTGTCAACATTAAATGTCATCTGCCATTTTGATGTCCAGTCTTCCAATTTATCAACATCATCTTGCAATTTTCCACAATCCTCTTGGGTTTTAACAACTTTAAATAGTTTTGTGTCATCTGCAAATTTGATAACCTCACTCGTTATTCCCCTTTCCAGGTCATCTATGAATATGTCAAAAAGCAGCAGACCCAGCACAGTTCCCTGGGGTACACCACTATTCACCTTTCTCCATTGGGAAAATTGGCCATTTAGCCCTATCCTCTGCTTTCTATCTTTTAACGAGTTCCTGATCCACAATAGTGCACTGCCTCCTATCCCATGACTCTTTAGTTTTGCCAAAAGTCTCTGATGAGGGACCTTGTCAAAGGCTTTCTGAAAGTCCAGATACACTATATCAACTGACTCACCTTTGTTCACCTGTTTATTCACACCTTCAAAAAAACATAACAGATTAGTAAGAAAAGATCTTCCTTGTCTAAAGCCATGTTGGCTGTCTCACATTAGGCCATGACTATCTACATGCTGAGTAATTTTGTTCTTTATGATGGTTTCTACAATTTTTCCCGGTACTGACGTCAGGCTCACCAGTCTGTAGTTTCCCGGATCATTCCTGGAACCCTTTTTAAAAATTGGTGTTACATTGGCAATCCTCCAATCTTCAGGTATTGCAGATGATTTTAATGAAAATTCACAGATTACTAATAGCAGGTCTGAAATCTCATATTTCAATTCTTTCAACACCCTTGGATGTATACCATCCGGCCCAGATGATTTGCTACTCTTCAGTTTATCCAGTTGTTGTAATACATCTTCCCGATGTATCGATATTTCCTTCAATTCTTCTGCACCTTTAAATACCACTTCAGTCATGGGTAACATCCCTACATCTTCCTCAGTAAAGACCGAAACAAAGAATTCATTCAGTCTCTCCGCTATCACCTTGTCGCCTCTTAGTGCCCCTTTAACCTCTCTATCATCTAATGGACCAACTGACACTCTTACAGGTTTTTTGCTACGAATGTACTTGAAAAAGTCTTTATTTTGTATTTTTGCTTCCGCAGCAAGCTTCTTCTCAAATTCTCCCTTTGCCTGCCTTATCAATGCCTTGCATTTGACTTGCCAGTGCTTGTGCTGTTTCCAGGTTTCGTTGTTTGGCTCTTTTTTCCATTTCCTGAAAGATGCTTTTTTGGCAACAACAGCCTCTCTGACTTCACCTTTAAACCATGCTGGCGGTTTTTTGGACTTCCTTCCACTTTTCTTAAAGTGTGGAATACAGCTAGTGCATGATGAAGAGGGCGATGGAAAGGGTGGGAGCAGAGAGTGGGTGTTGACTGAACATTGTGGTTAGCGCTGGGGTTACTAACACATGTTCATCGTCAATGTTGCAGTTAGCATGGATGCACTTAATGCCACCTCGATGGGCGGCATTAAGTGCATTTGTGTTAGGTGCAAATGCTGCTAGGATTGAAATCAGTGCAGCATCTTTTGGGGCCTTGCTATGCATTCACACGACTTTTGCACGTACCACACATTGATTTTTATCCTTAATGCATGATATCTGCAAAAAATTAGCCCTGTTTTATAATAGCTTTCTTAATCATACTTCCACCTATGCCCCACCCAAAATCATCTACCCAACATACCCATACCCATGTGGCATAAAAATACGTATGCTATCACTGAGCATACTTTACGCAGGGGCTAATTTTATAAGAGGCATTTTTCACAAGCATACTGTTATAAACATTCAACAAGCTTTTTAAAAATTAGCCCCTATGTAGATGGTGCCTGCAAAAATTGCTCTAACCACTTCTACACTATCCAAATAATACTGGGGTAGAGTTAAGGTGGAACATGGGTGATTGATAAGGCCTAGCAATGTGGATAGCAGCCAAATATCACTGTTCTATGGATGACCACCAGCCGTGATCGCATTTTACATATATTTAGAGCCATTCCTTGTCCCTATAGCAGAGTTGAATATATGTTTGTTTTGTTTTTAACACTGTGGCTAGTGTTAAAAAAATGCATTTACCCCTGAGTCTGAATATTGCTGAATATTGATTCATATATTTTTAATTTAAATAACTCATTGTTAGAAATATTAGGAACAAATGACATTTTTAAGTGATCAGGTTTATTCTCATAGTACAGCTGAGCTTTAATTCAATTTTATTTATTTAACTGGTTTTATATACCGCTTTATCATTTCAATCAAAGTGGTTTACATCGAAACTTAAACTTGGTAATGTACATTAAACAGGGGCATTGATAGCTTGGATTTTTCTGAGGCAATGTAGGGTTAAGTGACTTGCCCAAGGCCATTAGACTTGTGCTGCCATAAATCACCAGCATTAGCATTATGAAAATTCCAAACTATCCACAATAGTGGGTGAATGTACGTATGGTGAAAGGCACATTTTAGAAAGGATGTGGTGAGAGGAATTCATACATCCACATTTCTCCCTATGCAAGTGTGCTGACAGCTCTCTGTTGGTTCTTTGCCTTTGCTAAGAACAACTTCTCTACAAGCCTTTGCCCTAGCATTCTGGTTTGCTCAGATTTTTGCCCGTGCTTATCTTAAGCTTTTAGCCTGTCTTTACAGACACATGCACATATATTTATATTTATTGTCAGTGTGCTATCTTATCTGCATGTTTTGCAATATTGCTCATGTTTATGAACCCTCTGACCTTTATGCCTTAAAGCTCCTTTCCCTCACTTCCTCATTCAACCTCCAGCTGTGCTCTACTCACCAGCATGTCCACTGCCTCAACCTCGTCTTTCTCTAACTGCTTGCCCTCAAACTTCTGAAGCTCAGTTTTTCCCTTGTTTGACCATCATCTACTAATCTTCACATTTCATCACCCTCCACCTCAGTCTTGCCCATTCTCTTTCAACATCTTTAGGAATCTTCACGCTATTGACCCATCAGCGCTCTCCACTGCTGTCTCATCATCTCTTTCCTCCACTATGTTATCTGAGTCTGTTGATGAAGCAATATCCTCTTATAGCACTGCACTCCCTTCTGCTATGAATGCTCTTGGTCCTCCCATTCCATGCCCAATGAGGCATACTGTACTTCAGCCCTGCCTGTCCTCTAAAACCCGACATTTGGCTCAAATCCCATACCCTTGTTCACTTCCTATATTTCAAATGAATGCTAACCTCTTTCTAGTCAGCCATAGCACTTGCTAAGCAAGACTACTATGTCCACCTGAATAACTCTCTTGCCTCTGACCCTCACCATCTCTAAACTCTCTCCTTAAAGTGTCTCCACCTCCAACCCCTCCTTCACTTTCTGCCCAGACACTGGTTGACTATTTCCATAACAAAGTCCACAAGATTACTCTTGAGTTCCTCCAGTGCCATCTCCATCCCTCCTTCCCCCTCTTTACTCCCAAATCCTTCCCTCAACCTCTGTCACCTTTTCTTCCTTTTCTATGATATGATTGCTGAGGAGGAAACCACACATCTTCTTTCCTCCTTCAAACTTGCTACCCTTCCTCCAATTGCCATAACCGTGGGGGCCTCCCAGCAAAACTTTGCTTGGCAACCCCTCATATGAATTTATACCACTGCCTCGTTGTACCATCATATACGCTAATAATAAACACATCTGTTCAGGCTTATTCCTTCTCTTCTGGATACAAGAAGTATAGGAGAGGGTATTCAGCGGCAGCAGCTAGTCGTCACCACTGAACTTTAAACCCAGATTTTCAATGCTAGAGCCATATTCGGTCACTGGCATTGAATATGTGGGTCAGCCGGATATCTGTGTAGATAATTAGGCAGGGGCGATATTCAGCCACTTCCCGATTAGCTTCACTTGCCAGCCTTCCTCCATTTTCCTTTCTTCTTTCCTCTCTCTCTATCCTATCAACATGATGAAAGTCCTTTCCTTTATTTAATTTTAATTGTAATTCACATTTCCTATCCTAAAAAGGGGTTATATAAAGTCCAAATAAACCACAGACCATATTTCATTGGTATATATGTTATTGCAGAGCTGTGCTTTTCAAACTTCCTTCAATCCTTGAAGCTAAGTTGCTGGCATTTCGTTTAATCATAGTTACTATTCTGATGTCAAGGTTCCATTTCAACCACAAGTTTCTGAAGTTTTGGTCCTCTGGAACAAGAATTTCACTTAAGACAGTAACGATTGCTGATCACAGGCAGGGCAACAAAGTTCAATCCTGTTAAAAATATCAAGGGAACTATGCTGGGAACAGGTATTCTTGGTCCTATGGGCAGCTGCGTTGGAGGGGTGGGGGCGGAAAGGGCACATAGTAAGAGAAAAGAACCACAATGCAATGCCAGAGTGTGTTGCTAAGCGCTGCATTACAGTTTGGGAGCAATTGCCACCACTGCAGGCCCTGGAGAAGGGCAGAAGCAGCGGCAGTGGGGGTGGAGGGGCCATTAGGGAGGGTGGCAGGAAGGAGTGCCCACCTAGGGCACCTCCAGTCCTTGCACCTACCCTGGTTACCTTTAGCTTCCAGCCCAGCCCAACGCCCTGGACCACTTGCAGCTCTGATCACTTCTCTGGCTGTATTCCTGACTTCTGCAACTCTCCGCCGACCTGATCTCTTTCCGTTATCAATCAGAGTTAATATTGATTTACATTGTATTTAACAATGATGAACTGAGTAGATCAAGGTTAAATGAATTAAAAACATTTACAAAAAATATTTGTCATTTATTAAATTGAATATGAAAAGAAATTGAATGTAAGTATTGATTTTACATTAGAAAGTATTGTTGTTAATGTTTATTTCCTATAAACCTTTTTGGTTGTAATGTGCAAAACTAACCTATTTGAAGACATTACCCCCCTCCCCCCCCCTCCGAAGAGTAATTTTCAAAGCAACTTGCATTGGTGCAAAATCTGTGGGTACTCTTCCCAGAAGATTTTGTATCGGGTCACAAATGGAAAATATTCGACTGCTTTTCCTTTGAAAATTGCCGAGGGAAAATGACCTTCAGAGACTCGCACCTAGGTTTCTTGCAGGTGCCTTTGCAGAAAAATGCACTTGCATAGTTTTTAAAATGCAAAACTACACATGTTGTTGCTTTCCCTGGCCGAATCCCACCATGAGAACACCTCTGAAAAAACGTGGTTAAAAGTAGAGACCTTGTTTCACAATGCAAGTACGTATCTGCATACAGGATGGGCAAATTTCAAAATGTCCCTTTACCCAGCTGAACAGTTATTTTCATGGCTAAATGGCATTTGAATGTTGCCTTCTGTGTTACTGATGGCTAAAAGGACACAAGATAGATCAGCTAGTCCACACAGATATGAAACAGAAACCCTAGTACTACTACTACTACTACTAACTACTAATCATCCGTATAGCGCTACAAGGCTTACGCAGTGCTGTAGAGAGATATGTAAGAGATGGCCCCTGCTCATTAGAGCTTACAATCTAGTCAAGGCAGATAACACAACAGCTGGGGACAAGGATATGTCTAGGGGAATGGTAAGGAAACACAGTTGGAGAACATGAGACTAAGTGGATCAGGATCCAAAAGAAGCCTCGAAGAGGTGAACTTTCCAGAGATGAAGCCCGACAAACCAACTCAGGTAGTCTGTTCCAGGCTTAAGGAGCAGTAAGGTGAAAAAACTGAAGACTGGCATTTAAGTGATATGCTTAGGAGGGTCTTTCTTCCAAGTCCAAATGGTTATCCATGTGGAGGGTATTAATCAAAGCCCTTTCCATGGATGAAATGATCTTTTATGTATGTATATATTTATTTAAAGGATTTGTATTCTACTCTATTTACAAACTAGGTGAATTACAATGTAGCGCACACAAAATTCTCTAAAATAAAAAAACATCACAGACCAATTATACCAAGAGAAATGTGCTTTTCAATTATAACCTGCCTGGTATGCAGGTGAAAGTCCATCAGGGGCAATGGAATATCTTTTTGGTTGAAGGGGCCAAACAAGCCAATGTCCAACCCCCAAGCTTTCTATCTGCTGAGGCTGAGCTATGCAAAATATTGGTAGGGCCATTGGCCATGGCCCCTTTGGCTCACTCCATTCTGTTGCTCATGAAGTCCAGACATACAGTATAGCACTAAGCTTTCAGAGGGCATTCTCTTGAAAGGACTCTTTTTTGGAGAAGTGGGGAGGGAGCAAGTAGACATTTGTACATTTTCCTAAAAATGTACCCCCACATAAAGCAGAACACGTGGGGAATCCTGCAGGGGAAAATAATTAAAAATGCATGTTTTATCCAGGCAAACCTTGCAGCATAGGTGCAATTTGCCTGCTTACTTTGAGGAGGGAAAAGGTAAGAAATTCCTACTGGGGAAAAGAGGGGCCAATTCAGCATTAGCAGCTGCAACATTTGAAGGGGTACCACCCCCATGCCCACCCCAAACTGTGCCTATGCCTGCAGGTAAAAACTAATTAGGCAGAGAGAGCAGTTGTCACCTGAAGCCAGTAGGATTGAATGCTTCTTTCCTCCCTTCTAGCTTGCCTGAAAATGCAGAGACTGCAGTACTCTGGGAAGTGATGGAGCTCACCCATTGGCATCAGCCTAAGAGCTGGAAGAGCATTATAAAAGACCAAGTACTGTGGCCTCCAGCCTCAGGCACATGGCTGAAGGAGTATGACCTAAGGGGCATGCACATTTGCAGCCCTTTCAGTGTCCAGAGGGGAATGGAGGAGGCAGAGCCTTCTGCTGCTATATCTGCATTGATTATGGTCAAGAGGAAAGGTAAGCCTAATAAATCTGGTGTTGCCACTCAATCACTCTAGGTCTGATGGACAAATATGCAGTTGTTAATAGAGGCATGGGTCCTATAACAAGGCAAGTTCATGCTGCTTTTTAGGGCATGAAGTTTCCCTGAGTTTCAGCCAAAGAGCCTCCACTGCCCCTTATGATGTCCTCCCCAGTTGGTACAGAAATAACAGATCATTGTGGTAAGTCCACTATTTCTGCAAATGTTGTAACATTGGGGCATAGACCCGTTGTAATTACATCCATTTCAGTTGACTTTCCTAAAGCAGTGGTTTCTCCCATATATCCTCAAGAAATTTCTGTTGATGCTGAAAAGGTTTTCTTCATGGATATTTAGAATATTTTCATGAGAACTGAGACTTTACTATTGGGGTCCATTGCTCAACTTTGTGATTTTTCTAAGGAGATAGTATAAGCCAGTAGAGCTGGATCAAAGATAAAGATTTGTGAAAGCTTGTTTATTGACTGTGAAATCTCAGATGCAGACAATGCAGGTGAGGGGACTTTTTTGCATTAAGAACAACCTAAATAATACACTATAAAAACTTAGACAATGGAAAATTTTGCCAGGACAAAAGATGCGTGCCTCCTCAATGTTCCAGTAATTCAATGGCTGTCTCCAATTATTCCTTTGACAAAATATATTAAGAAAGTGCACAATCTCTTCAGTGGGGATGAGATATGAATCTCCAAGTTTTATTCTATGCCTAGAAACAATCTTTCTCTTGAAACAGGGGAAGGAGGTTTGGATCAAGTGGCATCGCCTGACAGCTTGGACCTTTCAGGTTTTTCAGAAGCTTCTCAGGATGATGTAACTGAGATAGCCACCTTACTGGTCTCCTTGGTTGCTGAATTTGATAAGTTGCTAATTAAAAAACTTAATTGAAAAGGAAAGATCTTTTACACAAGCAGAAATTCCAGATTTTTCCTGATATAGCATGAGTGACTCAACTATGTAGGTGAGCCTTTCTGCAGGTGAAATAAGAGAAACTTGTTATAGTGGCTTCTTTTAACTTCAATTCCCTTTTAAGAGTTCAGTTGCATTTTAGGGGAATTAATATGTTTTCTTTGATCAGTTGCACCTGGGATAATTGCTTCAAAGTAAAGAGAAGATCTAGATCCAGACATCTCCATATCCTTAAGCTTAAGGATGTATAGTAGCTGCTGGTTTAGATGTTAAGTGGGTGAATTTTGTGGAGTGTATACTCTTTTTTTCTTTTTCTTTTTCTGTACTGTATATGTTGCTTCTCTTTTGTTCCCATTATGTAGAAGTCACATTGATTAATTTAGTGCTGTACTATTCTGTTTTGCCTTTAGGATATGCTTTGTTTTCTTGATGTATTTTTTGGAATGTAATATTTCAAACAAATTTAAAAAAATAATTGCAGGACTTGCCTCTCCATGGGTAATTTGATCATCTACTTCTGAATGTGCTTTGATCCTTGCTGATGTGTGTTGATTGAACTTGAGCAGTAATGGATTCACACATAGCTCTCATATCCATAAGACCATGCGTTAAATAGTGTTTTCTATGTTGTGTCTTACCAAGTGACCATCATATGCTTCAAGAAGGGAATACTCCTTCCTGGGTACCAAAAGAAGTGTATGTTAAAGCCCTGGTTCTGCACAGATATGCGGATGACCCTGAGAAGTACAATGAGTATGGGAACTGCACTAGGGGTTTATATATACCCAAATCATGAGTTTATTTCTTTGCGGGTTCTGTTTTCTAGCATGATGGCTTCTGTGTCTGTGACAACAATGTTGATTTTGCATCTGTCTGAACCTGGGTAGTATTTCTATAGAGTGTTTTGTGTGCATCACAATCTAACCTTGAATACCATCCATGATTGGTGCTCCGCTCTCTGTTCTTTGTGCCCTATGCGTGCTGTATTGTCCTTTGGATTTTGTGTTTGTGGAATGATTCATTACTGCATGAAAAAGAAACGAATACGTGTGTGAGTGCAGAATGAGGGTTATTTCTGAAATAAATATAACCTCTTCAGTCTTTTGTTAAATGGTCTTTCTTATGGATGTACAGTACTACTAATATATGCTGAATGTGCATTTGTTAGTGTGCTTTTGGTTCATTACTTTGTTTTTAAAAATAAAGGGTTTTGTCTACTAAGCCGGGCTAACGATTAACCTGGGCTACAGTGTCTGCAACTAGGTCCCATGTTATTCAATTGGACCTAGTTGCAGATATCCCGGGTTAGCCTGGCTTAGTAGACATGCCCCTACAGTATATAGTGTATTCCAAATTGATTTAACACACTTTATCTTACAAATTAACATCTGTTAAGTCTATTGATATACATTAAAAAAAACCTTTTAATGCGCATTATACAAATTTTATTAAAATAAATTTGTGAACTGAAAAAAATGCCTACAAATCAAAGAAAAATTCCGAAAACTTCTAAAAATCAGGGAAAAATTCTAACTCCCCCCCCCAAACATTTTATGTGCACATTCATTTTATGCTGCTGTTAGTTTCAGCCTGATGATGCAGCGGATCCTGATTGGCCATCTGAAGATGCATTCTGATTTGGTTGATTTCTTAAAACTAGTGTTTGATGCAAGTTTGTCATTTAAGTTTCTGTACAGTTTATTTTATACAAACAATTTACTTTTAGTACTTGTGTCAGAAAGGGACACCAGAGACATCTTGGGAGTCTTTTACTTCTAACACAGGCAGAAGGCATGCTGTGACAAGCATGTACAGCTAGCTCAGGGCCATGACAGCACAGCCAGATTTCCACGCTAACTGTCCATGACATGTTAGGGGTGAAAGTGGGTCAGTCTGGGTGAAGAATGGGCATGATGAGCAGTGCACAGGGCTAAACACCGCATGTTAACTGTGACCCTTGCAATTAGCATGGGTTCCTGTGGTAATTCTGCATGCCGCTTTGGCGTGTTAGGGTACCATTCATTGCAGTAATTGCTGGGACCTGCTGGACATGCCCCCCAGCAGTTAGCACACAGTGGTTGCAAATACTGCATATTTGTTTTTGCACTAAATGTATGTTAATTGCAAAACCCTAGCACACTTTGCTAAAAGAGCTCTTTTATCTGAAATTACTGATGAAAGGCAGAAAATTCTAATGCCTAGATGGGGTTCGGGAGACCTACCTAGGTAATGAAAATGCAGCTCCCTTGATTGATACATGTAGGGTTTCTCGATTGGTCACCATCTAATGGCAAGGACAATCTACATTGGCTTGGTTATTTTTGGACTCTGGGGTCACAGGCAACTTTATAGACATAGTACTCGCATTAGTGCAAATAGCACCGCTTTTGCAGCAAAAGATTTCCCCAGCAGATACCGCACCGAAAAAACAGAAAGCACAGTAGGACAGCAGCCTGGATGCAGCTAATGTGACCCATTGAAGTGATATTAATTATACCTGCACTCTCTGCAAATACAAGGGCTGCCACACACTGATGCATGCAGTAACTGAGTAGTACAGACATGCCCACTCTTAGCCCTCGACTCATCTATGCATACAGCTAATGCATCTTGGGCAGATAGCACAGAAAATTGCTATTTGCATTTGCCTCGCAATAGCTGTTAAGGTGGCATGCTTGGCAAGTACAACCTGCCGTATTAACAGCTAACATGGTTTATTAAACATGTTCCATAAACTGTTGCAGTGTACAATAAAAATATAAACAAAACCATTTTATAAAGATTTTTTACACATAAGGGCCGTTTTATGTGTGTAAAAAGGCTTTTATAAAATTATCCTGGGGTCAGGGTCTGGATTTAGGCATAGGCAATTGCCTAAGTTGCCAAATTTTGAAGAATAGGTGGGCTTTAGAGGCAGAGGGGAGGTGCAACTGTTTAGCATGAAGGAACCGGAGGGTACAATGGGGAGAGTGGAGATGAATAAGATCCGAGAGATGCAGGGGAGTGCTGGTGTGAATCATCTTGTTAACTAAGATCAGGATCTTATACTAAACATGGAACTGTATGGGGAGCCAGTGGAGTTGGATAAGAATAGGTGTGATATGATCCATATGAGAGGTATGGGTTATGATGCAGGCAGAAGTGTTCTGGAGCAGCTGGAGGCGGTGGATATGATATTGGGGACGACTGGCAAGGGCAATGTTGCAGTAATCAAATCACAAGAGAACCAAGGTGGTGAGAGAAGGAGTGGTCAGAAAGGGGCAAATGGCATGAATCTCTCATAGGGAGAAGAAGGAGCGGTGGATAAGAGTGGAGAGGTACTCTTAAAAGGACAAGGAGGAATCTAAGGTCACACCAAGGTAGCGACAGGAGGAGACCAGGGGAATGGGGTGCCAGAGAGCATGGGGACTAGGGATGGGCAAGAATCACTGAAAGTAAACCAGATGGCTGCAGATTTTGTTAAACTGAGATGAAGAAGACTAGTAGATAACCAGTAACCAACAGCTGTGAGACAAGAGTTTAGAAGTATGATATCAGGAGCTGCGGGGGAGGTGAGGTGGAGGAGGAAAATGTCACCAGTGTATGAATATTGTGGTGATGAAACAGGGTTAAACCCTGGAGAAAACAGGAGAAATCAGTTTTTTTCCCTGAAGCAAAGAGCAGTGCAGGAAGGGAAAGGGTTAAACCTGCAACAAATGAAAAAAACTCTGTGCACCGAAGGCTAGAGAGGGAGCCACACCTCAGCTCCATGACAACCAAGGGAGCTGACGTGGGAAGCAGAGGGGCGGAGTCAGAGCTCATAGGACAGCCCCAAACACTTAAGCAGAGAGAAACAGTTAGTAAGAGGGAGGTGCAGAGAGAGGTGCAGAGAGCCTTGGAAAGAGGCGTGGAAAGAAACAGGAAGAAACACGTGAGGAGCAGCAGAGAGAAGTGGGAGAGAAGAAGGAATAATCCTCGGGAGGAAAGCCTGGATAGTTTGCCCAGGAGTCAGAGGAGTTCTTCTAGGGAGTCTGCTGTTGAAGCTGTCCTGAAAGGTGGGAGAATAGGCAGAAGCAAATGCCCTGTTAAACAGCTGCATAAAGATTCTTATTGCAGGCAACGTGTTTATAGTTCCAGCCTTGAGAGAAGCCCAGCTGGTATAAAGCAATTAGCTGACCAGAAGCTTGGGAGACGGAAGTATGAGCCAGACCTTGCTGAGGACAAGGATACAAGAGTCCAGGTGAAGCAGTCTGGGGACAAGTGGTCACCTTTAGCACTACCAGAGAAGTTAAGGACTGCTAGAAAAAAGGTGAGCCCTCTTGAGACATTTAAATCTGTGTTAAGGGAGAGTGGCCTCCTGGGTTCTTCTCCCACACCTCAGTCTAAGGAAGAGTCTCGCTGGAGGCAGCTTAAAACTCTGTTAGAGCAATGGAAGCCTGCTGTTCAGAACCCTGAGGATAGCCAGATTATATCAGACTCTGAGGAAGAGGCTATGCAAACTGAAGAAGCCCCTTTAGGAAGTGAATGCTCTGATATGGAGACATGACTGTGCTTATTGTCAAAGGGAGTAACGCTGCTAATGTTGTATACTGACATTACAAGTGCTGGAAGAAGCCTGAAGCTTAGCTTGGTGGATTAACACTGGGAAAGCATTGAAATCCTGGAAGTGTAAAGCCTAGCAAGTTGGGCACTGTGAATGAAGAGAATGCAAAGGGTTTGCTAATGGTTATACAATTGCAACAGCTGGGCTAAAGAAGAGAGAGAGAGCTGTTAATGCTTTTGAGTGAATGCCTCAAACTTACCCAGGCATAAGCAAAGTGAAATTGTATTTGGAAGAAAGCTTTGGGAAAGTGATTTAAAGCAATCGTGTGTGAAAGTGTAACACATGGACTTTGCTGTATCATTTGACTTTTTGTTCTGTGTGGAGAAGAATCCTTTATTCTTTACCTTTTGTAGGGGTAGTAGATAAAATACCCGTGCAACAATAAAACTTATTGTTACCCTTAAAATCCTTGGCTGTTTTTCGTCTTGACCACAACTACACGGAAGAAAAGACCCGCAGCACTTAAAGGATACATAAATGTGGTCCATCCTTCTCTACTAGGCAACCGCCTAGACAAAGGAGGGCATGACAATATGCTGAAATTCTATGTTGTTGTATAGTAGCAGGGGGGCCAGGAAGACATTAAAAAGGAGAGGGGCCAGGACAGGATCTTGGAGAACACTGCAGGGGAGAGACACAGGGGAAGAGGAGAAGGTGGCGGAGAGGACAGAAAAAGACCTAAGAGAAAGAAAAGAGTGAAATCAGTGAAGAACCATCCCTCAGACACCAGAATTGTGAAGCCAATAGAGAAGAATAGAGTGATCCACCAAGTCGAAAGCACAGGTGGGATCCAAGGAAATAACGAGGGTGATATCACCAGAGTTGTTAGCAGTGTGTAACTCATTAAGAAAGGAAAGTAAGACAGTTATGGTGCTATGACCAGACCAAAATCCAGACTGACATGGGTGAAGGATGTGAGTAGCAGAAAGATGCGAGGAGAGTTGACCAAACACCACTTTCTCTGGCACCTTGGAAAGGAAAGGGAAATTGATGATGGAGCACCAGTATGCTAGGATAGAGTGATTCAAGATGGGCTTCTTAAGGAGGGGGCAAATCAGGTAGTGTTTTCAGGGGGATGGGAAGGTGCCAGAGGAGAGACTGGTATTGAGTATTGTAAGTATAGGAGGAAGGAGGGCCAAAGAGAGCTCAGACAACCAGTTGGAGGGAATGGGGTCACAATGACAGGTTGTCAAACGGGAGGAGGAGTGAACCTTAAACAGTTCTACTGAAGAGATGGGGTGGAAGGAAGACTAACTATGGGAGAGAGTGGGAGAGGAAACAATAGGAGAGTAAGGGGAGCTTTGGGGAGGACAGCAGGATGAGAAGGTAGCGCAAAGGAACTTAATTTTGTTGGAGAAAAAGCTGAGCCGGGTCTGGAGAGGTTGAAGGGCCAGCAGTGACAGGCAAAGAATGAAGGGCCGAGAGAGAGAGTTAAGGAATGAGTAGAGCTGGGGGGTAGAGTTAGAAGAGGCAGCAATCAGATTTGTAAAATAGGACTGTTTGCCAAGGTGAAGTGATAAACGGTAGTACCAGTAGCAGTGGCGAAAAAGAGAGAGGGACTCGGGAGACCAGTTTTTGTACCAGAGGCAATTGGCATGACGAAGATGGGAGTGGTGGATACGGAGACTGGGATGAAACCAGGGGTAATATTCAGAAGAAAATGTACAAAGGACTTCCTAGCCATTCCCCCCTCAATACGAAAAACTAACCAATCTACTAGCAATACAGCCTTCAGGTACTCTGTTCCCACACTTTCGAACTCTCTCCCTGACTATATTAGATCAATCAAGGATCTTCAAATCTTTCGCAAACAGCTAAAAACTCTACTGTTCACAGAATATTACAATGCCTCTTCATATTCTATCCCTTCTTACCTCCACACTAACATGACTCCACTCCCTCCAATGGCACCAATACACCTTTGTAACCTGCTCTTCCATTATTATTTAGTAGTGAGCTTGGAGGAAGAAAAAAGGTGTGCAGTTTCCTCTTCAGAGATCACAGAAAAGGAAGAGAGGGTAACAGATGTAGAGGAGGTAAATTGGAAGTGAGGAGGGGGGAGGAGGGTAAATAGCTGACTTTGTGGGGAATTGGAGGGTGATCTTGTGGATTTTGTCATGGAAATAGCCAGAGTTTGGGCAGAAAGGGAGGGAGGGGTCAGAGGTGGAGGCAACTTAAGGAAAGAGCTGAGTGTAGTAAAGAGATGGCGAGGGTCAGAGACAAGAGAGTTAGTCAGATAGTAACATAGTATATGACGGCAGATAAAGACCAGTATGGTCCATCTAGTCTGCCCAGCAAGGCGGCAAGAGTAGGTGTACTTGCCGCTCCATGCAAATCACCTCTCCCCATGTCTTTGTTTAGTGGTGTACCCATCTCTCCGTGTAGGTCACCCCTATTTGTTCAGATATAAGAGATAGTTATGCTTATTTTGATTTTATCCTGTTGCTATAAAGGGATCCACTATGTCTGCCCCATGCCATTTTGAATTCTGTCACTGTGTTTGCCCCCACCACTTCCATCAGGAGGGCATTCCAAGCATCCACCACCCTTTCAATGAAAAAATATTTCCTGACATTGCCTTTCAGTTTACCCCCTTTCAGCTTCTGAAAGGCAATGTCAGGAAATACTTTTTCACTGAAAGGGTGGTGGATGCTTGGAATACCCTCCCGATGGAAGTGGTGGTGGCAAACAGTGACAGAATTCAAAATGCACTTGCCGCTCATAATAGTCTTGTTTGGCAAGGGCTATGACTGACTGAAGAGTAGCAAATCACCAGGACTAGATGGTATACATCTAAGGGTTTTGAAAGAAGTGAAAGACTGCAGACCTACTATTAGTGAACTATCATTAAAATCATTGTAATATCTGAAGATTGGTGAATGGCCAATGTAACTCCAATTTTTAAAAAGGCTTTGAGGGGTGATCTGGGGAACTACAGACCTGTGAGCCTGACATCACTACCAGGCAAAAAGGTAGAAAACATTATAAAGAACAAAATTACTGAACATTTAGGGGTATCTTTACTAAACCGTGCTGTCACTCGTGGTAGTTTCCGCGGTAATGATACAGATGCCCATATAAAGGAGTGGGCGATGCATCGTACAACAAGCAGTGCCAGGTAATGTGAATAACAATGCGCCGTTGGGTAACGTGCGTTACAAGGTGCCATATAGGGCACATCACAAGGCACCTTAACCGGAGGCGCCTCACAAGGTACGATGTCATGCACCCCACAAGGTGCCCTAACCTAAGGCACCATGCAGGAACCCCCAGAAGGCCCCGTATAAGGTGCCGGCAAGGTGCCCCATAAGGCACCGTAGGTTAAGGCACCTGAAAAGCAGGACATGGGGTAGCAGCCTGCACATGAATGCCGGATGCCACACAGCTGACAGACGCAGATAGACAGACAGAAGGATGGTTGGCGATTGTGATGAGGGTAATATGTGCTGGCAGCCTAGATCAGCAGAGATATGACTGTTACAGGAATGACAAGTACTGGTGTAGGAAAGGCATAAAAGAAGGAGAACAAAGAGGGAGCGAACCCATGACCACTAGCCTGAAAAACACTGCACAAACCAGTAGCCTACACCACCACTGTGAGGTCCACAGCAATGGCTGCATACAAGAACACTGCACGGCACCACACAAAACGCCTGCTGTGTGCCAGGAGAGGGCAACCCAAACAGTCACCATGATGCATCGCACATGCACAATAGGCGTCCACAGCTCATATCACAGTCTGTAAGTGGGATGGGAGCCACATAGAAACAGATGCACACACACCATGAGATGTAATGCAGTGTAAACAGCATGCAAAAAAGCATGGGAGTGATACACAAAGGGTGTCAGGGTCCGGCTGAAGGGACAGCTATGTGGACAGCCTGTGGACCAGGGCAACAGAATGAAAAAGGAGCATGTGTGAATCCAACCTGCACAGTGACTGGCACAGACCAGCCAACAACAGCAGTACCAATCCAACAAGCCGACTGTTCACATGGATACTACAAAGATATAGCCATATGTAACACACAATATGTGACAGATAGGCTGCAGAGAGGGCACACTGTGGCACACAGCGCAGAGCTGGAAGGGTGTGTGGAGAGGTGACGAGGCTGCAGCCATTACATGGGCAGATTAGCAGAACACAGGAAAGGAAAAGGAATAGAACATGTGGGAACCAAACTGGCAATCTACGGACTGCCAAAGAGTGTCTGTGACCACTATCCGAAACAACCCCAACAAGCAAAATTCAAACAAATTACCACAAAAGGCACACACTAGATCACAGTGCTGAAAGGGACGGCCCCTCTGCTCCACTGCGAATAGCAGACATCGTGTCCCTCACCCTGATGCACCTTACGCCTGGGATAAACTCCCGGAGTCTGTGTGCCAGGCACCCTCACAAACACACATCCAATCCATGCTGAAAGCTCACCTACCTGCTGCTGCCTGTGGACTCTAACTACCCTGATCCTCCTCCTCCTTCGCCTCTCCTACCCCTGCTTCCACATTCTCTCACTTATCCTAACTAGAATGTAAGCTGTGGTGAGCAGGGTGTCTGCCCGACATGTTTGTGCAGCGCTGTGTACAAGGGGCAGTGCTAGACATAAGTACTGATTTATCTATTTAATTAACCAGTTGTCTATCCCGCTTTATCCATTAAATAAAGCGGTGACCAATGGAGGGCCACGTGGCGTGCCCAAGGCCACAAGGAATGCCAATAAGACTAGAAACCCCAGTCCCACAGGCCTGATGTTGCTGTCCCCATGTGGGATGTGAACCCACAGCCCTCTGGCCTGAGGTACCTTGTCCTAACCAACAGGCCATGTCTCTCACTGTGCAGGTGAAGTAGGTGTGGTAGTAATGAAAGTAGTGAGATAATACTTTGTGATGTAACTATACCCATACACGGTACACCGTAACAATACCTGTACACCTCCCCCTTCCCCTGCAACCCCGCACCCAGATGGTGTACCCCAAGTATCTGGCATGGATCCCTCATTACCCTCTCCATACACAGTCCCCTGGTGTGCCCATCACCACCCATGGCTGGCTGTACCAGCTATATACTGATGGCTCACAGAGCCACCTACTCACACCTGAACCCTCCTGGCTAACCAAACCCTGGTCCATGCCTGTCGTGATGACATTGCTGACTGGATGTCTCACCATAGCCTGAAAGTGAACATTTATTTATTTATTTACATTCTCTTACATACCGCGCTATTCTGCATCAGTGCGGTTTACATTGAACAAACTGAAATTACATTGAACAGGGCATTATAACTTGGAGATAACTATTTTACAGGGAACATGGGCTATGGAGGGTTAAGTGGCTTGCCCAAGACCACAAGGAGCACCTGTGGGACTAGAAACCCCAGTCCTTCCGGCCCAAGGTTGCTGTCCTCTAGTGGGATTTGAACCCCTGCCTTTCCGGCCTGAAGTACTTGCCCCAACCACTAGGCTACTCCTCCACTCCAACATGAACATGACCATGACCGTACTTCCCATCCATCATCGTAACACCTCCCTGCTCCACCCTCTGTTGTCGGTGTCTGTGGATAACTCTGTACCTCCCCCAGTGTCCCCAGGCCTCAATCTGGGGCCATCCCTGACCCCTCACTCCCGTTCACAACACACAACCATCTGATAGCTAACACCTGCCCCCCTTACTCTACAACAGCAGTGATACCCACCCCATCCACCCTGAACACACCACCAATATGCCCATGCATTCCCCAATCGCTTCCCATCAGTACCTCAGTAGTCTGCCCCCTGCAGGTCTCACCTGGACACACCTCATTCCCCGTCAATGTGTGCAACAATTTGCTGCACCAGGCCAGTCATGGCCACACTACCCCCCCTTGTGAGGTCACGTCAAAGCCTCCCTATCCTTTACCATATCCATGTCAAACATCCCCTGCTGAGCTCAAAATGCAGAGACTCTGTGGCTCCCCACCACCTCTCATCTCCCATCTCCCCATACAAACCTCCCTGAAAACATCGGCCCCCAGCAGACACCCACCACCTGTGGAGTACACCCCTACTGCTAACCCCATACTCCATCCCTCTCTCTGTGATGCTCCGTACGCCGTGAACAAACTACCACTGTCCATACACCAGGCACCGTCTCCACCCCCCACAAATCCAGTATGAAACCACACATCCTCACTGCAGCCATGGAAGCATGATTCCCCTGATCCCCCCCTTTCCCCATTGGTATCCCTCCCACCCCATCTTTGCTGTGCTGACTAGATAATAAGCTCTGATGTGCAGAACATGTCTCCCACCTGTTTGCACAGCACCGCATATGTCATGTGAGTAGTAGTAGTACATGTCTGCACCATCACGGCCACAGCACCAGAACACACAGCTGACAGGGGGCATGTGTCAGGCAGGCACACCAGGCTGACAACACACACACAAGGCAATAAGGTCTGAAGGGAAGATACAGAGATATAATGTCATGCTGCCACACAGTGAAGTGCATACACAGTGCACAGGCAAATGCACAAACATGCCAATGATGTCATGTCCCAATGGCCCAGCATTACCCCTCAGATGTGTAGACCTAATGTGTGGGTATCAGTGGGTCATACAGCAGTGTAGATGTCCCTAGAACAGCATGTGCTGTGCTGAGAAAGACCAGACGTCAGGTAGTCATATAAATAAACACCTTTAATGCACACATGGCATAAAAAACAGTGACACAATGCAACATGAGGACACGGCATCAGGTACGAGATTCACATGTGGGCAAAAAGCAAAGAAGACGGGATCCCACTAACATACAGAGGTAGCACTATGTGGAAGGCCCACTACAATGCGTGCTGTGGAAACAGGATCATCATAATATGGCAATGTACAGGGACTGCACAAATGAAGCCTGGCAATGGACACACCTGCCGCCACAGTACAAAAGTACTAGCGCAATGTGAGTGGCGCAATGTCATGTCAGAAAGAGGACTGTGCACACATGCAAAGATAAGCCTGCAAATCAATGCACATTGCCACATCTGTCCAGTAAACACACACAATAACATATGTAGAGGTGCAAAGAGACGTCCACAATGGTGCACGTACCCCCACAAATCCCACCCCGGCACATGCACCAGTGTAAGAGATGAGTCAGGCACATGCGCATGCACCGTGTATGTTGAAACACGACAGAGTGCTACCCCATATCCACTGTAACACCCCCTGCAATGGTCAAACAACAATCAGAGATGGTGGCATGCATCACAGTGTTCTGGAGTGTGTCATCTACAAGTGGAAGTTAGCCACACAAATAAGCAGGACCTACAGAATGTATCTCCTGTTTCACATACGTGGCTACATGTACCTGTGTAGCCAAATACTGGTGCAATGCCTGCGATGCGAGCCCCACACATTGGCCACACACAGCTACACAATGTCAGATGGATGTACAACATACAGCACGTATGTGAGTTCCTTCTGTAGATGTACGGACAAGGGTCCACAGTGCAAATGCCACCTGTGACCCCACAAGTCCGGCTATGACCATCCCAGATTACATGGCCATGCAAAGTCACGAGTGATGTCTCAATGTTCCACAGCAATGCAAAGGTGATGTGCCTCTGCTGCGATAAACGCAACACCCAGACAGAGCATGGCAGCAACGGTGTGTTGGTATCCCCGGTGATGCTCAAAGTATCAGGCCAACAATGATGTCCAACATAGGCATGTGTCCGACTCGCATAGGTACATCTCCCACTGGCACCATCACCCAGGGACCATTGCATGGAGGTGTCCTGTCCACTTACAGTTGGGTGATGGGGATTCCAGATGCAGCATAGTAGATGTGCTTTGTGTGTTGTCTGCACCCTGTGTTAAAAGGAGTAGAGAAAAGGTAAACGTATGCTACACAGAATATCTGGTCACAATGCAGACAGTGACACCACAATATATGCATAATGAATCCCCAAATATTAAAACATGACATGACCACAACACACAGCACAGTGCATATTGACCACAGCAGGAGATTGCACTGCAGACCAGGTTGCCATCTCGACATGGTCATGTCAATGCCCATGTCACACAGGCATCCTAGAGGTCCACAGCATGTCCAGCAGTGGTGGTGCACAGAGATCCCACAGAAAGGCACGATGTTACAAACAGGCCAAAAGAAACATCTACACGTGGATGTCAGTCAAAGAAGATCTATGGTGCAACCTACCTTCAGTGTGCAGCAGGTGTCTGATGGGGACTGTCTGAGCCAGGCAAAGGGCACAAGGGGCCACAGTAGAGGCAGAGGATGTCAATGAAATGCATCCAATCACCACGTTGTCATGTTCAGCTGTCAGTGGCACATGTCCAAGGTATGGTGAGATGCTTGTAACCGAAACGTTGTTGCGTAGTGTCCTGTCAGCAAACATGAGACATGTCAGGCAACCATACATGACAAATGCATAGACACATGCACACAATGTGCACAAGTGCAACAGCAGAAGGTCACAGAGAGACGGGTGATCACCACTGCACAGGTGCCCAGAGACATCCCTGCTCCAGACAATGCCAGAGGGCATCAGAAAGTACCGTCACTTGGACATGCCCCAAAGACACAGAGACATACACCGTGAGACAAGGTGAGCATGCCGCAAGTAGCATATGGCATGTCTGTGCACAATCAGCGACCAGTGGAGACAATCATTACAGTCCATGCAAAGATACACTGATGTTGTGTAATGCCACAATGCCAGGGAAGGCTGTATGTACTATCCACCAACCCCACATCCTGTGCCTGGAGACACACATAGCCCAGTCACATGTGCCCCAAATACAGTGTATAAACACCCAAAATGTGCACAGGCCAATGGCCATATGCATGTCAACCAGAACATATGGGGGATGGAGCCCCAGGCCAAACATGTATACAACAACATAGGTGCAGTGGAGAGGGAAACACAGACATGTGTAATGCTGCACTGCCCCCACAGTACATTTACTTTTATGTCCACCCACCCCAGTCACCTGCAGATCTGAATGACATACACACAGTGCCCACATGTACCACAGCACTGGGCAGGGTCTGCAGCCTATCCTGGGGAGTCAAAAACACAAGTGACATATATGTATGTCATGACATATATGTATGTCATGATAGTGCCGTGAAACACATAGATGTAGACATATATGCACATCCCCACATATGCAGAACTTACAGGAGAACAGCTCCTCGATCAGATGTTGCCTGATTGCCATCTCCTCACATATGTCACCACTGCTACATACAGGAGGGCACACAGGATCCTCCTCCAGATCCTCATTAACTTTGACTGGGACATTGTGCCTGAGAGCAATGTTGTGCAGCATGAAACAGGCCAGAATGATACATGCCACAGTCATGGGTCCATATTGTAAGGCACTTCCGGTCCTATCCAGACACCTGAAGCGACTCTTAAAAATGCCAAAGGTGCGCTCAATGACTGAGCGGCTGGAGGCATGGGCCTCATTGTACTTCATCTCTGCACCTAACCATGGGAGACACACAGGGGTCAGCAACCTGGCACGACAGCCATATCCCACATCACCTGCAGAATGAAATGTGGTACAGTCAAGCGGGAGATGATGGACACACAAAAGCACAGAAGTAGCAACGGGTTACTGGACAACAGATAAACAGGGATACAAACATATGATGTCATAGCATGGCACACGATGGCACTGCACCAGCGTCTGGAGCTGGGAGACCCAGAACTCCATGGAAGGCTAATGAGGGCAACACACATCAACTGTATCCAGGCCAAACACATGGCCAAAAACCTGTACCCAAATGGCAGTAGTGGCAGGTGTGAAGGCATCTGACTGACAGTGGCAAAGCATACTGGAAGGGGCAGAGATGCGCATGTGTGCAACCATGTGACACCCATGATACAGTGCACACACAGCAGATGTCACCGAAACACATACCTGAGGGGTCAGGTCAGAATGGCAGTAGAGACAAGATAACGTGGACAGACATACAGCATACATGTGTGATGTAAAGTGTGACTACAGCTCCACCCACGTGTTGTCGCACATATGGATAATGGAGAATAGCCCCTACACACACCATACAGCATGAGGATGGTTCTGGGCGCATACCTCACCCCCTCCTAGACCGCACACACACACACACACACACACACATTGCATACAAAGTCCATGAGGGATACATCACAAAGGCACACACATGTACATCTGTGTGTGCGGTATGTCCGAGGCCATGTGCTGGAGTCGTTGTCAACCAAGAGGAGTCACACCCAGCCATAGAAGGGACACACCATATGTGCCCAGAGTGTCCCTGTACATAAGACCTGTGTAACAGAACAGCAGTAGCAGATACCAGTGTTACCCGCATGTGTGCTGAGACTCCCAGATGAGCAATGAGACACACATGGTATACATAGAGACGTTTAGAATCACACAGTAGTACGTGACCACATCCCCGGTGATGGTGATAGGGTGTGACGTGTACAAAGCTCCATACAAGGCAGCGCCCCACAACCACAACACAAGGAAAGGCATGCAGAGGACACAGGTGACAATGGGACCCCAGATACCATACACTGTACGTGCATGTGAGATATGGTAAATACCCACCCAGTAGGACACAGTCCCCATATTGTCTGTCCTCAAATTGGCGAAACAGTACCAAGTGCTGCAGGATATAGTAGTCATGGGCTGACCCTGGGAACCGTGGAACCACATTCAGAATATGCATATTTGCATCACAAACAATCTGCAAATTCAGGGAATGGTAGTGTTTGCAGTTGCGAAACACAACCTCCCTGTTGCGTGGTGGGACCAGAGCAACATGTGTGCAATCAATAGCTCCCATCACATGTGGTGTGCTGGAATGCCTGGCCCAGGGCCCCCCAATGTTGTCTACTGTTAGGAATCGCAATGTAATTCCCAACCCGGCTGACCATGTCCTGCAGTACCTGGTGGAGACAGCGTGAGAAGGTTGGCCTGCTCATCCTGCCCACTGCAGCCACTGTGAATTGGAAACAGCCAGAGGCAAAGAAATGTAGGGCAGCCAGGAGCTTGGCCAATCCTGGTATGGCATGTGACCGGGCAGTCCGGGGCTCGGGGTCAGGTCGTAGATCCTCATAGAGCTCACTAATAGCCCCTTTGTCCAGACGGTAGAGGGAGATGACCTGGTCCTCACATATGTCCTGGAGCATGGGCCTGGGCCTGTAGAGGTGTGGCAGGTGGGGCCATGCCTCAGCATGCCTATGGTGCCATGCTGGTATCACCTCCGCCTGTGGAGCCCCCGCAGCTGTAGGTCTGAGTTGCAGTGGGACTGCACCCATGCCCTATGCCACAGCTCCAGGGATACCATCTCTCCATCAGGAAAACGCAGCTCCACCTGCTCCACCAATGCCACCACCGCACAACCTGCATTCACAATCTGAGCCATGATAGACATGAGATGGAGCACAGGTAGATGGTAAATAGGGTGTGGGGTGTGGCAAATAATCAGAGCAAACCTAACACACTTGGTGATGCTGGGACGTACACCAGCAACAGCATGAGAGAACGCCCAGCATGTACGGAAGCGTAATGCCATAGCACACGCAGAAAGGCGCGTTCCCCAAAATGCATGTTTCGTGATTGGCTACACTGAATGCGGGTAGGAGGAGCATGCGGCATGTTCCCACACCCCAGCATTGCACAAACATGTGGCGTGTTGCACTGCGTGCCCCACCCAGACAAGTAGGTGAGGGCAGAACATAAGGCACGTTCTAACGTGCACAGCAGGGGTGTCCACGCATACGTCTGACACAGACTAGCATGTGAGGACACGCTATGTGACCCACCTACACACGCCGAAATGCTCTGTATGTAACAGACAGCACCTAAAACAATGATAAATAGCAGAGTGTGCGTGCATGCACCACGAACCACGCCAGAGGATAAACCACCAGTTTATGCAGCGGTGCACACCAATAGCAATGCTGAGGATAGATCTGAGGGCGGAAAGCAGAGGGGAAGGGCGCAGCATGCCTAGGAATGTGCCTTATGCACACACTGCGCAGGACACGATACGTCATCCATAAGGCGTGTACCTGTGTGTGGGATGGGAGCAGTGCCCATGTGGGGCAGACAAGGTGTCCTCACATGCTGGCATCTGCAGACATGTGTGTGAAGGCACCGCAGACCCAATCTCAGTGGAGTGTGCGCAAATGCAACATGCGCTACTGCGCATGAGCGCAACGCCCATGTGGAACGCGCGTAGAACCACACCCTAGGTGCATAATTGGGAACAGCATGCCCATAATGCCAAGGGTATATGGTGCACAGTAAGTACCAGATCATGGAGCACAAGAGACACCCTGAGGCAGGAGGGCAGTGCAGCCAGCAGCCACCAGCAGTCCACACCACTTTGGATCCAGAGGGTTAGAGGGCAGGCCCATCCGGGGCCATACACCACCCACCTGACCAGCCTGGAGGTGCACCAGGCCCTAAGTGCTGCCAGATGCCCGTAGCCGACAAAGCCAGGAGGAGGGCGGTGTGCTTCACCCAGGAGGAGAATGATCTTCTCCTGGCTAGCATCCTTGACAGGTTTGAGGTGCTCTTCAGCTGGCTGAGCTCCACCACCACTATTGGGACACACACAATGGCATGGGCAGAGGTCCAGGCAGCAGTGGCAATAACAGGGGGCCAACACCGTGACATCGAGAGCCTCCGCAAGCAGTACTGCGACATTAAGAGGAACATCCGTGCTCAACTATCATGGGAGAAGCACAATGCGCAGGGCATAGGTGGAGGTCCAACACAGGGGCCACCCTGACCTCATTGGAGCTGCACCTGGTGGACAGACTCGGTCCCATGTGCATATATGGCCTGTCCCCTGTGCTGGATACAGTGCACCCACGTGCAGGTAAGATGGAGAGAGGTGTTCCGGTGACAGACCATAAACAAGTGAGTGCAGGGACTGATGCAGGGGGGCAGGGGGCAAGGTCAGGAGTCCCACAGAGATGCATGTCCTCAGCAAGTCCCATGCAACATATGGTGTAACCCACACCTGGTGCACCATCCCCACACTGCCCCTGGACCACAACCCCCTGTCAGCCATGCACAGTGTAACCCACCACCTGCAGACCCCACACATGCAGACGGCTGAAACCTGGCCCAATGGGAGTCACCATCGCACCCACATCCCCCACCCACACCATGTCCCCTGCCCCACACCATGTGGCCCTGACACACCACTGGTCACCATGCATTGCCATCCCAGGGCACCTGCCAATCCCAGCAGGGCTCTGCAAAGGTCCACGGCCAGATCCAGGGACCCCACCCACCCATTCATGGGCTGGCAGCCCTCGGAACCACAGACAGGGGCGCGGACAGCGTGCTGCCACCTGCCATGCATGTCCCTGTGCCAAGAATAGTCCTGCGAGATGCACAGACCACCACTGCACACATGAGCAGGGGTAGTGCACCAAGGGACTGCGTACACAGGGTGAAACAAGCCATGAACAGAGCCATGGGTTACAACCCCTGGGGATTGCATAACAGTGGGGGTGCAGCGACAGGTACACACACAGAGGTAGTGTTGGATAGGGTGGGGGGCCACTGAGGACAGTACAGAGCCATGCACCCAACCAAGAACATGGAAACAAGGATGTACCTGGCAGTGGCCAGCCAGCAGGGGAGGGGTGGAGGGGGACCATGGTTCGACAGACCAGCCAATGGGGGAGGTGGCATGCCTGTGTCAGAAGGGGGGGCTGGCCTGGTATGTGGGGGGAGGTGCTGGGTTTGACATCATCACCCCAGCCAGAGGGACAAGGTGTGTGGGTGAACGCAGGGACCCCATGACAGAGCGCAGATCCAGCTGCTTTCCCATCAGGGGGTCAGCATGTGTGAGGCAGGACATGCAGGGACAGACCAGCAGAGATGGGGGGGATCATGTCTGGAAGCTGGGAAAGGAGGGGCAGAGCACCCCACATGACACTGGAAAGCGCGTGGGTCGCAGTGTGGGTGGGGGCCATGGACACGCACCAAGCGCTTTGCATGCCAGTACCCTCCTAGGGAGTGACAGCAGTCCATAGAGGCAGGTGCTGGGGGTGACAGCATCAGTTGAAAGAGGGTGTGGGGGGGGCAGGGTAGCAGGCAGAGAGGGGTCGGAACAATGGAAGCAGGGCATGGCTGCCATAGATCGAGGGGAGGTGACCAACACAGAGGCATTGAGTGGGGTAGCACAGACGCTGATGAAGGTGCACGGGCCAGAATGGAGGTGGATGTGGAGACGTTGAACGGGGGTCAGCACGGCACGGTGTTAGGATGCAGGGGCGAGGGGTGACAGGTCCGTGTTAGCAGCGTTGGGCGACAATGTCTTGTGGGGACACAGTGCAGGGGTGGTGAGGACAGCAAGGCCACACTGGTCAGTATGTGGGGGAGACAGAGGTGGACTGCATCTGTGTGTGCCATAGGCACTGGTTGCAGGGATGCAGGTGACGATGGGGTGGCACAGGGTGTGTGGCTGTATGTGGTGGCATTGGGAGGGGGGGAATGGCCATGGTAGCATCGGATGCCAGACATAGGAGGCACCAATATACAAGGGGTGGTGTGGGTGGAGAGCATAGGGGCCCCAACACAGACCCTTGCAGCACATACCCACACATGCGCCTGCTCCACGCAGCCACCCACTGCCAACCACCAGTCGCACCGCCATGGGCCCACCCCACCCAGGCCCTTGCACCCATGCACTCATATCCCCGCTACCACAGGGCACACCTGTCCCTGGCTACACCGGCACAGCACCCCAGTCCCACCCCAACAGTCATGCCTAGCCATGTGGGATGTTCCCAGTCACACGCACATGCAGGCACCGGTGACCCACCGCAGGCACCTGGGACATGGACATGGGACGGTACCACACACATCCCTGCACCGGTAAAGTCTTTGGCCACATATATGCAGCCTGGGTACCCGCACACTGACCAAGATGCCCTGTGTCCCACATGGTCCATAGGTATAGGATGTGACAAGGGCAGGCAGAAAGCCAGCCATGCCTCACCTGAGCTGTGTACCCTGTTCCCCCACAGGTGACATACATGCCATAGAGGAGGAGGAGGAGGGGGCGGAGCACCCAGACCCCGGGCCATGGCCCCTTGATGATGTGGGGCCAGAGGCGGGGCAACAGGAGGGGCAGCTGTGGTACAGACAGAGGTGCGGGGTCCAGCACCTCCTCTGGTGAGCGACGGCAGGCCGAGCCAGGGGCTGGCCGAATACAGCACTCCACCTTCCGCTGCAGCCACTGGGGCAGAGGAGCCTGCTGCACCGGGACACACCATGTGGGATGCGCTGTCTGCCCTGGCAGAGGTGATCGGGGAGATGCAGGTGCACTCGGAAGTGGCGCATGGTGATGTACAGGGTGAGTGATGTTGCATGTGTACAGGTGGCAGGTGCAAACCATGTCTCATGGTGCACAACTTTTCTCCCCTACAGGTGGCTTTGCATGCGGTCCTGCATGAGCAGTGCCGGCAGTGGCACGAAGTGCATTGCATGCACCACGTGGTGGAGCACTAGGGGCTGGTGGTGGAGGGATCCTCGCTGAGATGAGGGGCCTTGCCGCATCAGCACAGGCCATAGCTGCCAGCATGGAGAGTATGGCGGCTGCCCGGGGGACCCCCTCGGAACATCAAGGACAGCCAGCAGCAGCAGCAGCAGCAGCGGCAGCTGTGGCACCCTCACCATGGTGTTGGAGGGGCCGCTCAAAGCACGACAGGCCACAAGGAAAATAAATGGCGGCACATGCGGCACTGCCTGAGGTCACGTGTCCTATGTTTATTCTGACAGCCCCATGTATGCCCTGTCCTTCCCTTGAGTGCTCTGGACACCGACCCCATGCCACCCCCTTGGGCAATCTGTGTCCCCCCCTAGCTGGAATTACCATGGATTGCAACAGCAGCCATGCCACCCCCACCCACCCACCGCCCCCCAACACCCCTATCGCCCCCTGTCCCGCCAGTGTCTGAACACCCTCTCGCCCCCCCATCCCTCTGCTCCCCTCGCCACCTGTCCCCACTGTTACCTGCTGAGGGCACATTGGTGGGGTGCAGGATACATCTCTGTGCAGTGCCATCCACATCTCATTGGTTGGACATCGTACCCTGTACACCCAGTGACATTTCCATACTGTCTGTCCCGTCCACACATCCACCTCTGGTAGCACACTGCTGGTGTCCCATTCTCTGCCCTGTCCTGGTCAGTGTGATGTGTTCTGTGGAGGTGCCCACACCTGTTGACGCGTACACACTGCTGCTGTACGTGGAGGTGCCCATCTTCTGAGACGCGTACACACTGCTGCTGTACGTAGCCAGACAAATGCTGCATGGCCTGGTCACATCTCCCCCTTCCCATGGGGCCTGCAATGGTTCCCAAGTGTTTGCAGGGTACAATATGGATCTCCCATAGTTGTCCACAGGGCACGTCGGTGTGGTACCCCGACCCACCTCAATGCCCAGGTACATCCCCACTCCCCTCCCCATATGCCCATGTCCAGCCACAGTGGTGCGAGTTAGACCTCACCCCCCCGGGCCCCCTGACCACCACCCTTCCCTCAGCATCCTACATCCCTGGTCCTAGTCTCTGGCCCCCCCTACCCTACATCTGGAGGCACTATGACCCCCCCATAACTGACCCAGGGCACATCCCATCTGCTCCGCGTATGCACACCCCTGCCCATCCCCACCCCTGCCCCTCGCACACTGTGATTGGAGCACCTCTCCATCCCTCCAGGCCCACCACCCTGCTCGCCCCTATGTCTGCCATCCCCATGCCCATGTGCATTGAACTGCCCACCCTGTGTCATAACCCTTACCACTAGTGGCTGTACCCTTGCACATCCAACTACTACTGCTCCATGCCATCCCTGTCCTGTGCATGATGGTGTTCATGGTTACCCCTTCCACCATCGTACACAACCCCATGGCTGTAGCTGTTGTTACCACACCGGCCAGTTGCAACTAGGTATGGCTGGTATATGCAGTTAGGGTGGGACATGGACATACATATAGACATGGCACACAGACCCACTGGCACGCCGTCCACTGACTGCAACTTGCACCACAGGGGGGCTTGTGCACTGTTCTAGTTCCATCCCATGCATGTGGGTACTGTGTGCCACCCATGCCAGGCGCCGTGCCATGTGTGCACCGGTATAGGACACTAGGCCCATTGGAGGGATACTGGCTGGCAGATACCATGGAAACATCCCTCATACCCACCCCCTCATATAGAGGTTCCCCACTATTCAGTGTTGGATATGTCACCATGGAGGGATCTACCTCCCGCGGTGTGGCATACCCTTGTACAAGCTTTATACGAGCTAGACCTACCAGCTCAACATGCCTACCTATCGGTATTGTGACTACCTCAGGGGACATGCATCAGCAGGCCACCCTTCCGACTACATACCTGCAGGTGTGGCGGCCATCAACACGGTTTGGGGGCCACTGCACCTATATGCCTGATCCATTTCCCTCCTATGGCATCCTATGTCCTCTGTTTGTAGTCGCAGTGATTTGCCCCCACCTCTGCTCCCATCATAGGGGCTGTACAGGGCTCAATCACTCACCGGCCGGTCTACATACGCAATGTGGCACCATGTTGGCGGCGTGCTGTCGTGGCCCGCCATCAGGGCAGAGCCCGACTGCATCCAGTACTGGGTATGGTTGAGTCTGGAACTGGCCTGATGATTATAATGCTGGACACATGGCCCTATGTTGCATATGTAGTCTGGCTGTGGGGTGGGAGAGCTGTTGGTTGCCCCTACAATGTGAGCAATGTTGGGGCCTCCTCTTGCGGGTATTGCTGGAACACGGTAACATAGTTTGGAGCAGACGGTTTGGGCATGTAGGTGGTTTGTCTCCCACAGGTGGTGCTGTTCCCTGTACCTGCAGGTATCAGGTATGCTGGGGGGTTGCATACGCCTACTCCATGGGGTGCGTGCTGTACCTTTTGTGGCATGTTGAGCTGGTGCAGCTGGCTCGTATCACACGTGCATATCGGGTACCTTCCATGTGAGGGGGTGTCTCCTCATGGTGCCAAATCCAATGCAATACGGTTTTGAACATATTTATTGGGGTTGGGGCCTGGGGGTTGTGTCTCACATGTAGATTTGTGTGCGCTGGTGGCATGTGTGTGACACCATGCTTCTCGCCATGGTGGTGGTCCTTAGTGACCCACCGGTACATGTGTTCATCTGTGGTGCTACATCGGGCACTGCCCTTGCCCATCCCCCACCCTTGCCACGGGTATGGTGCCATGTATTGTCATGCACACAGACACACACATATATGCTCACACCAGTCATTCACAACCCACTGACATGTTGCAATAAGGGACAGCTGACCATCGTGAGTATGTCAAACATATTTTCAATATTTATTGGGGGGTAAAGCTTTGGGACCCTGTACGGGCATGGGCTCTACCTTCCCCAGTCCCCTGCAGTGGTGGCAGTCCTAGGGCACTGGCCGGCACAAGGCAGGGGTTGCATGTGTGGTGCCCACACTCACACCCCCTGTGGGTCTTCATCGCCGGGTGGCTGGTCAGCTGCACTTGCCGCATGTCTATCGTTCAGCAAGTGCAGCCGGTCAGCTACCATGGCCATGGTCTCTAGCACCTGCCCGAGAATGCAGGCATGCTGCCGCTGGGCGTGTGCCTGGGCATGCACTGCCATGGCCAGGCAGAGGCCGCACTTGCACCCACACAGATGTGCATCTCCCCTTGTCTGTGTGGCTGCATGTATGGCATTCCTCTCAGTGGCTATGTGTGGTAGACCCATGGCCAGGCGGGGGCCATCACCGGCACTATGGGGCAGATGGCTGGGGCCCCCAGTGCCCTGTGGTGGCCTCTACCACTTGGACTGGCCATGCCCTCACCCCCACCCCCCACCCCTCCCCATCCCTTACCACCCCCACCCCCACCCCCTCCCAGGCCTCCCACCCCCCTCCCCACCACACCCACCACCACCACCCCTTCCCAGCCTCCCTCTCGCACCTTTCCCCTCCTCCCCCCGCACCTCTCCCCCTACCCAGGCTCTGCGCTACACATACCACATTATATTGCTCTGACAGACCATGTTTTTGTGGGCATTGAAGCCTGATGTTACAGCGTGTGGAGCTTTCAGCTGTCTGGGCCTCAGGCGCGTGCTAGGCTAATGTTGATTACGGCACCTTGGAGTGCGCCTTATGCAATGGTATGCTAAGGAGTGCATCCTGGGACTCCTCAGCCCTAATGGCACTTTGTTCGTCACCCGATACCGTGCTTCAGAACATGGTGCATTCGTGGGTTCCTTCTATGGTATATAGTAGGCGCCTTACTGTGTGTCATATTTTATGGTGCTGTATAGGATTCTCATCATGTGCCTTGTGAGGTGCCTTCTATGGCACCTTATCGGGGTCCCTAGGCAGGGCACCGTACTGGGCACACCTGGATAGGTCATCTTCATGGGCTCCCTGGGATATTTTGCCATTGTTTACAGTGGCATAACAATGTCATGATGCCCTAGGTTACTTTGCCCTGTGGCCTGCAAGGTGTCTCAGGTTGAGATGCATTACCTATGTCCAGAGATACTAATGTCACCCTAACACTGGATTGGCCAAGAGTTACTGCCATGGCACAGGTGATTGGGGTGAGGGCTGGAGGCTCCTGGATGTGCCATATCTGTGGCCAGATCTTATGGCTGCCAGTACTGTTGACAAACATGTTGTGGGCAACTGTACCACTGCACTGGGTGTGGGCAATGTAAAGTACTGGGAGGACAGTGGGTGGCAGATGGTGGGCATACTTGTCCCCCAGGGGAGGTGGGGGTGCCAGGATGGTTACAATGATGGGTGGACAGAGGTGTGGTTGTACCATGCAGCTGAGGTGCAAGCAACATAGAGGCACAATGCAGGAATGGCACAATGCAGGAAAGGGTCACTGTGGTAGCAGCCTGCACAGGCAGTTAGGACTCTACACAGCTGATAGATGCAGATAACCGGACAAGAGTAATGTCGCCCACTATGGCGAGTCTATTATAGGCTAGCAGCACATATCTGCAAAAATATGAGTATTAGAGGCATGCAAGATATCTGAGTTTGGCACGTATGGGAGGGGGGAACAATAGGGGATTGAACCCATGGACACAGTTTGGAACGTCATTGTACAAATCAGTGGGCTATACCTCTATGGCCTGCTGTACAGCAGTGCCTGGGTACAGAGGGACTGCAGGTCACCGCATGGACCGTCTGCTCTGTGTGCCAGGTTAGGGTAACCGCACCAGCACCCATGATGCATTGCACATGCGGAACAGTGGTCCACAGTGGATCAACAAATGGGGTCTTCACCTCTCTGTTACCGCAGCCTGGCAAGACGGACTGCCGTGCATGATACTGGCACAGAGTAGCTATGGACCCTGCCATTGTGCAGGTTCTGTATTCACCCTGAGGGTAAGGATGGCTGCCCAGCACTAGGTTCACAGTACATGTGGTGCTACATATAGGTCCTGCTGCACATCCCCATCACTGGCAGTGTGTGGCAGGTGTCCCAGGCAGTGCGACCAAAGGCACCTCTGTGCCCATCTGTGTTCCACAGTCAGAGGTGTCCCCCTGGGACCAGAGACCACCCAAATCAGTGTGTACCTAGTGTTAAGGTCTGGCTGCCATGGCTACCTGTTAGCAGGGTGGAGGGGTGTCCAGTGCCTTATGAGGGTTATGTACCACGGCCCCCTACTGTTCAGAGTAGGATACACTATGTACCTCCAAGGGCCCCATAATACCCATCTTGTAGGTGGGGGCATGGAGGGACAGGTGCCTGAGGCCACGGGACTCACTGCGGGACCAGCAACCCCATTCCTGATGCCAAAGGACATCCCTCTATGGCTAGTGCGCATAAGACATACCTGTGACTGGGGCATTAGCAGACCAGCATTAATGTGGGGTTGCCATGTGAATCCTTACTTGCCGTGCATCATCAGACAACACTGTTGGACTGCACCTGCAGCAGCATACATGGTGTTCTCACCATGCACAGACTAACTAAGAGTAGTGGATCCATGGAATAGTCTCCCAGTGGAGGTGGTAGAGATGAGGACAGTAACTGAATTCAAAAAAGCATGGGACCAACACAGAGGATCTCTAAAGGTAAAAAGTGGACTGTTGTAGTTGTTGATATGGAAGGACAGACTAGATAGGCCATGTGGTCTTTTTCTGTCATCATGTTTCTATGTTTCTATGTAACTGCAGATATGCCACTGGCCAGTCTGTGGTACATGGTCATTGAGAAAACACATGCACCCAGACATAGGATGGGCAGCACACACAAACACACACACACACATGCACGTCAGTGATTGGGCCCCAGAACTGGGATCACACAGGTATCACTGGAGATGGATAGTATAGAACACTATGGGGAAACCTGGACATGCCATGGTCACTGTTGAGTCAGCGTGAGACTGCCATGGTCACTGCTGAGTCAGGGTGAGACTGCCCTCCCAGCACGACATGCTGTGGCCACCCTGTCCATGCAGGTGGTGTTTGTACACTACAGTGCACCAGCCATTGCAATACTCCCTGTGCAGATGCAGCCTGCCTAATTCGCCCTATCTGGCCCATACCCACTCTACCTTGCTCCTCATTATGCACATTCGCAGGCTAACGCTGGTAACAGTTGGACAAGGTGGTCCGAGAGCGGGGTGGGCAGCCACAAAACAATGGATAGACATATACACACACACTCCTACTGCAGCACTGTGCAATGATAGGGGTGTTTGGCAACCCTGCCTGCCACACTGCTGACATTTCTGAACTGAGCAGGAGGTAGTAGTGGTGCTGTGATGTTACCTGCAACTCCATGCTGGGGCCATAAGCCTGCCTGTACAGCATGATTTGGATAGTGGAACCTGTGTGAGTGGGTGTTTTTACCCCTGTTGGCTGCTGCTGTGGGGATTGCACGGTTTTATGTTGTATCTACTTAGTAGGGTAAAGTTTTGGGATGTGTTCGGCAGGTTCCAGCAGCTGGGACCTGTACCTGCAACCTTCTGCTCTGAGTCACACTGGCTGTGTGTACTGCACCACAGTGAGGCCACAGATGCACAGGAGTCCCTGGGCCATACCTTTACGTCTCCTCAACCAGACTTTTTCTGTTGCACTGCACACCATGTACTGGTACAGGGCATGGCCTGGGTCCACTGCAGACAGGTGCCACTGCCTCCTCCAGCACATACACCCCCCCCCCCCCATGTTATGCTGACATAACCATATGCTGTTGGTGCTTGTTGTGCGCCGTCCCAGACCATCCACTGTTCAGGTAGGCATGTGCCTACGATGCGGTGTCTGGGGTGGGAAAGCATACATGGACATCCCCCCCCCCCCCATCACTGCCTAACAACATTCTGTCCCTTCAAGATGGTGGTGGGATGGATGAGGGATGTCGTGTCTCTGCCCTGGCAACTATTGGCTAGTGTGGACAATGTATTTGTATATTGTGTTTGGCCTTTGTCAGATGCTGTCTTTCAGACTTCCAGTTTCTATGTTCCTATGTGCCACCTGGGTGACACCCAGGTCCACCCTATGCCCTGGCTGCCCCCACTACATGTGCCGCCTGCAGTCCTCTATGCTCCATTTACACAATTGCCATAGTGGCCTCTCATACTTGGGCACTTTGGTGTTGCTGCAAATGGAGCACTACTATCACGTTCTTGTGCTCCCTGCCTATGCTGTACATTGCTGACACCAAAATGGTTTCTCTCTCCTGCAAATGTGCATCTAACAGCAGGTTTTAATTCGCGGTATGATTCAGCCCTTCAGTTCAGCGCGTTAGTATGCAGGGAGCCTCTCCCCACCCACTCCCCACCCATTGACCCCTGCTCTCCACCCTCTCTCCTCCCTCTGCGTGTGTACCACGCTGCGGAACACTTCTGCACGGTTTGTAACATTACTACACGGTAACGTTACATACCATGCGTTAACGTTACCTAATGAGCGTTAACATTACCTAATGTGCGGTCTGTAACGTTACTGCAGTTTAGTAAACATACCCCTTAGCTAGTCATGGTTTAATGGGAGAAAGCCAACATGGCTTTAGCCAAGGAAGGTCTTGTCTTACTAATCCGTTATATTTTTTTGAAGGTATAAATAAACAGGTAGACAAAGGTGAGCTGGTCGATACAGTGTAGCTGATTTTTCAGAAAGCCTTTGACAAGTTCCCTCATGGGAGACTCTTGGTGAAATTAAAAGGTCAAGGGATAGGAGGCAGTGTACTATTGTGGATCATTAACTGGTTAAAAGATAGAAAGTAGAGGGTGGGGCTAAATGGCCAATTTTCATAATGGAGAAATGTGAATATAGAGTACCCCAGAGATCTGTATTGTGTATGCTGCTTTTTAACATATTTGTAAATTATGTGGAAATGGGAATAACAAGTGAGGTAATCAAATTTACAGATGACAGAAAATTATGTAAAGTTGTTAAAACCCAAGAGGATTGTGAAAAATTGCAAGAGGACTTTGTTGTGGTGTATTTTGATTTCAGTAAAGCCTTTGACACTGTTTCGCACAGGCAAAGTACAAACAAACTGAGCATCCTGGGGATGAATTCTAAAGTTACTGATTGGGTTAAAAAATGGTGAGTGGGAGGTGACAAAGAGTACAGGTAAATGGAGCTCACTCTGAGGAGAAGGAGGTTAAGATCTTCAGTGCTGCAGGGATCTGTCCTTGGTTCAATTCTATTTAACATCTGTGTAAGTGATATTGCGGAAGGACAGTCAGGTAAGGTTTGCTTGCTTGCAGATGATACCAAAATCTGCAATAGAGTAGACACATAGGAAGGAGTCGATATCATGAGGAGGGATCTAGGTAAGCTTGAAGAATGGCCTAGAATTTTGGCAACTGAGATTTAATGCTAAAAAATGCAGGGTCATGCATTTAGACTGCAAAAATCCAAAGGAGTTGTACAGTGTAGGGGACGAGGTACTTATGTCCACAAAAGAAGAGCAGAACCTTGGCATAATTGTGTCTGGCAATATTAAAGTAACTAAACAGGTAGAAAAGGTGACTGTGAAAGTCAGAAGGATGCTTGGGTGTATAGGGAGAGGAATGGCTAGCAGAAAAAAGGAGGCGATAACACTGGTCAACACAGTTTTTGTCACAGACCCGCGCTGACCTGTTTCATATGTAACTTTTCCCATTATTTACAAATATGCTATCAGAATTTTTCTATCATCCATACTTCTGGAGATATCATCTAGTAAAGTGTGTACATTACTGTAAAATAGCCATTACAGTTTTGTTTCAGTAAACAAATGTTGAATATAAAAAATTCCATCATAAATATTATTGTATGTTGTCAGCCACAACCAAAAATGCTGAGTCATGTAGTTATAACATAATTAATTAACTGGGCCCCTTGCCCACTGGTCCGGCTGATACAAGCAGAAAACGCTGAGTCATGTAATGGTATGCTTTGTGTCGCCGTCAGCGATTGTGGTTTGTATTGTTTGAAAAAAACAGAATCTGAATGGATGTGAGTTTGCGTTAATCTATTTCATAAACAGCAGTTGGTTAATAAATATTACGGTTATCGCTTGTAGTTGTTTAACAATGCCTCAAAAGTGTGTTAATCGTCTGGATTCATTTTGCTACATTTGCGGTGAGGTTACTTTTAAGAAGCAGAGAAGATGTTTTACTCTGCTTCTTAAGACATGTTATAAACTGTACTTTGGATGTCAAGTCAGTGACTAGGACAAAAATTAGGCGCCTCACGTCTGCTGTATTACCTGTGTCAGACTCCTAACAGGTTGGGTAAAGGGTGTTCGACACATGAATTTTGCTGTTCCAATGATCTGGAGGGAACCAAGAGATCACTTGACAGATTGCTACTTTTGCCTTACAAACATTGCAGGCATTACTTCAACATCAAAACACACTGTAAATTACCCAAATTTACCTTCTGCCATGAGGGCTGAGCCTCACTGTCAAGAACTGCCGGTGCCAAAGCCTCCAGAAAATCTTACAGTGAATGAGGATGAAGTAGAAGAAGAACCAATGAATGCTGATGATGTTGTTGATGATGGTGATGCTGTAATGCAGGATCCAAGCTTTGAGGCATCCAGTTCCTCTTCTGAACCACATTTACTTGGAGAGGGGTGCACCTGCTCCTGGTGGGTGCACCACTAAGCAAAGACATGGTTAGGGATGCACCTACGCCCTAAAAGACATGGGAAGGGGTGCACCTACTCCTGTCATATTGCTGGGCAGACTAGATGGACCATACTGGTCTTTATCTGCCATCATTTACTATGTTACTATGTTACTGGACCAAGGCGATTTGAATGATCTCGTCAGAGATTTGAATCTTTCAAAATGACAAGCAGAACTGTTAGGGTCACGATTGAAAGGATGGAATCTTCTTCAGAAAGAAACCAAAGTGTGCACTTTTAGAAATAGGCATACCGAGTTTGTGGATTACTTTGCCTTTGAAGATGGAATTGCTTTTTGTTGTGAAGTTAAATCCCTGATGGAAACACTTTGTCTGGATTATAGAACAGAGGATTGGCGACTATTTATTGATTCTTCAAAATATAGCCTAAAAGCTGTGCTTATCCACAACGGAAATATTTTACCATCAGTTCCAGTAGCTCATGCCACCAATATGAAAGAAACTTACAGCAGTATGCATCTCCTGCTAACAAATATCAAGTATGAAGAACACAAGTGGAATATTTGTGGCAATTTAAAAGTAATTGCCCTCTTGCTTGGACAACAGCTTGGTTGGACAAAGTATTGTTGCTTTCTGTGTGAGTGGGACAGCAGGGACAGGAAAAATCATTACCTCCGGAAACAGTAGCCAGAGAGAACATCACTAGTCCCAGGCCAGAAAAATGCTGTGCATGACCCACTTAAGGAGCCGAATAAAGTATATCTACCTCCACTCCATATAAAGTTGGGTCTTATGAAGAACTTTATAAAAACCATGGATATAAGTGGACTTGGATTTGCATATCTAAGAAAGACATTTCCACAAATCAGTGAGGCGAAGATCAAAGAAGGGATCTTTGTAGGACCTGATATTAGAAAACTGATGAAAGATGAAAACTTTGACGGTCAGTTGAATGAAACTGAAAGAGCTGCATAGGAGTCCTTTAAGACTGTTTGCCGCGACTTCTTGGGAAATAACAAGGCAGACACCTACACAGAATCAGTGGATACTCTACTGAAATCTTACCAGAAACTGGGATGTAACATGTCTTTGAAAATGCACTTCCTGCATTCACACCTGGATTTTTTTCCTGCAAATCTAGGAGCAGTCAGCGATGAACATGGGGAAAAGTTTCATCAGGACATTTTGTTAATGGAGAATAGGTACTAGGGCAAGTGGAGCTCCAGTATGCTTGCAGACTATTGTTGGACCCTTAAGAGGGATGTTCTTGAGGCGCAATACAGCAGAAAATCATATACAGCTACCTTTTAGGAGACATTACGTTACAATATACATCTAAATACATCTAATGTAAATATGAGCAACATAGTCTAAATTTAAACTACATGTCACTCAAAAGCATTACGTGATGGAGAATTTCTAAGTACATATCCGAGTTCGTAACCAAAAACAGTACTAGAATCAGCCATTTTAATTTCTATGACAGAAAAGTTTTTGAATTTTGTTTACCAGTATAATGCCTCTTGGTGCAACCTCATTTGGAGTATTATGTGCAATTCTTGAGCCCGCACCTTTAAAAAGATATATAAGCAGGTTGGAGTCAGTGCAGATGGTGGCTACTAAAATGGTTAGAGATCTTCGTTATGAAGCATATGAGGACAGACTTAAAGATCTTGATATGTATACGAGGTGTGACAAAAAAGAAATGAGACTGTCCCATAAATGTTTTATTACAAAATCTAAAGAGAAATTATGCTTTGTCCACTTCAAAGTAATCCCCCCCAGAGTTAATTCACTTTGCATTCACTTCTGCCACCTATGGAAGCACTCAGTAAAGTCCTCCTCCTTGAGGTCCCTCAGTTCCTTCATCACAGTGGCCTTGATCTCTTCTAAAGAGGCAAAATGAGTTCCTTTGAGCAGTCTTCAACCTGGGGAACAGCCAGAAGTCGCATGGTGTGAGATCTGGAGAATAAGAAGGGTGGTCGAGAGCTGTGATCTGTTTGTTGGCCAAGAACTGCCTCACGCTGAGCACGGTGTGTGTGGGCACCTTGTCGTGGTGGAGCAGCCATGACTTGTCTCTCCACAGAGCCCGCCTGCTGTGCCAAATCCGGTCATGGAGGCAATTGAGGACCTGCTGGTTGAAGTGTTGGTTGACTGTCTAACCCTCAGGCACAAACTCATGATGGACCACTCCCTTCTGGTCAAAGAATGGGTTCAGCATGACCTTGATCCTTGATTTGGGCATGCACACCTTCTTGGGTCTGGGTGACAGTCTAGTCTTCCACTGCAGGCTCTGTCTCTTGCTTTCAGGGTTGTACTAGAAGACCCAAGTCTTGTCTCCTGTGATGACTTGGCCAATGAACTCTGGATCTTCTCCGATCTGTTCTAGCAAGTCTCGACAAACATTGACCCGGTTCTCCTTCTGGTTTTCTGATAAAAGCTTGGGCACCATCTTGGCGCACACCTTCCGCATCCCCAGCTCCTGTACCAAGATGGTCCACACTGACTCCCTGTTCAGGATGAGCTCCTCAGCTATCATCCATACCGTCAATGGGCGATCACTCCACACCAGCTGGTTCACTCTGTCAATGTTCTCAGCCATCTTTGTCGTGGAAGGCCGTCCTGACTTGGGGGTCATCCTCCACCTCCTCGTGGCTAGTCTTGAAGCGTTTGTGCCACTCAAAGACTCACGGCCTTGACATTGCATCTTCTCCATAAGCCTTTTGGAGAAGTTGGAGACAATCAGTTGGGCCCTTTTCCAACCTAACCAGAAATTTCAAGTTGATCCTTTGCTCCATATTTCTGCCTCCTCCAGTTGTGTGACAAAGCGATGGAGCAGTGTGCTACAATAAAACATGAAAAAGAAAAACAGAGTGAGAGAGATGAAAAATATTATAGCAGAATAGTGGCGAGATGTTGCATAACACAGTGACATAAGTGGTAAGACAATTGGCATTGAGTCATGAGCATGGCTGTCACAGTCTTGTTTCTTTTTTGTCATACCTCATACTTTAGAAGAAAGGTGGGATAGGGACGATATGATAGAGACCTTTAAATACCTCTGTGGCATAAATGCATAGGAGGGCCTCTTTCAATTGAAAGCAAGCTCTGCTTCGAGGGGACATAGGATGAGTGTGAAAGGGGATAGACTCAGGAGTAATATGCAGAAATATTTCTTTATGGAAAGAGTGGTAGATGTGTGGAATAGTCTTCCTTTGGAGTTGGTAGACGCGAGGACAGAATCTGAATTAAAAAAAGCATGGGACAAACACAGAGGATCTCTAATGGTAAAAAGGGGACTATTGTAGTTGATATGGAAGGGCAGATTAGATAGCTCACGTAGTCCTTTTCTGCCGTCATGTTTCTATATTTTTATTGTGAGACTGGATGTTCAAATGGCAAATGAAATTTAATGTGGACAAGTGCAATGTTATGCACCTAGGAAAGAACAACCCAAACTATGGATACTTAAAGCAGGGTTCCACAATAGAAACCACCACCCAGGAAAAAGATTTAGGCATCATCATGGGTAACATGTTGAAACCCTCCGCCCAGTGTGCAGCAGTGGCCAAGAAGGCAAATAGAATGCTAGGAATCATAGGGAAAGGAATGGAGAATTAAACAAAGGATATTATAATGCCTCTATATTATTTCATGGTGCAACTGCACCTTGAATATTATATGCAATTCTTGTCACCATATCTTATAAAGAATATAGCAGAATTAGAAAAGATATAGAGAAGAGCCACCAAAATGGATGAAGAGTGGCTCAGTGGTTGGGACAAGTTACCTTGGGCCAGGGGTTCCATTCCCACATAGGATCAAGTAACCTCAGGCTTGAGGGACTGGGGTCTTAACTCTCTGTTGCCTCAGATAACACGTCGATTGTGAGCCCCTTTGGGGACAAGGGAATAAAAAGTGCCTGTTAGCATATATCTATAAACTGCTCTGATACACATAGTAAAGGGCGGTAAAGGGGATGGAAGGATACCCTTTTGAGGAGAGGCTTAAAATGTTAGAGCTCTTCAAACTGGAAAAGAGATGGCTGAGGGGAGATATAATAGAGGTCTATAAATTAATGATTGGAGTGGAACAGGTAAACATAGATCAATTGTTTATGCCATCAAAAAGTAGAACAATTAGAGGACATTTATTTATTTATTTATTTAAAAGGATTTCTATACCACCTTTTCCTAAAATCAAAGTGGTTTACAATACATCTAAATTTGTTACAATAAAAAGGGTAGGGGGCATGCAGGTGGTCAGCAGTGGAGATTTATACAATGTAGTTGGAAAATATAGTAGCATAGCTATTTACAAAGTGCACTATATTGTGGTAAGGAGAGTGTAGCACAGCTCTGGGAAATAGAGGAAAAAGGAACTTTTGCTTCTTTATTTATTTATTTATTTATTTAACAGTATTTCTAAACCGCCTTATCTTAATAATCAAGGTGGTATCACAGCAAGCAATCAGGTAAAGTGTGTGTTGTACATGCAGTGAGGATAAAACTTAGTTGTGTGAGGGATGTGTTGGGTGCTTGATTTGTTTGAGCTATATACAGGGTGGGCTATTTACAGTGGTGCTAGAATCATATTTTATATATATTCAGTTGTTTGGGAGGATTGGAGTGCTGTTATCCATTCTCTTAGGTTATGTGATGTGACCATAGTGCTCTATGAACAGCATGGTTTTCAGTTGTTTTATGAAGTCTTTGAGGTCTGGAGTTGCCCTTAGATCGTCCGGTAGATTGTTCCATATTGTTGGAGCAGCCATGGAGAGAGCTCTGTCTGTTGTGTCCCTGCGTGTGTGCTTGTACTCATTTGGGGTGCTGACTCGGTTGCGTGTTTGACTTCTTCTGGGACGTGCGCTGGTTTCCGGTTGTATGAGCAGGTGGAGGCTGTTGGCTGATGTGTGTTCTTTTATCTTAAATAGGTTTATGATAGTCTTGTATCTGATGCGAGCAATGATTGGGAGCCAGTGTAAGTCCTTTAGTGTAGGTGTGATGTGCTCCTGCCTTGCGGCTCCGGACATGATTCGAGCTGCAGTGTTTTGTGCCAGCTGTAGTGGTTTGAGAGCTTGTTTTGGTAGTCCGAGATATATCGGATTGCAGAAGTCCAGTATTGGGGTTATCAGTGCTTGACAGACTGTACGGAAGTGTTCTGGAGCGAGGAGTGGTTTCAGTCTCCTGATGATTCGCATCCTGTAATATGCTTTTTGGATTGTTTTGTCTATGTGTGGTTTGAGGTTGAGTTTACTGTCCAGAGTAACCCCAAGGTATCTCACCTCCGATCTTATCGGTATCGTGGTGCTTTGTATCTTTATGTTTGGTGGGTGTGTGAAGCTTTGGTTTCGAGTGATGATTAAAGCTTCAGTCTTGTTGTAGTTTATAGCTAGATTGTTGTTTTGGCACCACTTCGCCATTTGGGTAAGGCAGTCTGCTATCTTAGAGAAGTCCGGGTTTTCGATTGATATCGGGGAGTATACCATTATATCGTCTGCGTATATTGTGTATTGGATGTTGTTCTCTTTCATAATGTTGCATATTGGTTGGATGTAGATGTTAAAAAGGAGTGCTGAGAGTGCGGATCCTTGTGGTACTCCTTGTTGGACGTTTATGGGCCGGGAGGTGTCCTGTCCCACCTTGACCTGTAGCTGTCTTTCTGTTAGGTACGAGTGGAACCATTTTAGAGTGGTACCGTGTATACCAGTGTTCTTCAGTCTCTCCAGGAGTATATTGTGATCAACTGTGTCGAACGCTGAGGAGATGTCGATGAAGATCATTATAATTCCATTCCTGATGTCGTCAATTATTCTTATGATGCTGTCGAAGAGGTAGATCAGGAGAGTTTCGACTCCATGGTTGGGACGAAATCCGTGTTGGTTGTCGTCGAGAGTTCCGTGTTCGTCAATGTGTTCCTGAAGTTGTAGTTGAACCGTCTTTTCGATTATTTTTGCGAGGAAGGGTATGCTGGAGATTGGTCGGTATGCTGCTGGGTCCTTTTTGTCGAGAGAAGTTTTCTTTGTGATTGGTCTTACTGAGGCAAGCTTTAATTGCTGTGGCATGAGTCCTTGAGTGAGTGAGTTGTGTACCATTTTATGAATGTTTGGTATGAGGCTTGCTTTGGTGGCTTTGACCCATGACACTGGGCAAGGGTCTGTAGGAGCAGTGCTTGTGTTGATTGTGGAGATGATGTCTGATATCTGCTCTTTTGAGGGTGAGTGGAATGTGCCCCAGGTTTTGGGGTGGACGTTCGTTCTGTTGGTTCTACTGGGTGTTGAGTGCTCTGTGGAGTGAAATTTGTCTTTGATGTGGTCGGCGAATATCTGTGGATCCACTTGTATTTCTCTTTCTGCTGCTTGCTCTTTTGTCAGGGTTTTTACTATTTCGAAAAGTTCTCTGGGTTTGTTGATGGAAGAGTTTATCAGGTTTGTGTGGAATTCTCTCTTTGATTGGTTGATGTGTTCATTGTATTGTTTTTGCTTTGTTAGGTAAAGATGTTGGTCGGAAGTAGTTTTGTTTTTTCTCCATCTCCGTTCAATTTTCCTGAGCTCCCTCTTTTCCTGTCGTATTTTTGCTGAGTACCATGGTTTGTTTTGTCTCTTGTTGTGGTGTTGTTTCTTGGTCCTGTCAACGGATGGTTTGGCGGCGTTAGCTAGGACATTGTTCCAGTTGGAAACTTGTTCCTCCAGGTCCTCTGAGTCAATGTTCAAGTGTTGTATTGTGTCCTGGATGAATTCGTCCTTGTCAAAGGACTTGAATCGTCTTTGTGTGTGTGGGAAGTTCGCTCTTTCGCTTGTCCAGTCTTCTTGTGATTGCAGATTTGTCTCGATTAAGTAATGGTCAGACCATGGTACTGGGGTGATGGTGGGTGTAGAGATTAGGTCTCTTGAAGTTAGGTAGTTTGATGCGAAGATGAGGTCTGGGGATGATCCTAGTCTGTGTGTTGGTGCATTGACTATCTGTGTGAATTGAAGTGATGACATTGCCTGAAGGAAGGCCTCTGCATCTTTTGTATTGGCGGACTTGAGGTTGAAGTCTCCGATTAGTAGTGCTGGTTTGTTGTTTGACGTTATGGCACAGGCTTCTTCGAGTATGAAGGCTAGTTCGTCGGGTGGAGCACGGGGTGCTCTGTAGGTTAGGCAGATTGCAATATTCTTGTTCTTGATGCTAATTGTGTTACACTGCTTTGTATCTGTGAGATTCAGTGTCTTGAACTTGAGTTCTGTTTTTGCTATTATTAGGACTCCTCCTCCACGCTTGTGGATGCGTGGGCAGTTGTATGCTGAGTAGTTGTTCGGTACTAGTTGGTTGAGTAGTACACTGTCGGTAGGGTTGAGCCATGTCTCTGTGATGCATATTATGTCTGGCTGTCGCTCTTCAATGTGGTCTACCAGAGTGTGTATCTTGTTGCAGATGGATCTGGCGTTTATGAGCTCAATTGATGTTTTCTTTGTGGAAGAGGTTGTTGCGACGTGTGCTTCCTTAGGGCCGGTGTTGGGGTTTGATTTGTGTCTGTTTTGTCTCTTTGTTTGGGAGGTTGCGAGTGTCTCTTTGTGTGTGTGTTGTGGACCGAGATATGGCAGTGCAGTTGGTGGGTACCATGGTGTGTTTGTTTGGGGGTAGTGGGGGTGTGTAGTTGGTGGGAGGAGTTGTGTGACTAGTAGGTATAGTGGGAGGAAGTATGTGGTGTGCATGTTGATAGCTTGTGATGTTCTGATAGGGCGACGCCTGTGTCCTTAGGTTTTCGTCTGTTGTTTGCTTTTTTGAGGAGAGCTGTACTTGTTGCAGGGGCTTGTCCTGGGGATGTGAAGTTGTATCTGTTGCGGTGCGGGAGCCTGTCCCGTGGAGGGAGCCTGTCCCTTGGATGTGAAGCTGTATCTGTTGCGGTGCGGGAGCCTGTCCCTTGGATGTGGAGCTGTATCTGATGCGGTGCGGGAGCCTGTCCCGTGGAGGGAGCCTGTCCCGTGGATGTGGAGCTGGATCTGTGGTGGACGCCTTGGTGCGGGAGCCTGTCCCATGGAGGGAGCCTGTCCCGTGTGTGTGGAGCTGGATCTGTGTTGGTCGCCTTGGTGCGGGGGCCTGTCCCGTGGATGTGGAGCTGGGTCTGTCGCGGTGCGGGAGCCTGTCCCGTGGAGGGAGCCTGTCCCGTGGATGTGGAGCTGGATCTGTGGCGGTCGTCTTGGTGCGGGGGCCTGTCCCGTGGATGTGATGCTGGATCCGTCGCGGTGCGGGAGCCTGTCCCGTGGAGGGAGCCTGTCCCGTGGAGGTGGAGCCGGATCTGTGGTGGTCGCCCTGTTGCGGGGGTCTGTCCCGTGGATGTGGAGCTGGGTTTGTCGCAGTGCGGGAGCCTGTCCCGTGGAGGGAGCCTGTTTCGTGTGTGTGCAGCTGGATCTGTTGATGAACTCTTGGACTGACCCACTATGGTACATCCCAAGTCCCTATGTTCTTATCTAGCTAAAGATGACATTGCTCTAACATAGCATCAGCACTGGCATATCTCTGGGTTTAAGGTATCAATCTGGACAAACATGGTAATACCAAATATGGCCTATAAACGATGGTAGTTAACAACACTGGCATATCCCTGGGTTTACAGTATCGATCTGTATCGAGCTCGATCAGTATCGAGCTTTAAGGGGGATGGGCTCACCTAAACACATGTGAAAAAGTAAAAGCAGTGAAAGAAACCATGCTTGCAGAGCTAGGCTGAAGCCACACCCAGACTCCATGGCAACCCTAAGTAAGGATAAGGGACACCTGTGGGTGGAGCCAGAAGGGGAGGCACACTGCCCAGCAGGGCCGGATTTACCTTGAGTGAGGCCCTACACGCCAACAAAAATTGTGGGCCCCCAGCAGGGGTGGCCCAAGGGGGGTGTGGGGCCTCATTTGCATAAGGGGCCTCATTTGCATAAATATTTGCATAATGTTACCATATACTAACTTTTAGTAAACGTGCCTCTTAATGAGTGTATGGATAAAGAAAGACTAAAAGATTTCTACATTACTATAATCCAGTGCCAACTGCCAGACACATTAGGAACTACTACAAACACTGCCCATTTAGAACCCATAGCAAACCCGCCGTATCCTAACAGCACTACCAGGACTCACAAAGCACCATACTCTACCAATCAAAAGGCAACACTGCAAATATTAAACCAATACATTTCAGAGAACAATACATGACCTACTGGGGAAAGAGAACAAGTGGCAATGTCAAATAGGAATTATATAAACAGAACACCTCAGCTCAGTTACACATGCAGAACATAGACCATCACCAAACAAGTAATCACAATTTAGAAACAGGAAGACAATAATTAAACTGGGAATCCCAAAAGCCAAACTTGGAATGTACAAAACTGTAGAAATAAAACTATACATTAATTTGCTCTTGTACTAAACAAAGCGCAGAGTTAATGATGCACATTTACCAGAGCTGACATATTCCAATTAATAAATTCAAAATAAAGAGATATTTTTCTACCTTTTGTGCATTTTTTCAGCTGCAATTGCTCCAGACACTTTCTTCTGGTTTCTTCGTGTCTTCTGCTAAATCTCCATCGTCTGCTGTCCATTTGTCCTTTCTTCTCTCTTCTAGTTTTTTTTCCATTCTCTCTCTACATCTGCTTTAACATACTAATCTTTCTCCTTTTGCTCTTTCCTCATTCCTATTTCATCCACTCAAATTTTACCCCTCCATCCTCAATCCCCACTTACTCTCCCAATACCCGGCCAATTGTAGATTTTTTATCCCTCCCACACAAAATATTTTTCCCTTCTCCATTTTACTCTTCCAGCCCCATCCCATTCTAATCCTCCCCCAACATCAGCTCCCTTCTAGTTCCAGCCTCACCCAGCATCCATTCCCTTCTAGTCCCTGCATCAGCCCATTTCCAGTCCTAGCCACCCATCAGCCCATTTCCAGTCCTAGCAACCCCCCAACCCAATACCAGTCCTAGCCCCCCATCAGCCCACAGCCCATTACCAGTCTTAGACCCCCCAAAGCCCATTACCAGTTCTAACCCCCTCCCCAACAGCCCACAGCCCATTACAAGTCCTAACCCCATCAGCCCACCTCCAGCCTTAACCCCCATCCCATTTCCAGTCCTAGCCCCCCATAGCCCATTACCAGACAGCCCCCATCAGCCCACAGCCCATTACCAGTCTTAACCCCCCAAAGCCCATTACCAGTTCTAAACCCCACCCCAACAGCCCACAGCCCATTACCAGTCCTAACCCCATCAGCCCACCTCCAGCCTTAACCCCCCCAGCCCATTTCCAGTCCTAGCTCCCCCATAGCCCATTACCAGACAGCAATGTTCCCTCTAATTTTCTGTAGGCTGTGTGCGCATAAAATATCAGCTGTGCAACTTTTGAAGGAAGGTTAAATTTTTGTGCGCCACATAACGACACTTGGAGTTATATACTTTAAAATTTGACTACACATCAGACTACAGTATGTACACCACATTGATTGCACTAGAAAACATTGTAGAACTTGTGAAAACCATAAATACATAACAACTTTTAAATTTTAAGACATCTGTTTTGTTTTCTATCAGAATCAGAACCGTAATTTGTGTGCGCACTGTTGTAAAGTATGTGCGCTCGCTCGGTAAGGTGTGTGCGCGCGCACACGCGCACAGCTTAGAGGGAACAGTGCCAGACAGCCCCCATCAGCCCACAGCCCATTACCAGTCTTAACCCCCCCAAAGCCCATTACCAGTTCTAACCCCCCCCCCCAACAGCCCACAGCCCACAGCCCATTACCAGTCCTAACCCCATCAGCCCACCTCCAGCCTTAATCCCCCCAGCCCATTTCCAGTCCTAGCCCCCCCATAGCCCATTATCAGACAGCCCCCATCAGCCCACAGCCCATTACCAGTCTTAACCCCCCCAGAGCCCATTACCTGTTCTAACCCCCCCCAACAGCCCACAGCCCATAGCCCATTACCAGTCCTAACCCCATCAGCCCACCTCCAGCCTTAACCCCCCCAGCCCATTTCCAGTCCCAGCCCCCCCAATAGCCCATTACCAGTCCTACCCCCCCAAAGTAAAATTTAATTTAAAAAAAACTGCTGGCTGCCACCGCGGGGCCCCCTCTGCTGCCGCGGAAGCATGGACTGACCCGCGGGGCCCCCTCTGCAAGGTGAATCAATCGGTTGGTCCGTCCATCCCTCCGTGCAGGCTTTGAGAGGCGCGAAGGGAGAGTGTCTCCCTCGCGTCTCTGTTAAGCCCGCAGGAGCTGATGGGAACAGAGACGCGAGGGAGACACTCTCCCTTCGTGCCTCTCAAAGCCTGCACGGAGGGAGGGAGGGAGGGACGGACGGACGGACTGACCGATTGATTCACCTTGCAGAGGGGGCCCCGCGTGTCAGTCCATGCTGCCGCGGCAGCAGAGGGGGCCCCGCGGCGGCAGCCAGCAGTTTTTTTTTTTAATTTTATTTTTAAAAAAAGCTAATTAGTTCGATTTTTGTGGGCCCTTGCCAGCTGTGGGCCCTACGCCACGGCGTAATGGGCATATAGGTAAATCCGGCCCTGCTGCCCAGCATTTAAGGTTAAGCAAACAGAAAATGATAGACTCGGTAGAACTGTTAGAAGCCTTGGAGGTGTTGGAAGCCACGGGAACAGCTTGAGAAGCAGCAGCTGGGGAAAGGCCAGAGGACAGGCCGAGTACTTTCCTTCTAGGAGAGAGAAGGGCAAAAGGCTGGCAGTAAGAAAGCTAGAACAGGATGGCTCAGCTTCTTCTGAAGAAAGACAAATCTTCAGGCTGAGAAAGCCCAGGAAAGCTGGAAGAAAATCCTGCAGTGATTCCTTGAGCAGCTCTGACTCAGAGGACGCTACCTCCAACAGATGTCACAGCTGTGAAACTCCCACAGTTAAGCTCCAAGGTAGGAGAGGAAAGTTGGAAAGAGTTAATGCTTATAACTCTGACTCAGATACTGAGGAGATAGTTATACCTGCTAGCATGCAGAACAGGAAGAAGGGTTTTGTAGATAAAGCCAAGCAAACAAAGCCTGTTAATGTTTTAAAGAAAGGCAGTTCAATGGGAGAAACTGTTTAAGCTGTTAAAGCATATAAACCTTAAAGTACCTGAACATATTCAAGTTCCACAATCAGGCAGTGCAGAGGAAGAAATGGAGGTGGATTATAAGGAAGATGACCCTAATTCCACTTGCTCTGAAATGGAATGTGCTCTATGTGTCACTGCTGATTGAAAGAAGTATAATACTAGGAAGAATCTCAGGAAGCAGTTCTCAGGTTCATGATAGCTGAAAACTTTGAAAAGAGAGAAAGGAAATCTCTTAGTCTAAAACTTGCAAAGCTCTGTCCATTGAAGAGAAGTAGATGATGCAATTGAGTTCGGTGCTGACCAGCTGAGAAGTGTTTTAAACTGAAGTAGCTAAAGGGAGCCGACAGAATTACTGAGTTCCGTTGTGTGCTTTAACTGCAAATAAAGCTGTTGTTTCTGAGATGAGAAATTTCCTGATGAAAGAAGTAAAGACATTTACTTGTAAATAATACCACTGAAACACACTGTTTGTAAAGAACTTTATTTGGGAGAAAATATCCTTGTTTTCTGTTGCTGAGTTTGGAATCTTCTACAAAGGACTGTTACTAAACTGCACCAAGTTAAAAATCAATAAAAATTCCTTTGTTGCTTTAAAACCACTTGGACTGCTTTTATACACAACTACACGTTGTGACGCTGTAGCAGTGCCAGAAGCCATGGAAACAGATGGTGACCCGGTGGAAGGTCCGGGTACTGCAGGTAAATGCAAGATTTTCCCTTCTCAGCACAAGATGCACATGGCTAATCAGCTAACACAGCTCACCTTGGGGGAGGGGAGAAGCAGAGTTGCTGATTGGGCACGCCCTAGCAGGAGGCGGGCTCCCCAGAGCAGAGGCAGCTTCTTAAACAGGAAGAAGGAAAAAGGAAGACAGAATGAGAAAGGGAACAGGAACGAGAGAGAGAAGCCAAGGAGGTGGAAGGAAATACAAGACACAGACGAAGCAGATGTGTGCTTTAGACACGGAGCAGAGCAAAGACAAAGGAAGCTACCTGGAAGGCAGGAAGTAGCCTTGGATACCAGAGCCTTTGACTTTGAAGGAGAAATGCTCCCCAGCTGCAATTCCAGGAGAACGCTTGCCAAGCCAAGAAGCAGGTACCAGGGAGACTCAGTGCATGGAAGAACCTTCTGGGAGCAAGAGAAGGGCGAGGCACTGAGAGACCCAGGGGTAAAGCCTATGCTTTTGGAACAGAGAGCTGACCCGTGGAAAGAATGGCAGACTGCTAAAGAACATTCAGGCTTTCCTCAACACAAGGTACAGGGTGTCTTTAATTCTGATAACAGCTTTTATGAGAAGCCAGACTGTGTGAGTGCTTATTTTAAAACCCAGGGCAAGCCCAGGTTTTATGAAGGCAGTTGGCTTCAACCAGAAGCTCATTCAGATAAACCCTGCTTTTCTCCTCAAACTGCTGACAGAGTTAGCAAGCTAGCTAGCTACAAGGACGTAGCAGATATATTTGCTAGAGATATATGCCAGAAGGTTTTAGGAGGTCCTAAGTTTGAATGCCTATCTAAAAATCCTTCACCTGCAAATGAACTGACTTACCCAGCACTTGCTGACAGAGACAAGTGGGGGAGGGGTAACGCCAGTGCACTGAATGAGCATAATAAGAGAGATGGCATTGTTTGTTTGCCTGAAGAAAAACCCACAAGCTATCACTCACCCCAGGGAGGAGTTAATTCCCCGCCTAGCCCATATAGCAAGCAGGCTGAAGCACTCCTGAAAGAGTTTAAAGATTTTCTAGACAAACGAACTATTCCTGGACAGAAAGTAGCTGAGTCAGTACAGAGCCCAGAAGCACAAGTGCCATTGGTTCTTCCCTTACCAATGGTGGATTTGAATCAGCCAATGGACTGCTCAACCTGTCTCATAGACAAAGAATAGTCAAGCAAAGCTTGTGTGGTCATTCATTATAATATGCTGAAATGCATGCTGTTTAAGTTCCTTACCTGAAGAGCTTATGAAGAGATAAGAATAAGCTGAAGCATAAGTTGGTTACAGTGCATGAACTTTATTGTTTGCTCTTTGTTTAAGTGATTTCAAAGTAAAGCTCACATGACAGGAATGTGAACTCCTATGTTGAAGCACAGTTTTGAACACAGTATTGGAAAAAGCCTGTTTTCCTTTTTGTTCTTGTTTTGGCTACAAAATATATTCCTTTACGCCTGTTCCATTCCACCACGGAGCGGGAGAAATAAATCCTTATGTAAAAAAATATTCTTTATACCTGCCTTGTCATTCGACCTTCACAACTACAACTTAACCTCAAGGCACACCCCTTTCCAAACCCTCAAGGTTAGGGAGCGGGTGCTGGCTATAACGTTTAAAGCTAAAAGATACAAGATGGGAGCCCGTCTTCACTAGGCGACCGCCTGGTGGAGGCGCGCCCACCACAATATACAACACGGGCTATTTCCAGGTAGAAAGAACTGAATCAACGAGGGAGCTGTGTGGGAAATTGAGTGTGGGGGGGGGGGAGGAAGGGGGAGTGGAAGGGCGGGGGCAATTAAGGATCTAGTATAATGAATCTTGTGGTCGAGGTCATGTAATGTCATCAGTTAGAGAGTGAGAATAATGAGTCCTGTGGCCGAGGTCATGTAATGTCTTCCAAGTGTTCTATATAGAGTGTGGTTTTGAGCATTTTTCAAAAGTCTTTGATATCTCCAGTGGTTCTTCGGTGATTCAGGTGGGAGTTCCACAGGGCAGGGGCAGCCAGAGATAGTACTCTTTTAGATGTTGATTGCTTTATTTATTTATTTTATTTATTACATGCACTTATATACCGCACTATTTTCCATCAGTACGGTTTACATAGAACCAGTTAAATACACATCTCAAAACTTTTAATTTTTGTTTACAATTAACAGGCAACAGAACTTGGATAGATAACAAGGGGGTAACTATTTACAACTGTACAGAAAGAGCGGGCTGAAGTCTGCTTGAAGTGGTTAGTTTACTGATGAGTTGTCATCCTGGTAATGCTCGAGGAAAAGGTGGTATTTCAGAGCTTTCCTAAACTGTGTTAAATTAGTGATTGCCCGTATACTAGGAGGGAGGCTGTTCCAGCATTTTGGTGCCAAGAATTTGAAAGCCCTGTTCACTGTTGTCTGGCAGATTTACGTTTGTGAAGGTGCTGGGGGTTGAGATGTTGTCAGAGGTGTGCCTCCTTCTGGGTCTGGTGCTTGAGTCGGTAGAGATGAGTGTTTGCAGGCTGTTTGTCGAGAGATTGTGTTCGATTTTAAAGAGGTTTAGTATTATTTTATATTTGATGCATGAGTTAATGGGGAGCCAGTGGAGGTGATCCAGTATGGGGGTGATGTGTGCGTGCTTAGAGGATCCAGTTATAATTCTTGCGGCAATGTTTTGTGCCATCTGTAAAGGTCGGAGTGCATGTTTTGGCAGCCCAAGGTGTATAGGGTTACAGAAGTCAAGGATGGGGGTGATTAAAGCTTGGCAGACAGTATGGAAGTGATCTTGGCAGAGTAATGGTTTGAGCCACCTGATGATTCACATCTTGAGATATGCATTCCTGTTAGTTTTGTTGATGTGTGATTGGAGGTTTAGATGTTTGTCTAGGGTTATTCCTAGGCATTTCACTTCAGGCTTAATAGGTATCATAAAGTTGTTCAGATTGATTGTGGATGGGGGGGGGGGGATGAATCCAAGGTTCCATGTAATGAAGAGCGCTTCCGTCTTGTTGGAGTTTATCCTTAGGTTGCTTTGGAGATGCCAGTGAGCCATCTGATGAAGGCAGTCGGCTATTTTTATGTAGTCTGGGTTCTCAAGGTTGATTGGCATGTAGCTCATTATATTGTCTGCGTAAATTGTGTAGTTGATCTTTATTGTGTAGTTGATCTTGTGTAGTTGATCATTATTGTGGCTATTGATAATGGAGCAGATGGGTTGTATGAAAATGTTAAACAATAGCGCCGAAAGGGAAGAACCTTGAGAGACACCCTGGTTGGCTATGAAAGGTAGGGAGGTATGGGAGCCACATTTAATCTGAAGTTGTCTGTTTATTAAGTAGGAGGTGAACCATTTCATAGTAGTACCATAGAGTCCAATCTCTTCTAGTCTTCACAGTAGTATGTTATGGGAGATTGTGTCAAAAGCTGAGGTTATATCGATGAAAATCATTAGTAGTCTCATCTTGGCATAATCAATAACTCTGATCAGATTCTTGAAGAGGAAGATCATGAGGGTCTCAACACTATGGTTAGGTCGAAAGCTGTGTTGGTGTGTGTCTAATGGTACATGGACATCAGTATGGTCCTGGAGTTCACGTTGTACGATTTTTTTGAAGCTGGAGTGTAACCCGTTTAAGACTAATAAGAGAAGACATTTTTTCACTCAACATGAAATCAAACGGTGGAATTCATTACTGGAGGATGTAGTAAAAGCTGTTAGTGTAGCTGGGTTTAAAAAAAGGTTTAGACAAGTTCCTGGAGGAAAGGTCCATATACCATTATTAAAGAGAACCCGGGAAATCCACTGCTTGCCCCAATACAAGCATTGTGGAACCTGGGTAACTTTTTGGGAAACTCCTAGGTACTTGTGACCTGGATTAGCCACTATTGGAAAAAGGATATTGGGCTTGATGGACCTTGATCTGACCCAGTATGGTATATTTTATAATGAGGGGATACAGGAAGTTACAGGGAAGAGACGCTGAAATGGTCTCACCAGTGCAGAGGGACAGCTGAGAGGGAAGTGGGAGCAGGACAAGAGCCTACGGGGGGTAAGAATGAGATCTGCAGTGAGTGGGGCAGGTGACATGTTGGGAGAGTGAGAGATCTTGCATGAGGGCCATAAAGGCTGAATCACAAGATCTGTGTGGATGATCAAAGTGTATATTGAAGTCTCCAAGGACCAGAAGATGAGGGCAGAGGAGGGAAAGTTCAGAGAGGGTTAGGAACAATGAATCCCATAGGTGAGGTTGAATGGATGTGGGAACGTCGAGTAAAAGAAAAAAGAGAGGGGATGAAACGTCCATGTGAAGGAGGGCCTGCTGGTAATGAAGGGCAGCTAAGCAGACCAAGGAGTATCCTTCTGCTTCCACTGTTGCCTTTTCTACCTTTCTAGTCACCTTAAGATCATCAGATATGATCATGCCCAGGTCCCGCTCTTCTTTCATGGAGATGAGCACCCTCTATGCTGTCCCACTCCCATGGATTTTTGCAACCCAAATACATATGACTGCATTTTTTCGCATTACATCTCAGCTGCCAAATTCTTAACCATTCTTCAAGTTCAGTAGATCCTTCCTCATGTTATCAACACCTTCCTAGGTGTCTACCCTATTGTAGATTTTGGTATCATCTGCCAAGAGTCATACCTTACCAGACAGCCCATTCACAATATCACTTATTAAAATGTTAAAAGAATCAGACCAAGGACAGAGCCTGTGGCATATCACTGGTAACGTCTCTCAGAGTGAGCTCCATTTACATGTACCCTTTGTTGCCTCCCATTCAACCATTTTCTAACCCAATTGATAACTTTAAGGTCCATCCCTAGGGCACTCAATATATTTCTAAGTTGACTGTGAGGAACAGTGCCAAAGGCTTTACTTAGATGTAAGTACACAACACACAGTGCTCTCCCTCGGTCCAACTTTCTGGTTACCCATTCAAAGAAATTAATCATACAATATTTGCTTGAGAAGATCTCACTCTATTAAAATCATACTGCCTCCAATCCTGCAATTCATTGGATTCCAAAAATCTTGCTATTATAAGTTTTAGAAGCATTTCCATTAATTTACTCATCCCAGAGGTCAGACTAACTAAATTGTAGTTCTCAACCTCATCCTATTTCCACTTTTGTATAGACGGACCAAATGTACACTTCTCCATTTCTCTGAGACTTCTGACTCTAAAGAAGCATTGAAAAGGTCACATACTGGAGTTGCAAGAACCTCCCTAAGTTCCTTCAATACTATCAGATGTATCCCATAAAGGCTCCATCACTTTGTCTACTTTTAGTTTAGCTAGATCCTCATGAACACAGTCCTATGAAAATTATTCTGGATCCTCCTCACTTCTCTTCCTATTTCTGGATATTTTTGCAGGTCCTGCTCCTGGCCCTTCAACATTCAATAACCTGACTTCTAAGGAAGATAATTAAAATCAAGGTTATTGACAGCTGTTTAAAAGTCTGTATTACCTTGCAAGCACTGCCATTCCTAGAGAGTCTCTACTTCAGGCAAGGTAATTCGGTGGATTTTAATACAAATCTGCCTGAGAGTGTCTAAGAAAGGCGGCTATTTTATTTTCCTTAGATAATTTTTACTGCTTAGGCTACTAATTTATTTTTGCAGCTGTTTGCAGAAGTGTATCTGTCTGCAAAGCTGTTCTGCTGCTATTTTATCTCCTCTAACCTTCAGGTCAGAGAAGAAGACAAACTCTTCGAAGTCACTGTACTGCTGAGGTATTAATGTTCCTAATTAGTTTGCTTAGGAGGAAGGTTATTGAGTGTTGTCTAAATGTATGTTTTACCTTGCAAACACTGACGTTTTCCATATTAGTCTTGCTCCCTGATGCATAAAACAAGTTAATGCAGGAAACTCCTAAGCAAAATCGCTGCACTGGGACATAATACATGGAGTTAGGTGTCACCATTCTGAAAGATGGCAGCATGGAGCTAGGAGAATTGGGCAGCACTCCTGCTTCTCATAAAATTAAAGGTACTCGGAGTGGTAGTGGATATGCATAGGGGGAAAGGGCCAGTGGTAATAGACAATTGTGTTTTATTTATTTATTTATTTATTATTGATTTTACAACAAAGTATACATGCAATCTTTCTTCCGAGGCAATGGAGGGTTAAGTGACTTGCCCAAGGCCACAAGGAGTGCTAGTTGCATTGCATACATGCAATCACTTGCAATACAGAAAGCACCAGTAAGAGATGGGAACATAATCCAGAGATACAAATAATAAGAAAAATCTTCAGTGCAATACAGAAAACTATACAAAGCACCAGGAGCGCGAGGTCTAACACCAGGAGAAGTAAGCTGCAGGACAATTTCACAGGAAACAGAGAAGGAAACTCAAGAACTAAATAACATTAAGGCCGATCAACTGGAGAGGATGTTTGAGCCAGCAACCACCTAGAGTCCAAAAAAAATTGAGAGGGCTCAAAAAAATGATATCTATTATTTTCAAAACGCACAATATATTTACAAGGAAAACAGAGACTAAAGGAAGCATCTAAATCTAGTATAGCTTGTCTCATACCTACAAACTTCTTCCTTAGCTCCTGTGTAGGCCTTGAAAAATCAGGAAAAACTCACACCTTTGCCTCCATAAATGACTCAGATAAAAAAGACGCTGGACATGATTTCTATCTTGTGGAAACACAAATAAAACTAACATAGTGCCATGTTGTTGAACTTCGGACTGTGAACTTTCCAACATTCTAGTTAGACCTAAAGACTCACATTCCTGAGAAGCACCCCGCACCAAAGAATCTGCCACCGAGCTAAAACTAGCCCAAGGCAGAAGATAGAAAACTTTGGCAATAGAGAGAAAAGCATTCTCAGGGATTTTAAGAATCCCTGAGAAGTATTTATGAAAAATGGCTGAAGGTGAGAGAAGATACAATACATGTCCAGAGTGATAGTAGCCATAGCTGAAGTAGTCTAGTCAATAGATGCTACCGCCTGCCACAAGCTCTCCATAGACACCTTTAACGGCTTCACCAGTAGAGCCTTATGTTGGATATTGGCCACAGCAGACTGCAGAGCACCCCTTTCAGTCACCACTGAAGAGGAGAGCAGAGAGTCAACCACCCCAGCTCCACTTCCTGATTCCACTGAGAACCCATGAGGCACCGCATAGGAACTGTTTCTGGACACTATCACCACACCAACAGTCTTCCCTACAGCTGAGCTGGGCTCCACACCACTTCAGCAAGCCTCCCGGCTGAAGATGTCGGTGGCACCGGAGCTCCTCTGAAGTGATGAGAACGGCCTTCCCCCAGGGCTCAAAGAGATATCAAGGCCAAGGAGGGAGCCCTCTCCTGAAGGATCCGATATAGCAGCCATTCTCCCAGGGTGAGTAGACACTTGAGAGGCAAGCAGCTCGGTGATTGTAGCTTTGTGAATGGTGGAATGAGAAGGCAGCAAAGAGATCTTTGCTGCTATCTTCACCTTTCACTTACCCATCTACACAGGCAAAACACAGATCCAAAGAATGAGCAGCTCACTACACATCCTTTCCAACCGCCATCTTGCCCCTTCTGACAACTGGGTTTTTTTTTCAGGATATTGTGGGGTGGAGGGTAGGAATCACTGAGCCACCAATGTTTCAATATGTATTGGTAGGGGGCTTAACACATGGAGGTCATTCTGTCCCATGAATAGCGGGGATGGATGTCCCATCGGGACATCCATTCCCACTATTTGTTCCCCTGCCAGCCCCATCACTATCCTCCCCGTACGAACAGCAGGTTTGTACGGGGAGGCCTAGACAGGGGCATGAGGCGGCATTCTGGAGGTGGAGCAAGGGTCGGGCAGGGGTGGGCTGTGACCCCAGATGTACAGTGCCAATTCAGAGGTCGGCTCTGTACGTTCGAGACCTTGAATCTAGATGGGGGACTTATTCCACCTCGAATGTTGAATAAGTCCCCCTGGAGGGGGATCTCAGTGTGGGACATGGAGACACAGGTGAGGGGTGCAGGGGATTCCCCACAGCCCTACACTGGCTATGGAAGGCCAGATCAGGGTTGGGATGCGGGGAACAAAGATTGTTTTCTGCAGCAGGAGATCGAGGCTTCTGAATGGAGCCGTGGTACCATGGCGACAGGACGCCAGATCACTGTGGCTCCATTCAGGAGCCTGGCTGAGTTAGTCATGTATGTGGGCTTGATGTGTGGCCAATCAGAATTGGGGCATGACCTGAATGTCCAGGCCTTAGACCCAATTCTGATCCCGCGGGCATGTCTAGACCCCGCGTGATCAGAATCAGGTCTACCTTGGTATGGCCCGATTCTGAATGGCCATACTAGGGGGATATGGCCAGCACAGAATGCCTCTCATGGTCACCATTGTTTAAGTGTTAATTGATGGGGATGACACTGGGGCCACTGGGCTATCAGTGATTTTTTTTGAGATCATTCAAGAGGTTCAGAGTGGACTGGCAGTGGATCGAGTTCTGATTGGGTCATCTGCGATGATGTGTCAGACTTCACTTCAGATGACCATTTTAATTCAGTGGAATGCATGCCAAACTGTTGCGCAAAATATATATATTGCTAACGCAGACCCCTGCGTGCATGTGCTTGGCTTGCTCACTTTGTTTAGTGCAGAGTATTTGCTCACAGCCTATCTGCATGCTGTTTGCATTACTGAACAAAACCTCTGTATTAAACTTGCATTAGGAAACCCATATGCTAGAGGTTTACAGTAGCTCAGGGCTGTGGGACAAGATTTATGCATTGAGGCCAAAATGAGCAATTAGCAACCTGTGAGTCCTGTAGTAGTGCTTGCTGGGGTGTCAAGTCAATCATTGTCACCTGAAGAGACTGGAGAATTTACTTGTGATGCACCTGAAGAGACTGGAGAATTTACTGATGATGCACCTCCTATCTGATAATTCTTTTGCAATTGTATATCTTCTATAAGTTGTGACTTGGGTTTCCCCTCCATATTATGAACAAAGAGAACTACTGTATAAGTATATGAAACTGTTTCTTTCTTATTGGATACATCTACTATATTTGTTTTTTTCTAATTTTCTTTTCCTGTAACAAGCATGCTTTTGCTCATATATTGTTATTATTGTAAACTTGAGAAATAGAAAATAAGATTTTTGAGGCATACAAGGCTCAGTGAATCCTTTACAGTCTTTAAATTAATGGATTATACCATGGTATGAAATTATTTCCATTGCACAATTTCATACAGTAGGGTGATTTTATCAGCAATTTAAGTACAAAAGAAGTGTTCACAATGTTCACTTATGGCAAAAGCTGTTCATTGCCACAGCATATTAATAGACTGTTGTAGCTGCAGCAAAACTATTACAAGGCATGTTATTAAATCTATAAACCTTATGCACATCTCCGCTTACTGAAGGGAATATTTAGTCAACAACACATGGAATGACATTTATTTCATGGTACCGATTAGTAACTCCTTATAAGGCATAAGAAACCTAATGGGTGAGAAATGAGAAAAAGATGTAATAGGTGTTTTGCCATTCTTAAGCATCTTTCTATAAAACCTAAATTCATGCAGAATGTATAATCAAATGCTCTGTTGGCTTACAACCACATAGTACTGGGCAGTGGTCATGCAAGACGAATGGTAAAAATAAAAGTTAGGATCAACTTATCCAGGTCCGCTGGGGTTGAACTTGGTAAATCCTCGCTGGTTTTAATTTTCTTAAATGTGTAAATCTAAGAACATTTTGGCCTGGTTTGGATCTGACAAATTCAGGTTCATGTGAAGGCACATTTTAGAAATGATGTCCAAGTGCAATCTGGGATGTTCACACTAAAACGTTGCAAAAAAGGCATGCACATCCAAGTTCAGGCACAATTTCACAAACATGGATGTGCCTAATCTGTACTTCTGCGGGACATTGTACATAGATGTCTCTGGAACAGTATTCCAGCCTCAGATGTCTCAGAGACATCTCAGAGGTCTTGGGCAAGCCACTTAACCCTCCATTGCCCATGTTCCCTGTAAAAAAAATAGATATCTCCAAGTTATAATGCCCTGTTCAATGTAATTTCAGTTTGTTCAATGTAAACCTCCTTGATATCATGAAAGGCAGCTTACATCCAGGGAGGAGTGGCCTAGTGGTTGGGGCAAGGTACCATGGGCCGGAAGGTTGGTGGTTCAAATCCCACTAGAAGACAGCAACCTTGGGCCAGAAGGACTGGGGTTTCTACTCCCACAGGTGCTCCTTGTGGTCTTGGGCAAGCCACTTAACCTTCTGTTGCCCATGTTCCCTGTAAGCATTAGTGTATGTATCTCATATCCTCTCACATTAAAGCAGCAGATAAATAAATAAATCAGAGATTATTCAAACACAAATAAAAGTTTTCCAGTTGCCCAACAAATATAGGTGCAATTGTGGAGAGTACTGGGGATGGTGGAGTTCCATCTTCTCTATACCCTCCAGATACTTTGCAGCCTAAACTAACACTTACCCAATGCTTATTCATGGAGCAGCTCCCAATAATACTTTTTAAAAAATGCCAACTTAACTTTCCAGGCGATCTTGCAGATAATCTTCAATGTGCCTTAATGAGAGGTACCCGCTTCATACAGGTGTTCTGGTATACCCATGCTTCTTAATGTGGCCGAGTTTCTTATGGTTTACACAGTCAAAAACCTTGCTGTAGGCAATAAAACTGCTAGGAGTAGCCTAGTGGTGAGAGCACTGGCTTGGGAACCCAGAGACCAGGGTTCAATCCCCACTAGCACTCTTTGTGATCTTGGGCAAGTCACTTAACCCTCCATTGCTCAGTAAAATCCAAGTTATCAAGGTCCCTGTTTAATGTACTTTTACCAAGTTTAAGTTACAATGTTAACAGCTTTGATTGAAATGATAAAGCGGTATAAAAAACTTAAATAAATATAGATAACTCTTTGATATTCTTTAGTCTTTTCAAGGATCCATCTCACATCCACAATGATGTCTCTCATTCCTCACCCTTTCCTGAACCCTGATTGCACTTCAGGTAGTTCTTGTTCCAGATATTGTTATAGTCTCTGCTGAATAATCTTAAGTAGAATCTTACTGGCATGTGGGATCAGAGTGATTGTGCAATAATTTCCACAGTCAGTTGGATCACCTTTCTTTAATATTGGTATAAACACAGATCTTTTCAAGTCAGTTGGTCATGATGTTGTCTTCCAAATTTTCTGGCAGAGCCTTGTAAGTCTGGTAACAAGTGCATCATATTGCTGTAATGCTTCTATGGGAATGTCATCAATGCCTGGTGCTTTGTTTTTGATAAGGCTTTCAATTCTGCTTCAACTTATTCTTTCATCACCAATGGCTCTGATCAGAAGGTACAGGTTGAAACGGCTGTTGGTCCACTTGATCTTTATCACATAATAACTCTATATATTCTTTCCACCATTTCTGGATCTTCTCAGCCTTATTCAACATGAATCTTTGAGCATCTTATAACATTCCAATTCGAGGCAGGAATATTTTCTTTAACTCTTAAAGCTTTAGGAAAGCCAATCTTGTTCTTTCTCTAATAGTTTCTGCTTCTATTTCCTTGCATGCATCATTGTAGTACTTCTCCTTGTCTTCTCTTGCTGCACATTGGAAACCTCTGTTGAGTTCTGTGATTGCCTCTCTTTCTCCTCAGGCTTTAACTTCTCTGCGTTTCTGGGCAATTTTCAGAGTTTCTTTCTTTTTGCTTTTTTACCTTTTGTGAGACCTCTCACTTTCTTTTGACACACCCTTCTTGATCTCATCCCATAACTCTTCTGGAGCTCTTTCATTTGTATCTAAAGCAGCAAATCAATTTTTTAGGCAATCCGGTGGTATATTCTAAAGGTCATATTTTGCTACTTTCATGAGTGGCTTGCACTTTTTCAACTTTATCTTCAGTTTGCATACTAGTAGTTGGTGATCTTTACCAGTCAGCTTAAAGTGTTGTCTTTGTTGATGGTATAGAGCTTTTCCATCATTGACTTCCACAGATGTAGTCATTTTGATTGTTGTACAATCCATTCGGTGAAGTGCATGTGTACAATCATCATTTGTGTTACTGGAAGAAGGTGTTTGAGATGAATAGATCATTGGTCTTGCAGAATTCTGTCAGTCTTTCTCCAGCTTCATTTCTGTTGCCAAGTCCATATTTTCCAACCATTTTGCCTTCTTCATTGTTGCCAACCTTTGCATTCCAGTCACCCATGACTATCTGGATATCCTGTTTGCATGTTTTGTCAATTTCAGCTTGTACTTGTTCATAGAACTTGTTAATTTCATCCTCTTCTGCAGCTGTTGTTGGAGTATATACTTGAATTATAGTTGTGTTGATAGACATTCCTCATAGATGAATAGAAGTTAAGCATTCACTGATTTTATAGTATTTCATTACAGTTCTTGCAAGTTTCTTCTTAATTATAAATGCAACACAACTTCTTCTTTGTCTTTCATTTCTAGCATAGTAGACCATGTGATCATCAGATGGAAAGTGCCTGATGCCAGTCCATTTCAGTTCATTGGCACCCAACAGATCGAGCAGTACACGTTCCATTTCATTCTTGTCCACCTCCAACTTCCCTTGGTTCATACTTCATACATTCCATTCCCAATATGTTAGACATCTTTGCAGCTTCTGACTCTCATTTCATGCACAGCTACATCAGCAGTCAGACATTCCGAGGGCTTTGATCCAACCACATCATAAATGCGGGCTGTACTCTGAAAAGTCTTCAGCTCCTCCTCAGTAGCCGTTGAGTGCCTTATGACCTGGGGGTCTCATCTTCCAGCATTATAGTGCAATTTGTTTTGTTGTGACTATTCATTGGGTTTTCGTGGCAAGATACAGAAATAGATTGCCAAGCCTTTCTTCCATACAGTTTAAGTTTAGTGTTGTTGCCATTGTAACAGAAATGTGATCCTCTACCGCCAACACTGTCCCATTCTTCTGCTGCCCAGATGGATGGTTTGTCTTGGTCTGGCACCTCAGCTGAGATCTGTCCATCTTAGGAGATCCTGACAGTAGTTAAGCTACTGATAGCTTAGCCCTCAGCATCACTGATGCACACAAGCCCTCATAGCATGACAAACTGCAAACCAAGTGAGGGAGCTCTACATACAGCAGCTGAATATCACTGTTATACTATAGCGGCTGACAGTGAGGGCTCTCTATATGTATTCTGCGCCATTATCTGTCCATACAGTCATGCTGAATATACATATATGGGAGAGTTTCCTGTTAGGTACTCTAACGTGATCAGGTATACTCATGAAGCAAAGTGCCCCCAGCAGAATCATAAGCATATCCATCAGTTTATATGTAATCTGGGAAGATACTGAGTTGCCATGGTCATAATTATTTTTTTTTAACAACAGCCATGGCAGATTTATAAAAAATCTATTTATTTAAATTTTATGACTAGCATTTAACCCCTCTCCCCCCCCCCCCCCCCCGTGCCTCTGCTCTACAAAAGGTTTCTCTGAATTTAGCTTGGTGCAGTGTGAGCCTATAACCCCTGAGGAAGTGGTGTACGAAACACGGCCTGTGTTGGGTTTGGCGCATCTTATCCGTGGATCAATAAAGGTCAATTTGAACCTCCTGCCACGGTTTCTGACTGGTTCCTGTTGCCTACGTGGCAGTTTGCTGTTTCTTGGTGGACCCATCTTTACGTTTACATTCACCTCTCCTTCACCTTTCCAGTGTCAGGTTTTAAACTGCCTGTGGTTTTTGAAGTAACTTTCTGTATTTTCTGTTATTTCTGTAACTTAGCCACATGTTATTCATATTTGCTGGTCTAATTTGTTAAAGCATGCTTTCTTTTGTTTTGGAAATGTTTTGCTTCCTTCTTCCAATATGCTTGTAGATACCGATTGTGGCAATTTGCTTTCATACTACTGCACTATTTAGGTATTTGGGTCTATTGATACTGTTAACTATGCCTAGAAACCTATGATAACAGCTGTTTGAGGATAATTATAAGTAGGGTGAGGAGCAGGAGCAGGCAGTTTTACTGATTGGAATGGCTAAACAGAAGAAAAGGAGTGTTCCCCCAAAGTCTTCAGCTAAGTCTTCTAAGGTGGAAGATAAGCACTCTCCAAAGAAAGCTATGGTGGAAGCATCTCCTTTTTTGTCGTCTGCGAGTACTGATTTGTCTGCTTACTCTGCTTCAGTTTGCGATGTACCCAATCCCAGCCACCTTCTCATGTTTCTCAGATGGGGGGGGGGGGGGGCGTGGAATCTCCTGTTAAGGTGAAGTCCCCACTCTTGTCATCGGCACCTCTTGAGACGGACAGTGCTTTGGGATTAGTGACTAATGCTGTTGTCCTTATGCCTAAAATTGTACAATTGTACTCCGGTGTAGTACAGCCAGAGCTATCCTTAAAAGAGATCCTTCGAAAGACATTTGAGCTATGGGGTACATGCTAGAGCTGGGGTGGGTATATCACCATCCTGCCCAGATATGTTGGCACCCCAATGTGCCAAACATACACCGTGGATGGTGGCTACCATAATTATACTACAAATGTCCTGACCTATTGCCTCCCTCCACAGGTGTGAGATGCTGGTGCAGCCAGACAAGTGATGCAGTGGGAGGAGACAAGCACATGGCTCACCACAGCCCTGCTTGCATGTGCAGAGTGAGATCGCCAGAGGAGCAGATGGTGACATCCATATTCCAGCATACCCAGGCTGCGCTGCCAGTACCTGGGCCTGAGTGATGAGATCTGTGTGGTGCGCTACAGGTTTGATAGTGCTGCCATCCATGATCTGTGCCTGGAGCTGCAGGCAGACCTGGTGCCGTGCACACACAGACAGGACACAGTTCCCGTCTACTTAAAGGTGCTTACAGCCTTCCTGGGAACTGGTTCCTTCCAGCGGGCGCAGGCAATGGCAGTGGACCTTAGCCAGGCAGCAGTTTTATGCTGCATCACTGGGAAGCCAGCTGTCCCATGGAACTGCCAGGCCCTGGTCCCAGTCGGCCACACGCATGACCATATGCCCGACTACCTCAGTCCGGCTCCTGCATGGGGCCACTGTGCCATGGCGTCCTGTTGCATTGGTACCATGGCCCCATACATGCCACATGTGCCAGCCACCACCGCTGACATCACTCCCGCAGATTGGTCATCGATCCAGCCACACATGGACAGTGATCGGCTGTGGGTTACATACACAGCCCCTCTACCCTCTTTCCAGAACAGCATCGGGGAACCCTGACATCCAAGGGGACCTCCCCCCCATCTCTGCAGCCAATCAAATCCCCCATCTACATCCATGGCCCCAGACCTACAGGGCCATCCTATGGGCTGGCCTTGTGCACCGCGTGTCACTGACCAGCCATGCCCTGCCCACACTCCAGCGCAGCCTCGCCCCCTCTCACCCCTGTCTGAGCCTCCCCATACATACAAAGTTATCGTACAGGGGTACATTTGGTGGGCCCAGCATAAGAACATAAGATATGCCATACTGGGTCAGACCAAGGTCCATCAAGCCCAGTATCCTGTTTCCAACAGTGGCCAATCTAGGTCATACGTACCTAGCAGTTTCCCCAAAAGACACAATGCTTGTACTGGGTCAAGCATTGATATCCTGGGTCCCTTCTTAATAATGGTTTATGGACCTTTCCTCCAGGAACTTGTCCAAACCCTTTTTAAACCCAGCTACACTAACAGCCTTTACTACATCCTCCGGTAACAAATTCCAGAGTTTGATTACACGTTGAGTGAAAAAATATTTTCTTTTATTAGTCTTAAATAGTTTACCCTGTAGCTTCATTGTATGTCCCCTAGTCTTTTTATATTCTGATAACGTAAACAATCGATCTACGTTTACCCGTTCCACTCCGTTCATTAATTTATAGAATTCTATCATATCTCCCCTCAGCCGTCTCTTTTCCAGGTTAAAGAGCCCTAACCTTTTTAGCCTTTCTTCATAGGAGTATCTTCCATCCCCTTTACCATTTTGGTGGCTATTCTCTGAACCTTTTCTAATAACGCTATATCCTTTTTAAGATACGGCGACCAGAATTGCACACAATGTTCAAGGTGCGGTCTCACCATGGAACAGGATAGAGGCATTATAATATCTTTTGTTTTATTTTCCATTCCTTTCCTTATGATACCTAGCATTCTATCTGCTCTCTTGGCTGCCGCAGCACACTGGGCCGAGGGTTTTAACATGTTATCCACAATGACGCCTAAATCTTTTTCCTGGGTGGTGGTTCCTAATGTGGAACCTTGCATTGTGTGACCATAGTTTGGGATGTTCTTCCCTAGGTGCATAACTTTGCACTTGTCCACATTAAAATTTATCTGCCATTTTGATGCCCAGTCTTCCAATTTATCAAGATCCTCTTGCAATTTTCCACAATCCTCTTGGGTTTTAACAACTTTAAATAGTTTTGTGTCATCTGCAAATTTGATAACCTCACTCGTTATTCCTCTATCCAGGTCATTTATGAATATGTCAAAAAGCAGTGGACCTAGCACAGATCCATGGGGTACACCACTATTCACCTTTCTCCATTGGGAAAATTGGCCATTTAGCCCAAACCTCTGCTTTCTATCTTTTAACCAGTTCCTGATCCACAGTAGTACGCTGCCTCCTATCCCATGACTCTTTAGTTTTGCCAAAGGTCTCTGATGAGGGACATTGTCAAAGGCTTTCTGAAAGTCTAGATATACTATATCAACTGACTCACCTTTGTCCACCTGTTTATTCATACTTTCAAAAAAACATAACAGATTAGTAAGACAAGATCTTCCTTGTCTAAAGCCATGTTGGCTGTCTCCCATTAGGCCATGACTATCTACATGCTGAGTAATTTTATTCTTTATGATGGTTTCTACCATTCTTCCCAGTACTGACGTGAGGCTCACCGGTCTGTAGTTTCCCGGATCACCCCTGGAACCCTTTTTAAAAATTGGTGTTACATTGGCGATCCTCCAATCTTCAGGTATTAGAGATGATTTTAATGATAGTTCACAGATTACTAATAGCAGGCCTGCAATCTCACATTTCAGTTCTTTCAACACCCTTGGATGTATACCATCCGGCCCAGGTGATTTGCTACTCTTCAGTTTATCTAATAGTTGTAATACATCTTCCCGATGTATCGATATTTCCTTCAATTCTTTCGCACCTTTAAATACCACTTCAGTCATGGGTAACATCCCTACATCTTCCTCAGTGAAGTCCGAAGCAAAGAATTCATTCAGTCTCTCCGCTATCGCCTTGTCACCTTTTAGTGCCCCTTTAACTCCTCTATCATCTAATGGACCAACTGACTCTCTCACAGGTTTTTTGCTACGAATATACTTGAAAAAATCTTTATTTCGCGTTTTTGCTTTAGCAGCAAGCTTCTTCTCAAATTCTCCCTTTGCCTGCTTTATCAATGCCTTGCATTTGACCTGCCAGTGCTTGTGCTGTTTCCAGGTTTCGTCGTTTGGCTCTTTTTTCCATTTCCTGAAAGATGCTTTTTTGGCAACAACAGCCTCTCTGACCTCACCTTTAAACCATGCTGGCAGTTTTTTGAACTTCCTTCTACTTTTCTTAAAGCGTGGAATACAGCTGGTCTGGGCTTCCAAGATAGTATTTTTCAACAACACCCAAGCTTGATGTAAGTCTTTAACCTTTGCAACTGCTCCTTTTAGTTTTTTCTTAACTATTTTCCTCATTTTATCATAGTCTCCTTTTCGAAAGTTAAAAGGTAGTACTGTGGATTTCCTTACTATCCCTCCTCCACTAATTAAATCAAAGGCGATCATGCTATGATCACTATTGCCAAGTGGTCCCAACACCCTTATCTCTTGCACTAGATCTGGTGTTCCACTAAGGACTAGGTCTAATATGGCTTCCCCTCTGGTCGGTTCATAAACCAGCTGCTCCAAGATGCAGTCATTTATTTCATCTAGGAATTTTATCTCCCTAGCATGTCCTGCCGTAACACTGACCCAGTCGAAACCTGGGTAATTGAAATCACCCATTATTATTACCACGCTGTAACTTTTGTTAGCTTCCTTGATTTCTTTGAGCATTTCATCATCCATTTGTTCATTCTGGCCAGGCGGTCGATAGTACACCCCCACTGCCATCGCCTTCCCCTTTTTACATGGAATTTCAATCCATAAAGATTCTATAGCAAATTTTGTTTCCTACAAAACTTTAATCCTTTCTGACTCAATGCCCTCTCTAACATAGAGCGCAACCCCTCCACCAATTTGATCAGCTCTATCATTACGTTATAGTTTGTACCCAGGTATCACAGTGTCCCACTGGTTGTCCTCCTTCCACCATGTCTCTGATATTCCAATCATATCTAACCTCTCATTTAGTGCTATATATTCTAACTCTTGAAAAGACTAAAGAATACCAAAAGGATATCTATTTGTGCTTTATCGACTATAGCAAGGCTTTTGACTGTGTAAACCATGAGAAACTCTGGGTCACATTAAGAAGCATGGGTATACCAGAATACCTGATCGTTCTCTTGCGCAATTTGTACATTGATCAAGAAGCAAAAGTTTGAACGGAACAAGGAGAAACAGAATGGTTTAAAATAAGCAAAGGTGTAAGACAAGGCTGCATACTTTCCCCTTACCTGTTTAATTTATATGCAGAACAAATCATCAGAGAAGCAGGATTGTATGAAGACAACAGAGGTGTGAAGATTGGTGGAAGACTGATCAACAACCTTCGCTATGCTGATGATACTACTTTACTGGCTGAAAGTGAAGATGATCTAAAACGTTTGCTTCTCACAATCAAAGAACATAGTCTCAAAATGGGCCTGCACCTTAATGTAAAGAAGACAAAGATCATGACAACTGGCATAATCAACAGGTTCATCATTGAAGGAGAAGAAGTTGAAATCGTGAACAATTTTAACCTACTTGGATCCACTATCAATAAAGAAGCAACAAGCAGTCAAGAAATCAAACGACGCATTACTCTTGGCAGAATGGCTATGAAAGACCTAGATAAGATTCTCAAGAGCAGAGATGTCTCTCTCCATACAAAGATTCGACTTGTTGAAGCCATGGTATTTTCAATAACATCATATGAATGTGAAAGCTGGACAGTGAAAAAGACAGACAGGAAGAAAATTGATGCCTTTGAATTATGGTGCTGGCGGCGAATACTGTGTATACCATGGACTGCCCGAAGAACAAACCAGTCGGTACTAGAGGAGATCAAACCTAAGCTTTCTTTAGAAGCTCAGATGACAAGACTTCGACTTTCATACTTTGGACACATCTTGCGAAGAGAGAGATCATTAGAGAAAGACATCATGCTTGGCAAGATAGAAGGTCAACGCAAAAGAGGAAGGCCAGCAATGAGATGGATCGATACAATAACAGCAGCTATGGGTACCAGTCTGTCAACAATGAGCCGCCTGACTGAAGACCGAACACAATTTAGGATAGCTATCCAGAGGGTCGCCATGAGTCGACTCCGACTCGACGGCACTTAACAACAACAATTCTAACTCTCCCATCTTATTTTTTAGACTTCTAGCATTTGCATACAAGCATTTTAGAGACTCTATTTTATTCATATTAATTTGGCTATTGGTAGACATGGGTAATTTGGGATCTTTAAGCTCTGTCTGCTCCATACTCAAGGGCATTTGGGCTACTTTACTCTTTTTTGGAACCTCTCTGCTTTTGGTAGTATCCTTCAAGGATACATTCTTCCGAACCATCCACTCTTGGGCGACTGTCGGCTTTCCCCTATTATCTAGTTTAAAAGCTGCTCTATCTACTTTTTAAAGGTTAATGCCAGCAGCCTGGTTCCATCCTGGTTAAGGTGAAGCCCATCCCTTCGGAAGAGCCCCTCCTTTCCCCAGAATTTTCCCCATTTCCTAACAAATCCAAACCCCTCATCTCTGCACCACTGTCTCATCCACGCATTGAGACTCCGAAGCTCTGCCTGCCTTTTGGGCCCTGCACGTGGAACGGGAAGCATTTCGGAGAACGCTACCCTGGAAGTTCTGGATTTCAACCTCCTACTTAAAAGCCTAAATTTAGCCTCCAGAACCTCCCTACCATATTTTCCTATGTCATTGGTACCGACATGTACCAAGACAGCAGACTCCTCCCCAGCACTATCTAAGACCTTATCTAGGTGGCACGTGAGCTCCACTACCTTCGCACCAGGCAGGCATTTTACCAGGCGATCCTCATGTCCACCAGCCACCCAGCTATCTACATGCCTAATGATTGAATCACGAACTATAACGGCTGTCCTAACCCTTCCCTCATGGGCACATGGCCCTGGAGAAACTTCCTCGGTGCGAGAGGGTTTTACATTACCTGGAGGACAGGTCCTAGTTACATGATCACTTCCTGCCACACCAGGGTGATGCTCTCCTGTCACGTGACCTCTCTCCTCCATGGCAACAGGGATGCTGCCAGACTGGAGGTGGGACTTCAGGACTATATCCCTGTAGGTCTCGTCTATGTACCTCTCTGTCTTTCTTATGTTTTCCAAGTCTGCTACTCTAGCCTCTAGAGAACGGACTTGTTCCCTGAGAGCAAAGAGCTCCTTGCACCTAGTGCACACGTAAGACCTCTCACCAACTGGGAGAAAATCGTACATGTGATACTCAATGCAAAAGACTGGAAAGCCCCCATCTCACTGCTGGACTGCTGTCTGCATCTTAGTTTTTAGTTTTTGTTTAGATCTTTAAGTTCTTTACTTACTAAGGGTTGCTATGGATATTTATACCAATAAAACTGTACCTAATACGTTTAATATTCTTTGTTCACCTGAAGCTTAATTGATCTCAGGTCCTTAGTGTATGACTGATTTGGGTAATGAGCTTCACCTGAGAGCACCTCCTGTTTTTTAAGATGTGTAAGTACCTATAAAGCTACGAGTATCCCAGGGGTGGGTGGGTATGGGGAGAGAGGGAGGGAAATAGCACTTATTAAAAGAGGGCTGCTACACAGTACCCTGTCCTGTACTGCTGAGGTAAGCTATATTCTTATTTGATTTAAATTATAGCTCTTTGGTGCTGCTAGGCTTTAACTTATTATGAAATTTAAACTACAAGCTCTCTGCTGGGTTCTAAATTTAACCAGAAAGCTCTCTTCTGTGTTTTAAATTTAAACTAAAAATATTTTGCTGATGCTAGGCCCTGAGTGACTATTAAATGTAAACTACAGCTCTCTGCTGGGTTCCAAATTTAACCAGAAAGCTCTCTTCTGTGTTTTTAAATTTAAATTAAAAGTACTTTGCTGATACTAGGCCCTGAGTGACTATTAAATTAAAACTACAAGCTCTCTGCTGGGTATTTAATGTAACCAGAAAGTTCTCTTCTGTGTTTTAAATTTAAACTTAAACTGCTGCTACTAGGCCCTGACTGATTTAGCAAAAAATAGTGGGTTCACAGATTAAATAGCTTTAATAGAAAGAATTCCTTTCAGAAAATTCCCAGAAATATATACTCACAATTGCAGATCTCTCTCCAGAAGTAACAGTTCCCTTTTCTAGTCTTTCAAGACTGAGGATCACAGAGCTCTGGTTGAGCTATTTATGCCTGTGCTGCTGAGGTAAGCTGTGACCAACTTCCTGGATGATTAACAGTCCTTGCTTGGATAGAAGGAGTCTTTCAAAATGGCCTTTTGAACTGCCACCTGGTGTTAACATCTATTGAAAAGGTTTCACCGGTCTCTTGTCCCCTAGGTAGAAGGCCTCTTTGTAAGGGTCTCTAGAAGACTTTATTTGCTGCTCAAAGAGTACTGACCCTGTTTTGCCTTTTGTGCTAATCTATATTCTTATTTGATTTAAATTATAGCTCTTTGCTGCTGCTAGGCTTTAACTTATTATGAAATTTAAACTACAAGCTCTCTGCTGGGTTCTAAATTTAACCAGAAAGCTCTCTTCTGTGTTTTAAATTTAAACTAAAAGTACTTTGCTGATGCTAGGCCCTGAGTAACTATTAAATGTAAGCTACAGCTCCCTGCTGGGTTCCAAATTTAACCAGAAAGCTATCTTCTGTGTTTTTAAATTTAAACTAAAAGTACTTTGCAGGGAGGCTATAGTGGGGATGGATGCCCCAAGGTGACGTCCATCGCCACTATTCATGGGATGTACAGTCCCCATACACATGTTCACAGCCCCGCCCTGCCACCATCCATGCACATCCTGCGGTTGCAGGCCCCATTCCCACTGCATCTGGCCCTGGCACCTGACACTACCCTTATAGTGCCCAGACTCACCCATACCCCATGCCCTTTTCTCTAACCCCACCACTAGAACAGATTGGCACATCTGGCCCTCCCTAAGAGCACAGGGGCACTGGATGCCAGGTTCGGCAGGGATCTCACACTCCCCGCTCACACAGGTCTGCCATATATGGTGGTGCTGCAATGTGCGCTTGTACGTAGGCTACCTGGCAACATCCCCTGCATCCTGGGGCACCCAATGTGGTCAACAGTAAGGATAGACAGTGAGACCAGCGGTTGGGTGTACATCACTTTACATACATGGGTTGCCCCTGTCCAGTGTGTCTCTGTTCAGTGTGGCCTACAGGGCACCACACCCATTGTCCTGTGGGCCAGATGGGGATGTGAGGGTCTCAGTGAGTCGGCGCACCTCTTGGCACAGGGCCTGGAGGTCACCATGGATTCCCTGAAGAGGCTGCGCAATGAGCTCCAGGGGCCCCACATGGGCAGCATGGTACTGAATTGTGGTCCCCTCTGTGTCGGTGTGTGGTACTGCGGCCTGAGGTAGTGACTTGTGGCTCACTGCACAGCTCCAGCCCATGGCATCTGGCACACAGGACACTCACATCCCTACCCTCCTCTCCATACCCATCCACACACACCTCCCCCTTCTCAGACCTGCCCCCCCCTTCCCCCCTGCCCATTCCTCAACCCTTCCCCTGGTCACTCCCATTCTGATGCTCCCCCACCTGTGCAATGCCATCCCCCCACCTCCCCCTGCACTCTCACATCCTCTCTCTCCTTCCCCTGCTCACACACATCCTCTCCCTCCTCCCATGCTCATCCACATCCACTCCCTCCTTCCCCTGCTCATACACATCTTATCCCACCTTCCCCTGCCCGCTCACATCCTCTGGCACCTCCCCTGCATGATCATATCCTCTGACACCTTCCCCTGCCCACTCACATCCTCTCCTTCCTCCCCCTGCCTTTTCAAATCTTCTGCCACCTCCCCCTGCCCACTCACATCCTCTCCCACCTCCCTCTACCCACATCCACTCACTCCCACTGTGCCATGCCCATTCCCAGTCATGAATGGTCTGGCTCCCACCTCCTCCTGCCACAGACCGGCCCTGGGTGGCGTATCCCTCAGTTCGTCCTACACGAGGGAGTCTGTATCCTCAGCAACCTCTGCCTCCTGAGGGGCAACCACCCAGTTGGTTGCCAGATCACCGCCCTCAGCTTTTTCACTGGAATGGCACAGGGCCTGCCACAGTGTGGTGCCCTCCACATCCCCCAATGTGTTATCGCACCCCTCCACCTCAGGGGAGTTGGGTACCACTGTGAGGGTCATGGTGACCCCCTCTTCCTCCCCCTCCTTGAAGGGGGGGAGCTGAATAGCACAATGGGGCTGCCTGTGGTTGTGGTTGTAGTGTTCCCATTGGGTTCCATCCCTGGGCTGCTCGGGGTGGTGCCATGGCGTCTGCCTGCCCATGTCTGTGACTGCCCCAGCACTTCTCTGGTCATCTCCTTGCCTTCATCCTCCACCTCCTCTATCTCAGCCTCCTCTGGTGCAGGGGGCAGGGAGTCCTCCACCAGGATGGCTGTGGGGGATATAAGAGGGCATGTATCAGTGGCAGTACTTGGGAGTATATGGCGGGCATGTCATAGCCACATTATGGGGTTTATTCCAAAACATGAAGCATCCATCCCTGCTATTCTCCTCCCTTGCCATCCCCAATGAATGCCTCCCTAAACAAATAATGGCTTTGAATAGGGAGGTTTAGATGGGGGCAGGAGGGAAAGGTGCAGAGGCAGAATTGGGGAAGCCAGTGGGTGGTCCACAGCCCTGGATGTTCAGTGCCACTTCTACAGGGCCCGCAGACTAGACAAGGGACTTATTCCACCTCGGAGGTGGACTAGGTGCCCCTAGATGTAGGGGGACAGGAGGGTCAGCCAGCACCAAATAGGTAAGGGGTGCAGGGGATTCCCCATAGCCCAGCCCTGGTGGGGTTTGTGCTGCGGGGAAAGGAACCTCTGTTTGGTGGCCAGGCATCATGGCTCCTGAATGGAGCCACGGTGCCATGGCAACCAGATGCCACAGTACTGTGGCTCCATTCAGGAGCCTGACTGCGCTAATCAGGCAGAGGCCTGTACAAGCAGGCTGATGGGAATCAGGACCCAGCCTGTACATACAGGCCTAGATGCAATTCTGGTCTCATGGGGGCTAAACGTGCCCCGCACAATCAGAATAGCATCTACCTCTGTGCATCCAGTTCCCACCAGATGCACAGAGGCCGGGACACACAGTACAGAATGTGCCTCTATCTGTCTGCAGTTTTCCCTGCAGTGGGTGGGCTGGGTTACACTGGGGCAGGTAGGGTGTCATGGCACCTGTGCTCTCACCCTGCTCCTGCTGCAGCTGCCGGTGGATGCAATTGAGCAGGTGGGGTCAGGTATGCCAGATGACCCTGTAGCGCACATTGTATGCTTCTGTGTCCCTCATGATGTGGAAGCATCCGGACACAAACTGTGGTGCACTACATGAGTGTCTATGTTTCTTCCCTCACAGGTGTGTCTCTGCCACTGCCTGTGTGCTATCCTTCCACCTGCAGATGCTGGAGTTGGACCCATTGTGCTGCCACATTCCATGTACTACCTCTCCCTGGACTGCAGCTGGACCTACACCCCCTGGCCTCATGTGTGCCTGCAGTGCATACTGGCCAGGTCATGAACTGGGGGTCACGGGACAGTAGTGCACTGCCCAGATGTGATGTCTGACCTGTTCCCTGTGAGACCTGTGCATTCTGTGGACCAGCTGGTGGTTCTCATTGTGGCAATTGGATGCTGTTCTCAGGCCTGTTGTTGCTACCTGTCACCTGTGCATGCCATAGTTTCCGGGGTGTGGAGAACATTATGACAATGCACTATATCTTTCCTGTACATGTATGTTTCTGCCTACCTGTGCTGGGCCCATCACCACTGATGGTTTGCATGTACACTTTCTGCCTCCTGCTATAGTGTGACTCTGGCCTACTGGTTTGGCCACTATCCTGGGTGCTGACGTGTGGTCCCAGCCTGCTTGTCTTTTTTTGGGTGTGCTGCTGATGTGCCACCCGCACTTTTTCTGTTCTGGGTTTTCATGGGTCTCTGTGGCTTTCTCAGGGAACTGTCTCCACATGGTTTAGGTGTGCTGCACTCATAACAGTTGTGACCATCACTTCTACACAGGAGTGTGTTGTGTCTGATCCTCCCATCTCTGATTTACTGCTGCTGCTGTACATTTTTCTGCAGGTTTGCATGTGCCTGTCTTTGGACACAGCAGGGTGTCAGGGCAATTGGGGGTTTGCAGCTGCTTTGTGGTCTGTGCTCCTGATGTCTTTTGCCCTATGCTTGTGACTGGGCACTGCAGCCTGTCTGTTGGGGGTCCTAGTATAGTGTTTTGGTCAGTAACCTGGGTGCTGGGAGCCATGGACTCTGTCCCCACTTGCTCTGCTTGTTTTGTGCTGTCTCTTCACCTCGCACTCCATTGCCAGTAGCATATTCCTGTTGCTATTGCTGCCTGTGCTGTACCGTCTTCCATTTGCACAGCTTGGCATGAGGGTGGTGCTACACTGTCACATGGGCTAGTTTCTCCAAATGGGTTAGTTTTGCGCATACTATGGCAGTCGTGAACCTCACTTCTAAGCCAGGGTATGTGGAATATGATCTTAATCTCTCAAATTTACTGCTAATGCTCGGCATAATACTTGCATCATGCCAAAGAGAGCCTCCTGCTGTGTGGGATGGTTGGTCTGCTTCCGTGTTCTTTCCTTGTGGTTTCTCCCATTCTCTGGCTCATGATGGTATTTTCTCCTCGGCATTACACATTCCATGGAGACGTTGGTGTGTGTATGTGTGTGTGTGTGTGTGTGTGTCTGTGTGTGTGTGTGTTTCTATGTTTCTCTATGGGGTCATCTATCACTGGTACTTGCTTCACCTACATACTCTTTTCTGAGGCACATTATCTGTGTGCACTGTCTGGGTCCTCCGCACCATCCCTCACTTTGCTTTGAGTCTGCTTCCCTGACTCTGTGCACTGGTCATGTTCCTGCCCTTGCCTGGCCTCCCTACCACCCCCCTTTTTAATTCACTCTCTGTCCCTCCCTATTGTTTGCATATCTGCCAGCTTTCTGCTTTCCCTACTTAGTGCACTAGGGTGGTCCTGATATGCTCCCAGCCTCTCTGTGCTGCAGCAAGGGCTTGCCTTCTGTTCCCCATGGGGAGCAGGGCTGCCTCCTCCTCCAGGACTGACCTGCAGAGCAGGCGTGTCTCAGCCTCAGAAATGTTTGGCTCCCATGTGACCATTTTCCAAGTTCTGCTAACTGCCTGCAGAGAGGGGGTGGCATCACTCCATCCTGTTTCCTGTTGCATGTGGGCTTAGGTACAGGTCTGGACATTTTTGGACATCCATGTGGATATGCCGTCTGAACAAACGGTGCATGTCTTGTTTGTACTTGTCTACTGAGTAGATGGCACATCGCGCTTTGTACATTTATTCACGTATACGTTTTGCCGCCTATTCCATATTCGCGTGTACATTGATTCCTGTGCGCACGGTATACTGTTTTAGTTGTGCATGTTCACATCTTGTACATTTTTCCCAGACTTCAATGTCCTCATCGGAATATGCCTCCACAGTTTCATGTACTGAGGTTGTTTTGACTGCAATAATATTCTGATTTTACTAAAGATTCTTTTGCTAAGTTTACTGATTATGATCATAATGTTCAGTTAGTGTCTTCCTTTTTCATTAAAGATAATTTCTGTCCATCAACAGTGTGAATTAGAAAATATCTCTAGTTCAAAACATTTATGTTGTTTAAATTTTCCTTTAACCCGTTACCTCTCACCTACAATTTTATTTAAAAATATTTGAAAGAAGTACTCCTTTTTTCTAATCCTGCTGAAATACAAATTTCTAATATATTTTATGTCCCTCAGAGGAAAAAGTTTGAAAATAATTTGGAAATGGAGTCTGACCAAGTAGTATCTCTAGATAGTTTGGATTTGACAGAATTCCTGGAATCTTCTTAGGACATTATATCTACTCAAGCTATTCTCTTGATCACTTTATATCTGAGGTAGACAAGAACTCTGTTTTGAGAGCATATTTCCCAAAAAAGGATGTGCTATTTTGTGGTCAAAAGATCAATATTTTCACAAATGTCTCCAGAATTACTCAGTTATGTCAGAAATCTTTCCTAGAGAAGAAACCATGTGTTTCAGCTCTTCGGAATACTTTTTTTCTAAAATATCCTTCAAAGTGTCTGGTGATCTTTCAAGGGAAAAATTATTGTTTCTTTGAACTTTTATAACTTGAGAATTTTTGAAACTTAATAGCATTTGATTCTTGGAGGTAGTTAAGTATAACTGGCTTTGATTTATATTTAGGATTCTCAGCTGTGTTTTGTGTTTAATTGATCTCTCCACTTGTTTCCCTTAATGTGGGCTTGAGGACTACTGATTTTTGTTTATTTTGTTTTTATTTTTGTATTACCTTTTTGGTATATGGATTGTTTTGCCTTCATGTCGTGTAACTGACTCTTCTGTATGTTACCATGAAATATTCAATTTAAAAAAAAGTTGGGTAACTCAGGCTGTTCACACAAAAACAAGGCCAAGAAAAACTGGCCTCAGTTTTAAAAATCTGTGCCACTTTTGTTGCTGTACCTCATGAAGATATTTTGTTTTTGTCTCCCTGTTTAGTACCAACATCATTCCCCACCAGAGCTGGCCCAGGTGTATCAGCCATCCTCAGCAAACCTTCAGTCATTGCTGCCTCTAGGGCCGGCCCAAGGGTTTCTGCCACCTTAGGCAAAAGCCATGGCTGTGCTGTCCCCATGCATGCCAAGCTGTGCTAGCCCCCTGTGCTGAGCCATGCAGTCATCTCCCGCTACAACTGATTTCTGCAGCAGGATTGGGTGGAGGCTTGGCTTGGTGGCAGGCCATGTGCTTTGGCACACATGGCCTGCCACTTCTGACCCCCCTCCAATACAACTTTGGGGGATCAGAAGCAGCAGGCCATGTGTGCAAAGCATATGGTCTGCTGCCTGCTGCTGCTGAGCCTAGCTGCCTATGAGCTTAGCCACCTCTGACCCTGCCGCTGGAATCAGCAGCAGCAGGGGACAACGGCAAGGCTCAGCCAGGGCCAGCACAAGGGTTTCTGCTGCCCTAGGCAGAAATCCCGGCTACATTAACCCCCCCACCAGCTGCCACCACTGCCACCAACCTCCCTCCAGCTGCTGCTGATTCTGTCTCAGGAGGGAGAGGAGGGCAGTGGTAATATTTCTAAAAGTGGTGACTTTTTGCCACCACTTTTGGAAATAATGCCGCTGCCCGCCTCCCCTCCCAAAAGGAATAGATGGCATCTGGGGGGTGGCATGGATGCCCATGTGTGACGCTTCTGCCGCCACCCATCTTAGGCAGCCACCTAGCTTGACTAGTGGACGGGCCAACCCTGGGCACAGCATGAGGGGGGAGCAGCAGGCCAAGGAGGGGCTCTTCCAAAGGGATGGGCTTTACCTTAACAGGGATGGAACCAGGCTGCTGGCATTAACCTTTAAAAAGGAGATAGAGCAGCTTTTAAACTAGATAATAGGGGAAGGCCGACAGTTGCCCAAGAGCGGATGGTTCGGAAGAATGTATCCTTGAAGGATACTACCAAAAGCAGGGAGGTTCCAAAAAAGAGTAAAGTAGCACAAATGCCCTCGAGTATGGAGCAGAAAGAGCTTAAAGATCCCAAATTACCCATGTCTACCAATAGCCAAATTAATATGAATAAAATACAGTCTCTAAAATGCTTGTATGCAAATGCTAGAAATCTAAAAAATAAGGAGGGAGAGTTAGAATATATAGCACTAAATGAGAGGTTAGATATGATTGGAATATCAGAGACATGGTGGAAGGAGGACAACCAGTGGGACACTGTGATACCTGGGTACAAACTATATCGTAATGATAGAGCTGATCAAATTGGTGGAGGGGTTGCGCTCTATGTTAGATAGGGCATTGAGTCAGAAAGGATTAAAGTTTTGCAGGAAACAAAATTTGCTGTAGAATCTCTATGGATTAAAATTCCATGTAAAAAGGGGAAGGCAATGGCAGTGGGGGTGTACTATCGACCGCCTGGCCAGAGTGAACAAATGGATTATGAAATGCTAAAAGAAATAAAGGAAGCTAACAAAAGTTACAGCACAGTAATAATAATGGGTGATTTCAATTACCCCGGTATCGACTGGGTCAGTGTCATGGCAGGACATGCTAGGGAGATAAAGTTCCTGGATGAAATAGATGACTGCTTCTTGGAGCAGCTGGTTCATGAACCGACCAGAGGGGAAGCCATATTAGACCTAGTCCTTAGTGGAACACCAGATATAGTGCAAGAAATAAGGGTGTTGGGGCCACTTGGCAATAGTGATCATAGCATGATCGCCTTCGATTTAATTAGTGGAGGAGGGATAGTAAGGAAATCCACAGTACTACCTTTTAACTTTCGAAAGGGAGACTATGATAAAATGAGGAAAATAGTTAAGAAAAAACTAAAAGGAGCAGTTGCAAAGGTTAAAGACTTACATCAAGCTTGGGTGTTGTTGAAAAATACTATCTTGGAAGCCCAGACCAGCTGTATTCCACGCTTTAAGAAAAGTGGAAGGAAGTCCAAAAAACTGCCAGCATGGTTTAAAGGTGAGGTCAGAGAGGCTGTTGTTGCCAAAAAAGCATCTTTCAGGAAATGGAAATAAGAGCCAAATGACGAAACCTGGAAACAGCACAAGCACTGGCAAGTCAAATGCAAGGCATTGATAAAGCAGGCAAAGGGAGAATTTGAGAAGAAGCTTGCTGCAGAAGCAAAAACGCGAAATAAAGATTTTTTCAAGTACATTCGTAGCAAAAAACCTGTGAGAGAGTCAGTTGGTCCATTAGATGATAGAGGAGTTAAAGGGGCACTAAGAGGCGACAAGGCAATAGCAGAGAGACTGAATGAATTCTTTGCTTTGGTCTTTACTGAGGAAGATGTAGGGATTTTACCCATGACTGAATTGGTATTTAAAGGTGCGGAAGAATTGAAGGAAATATCGATACATCGGGAAGATGTATTACAACTATGAGATAAACTGAAGAGTAGCAAATCACCTGGGACAGATGGTATACATCCAAGTGTGTTGAAAGAACTGAAATATGAGATTGCAGACCTGCTATTAGTAATCTGTGAACTATCATTAAAATCATCTCTAATACCTGAAGATTGGAGGATCGCCAATGTAACACTAATTTTTAAAAAGGGTTCCATGGGTGATCCGGGAAACTACAGACCGGTGAGCCTCACGTCAGTACTGGGAAAAATGGTAGAAACCATCATAAAGAATAAAATTACTCAGCATGTAGATAGTCATGGCCTAATGGGAGACAGCCAACATGGCTTTAGACAAGGAAGATCATGTCTTACTAATCTCTTATGTTTTTTTGAAGGTGTGAATAAACAGGTGGACAAAGGTGAGTCAGTTGATGTAGTGTATCTGGACTTTCAGAAAGCCTTTGACAAGGTCCCTCATCAGAGACTTTTGGCAAAACTAAAGAGTCATGGGATAGGAGGCAGTGTACTACTGTGGATCAAGAAATGGTTAAAAGATAGAAAGCAGAGGGTTGGGCTAAATGGCCAATTTTCCCAATGGAGAAAGGTGAATAGTGGTGTACCCCAGGGATTTGTGCTGGGTCCGCTGCTTTTTGACATATTCATAAATGACCTGGAAAGTGGAATAACGAGTGAGGTTATCAAATTTGCAGATGACACAAAACTATTAAAAGTTGTTAAAACCCAAGAGGATTGTGGAGAATTGCAAGAGGATCTTGATAAATTGGAAGACTGGGCATCAAAATGGCAGATGAAATTTAATGTGGACAAGTGCAAAGTTATGCACCTAGGGAAGAACAATCCAAACTATGGTTACACGATGCAACGTTCCACATTAGGAACCACCACCCTGGAAAAAGAGTTAGGCGTCATTGTGGATAACATGTTAAAACCCTCGGCCCAGTGTGCAGCGGCGGCCAAGAGAACAAATAGAATGCTAGGTATCATAAGGAAAGGAATGGAAAATAAAACAAAAGATATTATAATGCCTCTATATCGTTCCATGGTGAGACCGCACCTTGAATATTGTGTGCAATTCTGGTCGCCGTATCTTAAAAAGGATATAGCGTTATTAGAAAAGGTTCAGAGAAGAGCCACCAAAATGGTAAAGGGGATGGAAGGATACTCCTATGAAGAAAGGCTAAAAGGTTATGGCTCTTTAACCTGGAAAAGAGACGGCCGAGGGGAGATATGATAGAAGTCTATAAATTAATGAATGGAGTGGAACAGGTAAACGTAGATCGATTGTTTACGTTATCAGAATATAGAAAGACTAGGGGACATGCAATGAAGCTACAGGGTAAACTATTTAAAACTAATAAAATAAAATATTTTTTCACTCAACGTGTAATCAAATTCTGGAATTTGTTACTGGAGGACGTAGTAAAGGCTGTTAGTGTAGCTGGGTTTAAAAAAGGTTTGAACAAGTTCCTGGAGGAAAGGTCCATAAACCATTATTAAGAAGGGACCCAGGATATCAATGCTTGACTGAGTACAAGCATTGTGGAACCTGTGTCTTTTAGGGAAACTGCTAGGTACGTATGACCTAGATTGTCCACTGTTGGAAACAGGATACTGGGCTTGATGGACCTTGGTCTGACCCAGTATGGCATATCTTATGTTCTTATGTGTGCCAAAGCACATGGACTGCCACCAACAGAGGTTTGCTGCTCTAAGTGGCCGCCTAGTGGATGGGCCAGTCTTTTCCTCCCTTCCAGCAAATGTTCAGGCTTTGCAGCCCCTGCTGCCCAAACCTTCCAGGAGCAGCTCCCTTCTTTCTGCTATTTCTGTATGTCAGCACTGAAAAGGTTAATGAAGTCACCATAGAGCTTCACATTCAAGCATGCTGGAAGCTCATGTCAGTCCTCGTCCTCTTTGACACACACTTTTCGCTGCTGTGGGAATGGGACCGGTAGCGACTTTGAACATGCTTGAATGCGAGGGCATTTACCGTTTTCAGTGGCAACATTCAGAAATAACAGAAAGAAGGGAGCTCATGGAAATGTTATGTGGGGGGGGGGAGGGGGTGATGTGGCTGTGGCTATATTGGCTGTCTTCTGCTGCAGCTGCCACCTCTAAAACTGCTGTTCTAGGTAATTGCACATACAATATTTTATACAAAGCGTACATATACCTTTACTTTACATACTAATATTTATGCCTCCTCTAACGCAGGCAGAAATGTTAGCACCCACAATCCAGGCACTTTTTCTGTAGAATCTTTGCTATTTGATTAAGATTCATTGGCTAAAAACAGGAACCTTCTGCACCTCCAAACCAAGGTGCCTGTTATATAATTATCTCCTACATGTCCATTTCCCTGTTTTGTAATGAAAACGTTCAGAGCATCATGCCAAAAACACATACCTTTACGTCTATTGGTATTTTATAAGAGGCCATTTGCATATGCATGTGGCCACACACATACACAGGAATGATTTTATAAAATTACCTCCTCTAAGCTTTCTCTAAGTTTGTCATATTTTTGATGTACTACTCCATTAATTGCTACATTAAAGGCATCCACAATAATACAGAGAGCTGTCAAAGTATTCTTTAATGTTAACTTCCTATGCCTTTTCCACATCTTCCTTGTGAGAAATCAGACTATTAAAAGTCCACCTTCAGTCCCCTATTTCACTCTTGTCACCACCAACTCCATCTAGCAAGGGGTATAGTCAGACCATGTGATATTACTGATAGCTGAGACTTTCACTAGAGCTCAGGGAGAGCTGTCTAAAAATATATATTATTAGAAAATTTGAAAAAAAAAACCCATGAAGTTATGATCTTTGGGATGTTGCTCTCTCTAGATATTATAAACCCCCAGGCCCTTTATAGGTTTCTTAAGTACATTGACTTACATTAGTCCCTTTCCCTTCCTCCAGTTAAGTCTGTTGCAAGTCATCACACGTGCTAAGGTCACCTTTTAATACAATTTTCCCTTTGGCAAATGAAGTAAGAGACATTTTCATTGTTTCCAGATAAGATCTCAGGTTTATATTGGAAACATACATAGAAACATGATGGCAAAAAAGACCACATGGCCTATCTAGTCTGCCCTTTCATATCAACTACAATAGCTGTAGTTCCCTTTTTTCCTTTAGAGATCTTCTGTGTTTGTCCAATGCTTTTTGGAATTCAGATACAAATCCCCCTGTAGGTTGACATTGAAGATGCACTTCTACCCTCTGAGCCTGTGCTCACTTCTAGAATATCAGGACACAAGTCCCTATAGCATAATATTGCAAAGTCACTTTTACTTGTTACCTCAGAGGCTGTAGTAAGCATGCTATAGATTGATGATATAGTGACCTCAGGTGAGCTCTCCTTAAATGAGTTTCTTGAATAAACAGAACCTCAACCTTTAAGAAGGCTGTCTCCTTGAACAATAAGTTTCACTTTTTGGGCAAGTTCAACTCGCTGATATTAAACATCATAATGTGAATCATGTCCAATAAAAGCATAAACCTCAATAAAAATAAGAACCACGGTGAACAATTCACTATGAATTCCAGGGGGGTTATTAAACTGGATGAGAGAGACCTACCCTATCCTTTTACTGGAAATACAATACATTAGTCGTCACACTCACGCCATCTAATAGCTCTCTGAGGTATTGGGACTAGCCTCAGTAACGGGGGCATGAGTTGCAGTTGCGAGATTATTTCACGCTGCAGCTCCCTATCTTTTAAACCCCCAAACTTTCAATCATTGGCCATACACTAGTTTTTTATGATTTTTAAATGCATTTAAAAAATTCAAAAGAACTTAGTTGATTTTTGTAATGTCCATTCCTCAGAGCTTGATGTCACTGCTTAATCCACTGCATCGAGTCGAGTTTCACCCTTCTCTTTATGAACTGCCTCAGGACCGGACCAAGCAGACAACAGATACCCCTTCAAGAATACTAACACCCCTCCCTCAATCAGGGGCTTTTTGAATGGAGGCAGTTCAAAAGAACAAACAAACACCCAGCCAATAGATACAAAGACTCAAAAATCTAGCATCTCAATAGGATACTGATCGGGTGACATCAGCCTCATAGCCAATCAAAAAACCACTGATTCAAAGTGCTGACATCCAGTCTAAGGATTCATTTAGTCCTATGGCTGAAAGGCATTAAGAGTGAAAATCCATTTCTGTTCAAGCCTGGTTAGGCACTGTTCTGCCTGGCTGGCTTGAAGGTCCTCAATGCCATCTATAATCAGCCACTGTCGTTGACTCCAAGAATGTTTATAGTCAACACAATGTTGAACAATGGACGCTGTCAATACTTTGTTCTTTAGACGGGATTTATGCTCACTGAGCCGTATTTTAATGGGTTGGCAAGTTTTACCAACATACAGTAGATCCGTGTACATGGGCAGACGATATAAACTACCCATGAAGTTTGACAATGCATTTTCCATTTCAAAAGAAACAGCCACACTTTTAAACCACACATCAAAAACGAGTGGGAAGATGTGGGCAGAACAAAAACAATGCAAAATACACACAAGCCAGTTAAATCCTGGAAAGCAATGAGCACTAATGCTCGAAGCTTAGCCAACACAGTTCCGGACCTGGAAGCCCTAATGGTGGAAATGGATTTGGACATTGTGGCCATTACAGAAACCTGGCTAAATGAATCACATGATTGGGATATAGCCATAGCTGGCTATAATCTATTCAGAAGAGACAAAGGAAATGGAAGAGGAGGAGGAGTAGCCTTGTATGTCAAGGGCAATATTAAAGCTACTGAAATGCAGGGGGCATGGGGAAAAGAAGAAGCGCTCTGGATTATGTTGGAAAGAGGAGATGGCACTGTCATCCATACTGCTGTAGTATACAGACCTCCGACACAAACTGAAGAGATAGATAACGAATTGATTATAGATATTGCCAAGAAAGCCACAAAGGGAGAAGTGATCATTTTGGGTGACTTTAATTTACCTGATGTAGATTGGATTACTCCTTCTGCAAATCTGGAAAGAAGCAAAAAATTGTGGATGCTCTCCAAGACGCATTACTTAGACAAGTGGTGATGGAACCAACTAGGGAAAGCTCAACGCTGGATTTAGTGCTCACCAACGGTGATAGCGTGTCGAATGTCTGCGTGGGTGCCCCTGTGAGCAGCAGCGATCATCACACGGTGTGGTTTGAGATAAAAGCCATAGTACAGGCCAATCATAGCAAGCTCAAGGTCCTAAATTTCAAAAACACAGACTTCAATAAAATGGCCGAGTACCTAAAGGAGGAGCTGACTGGTTGGAAGGAGATAAGGGAAGTGGAATTGCAATGGGCTAAACTAAAGGTGGCAATAAAAAGGGCAACAGATAAATATGTAAGAAAAGTAAACAAGAGGAGAAGAAAACCTATTTGGTTTTCCAAAGAAGTGGCTGCTCAAATAAAGGCAAAAACCACAGCTTTCACAAAATTCAAAAGCCTGCAAACAGAGGAACACAGAAATGAATACAGGATCAAACTCAAAGAGACAAAGAGAGAAATAAGGATAGCAAAATCAAAGGCAGAGGAAAAGATGGTTAAAGATGTGAAATGTGGCGACAAAACTTTCTTCAGGTATATTGGGGAAAGGAAGAAGATCAGAGGTGGAATTGCAGGACCCAGAAGTGCTGGGAACGCACTCGTAGAAAGTGACATTGAAAAAGCGAAATTGCTAAATGAATACTTCTGTTCTGCTTTTACTAAGGAAAGTCCTGGAGAAGGACCACCTGTGACTCCCAACTATAAAACTGGGAATAAAGTAGATACCACACCATTCACAGAAGATGATGTGTTAGAACAACTTGCAAAACTGAAAGTGGACAAGGCCATGGGACCGGATGAGATACATCCCAGGATACTGAAAGGTTCTTACAGGGTCATTAAAGGATTTTTTCAATAGATTCTTGGAAACAGGAACGGTTCCTCAGGACTGGAGAATGGCTGATGTCGTACCTCTTCACAAAAGTGGTGACAGGGAAGAAGTGTCAAACTACAGGCCTGTGAGTCTTACCTCAGTGGCGGGAAAAGTAATGGAGGCGCTCCTGAAAGAGCGAATTGTGAACTTTCCCAAAGCCAACAGGTTGCAAGATCCGAGGCAACATGGTTTTACCAAAGGACGATCTTGCCAAACAAATCTGATTGAGTTCCTTGACTGGGTAACCAGGGAACTAGATCAGGGGCTTGCGATGGATGTCATCTACCTGGATTTCAGCAAAGCCTTTGATACTGTTCCTCATAGGAGGCTTATCAATAAACTCATTAGCTTGGGGATAGATCTCAAGATGGTAAATTGGATCAAAAACTGGTTGACTGACAGACGACAGAAGGTGATGGTACAAAGAGCTCACTCGGATGAAAGGAAGGTGATTAGCGTGGTGCCGCAGGGTTCAGTCCTGGGCCCAGCACTGTTCAATGTATTTGTGAGTGATATTGCTGAAGGACTGCATGGAAAAGGATGTCTTTTTGCAGATGACACGAAAATTTGCAACAGAGTGGACTACCCCGAGGGAGTGGTTAACATGAGGAATGATCTACAAAAGCTGGAAGAATGGTCTAATGCTTGGCAATTAAGATTTAATGCGAAGAAGTGCAGTCATGCTCTTGGGAAGCAGAAATCCAAGGGAAATGTATGTGATAGGGCGCAAGAGATTGGTGTGTACGGATCAGGAGAAAGACCTTGGAGTGATTATTTCTGAAGGTCTCAAGGTGGCACAACAGTGCGACAAGGCGGTGGCAAAAGCCAGGAGGATGTTGGGCAGCATACGAAAAGGTATTACCAGCAGAAAGGAAGAGGCACTTATGCCACTGTACAAGTCACTGGTGAGGCCTCACTTGGAATACTGTGTTCAGTTTTGGAGACCATATCTTGCAAAGGTTCAGAGGAAGGCGACCAAAATGATTTGGAGCCTGCGTCAGAAGCCTTATGAGAAACATAGAAATATAGAAACATAGAAACATGATGACAGAAAAAGACCACATGGCCTATCTAGTCTGTCCTTCCATATCAACAACTACAACAGTCCACTTTTTACCTTTAGAGATCCTCTGTGTTGGTCCCATGCTTTTTTGAATTCAGTTACTGTCCTCATCTCTACCACCTCTACCACCTGGGCAGACTAGATGGACCATACTGGTCTTTATCTGCCGTCATTTACTATGTCACAAAAAGTCCCATCCATAGTGATCACAATATAAGCCAATAAATTAGAAATCACAATATCCCCTTTGTGAAACCACGCTAGTATTTGTCGGATGTTACCGGAAAGGGACAAGTACTACAAGCTGTGTCCACAATCTCAGTTCCATCCTATTAATTAAAGTATAAAAATCTGAACTTAAATTCAAAACATGGAATATAACTCCACCACTTATCTCAATCCAAATGGTTCAAAATTCCAAAGAACCAAGCACGACATGCACGTTTTGGGCTATCACCCTGTTTCAAGTGCTACCATCATGTCTTCTGTATAACCGTTCATCACGCTGAAGAACAGCTGATTCATTCAAAGGGTCAGCGCTTCATAGAATGGCTAAACTTTGCCATCAATCAAAAAGTCAACCAAACAATCCATAATGTGTTTTGAACCATTTCCTTTTCATATTCTTATTTTTGAATTGTATCTTGAAATTCTTGGTGTTTTTCCTTTTGTTGTGTGTATTCAAGGAAGAAAAACCTTAAATAAAAGATTTACAAAAAGTCAACCAATAGAGACAGCAAGGTATACCCACTAATTCAGGGAAAGCTCATGTCCTGCAGGATGATGTCAGATGATACTAGACCATTCAATTTGTTCAAGCCAGTCGGGTGTACCGTTTTTAAATGAAATATCCAATATTGTTTACGTCCCTGAAGTTTCTAAATTCGGTCCCCTCCTCAAGGATCCAAAGGAACATGATTGATTACCGTCCAGTGGAGATCCTGAAATGTATGGTTTGATGCAAGACAATGTTCCACAATCGGAGCCGTTTCAGACTTCTGTCGAAGTCGTGAAGCATGCTCGCCTATATGAATTTTAATCCGACGAGTTGTTCTAATGACATATAGCAGGGGAAATGGACATTGAATAGTGTAAATCACATGGGAGGTATTACAATCAGTTTCCTATTTCCTTAGGAAAGACTGACCAGTCAAAGGATGAGTTCACTCAATCCCCGTTAAAGAGGAAACACAGTAGACACAGGCACCACTTTCACTTTCGTGTGGCGGAGCCGCTTTTATGCAGTTTAGCAGAGCGATCTTTTGAACATTTAACCTGATTAGAACTGTGGCAGTATAGGAAAATACTGGTTTTGCGTGTCAATCACTATACAGGCTCTCCTATGTTTTTAAAGGAGGAGCAATTTACAGTGGTAGAAACACACGACATACAGTTGGTGCTTTCCAGCCATTACTTGCCCCTGAGGAATGTTTTTACAAAACACGGCCAGTGTCGGGCCGGTGGCTGGAGTGGAATAAAGAAATTAAAAGTTTTTTACTTCACGTCTTTTCGTCGCATTCCACGTTTTTTACTGGGACCTTGATGCACGTGGAATCGTGCTTTTTTTGTTGGGTCCTGATGGCACAAAAGGCCTGTGTAGGGCTTTATGTACTTTAAAAGAATCATGATTGACTCCGAGGATACTGATGATAGCGGTGGATTATCTGAAGCCTCCAAAACCCTAAAACAATCTCAGGTTTTTAGAGGGGACAGGGAAGAAACGGTCGACCCTGATGCATGTATCATGCTGAAGGTTGGGAACCTCCTACCAGAAGACAACGGTCCCGCCTGCAGAATCAATAGTAATCAATCTGTCGGCAACCTCACTTACTTTAGATCAAGAACGTGTATTAAATCTTGGACTGTCTTTCGTGCCGACAGTCAATCATGATTCTTTTAAAGTACATAAAGCCCTACACAAGTTTTTTCGTAAATTGCATGTCATACATTATTTTGCGGATAAATTAGCTGATCCTGACATTTCGATTTTACGTCCGAAGTCTGCATGGATACCACCAGGTGCCGTGGACCCTTCTATTCTAACTTATCAGAATTTGGTATTGCGTGATTTGGATCAGTTGGAACAGTCTTTCCGATCTACGTGGGTCAATTTGGATAGGAAGGGTAGGGCTTCTTTATGTCAGTTGAGGCAGGATCCTACATTTACCATACGTAGAGCCGATAAAGGGGGAGCCGTTGTGGTTCAGTCTACATTGGACTACTTGCAGCTTTTACAAACACACTTATCTGACTCCAGTACCTACCGTGTGTTATCTAGTGATCCTACTGGGGACTTGCAGTCTGAAATAAAATCTTTGGTCGATACAGCTTTTACGAATGGATGGTTAACAAAGAAAGAATACCAGTATTTGACACCTAAATATCCGAAAATTCCAACAATTTATTTGGTTCTGAAAGTACACAAGTGTTTAATATCACCACCGGGCAGGCCAATAGTATCCTGTAGGAGATCGATACTTGAGCCATCGAAGTTTTGCGATGTTTTTTTGCGTAGAGAAGCTGCTTTAGTTAAGTCATATAAAAGGGACACTACCCACTTCCTTCAGCAATTGTTGTCATTGGACATTTCACTTTGGAATTTTCAAATGGTCACCCTTGATGTTACTGCTTTATACATGGATATCAACCAGATAGAAGCCTTGGAAATGTTGCAACATAAGTTTAAATTTGCACCTTCGCGGCTTTCTCGGCAATTTTTGATGGAGATGATTTCATTGGTGTTGACACGTAATTATTTTTTGTCACAAGGTTTATTTTACCAGCAGATTTTTGGGATTGCCATGGGGGCAACAGTGGCACCTTCCATAGCCACATTATATATGGTGGAATGTGAAGAGACTCATTTTTATGTTGCTCCTTATTTCCAATACATTCCCTTCTGGATACGCTTTCTGGATGATATTTTCTTCTTATGGACTGGTACACCTGTCCTGTTACAAGAATTTTTGGAATGGTTAAATGGCGTTAAGTCTAATCTGACCTTTACAGCGACCATAGCTGAGCATCATATAGATTTTTTGGATGTTTTTATATTCCGTGAATCTGATCAATTTCGCACCTCGTTATATCGCAAAGCTGTTCAACGGAATAGTTTGCTAACATTCCAAAGTTTTCACCCTGGTCCATTGAAGAAAGGTCTTCCTTATGGCCAATTTTTACGGTTATGGCGGCTTTGCTCTTCTGTGGCTGATTTCAAAATTCATTCAGCTGATCTTCGTAGGAGATTCCGAGATAGGGGTTACCCAGAAAAGATCATACAACGGGCATACCATCGGGCTCTATCCACCCATCGAGAATGGTTGCTATCTGATCAGAAATCTGATCATTTTGAAGATGGATCTTCATCATCTCTTGTGGGTGTTTTACCTTATATGACTTCCAGTACCGCGGTTGTAAAAATCCTTAGAAAGCATTGGTCGGCGTTGGGGCTACATTCTTGTTTTCATAAATCTTTCATGGCGACATTTTCTCGGGGGGCTAATTTAGGAGATCTTTTGGCTCAGTCAACAGTGGTAATGGACAGGCCTTTTGTGCCATCAGTACAAAATAATGGTCATAGTACCTGTGGTGCCTGTGTCTACTGTGTTTCCTCTTTAACGGGGATTGAGTGGACTCATCCTTTGACTGGTCCGTCTTTCCTAAGGAAATGGGAAACTGATTGTAATACCTCCCATTTGGTTTACACTATTCAATGTCCATGTCCCCTGCTATATGTCGGTAGAACAACTTGTTGGATTAAAATTCGTATAGGTGAGCATGCTTCACGACTTTGACAGAAGCCTGAAACGGCTCCGATTGTGGAACATTGTCTTGCATCGAACCATACATTTCAGGATCTCCACTGGACGGTAATCGATCATGTTCCTTTGGATCCTCGAGGAGGGGACCGAATTCAGAAACTTAAGGGATGTGAACAATATTGGATATTTCATTTAAAAACGGTACACCCGACTGTTTTGAACAAAGAAATTGATTGGTCTAGTATCATCTGACGTCATCCTGCAAGGACATGGGGTTTCCCTGAATTAGTGGGTATACCCTGCTGTCTCTATTGGTTGACTTTTTGATTGATGGCAAAGTTTAGCCATTCTATGAAGGGCTGACCCTTTGAATGAATCAGCTATTCTTCAGCGTCATGAACGGTTATACAGAAGACATGATGGTAGCACTTGAAACAGGGTGATAGACCGAAACGTGCATGTCGTGCTTGGTTCTTTGGAATTTTGAACCATTTGGATTGAGATAAGTGGTGGAGTTATATTCCATGTTTTGAATTTAAGTTCAGATTTTCATACTTTAATTAAAAGGATGGAACCGAGTGGTGGACACAGCTTGTAGTACTTGTCCCTTTCCGGTAACATCCGACAAATACTAGCGTGGTTTCACAAAGGGGATATGGTGATTTCTAATTTATAGTCATTTACTATGTTACTATGTATTCTTCACAGGGTCTGGCACACATATTTTAAGGCCCACATAGGCCATGGCGTCCCCTTCCTTGTTGCTCAGAACCTTGCATCAAGCAATCCGATTTGACCAAAATGTCTTTAAGATTGTGAACGCAAGTAAGGGCTATATATAGGGCCCTGCTTGAAACACCGTGTGCAATGCCAATATATGCCAATGTTTGTAAATACTTCCTGCTAACCTTTGTGCTTGATTGGAGTAGCAAAGTACACATACCTGTTTATCCATTCTATCTTTGCGATTTTTCAGTAATTGTAGGGGCCGTTGTGCATATTTAGCATGCAAATAGGCTCTGAACTATCTGCCTGGTGAACCCCCTTTGTAATAATCTCTTACTGAGATCTTTTGTTTGAATGGAAAAATTGTGATCACTGTAGCAAATCCGGCGTACCCTCAAAAATTGCTTGATCGGGAGTGCTCTTTCCAATTTGTAGGGATTTATTTATTTATTACAGTTGCTTATATACCGCACTATTCGGTATCAGCGCGGTTTACAATATAACAAAACGACCAAGACAACAATCTGTTTGGTTTTACATGGAACAGGAGTACCAACTTGGCTAACAGGGTTGAACTATATACATGAGATAATAATTACAAAAACAGGGTTGAACTATATACATGAAATAATGATTACAAAGATCTATATGAAATACAATGATCACTTTAAGACGGTATGTGCCTGATCTGCAGGAAGAAGGCTGGGAATATAAGAATACTAGGGATGGGTGTTTTCTAGGGATGGTGGTAACTAAAGTATCTGATCTACCGATTTCAAGTACAATGATGTAGACAAAGTTCCCTTCTCACATCGTACCACCATGTCCAGAAACTGCAGTTGAATAGTAGAGTTAGACATCGTAACTTGCAGACAAGGGTCATGAGTGTTTAACCATTCCAAGTCCTCCAGTGTATCTAACCAGATACAAAAAACATCATCAATGAATCTAATCCACAAACCTTGTATTTTGTACCATTCAGATCCTTGCAAGAAGGTCTCCTCGAAGGCAGTAACAAACATTTGCTACACTTCGAGCTACACTAGCTCCCATTGCTATCCCATGTACTTGTATGTAATAATTTTCAGCAAACAGGAAATAATATTTAGTAAGCACTGTTTCAGCAATGGAAGTAAAAAATGAAGCGGTTACACGATCGGTGATAGAACGCTGAGTCAAAATCTTGCATATTAAGGCCAAGCTACGTGTCTGTGGTTTGTTGATATATAATGCCACTATATCAATCATTTCCAATATTGCTATCTCTGGCCATGGATCCTGTTGTGTCAATCTTTGGAGAAAATGGGATGTATTGTTGCACCGTCGGTTGCAAAAAATGATCAAGGAAAATTGATAATGGTTCTAATAAGGAGCACTTACTTGAAATGATGGGACGGCCAGGCAGCAACTGAACAGTTTTATGGACCTAGAGCATAGGTTTTCAACCCCATCCTCAGGGAACCCTAGGCCAGTCAGGTTTTCAGGATTTCCACAATGAATATGCATAAGATAGATTTGCATACAATGAAGACTAAACACGCAAATCTTTCTCATGCATATTCATTCTGGGAATCCTGAAAACCTGACTGGCCTAGGGTTCCCCGAGGACTAGGTTGAAAACCCCTGACCTAGAGAACCATATAAAACACCAACACCCTCGGATTTTGTACTTTCAAAAAAATGATACTCCTGTGCAGTAAGGATATTTTCATCCCATGCTTATTGTAAGATGTTTAATATGTGACTCTGTAGTTCTGGCATGGGGTCCTTTGGAACTTGTCAATAATACCTTTGATCTGATAGCTGCCGTATAACTTCTGGAATTTGTCCCATTGCTGAACTACAATTGAGCCACCCTTGTCCAATGGTTTTAACAGAACATTCAGTAACTTACGTAATGGTTCTAAAGCCTCTTGTTCTGCGAGGGATAAGTTGTTAAAACACCACCTCCTCTTTGCCCATGCTTCTATATCTTCAAAATTCTTTAATATCAAGTCCCTGAAGGTTGCAATATGAGTATCCATGGGACCAGGGGGGATTCAATAGGAGCTGGGACGAAAAAGCGGTTGCTGAGATTCTTCATCATCTGTATTTACTTGTAAATTTGCAAAGAATAATTTGATCTGAAGTGTTCATACAAGATGGTGTATATCTAATCATGCTATCAAAACAACCCTCAATTCAGTGATAAATATCAAGAATGTCAAAAAAATCACCAAAATAACCCCCGTGAAAATTTATATAATAATAATTTTTTTGTCAGATGTTACAGGAAAGGAACATATATTAGGAGATTATGTCCACCACACAGTCTGAGACTGAATCTCATTTTTTACAATCCAGCTAAGTAGCGGAGTTTCTTGTTTTGTAAAGTTTGATTAAAATGGATGTGACTGTGTGGTGGACATAATATCCTAATATCTGTTCCTTTCCTGTAACATCCGACAAAAAAATTATTATTATATCAATTTTCACGGGGGTTATTTTGGTATATCTAATCATGCCTGGAATGGGTCATAATGATTAGTGATCACAAAAGATAATCCTCTTTTTTAAAATTGATTCTTGTGATGCTGTCAAAACCATCTGAGAGAGATTGATCGCTGTGGATTCTGTAGGCTGTACAGGTGCATGAAAGGACGATTCATATCTGCCTCGATGCTATAATTCCACCCTCGCTGTTGGATACCCTGATATCCCCTGTGACCTTCGTGGTTTCCCTTCTGAGGTTGAAAGAATTGTTTCTTATTTCTTTGTTTTTGTTTTGGCATCTCCTCCTCTGATTGGATATCACTAGATGTCCCTTCTGCCGAACTCCCTGTTGGAATCTCGACTCTCAAGATATTATCGTGTTGTGCAAAGCCAGGAATATACTTTATGGGTCTCATAATCACTTTGATGGAACTTCAATAAAAGCACAAAAGCACATAAACATCTAATTCTCCACTCCCCCCAGTAATAAGGCTTGTAAAACGTTTCTCATCAGGAAAGAATTGTAGTTTCACTACTCACACAGTGCCGACAGTACTCACTCCCTCTCACTTGCACATCAGAATTTAGTATGTTATTTTTTTCTAGTCGTTCTTTGGAAAAAAAAAAAGAAGATGCACGCAAAATACCGTCATTCCTTCCTTTCTTACTATTGAAGTAGAGCTATTGAACTGTTGCAAATTGACAGAGCACACTTCTCGTATACCTTCAAATGCTCAAAGACCATTGGCTGAGTTTGCACAGATACTGTATTCAAGAAGAAGCTGCACCATTCCTCTGTAGTCTCTTATGCTTGTCAGGAACTCTCTGCGCTGTCTGAACACTACTCTTTGGGTCAGTTTGAAAGGTTGTTTTTTATCAAACCCACAGCTCTCAACACCTGCAATGCTTCTATTATGCCTTTAGCAGTATAAGATTTCCCCTCTGTGAAGGTAATGCAAAATGGTATTCACCTTTTTCCTGAAGGACAGTCTCCTTGACTAGTATTAGCTCTCTTCTTTTTGCTAAAGTGAACCAAGAAAGGTCCTGGAACATCTAGACTTGTAATTCATTATATGATACTGGGGCATGTTGTCAAAACTTCTGGAGGAAGATAAGGGTGTTGTTGTAGGCCAAAAATTAGGGAGCAATATCTTTATTATTGGAAGATGTATTTTTGATATCATCAGTTTTATAAAGGGGCTTTAGGGACAGTATTTCTGTTCTTGTCTATCGGCTTTGGTCTGCACACAGCTAGAGAGCATCAGCCTGAACTTCAAACTTAATTTCAATGTTTTTGACTTCTGCCTCCAGCTCTTGAAGCTATCATTGCATTTCTTTGATTTTAGTCAAAACATCCTCCTGCAATGATCTGATCTCATGCAAGAACTCAATGAAGCATTTGATTAGTCTGCCTTTACATCTCAGTTGCCACTAGGCCGATTGTCCCACTCATTTATCTCTTTGCTCTCAGAGACAGCAGATGTCACACTGGCAGGAGAGGCTGAGTGCGCCATGGCCCCGAGGTTTGATTTAAAAAGGATCTTTCACACACAAAAGGCCTAAATAATAAATGCATAAAAGTATATTCGGTAAAAAGAAGGCATGTAGGTGTGATTGGGGGGTGTAGTTTGGCCAGAGCATGGGAAGATTCAGACAGTATCTGCATAGGTACTCCAGTTAAGGAGCTGAGCTCTAAACCTCTAATTTTTGGCATTTTGAGTAAGGTTTCTTTTGAATGACCATCCATACTTGTAGTTGACAAATCAATTTTTGGTCTGTATTTCCAGAGTTGATTTGTCAACTACAAAATTTTGAGTAAGGTGACTAGATCTTTTGCAGGCAATTCTGGGACACTTATCGGAGGAAGAAGGGGCACCTTAGATCTGGGTTTGAGCAACAAGGTATGCAGGAAGAAAGAGGAGTCATAGCCCTGCCTGCCCCCACATCCATCTGATGACTGCAACAGTATCAGTTCCCAGGCAGGCAAGTCAACAGAGAAATAGAAACAGTGATGAATTTCCCCCATACTGTGCAAAAGAAAATGAATGTAAAATCTGAAAACTGATATATTGAAATCACTAAATTGAAAATACAGTTTTTTTCTACCTCTTGTCGCCATTGCTGGAATCAGTGATAGGAGGCTGCCAAACAGGTAGGAGTCAGGCTCTAGAATGGAGGACACTCCCGAAAAATCAGGGACATCTGGAATCCTTAGTTTTGAGTTGGTTTTGAACAACCAAAGAGTAAATGTAATTCCCCCCTCAGGCCTTACTTCTAAACCCAGACCCAAACCAGAGGTTAGCCAACCGATATGATAAGAATTCTTTCAATTTATCAAAAGATGATGTCCATAAAAAGAAGATGTCATCCAAATACCTGCACCAGAAACATACATGTTTAAATAAATCAGATGGATAAATAAATACATCTTTCTTCCATATCAGCCATGTATAACATGGCAATGGAGGGGCAACTGTCGCCCCCATCTGTATGCCAAAAATCTGTAGAAAGTAACATCTGTCAAATAAAAAATAATTATTTGTAAGGACCAATCTAATCAAGTCTGACAAAAAGGTCTTAGGAATCCATAATGGTGCAAACTGAAAAAATGAATCAAGTAACTGCATGGCTTCATCTTGATTAATATTAGTATATAACTGCACGGCTTTATCTTGATCAATATTAGTATATAAAGCAGATACGTCTGAAGTTACTAGCCATAACATTTCAATAGGTTGATGTAACTCAGTCAACTGGCTCAAAAAATGTGTGGGATCTCTAATAAACTATCTAACTAATGTGGCCTCTTTTTTCAGAAAAATATTACAAAATTGTGACACGAGTTTAAACATTCATTGGTTGATTCAAGTCATGTGAGTACTGACAAATGATCACAGGTGTGCCTGATTTTATTGCGATGGGAATGTGGTTCTTCTGTTCAAACTGGCAATGTCCTGGCAATGTCCCAATTTTTATACTATTTCTATTTTCTTTTTAAATTGGTCTTTTTTATTTGATTCTTTTGTGTCAAATATACAGTATGTGGATAGTACAAAGCCATTTCGCTGGCCACTTTTTCTTTTAGGAGATATTGAATATTAAGGGGATGAACTGCAAGGGTGTCAATAATGTAGACCACAACTGGAAAACAATATTTCTATTTTAGATTGGGAATATGTCTCAAGCTTGTTTGCTTGATTTATTGTAAAAATTTCATAAATATATTTAAAAAAAGATTGGGAATATGCCTATACTTCAGAAAATTTCAGCCTTGGCATTTACATCTGCTTTGAAGCATGTATAAGTGCCAGTAACTTCTGGTTTGGACCAGCTTTTGGAGGAGAACTTATAGGGATTAACAATCACCTTGAAATGCCAGACATGCGCATCTTGCAGCTCGTCTCCTTAACTGGCTTCCCCTGGAGATGCAGTTTTGTCAAATCTGTCACCTTTTTGTGTAAGTGGGACTGCTTACATGTATAAATGCTAAAATAAATCACTTACACATATCAATGCTGCTGCTTGCACATACAAAGCACAGAGTGATGTCACTTTTTTGTTGTTCATTTTTTTTGCAAAGTCTCTTTTCTTGAAGTGTGATGCACCAAATACACACATTTTACTTGTGGCCCTAGGCATATTTTACAGAAGGATGTGCAACCAACCTCCCTTTCTTAGCTTAAATGAATATTCTAAATCTTTCAAAATGAGAATCACACATATAATTCAAGTGCAATAGATATTGCAAAGCTTTGTAATCAGGAATGGAAGAGAGAAATATAGAAAGCAAAGAAAGAGAAAGGAAGGAAGGGGAGAAGAAGTGAGTGAGAAATCAAACTGACCAAACCCAGGCATTATGAAAATGTTTGCCCTTTAAAGTTGTAATCTTTTACAATTGCTTTTTTTAATACTGAACTTTTTCTTTATTTGCTAGTGGCAGGCTTATCCTGCCAAGGGTAATAAAGGTTGGTTTTCACTGTTTAATTAAGCTTGGTGGGAACTAGAATTTTCATTAGCTGTTTGTTTTGTTAACTTAGAAGATAATACATCTTCCAAGTTCTTTCAATTCCACATTTATCTGAAGGACTCTATATATTCCAAATAACTTCTTTCTGAGATTTGGAAAGGAGTGAGGGAGAAAAAGAAAGTTAGGGGTATGCCAATAAAGGACATTAGCTGCTACAGCGAGGCTAACAACAAAATATGCATTACAGCCAATGTGGTTGAAATGGAAATATCACAGGCACCTTTTTCAATATCTGCATTTTACGTGTTGTAGTTAGGAGGGTGGGATCAGGGCAGGGAATAGGCATGCCAATTTGTGGCAGTCATCGTGGAAAAATATTTCACAAGATGGCTGCCAAAATAGCGGTTGCAGTTGATTGTGCTTGGGCTACTTTGCAGCTGCTGCCAATTGGCAGTGGCATCTTTACAATATTCATTCACCATCCCATGGCCAGATTGGGCCTCCTTGTTGGTACTCATAAATATGCGCTGATCTGGTGGAGTGGCAATGACAGGGACAGGAGCGGGAAGGACCACTAGAATACCAGGGAATGTAAGGTAATGGAATGGGGGTCAGAAGATGAGGGACCTTGGGGGGCTCCCTTAGGCCAATTGACTAACTAGAGTTTGGAGTATTGAATGGGGATCTGCACCCAACAAGCTTGTAGGGAGGATGGGTGGAAGGGGGAGGGGAGAGGGGGGCTGGGGCCCAACTGGTTAGTAGGGATTTTTTTTATGGATCAGGAGGAAGTGGGGTGAAGGAGTCCGACTGACTAGTTAAGATGTTACACTTTGTCAGGGCCAGTCAAGAAAAAAACCCCAGCACTGGGAAAAATCTGTAAAACCCAAATCCAAAAATACCCCAGCACACAGAACCTTCCGTGTAAATGAATCACTAATCATAAAAAATAATAAATACACTCTCTTTTTGTCGGAGTAACCATTCAAAGGAAGCAGGAGAAATACCCACTCCTCGCCGTGGTCAGTCCATTTTAATCATTTTAAATGCTTGAAAAACTTAACTTATTTGCTTCAAAATCAGCCATCAGAGAATCCAGAAGACACAACGTGCCACGTTTCGAGCCATCCATATCATCTGTGGCCCTGCATCAGGTGAAAGTTATGGAATCCCAAAGGTAGGCTTTCACCTGATGCAGGGCCACAGATGATATGGATGGCTCGAAACGTGGCACGTTGTGTCTTCTGGATTCTCTGATGGCTGATTTTGAAGCAAATAAGTTAAGTTTTTCAAGCATTTAAAATGATTAAAATGGACTGACCACGGCGAGGAGTGGGTATTTCTCCTGCTTCCTTTGAATGGTTACTCCGACAAAAAGAGAGTGTATTTATTATTTTTTATGATTAGTGATTCATTTACACGGAAGGTTCTGTGTGCTGGGGTATTTTTGGATTTGGGTTTTACACTTTGTCAGGAGGCTGCACTGATGCTCCTGGACAGGTCCTGATGGGAATCAGGAGCTTCCTGCGGGGGGGGGGGGGGGGGAGGGGGATCAGTGCTGAAGGGGAGGGGAGGCTAATCTTTTTATATTGTCAGTGCCATATATCTGTATATCCGGGACACCGACAATATTGACAGATTGGGGGCCCAATCAGTACTTGGGGATGATCAGAAATGATCAGGGGTTTAGAGCTAGTAAGAGCTCTGTCCACTGGATTACTACCTTTGTTCCCCTTGCATTTACCATGGGACCTCTGGTACCACCTGCCGATGCAGAGATCATGGGTCTCCATGGTAAATCCAAAACCTCCATGCTATCTGCAGGGGGAAAGCAAGGAATGCCCCCTGCAGATAAGATGGTCCTTTTGCTGCTACCATGGGCCTTTTGCAACTATTGCACCATGATAGCTGCAAAAGGCTACTGTGGTTTAGTACACATGCCCCTTAGTGTTTGAGTTTGGTATTCATTTGTGTGCTGCATGAATCTCCAGAGTTATGAAACACATAGTTCATTTCTTTAAAGGCCATGCTTGGCCAGAAAGCACAGTATCTAAGCCTGTGCATCCCAACACACTGACTGCATTAGCAAGTCAGGTGGTATGGGAGGATTGTTGTAATATGAGGCAGTATTTTCAGTAATTTCAGTAGCTCTGTAATTCTCATTCCATCGTTTCTTTCAAGGCTGGATTCTCATTGCAGAATGCACAGCATCTAGGTTTGTGTACTGAGGAATGGGTTTACAGCTCACAACGACACATTAAAATCAGCAAGAATGCTGACACTGTGGCAGATGCATTTGTGTCTATATGCTGATAAATCTATGACAAATCAGCTGTTGGCTGTGGCATGTGGTGTCTGATCTTATTTAGCTTTAATGTGCTCATTAAATCAAAACATGCCTGTCACGTTGCAGACAGAACTTGAGGCTTACATTCATCACACCACTACAAATAAGACAAAGTCAAGGCCGGTTCCAAGATGTCCCTCTCCCAGGCTGCAGTCCCATCAGAAAGGTAGGTAGAACTAAGCCCTATAATGAACTTGCTCCTCATCCATCATGAAACAGAAGAATTACAGAGCAAAGACAAAACCCAGTAACAACTCGGTAACTACTAGTATGGAATTGAAAGCTAAAACAGAGTGCACAAGTTATCTAATGGTAAGAGCATGGAAAATTACTAAAGATGCAGACACATACATCACGAATCTGCCAGAATAGATGAAGTGCATAGGTCTCTCCTGCTTCTTTATTAGATATATAGTAGGTGAATTAAACTGAAAAGAAAACAAGTATAGTGAGCCTTCTTTTCAGGATTCAAGTTCAAAACTCCTGGTTCTATCCCAGAAAAAATATTGGCATGCCCTGTTGAGACAGATTGAAGATGCATGCTTGGCTAATTGTTTTGATGAGGCATCACATCCAATTTAACATAGAGCCCATGTCCAAATATTATTTTCTTTGCTCCTTAAGCTATATTTGGTTTGACTTTGACTGAACATGAACTTCTAGCTTACTGATCAGCTGGAATAATGCTAAAATTGTTGTCAACAGTCCTGTCAGCATCAACGCTAATCTCAGTGCTACTGTGAATGCCTGTTCCTTGACATTTGTGTGGGAAAGTAATTCAAGAGTGCATAGTCTTCTCTGGTTGCATAATGAAAGAATGTAACAGAACACCAAAGCCAAGAAATAAATTATTAAAACTGTGACATGATAGCCCTGAGGATACATTATAATAATATGGTAAGTGATGGCAGATAAAACACATATGGTCCATCTCATCTGTCCAGGTGGCTAGACTTGTACCTGCAGTACTGTGCAGGTTACCCCTCTCTATGCCTTTGTTTAGGGTTGCACCTGCCACTCCACTCAGATTACCCCCTCTATTTTTTCTAGTGTAAAGGTTATTTACTGTAAGTTTGGCTCGATTCCATCCTCTTGACATGTGAGGATCCTCTGTGTTTGTCCCATGCCTTTTTAAATTCAGTCACTGTTTCTGTCCCCCACCTTGTTATTATGGAGGGGGAATTCCAGGCATCCCCCACCCTTTTTGTGAAAAAGAATTTGCTGATGTTACTTTTAATTTTACCTCCTTGCAGCTTAATTTCATGCCCTCTAGTTCTACAACTTCCCTGTCTGAAAAAGAATTGTTTGTTCATTAATAACTTTTTTTTTTTTTTTAAACTTTTATTTTCATTTTAAAACATCGAAACCAAAGGACATACAGAATAGAAGACATGAACAAATAATATTATACAATCATGGACAGTAAACCCCCACCACCCCCCTCCCCCCCTGCTTCTTCTCTGGGATACGTAACAATCCAGTATCGGGTGTATATACACATTATTATCTTTCGAGATAATATAAGTATCTGCAACATGATGAGTATAGTTATACGGCTATATTGGAGCATCTGGCAACCTGAACATAATCATTAAGCATCTGCCACTTAGACAAGTGAGAGCAGTCCTGAGCCTGGAATGCCATCCGGCGAGGTATCTGCTCATATGTACTATATAAGCAGACAGAATTCCACCATTCGGTAAAAGTTAGGCGGGAGCCATTCTTCCAATTTTTCGTGACTAAGCATACAGCCACACCCATCATAAAATCCAGGAGGAAGCGGCCTGTCCTGGGAAGAGAGGGGATCCCCGCCATAGAGCGGAGTCCCACAATCTTCCAAGAAAGGGGCTCCCGGAAGTGTAGGATACTTTGTATCCGGTCCCAAACCCGCCCCCAATATTGCTGTAGTGCTGGACATTCATAGATAACATGGGCGAAGGTACCCACCCCTGTATGGCATGACCAACATCGATAGCTTGTATTGACATTCCATTTGGCCATCTTTTCAGGAGTATAAAAGCATCTGTGGGCGAAATAGAAGAGTGTTTGAGTGACGGAGGCGGATCTAGAGACCCGCACCACTTTGCTCCAGACTATCTTCCATTGCTGGGGAGTTAAAGTGATGTGCAATTCGCGCTCCCATGCCTGCTGGGCCCTAGGGGTGTCCCTGCCTGGACTATGAGTGAGTATTTTATAAAAGTTAGATGCCACCCCTGGTAGACTCCCGATACCACGAATCACCTCTGACAGCCCTTCCACGCTAGTATCAGAGCGTGGAATGACCCGAGCACCTTTAAGGCAATGTTGGAGCTGCACCCATTGAAAGTAATATTTCGCTGGTAGACCAAATTCCGTTTGTAAAGCATTAAAGGATTTCCAGCGATCCCCAGCAAACAGCTGCTTAGGTGTCCAAATCCCCCTGGAGTACCAGGGTCTCCATGCTATCGTGTTTTTGTTAATTTGAAATCGAGAGTTATGCCATATCGGGAGATGGTCCAGGGGGCACGCCTGTGGACCCAGAGATTGAATGAGGGCATTAAAGGCCACTAGAGTGTCTACAACCATTGGTGAATGGCTGGAGTCTGAAGGATGGCTCATTCCGGGGAAGTAGGCCAGCGGAACTGGTCCACTAAGCTCTTCTTCTATATCTAGCCACACCGGACGGCCTGCTGCCGGGGCATCCAGCCAACGGGCACCTTGCTTTAGGAGGAAGGCTTTATGATAATTGAGAAAATCTGGAAATCTAGCTCCTCCCCTCGCTTTATCAGATTGCAAGTGTTGTTTAGCTATCCTGGGTGTTTTACCCTGCCATAAATAACGAATAAGAAGGCCTTCCATATCTTTGTAAATGTGTCGGGGCAGTAAACACGGTAGCATTTCGAGAATGTAGTTCACTTTAGGAACTATCATCATTTTCACTGTTTCTAAGCGGCCCCACCATGTAAGGGTTAGTGGAGACCACCGATTGGTATGTTCACGGACTTTGGAGATTATCGCCTTGGCGTTGAAACTGATAGTGTCCTCTAAAGGATAGCAGTAATAGACCCCGAGATATTTCACCATACTATGCTGCCAGAGAAAGGGAAAGGCTTGCATGTCGGCCGCATGTACCCGGTGGTTAAGTGGGAAAGCAACCGATTTGGTCCAGTTGATCTTATAGCCCGAGAGCTGCGAATACCTGTCTAGTAATTCTAAGACTACTGGGACCGAGTCCAAAGTTATAAAGAGCATAAGATCATCTGCATAAGCGGAGAGTTTGATCTCTCTGTGTCTAAAGGGGGCACCTCGGATGTCTGCGGACTGCCTAAGTAACAGGGCTAGAGGTTCGAGCGCTAAGTCAAAGAGCAGAGGGGATAGGGGGCACCCTTGGCGTGTACCTCTTTGAAGGCTAAATGGCTGGGATTTGATAGCATTCACACATATACTGGCTGTGGGTTCGGCATACATGACTTGAAGAAACCGGAGAAAGCCCTCCCCAAAGCCGTACCAACGGAGAACAGCAAATAAGAAGGGCCACTCTGGACGGTCGAAGGCTTTCTCAGCGTCTAGGGAAAGACCAACTAGAGGTATATCTAGGCTGGCAGCATTAGTCAAAACAGGACATAAAGTCCTAGCGTTGTCGGCAGTGGATCTTCCGGGACTAAAACCACATTGGTCAGGGTGGATTAGTGTAGACATGTGGTCAGATAGTCGAGAGGCTAAGATAGTCGCAAAAATTTTATAGTCTGCGTTAAGGAGGGAAATTGGGCGGTAGTTAGCTGTTAACAGCGGATCCCTCCCTTCTTTTTCAAATACTACCACATTCGCCGCCGAAAAGGATCCCAAGCAAGATGTGTCTTCAGCCAGAGCAGTGAAATAGAGTTTTAGGTGGGGGGCTAGATCTGCACTGAACGTTTTATAAAATTCGGCCGGAAGACCGTCGGGGCCTGCGGCGCGTCCCGAGGCCACACGTTTAAGGGCAGAGTGAATTTCATTAGTAGAGAAGGGTTGATCCATCGCAACCCTATCCTCTTCAGAGAGGGTCAGCCGTTGGATTCCGGATAATAATCGCTCAAAAGCCTCTGACGTGAAGTCACATTCTGATTTATAAAGACGAGTATAAAAATCCCGGAAAAGCTCTACGATATCTGTATTGTTTGTCACTATGTCCCCTCCTACCGGGTTTCGAAGAGCCGCTACCCGTTTGGCTTCTTTTTGACCTTTCAAAGCATTAGCTAAGAGTCTACCAGCCCGGTTGCTTTCCCGATAGTACATCCCTCGCTGCGATGCGATATTCTTAGAAGCTGCAGCAGACAGGATTGAGTTATATTGAAAGCGTAGGCGTTGCAATCGTAACAACACACAAGGATCAGTGCGGGAGGTAAGAACCCGTTCCCCAGTTTTAATTTGTTGCTCTAATATTAATAACTGTTGCTTACGCTGTCTCCCCAAGCGAATTTGATAGCTAGTAATGGTTGCACGAATGGCAGCTTTAAAGCCCTCCCACCAAGCCCAGCCCGTGGTATCATGTGGTAAGTTAAAATGGAAATAGTCCTGAATGGCGGCCCGAATCTCTAACTGAAACTCTTGTTGCTCTAGCAGGGTCCTATCAAAAAACCAATTTCCCGGGTTCCCACTGGGCAGGTTAGCGTGCAACTGGAAGGAAATGGCAGCATGGTCTGAGATATGTAATGGGTGAATCATCGCTGTGTCTACCTGAGATACCAGCACTTTAGATATTATGAAAAAATCTATTCTGGACTGTGATAGATGTGGTGGAGAATAGAAAGTAAATTCCAGTTCAGCAGGATGCAACAATCTCCAAAGATCCACTAAAGCGAGATCTTTGATCAAGGAGGTGAGTGTGAGGAAGCTCTTGGGCAGGCCACTCGTTCTAGGCGGTTGCCTGTCTATCAGAGGATCGACGACTTGGTTAAAGTCGCCACCTATTATCAGCGAGGTGCTGGCAGAGGCCTGCGCAACCTGAGCAATGGTAGCAAAAAAGGCAGGATTATCCACATTGGGGGCATAAATACATATACATGTTAGTTCAAGGTGTCCAATTTTAAGATGGACACGGGACCATCTGCCCTCCGTGTCAGAGCTAGTGGCAATGATGGTGACAGGCAAGGATTTCCTCACCAGAATAGCTACCCCACATTTCTTAGAAACAGCCGGAGAGTAGGCAGCTACCATGTAAGGTTTAATATTGAGTTTCAGAGTTTCGGTAGAATTTAAGTGCGTTTCCTGGAGAAAAACCAGATCCGCCTTTTCATGACTCAAATAGCTAAGGATTTTCTTTCTTTTAATCGGATTGTTGATTCCCTTTACGTTCAATGAAAAAACCTTACATAGGGCCATAAGACATTGTTATACATTTGAAGTAAAAGCGCAGGCGAGTATGGAATATATACCACATCTGTACATCTATATCATACACATCAATTAAGATACCAGATACACCCCATATGAGAGAACAAGCACCGAAGTGCCCCAGAGAAGAAGCATAACCCCAAATATAAATGGCGACCATATGTCTGCGGGAGGAGGCCCTAGAGAGTGCGATTGTAATATATGAACCCTTCTGTGATTATGGTCTCCGATCCCCACCGAAATAGCTGAGGGCATGATAGAGCAGGGCCATCAAGGCTAGTGAGAGCCAAGGCCGTGAAGTGCCAAGGCAGTCTCTAAGGTAGAGAGCGTCCGAAACAATATGGCGGGTTTTACCAATATAAGGCAATTAACTAAGTGTTCCTTGGATCAACGCATCTGATCTGCCTCTTTGGACTCCAAAAATTCCGCGAGTAGTTCAGGATCAGCAAATGTTCTGGTCTGGTTGTGCAGCGTTACCCTGAGTTTAGCCGGGTACATCAGGCCATAGCGGGCTTGCAGTTGTTGTAGCCTCGGTCGAAATTCCAGGAATCGCTTTCTACGATCAACCGTGGGCTTAGCCAAATCAGGAAAGAAGGATATCCGGTGGCCCTCAAATTCGATGGGGCCTTTTGCACGAGCGGCATTCAGAATTTGCTCAACATGTTGGTATCTTAGGAGTCGAAAGATAATAGGCCGCGGGGTCTTCCGATTGAGCGCCATATTGGAGGGCACTCGATGAGCCCGGTCAATCTCCAGGTCTTTAGCAAACGTGACCCGAAGTAGGGAAGGAAGCGCCTTACAAAGAAACTCCTTCATGTCTCCAGACTCTGCTCCCTCCGGAATGCCCACAAGCCGTATGTTGTTGCGGCGGGCCCGATTGTTGCCATCTTCCACTTCATTCTGAAGGGCCCGTATCTGGCGTTCTACTTTGTTAAGTTTCGCCAACCGGACCGAGTGTGAGTCCAGTATGCCTTCCATTTTGTCTTGTCGTAGGGAAAGCCCTTCAAGTTTGCTTTGCAGCATGCCAAAATCTTCACGCAGCGCTCGGAGTGACTCCCCGTTGGATTGCACAAGATCTTTTACCCCACGTATTTCAGTGAGGATCTCCTGCTGCATCTCGGGACCTTCCCGAGGTGCGGGCTGTTTCTGCGGAGACGGGGGCTCGGTTTTGGAGCGTTTACCATGGGACTTCGTTGGGGTCCCGAAATCTAGACGTGCTGGTTTGGTCCCCGCCATCACCCCAAGGTACCCCGGTAGAGTCAAGGCAATATTCAGAATTAAAACGGTTCAAAATTCAGGAGTCTTTGTAGGCCTCTCGGGAGCCTCAGCGCTATGCGACTATCCCGCTGGACATCAGGCTCCGCCCCCCTTGTTCATTAATAACTTTTAAGTATTTAAGCATCTGTACCATATCTCCCCCATCCCTCTTCTCCTCTAGGGTATACATGTTTAGGTCTTCAAGTCTCTTATCTGTTTCAAGTACTTTTATATTTATTTTATTTATTTATCTAGCCAGTTTTGTATACCACCTTATCCTTCAATCAAAGTGGTTGAAAACACATTTGTGGGTCTACATTGAACAGGAGGGGAAGGGTGACTAGACATACACATAGACTTTAGGCAATTAGATCTTAGCTCTTCATTGGGCGTGCCAGTACAGTGGAGGTTCTCTGTTACTTGGTCATAGAATTCTGTGAACAGGAGGGTTTTGAGGGATTTGCAGAAATTCTTGATGTCCTTTATGGCTCTTAATTCGTCCAGGAGTGAGTTCCAAAGGGCCGGCGCTAACTCTTTTGGAAGTAGCCTGTTTTGTCTTGTGGTATCCTGTGGATGTGCGTAGTCTGTTGCTGCTGTTAGCTCGTCTGGGTCTGCTGGTTGTATTCTTGGTTAATGTGCCTTGGAGGACATCTGCTGAGCACTGATGTATGATCTTGAATATGTTAAAGTTGCTTTGAATCTCACCCGTGTAATTTTTGGTAGCCAGTGCAGTTGTTGAAGTATAGGTGTGATGTGTTCGTACTTGGCTGTGCCTGTAATGATGCGTGCTGCAGTATTCTTCACTAGTTGAAGTGGGTGGGTAGATTGCTTGAGTAGACCTTGAAATAATGAGTTTCCATAGTCCAATATTGGGGTGATGACTGCTTGGCATAGGGTGCAGAAATGGTCCTGATTAAGAATTGGTTGGAGTCTTCTGATGAGCTTCAGTCGGTGATATGCCTTTGCAATGGTCTTGTTTATGTGCGATTGTAGGTTCAAATTCTTGTCCGGGGTGATGCCTAGGTATTTCACTTCATCTCTTAGTGTAATTGTTCTGTTTAGGATACTGATGGCTTGAGGTGGGTTGAAAGTAGGGTTCCTGGAAATGAACATTGCCTCTGTTTTGCAAAGTTAACTTTTGGGTTATTTTCGGTGAGCCAGTTGTTCATATCGTCAAGGCACTGGGTCATAGGAGTTATATCTGGTGCACTTGTGTCTATCGGGGCATATACCATGATGTCATCTGCATATAGGTGATAGTGTATCCTGTAACGTTTGATAATGTTGCAAATGGGTTGGATGTATATGTTGAATAGGATGGATGAGAGAGCTGATCCTTGAGGAATTCCCTGAGTGATGGGTAATTGTATTGTTGTTCTCTGGTTGCATTTGACTTGCTGTGTTCTATTGCTCAGATAAGAGGTGAACCATTTTATTGTGTTGCACAGCCCGATCTCTTGTAGGTGACTTAACATTAAGGAGTGGGATACCTGTGTCGAAGGCCACTGAGATGTCTATGAAGACTAGCAAAAATCCTTTTTTTATGCTGTGTAGGCCCTTCAGCAGGTTTTCGAAGAGAGATGTGAGCAGGGACTCCACGTTGTGCTGTGGCTTGAAGCCGTGTTGGTGGGGGTCCAATGGGGCATACAGATCGATGTGGTCTTGTAGTTGTCTCTGTACCACTTTTTCGATGATCTTTGATATAAATGGAAGACTTGAGATGGGGCGGTAGGATTTTGGGTTGGAGGTGCTTAGCATTGCGATCATGAGGATGGATCGTATCATAGCTTGTTTGAGTGCCTGTGGCATGTGTCCTTGTTGAAGGGATTCCTTCATGATTTTGTGGAGGTGATGGCTTAGTTGGTCCTTGGCATCCTTAATCCATTCCACTGGGCATGGTTCAGATGGAGATGTTGTTGTATTTAGGGTGTCCACAAAGTCTTCTATGTGCTGGGCTGTTGGGATACTAAAGTTGCTCCAGGTTTGGTGAGTTTCCGTCTAAGATGGGTGGCATGTTGCAGGGAGCTGAGTGGGGGTTTGACTAGCGTGCTTGTTCTTTATGTAATTTGCGAATTCTTGGGGGTCAAGTTGATGGGTGCTGTGTTGAGGGCTGTCTCTAGTGAGCTTTTGCATGATGTTGCAAAGTTCCCTTGATCTATTTGCAACTTTCATAATGAGGTTGATGTGATGTTTGTGATAGTTGTTCATTTCTGTATTGGGCAGAGTATCTTGTGACTTGTTTCGTCTCCATTTTCTTTCTAGTCATCTAAGTGAGCGCTTTGCTTCTCTGATTGAGTTGGAGTACCAGGGGGCATTGGTTCTCCTGTGTGTGTATGGCTTTTCCTTGCTTGGAGCTGATGCTGCTTTGGATTTGGTATGGTTCCTTTTTTCTATGGTTTCGTCTAGATTGCCGCATTCTTGTAGTACTTGTGGCATTATTTCCTTCAGGAAAGTTTCATTTTTGTAGGCTCTGAATCTTCTTGTTCTGTTCTACCCTTTAGTAGGGTGTGTGGGGGTCTCCAGGTGTAAGGTGAAAGTGAGGATATGATGGTCTGACCAGGGGACTGGTATGGGTGTTGGGTTCATGGACTGGTTCTGTTTGGTTAGTTGTAGCGGTATGAAGATAAGGTCCGGTGTATTTCCATGTTGATGTGTTGGAGCACTGGCCATCTGTCTGTAGTTGAGTGTTTCCAGGGCTTTGAGAAAGGCTCTGGTATCCTTGTTGGGTGCAGACGTTAGGTTGTAGTCTCCCAGGGCAATGAGTGGCTTGTGATGGATGCTGGATACGCAGATTGATTCAGGTATTGCCGATAGATGCTCTGCCTTGGCATTGGGGGGCCTGTATGTGAGGCAAAAGCTGATGTAGTGATTTTCTACGATTATTGTGCTTGATTCGGCTGAGTTGCATGTGGAGATAACTTTAAATTTGTAGTTTTTTTCTGATAAATATTAGCACCCCTCCTCCTCTCTTCTGTATTCTAGGACAGCTGAACACTGTGAAGTCTGGCGGTGTAACTTGGTTTAGGATGACTTGGTCCGTGTCTGTGAGCCATGTCTCGGTGATGCATATGATATCCAGTTTTTGGTCCAAAATATAGTCATAGATGGTATTTGACTTGTAAGGTGATGTATCAGAGAAATTAAAACAAATCTCAATAAATTAGAAATTTGTAATATGGTTAATTGATAAACTAAAGAGCAAAAATCACCTGGATCAGATGGCATGCTGAAAGAAATTAAATATAAGACTGCAAAGCTACTATTCATAATCTGTGATCTATCATTAAAATCATCTATAGTACCCAAATATTGGAAAGTGGCCAATGCAATGCAAATTTTAAAAAAAGAGTTCCAGGGGTGATCTGGGAAACTACAGACCAGTTAGCCTGATGTCATTACCAGGCAAAATGGTAGAAATCATCATAAAAAACAAAATTACTGAACATGTAGGTTGTCATGGTTTTATGGCAGGAAACAAACATGGATTTAGCCAGGGAAAGTTACTAATCTGTTATATTTTTTGAAGGTGTGAATAAACAGGTAGATAAAGGAGAGACAATTGATATAGTGTATCTGGATTTTCAATAAGCCTTTGACAAAGTCCCTCATGAGAGACTCTTTGGGAAATTAAAAAGTCATGGGATAGGAGGCAATGTACTATTGTGGATTAGGAACTGGTTGAAAGATAGAAAATAGAGAGTAGGGCTAAATGGCCAATTTTCTGAATGGAGAAAGGTGAATAGTGGAGCGCCCCAAGCATCTTTGCTGGGCCTGCTCCTTTTTAACATTTAGAAAACAAAAAGAAAATGTTTCTACTCATATTCATAGACATATCTGCAGCATTCGATACAGTTCACCATGGCACCCTCTTAAACAGGCTTAAATCCATTGGAATAACAGGAACCCCTCTAAAATGGTTCTCCTCGTACATATCAAACAGAATGCAACAGGTCCAGTTCAACGGAGAAAAGGCAGAAGCATTCACACAAACACAGGGTATACCACAGGGTTCGGCTCTCTCAGCACTCCTGTTCAATATTTACATGCAACCACTTTGCAAAATTTTCCAACATCATAATATCAAATACCACGTCTATGCAGACGATATTATGCTGTACACTCAACTCGACACTGCCAACCCAAACTACACCCAACTCGAAGAGTGCCTAAGTGAGATGCAAGCCTGGTTACTCCAAAGTAACATGACGATCAACCACAAAAAAACAGAGGTAATGTACATCTCCAGAAAGCCAAACTTCGATCCCCCCGGAACAATCACCTTATGTAACAATACTTACCAAACGAAGGAGGAAATAAAATATTTGGGAGTAACGTTCGATAGTAATCTAAAAATGGAGAAACACCTCCGCAAAACAAACAAAGCTGTTTTTCACAAGCTTAGGGTCCTCCAACCGCTAAGGAGCATTATCGAACCTCAGGACTTCAGGACCATTGCCCAGGCACTCATCATGCCACATTTCGACTACTGCAACGCCATCCTGCAGGGTCTCCCAAAGAAAACTCTGAACATTCTGCAAATGGCGCAGAATGTAGCCGCTAGGGTCATCACGAAAAAAGGCTTTGCTGATCACATCACCCCGGTATTGATTGAGCTCCACTGGCTCCCCATCACGGCTCGTATAAAATACAAATCACTCACGACCACCTTCAAGCTCCTACATAACATTGCTCCATCCTTCCTCTCCACCTTGATATGCTCACAACCACCCAACAGAAGCAGAAGAACCCTCAACGCCAACACCCTCCTCATTCCAGCCGATATAAGAACTGTTAAAACCAATACTAGTAATAGAGCGTTCTCATACGCAGCACCTACACTCTGGAATCATCTGCCGCCAGAGTTACGAGATTGCAAAGACCTAACTGTCTTCAGGAAAAACCTCAAGACTCATCTTTTCCAGAGTCATTTTAATTTGAATTAACCTAAGGGGTCTAAGTCCAGAACATATATATGTACTCCTGCTCGCATATTGTATAATGTATATATGTATATATGTAATTAGTACTCATATACCTAACAAACCCCTCGTGTGATATGCCTACCCTCCTGATCAACCTGTACACCCCCAAATTTTACTGTACTGATTGACAGTCCTCTTTATGTTCCCCTTGTGTAATCAGACCGCTGCTGATCGCTGGAAGCAGCGGTATATAAATGTTTGCTAAATAAATAAAAATAAATAAATAAAATAAATGACCTGGAAATGAGAACAACAAGTGAGGTGATCAAATTTTCAGATGAGACAAAATTATTCAAAGTTGTTAAAACACAAGAGGATTCTGAAAATTTGCAAGAGGACTTGGATTAACTTGGAGACTGGGCGTCCAAATGGCAGATAACATTAAATGTGGACAAGTTCAAGTTGTGCACTTATAGAAGAACAACCCAAATTAAAGTTACATGATGCAAGGTTCCACATTAGGAATCATCACCCAGGAAAAGGATTTAGGTGTCATTGTGGATAATACGATGAAACCCTCCGCCCAGTGTGCAGCGGAGGCCAAGAAAGCAAATAGAATGCTAGGAATCATAAAGGAACGAATGGAGAATAAAACAACTTATATTATAATGCCTCTGTATCTCTATTGTGTGACCACACACTGAATAAAGCGTGCAATTTCTGGTCATCTTATCTTTAAAAAGGATATAGCAAAATTAGAAAAGGTACAGAGAAGAGCGATCAAAATGGTAAAGTGGATGGAAGGATATCCCTACTAAGAAAGGCTTAAAAAGTTAGGGCTCTTCAACTTGGAAAAGAGATGGCCGAAGGGAGATATGATAAAACAATGAATGGAGTAGAACAGATAAATGTAGTTCGGTTGTTTACTCCTTTAAAAAGTAGAAAGACTAGGGGACACACAATGAAGCTACAATGTAGCACATGTAATACTAATCAGAGAAAAATGTTTTCACTCAAAGTATAACAAACTCTGTAATTCGTTACTGGAGGATGTAGTAAAAGCTATTAGTGCAGCTGGATTTAAAAGATGTTTGGACAATTTTCGGGAGGAAAAGCCCAGAAACCATTATTAAAGAGGACAGAGAAAATCTACTGCTTACCCATTGGACAAGCAGCATGGAATATATATACCATTCGGGAACCTGACAGGTACTTGTGACCTGGATTGGCTACTGTTGGAAACAGGATAAAGTGCTTGATGGAGCCTTGGTTTGACCCAGTATGGCATATTTTATGTTTTTATAAAACCAAACACAATACTCCAAGTGAGACCTTTTCCAACAACTTGGACAGGATCAATAATTCATCCTTCCTTTTCTGGTTATGCCTCCCTGTATGCAGCCTATTCCATTGTCACATTGTTTCTTCATCTTAAAATCCTCAGATGTATCCCTGTCATGATCCTTGCACATCAGCCTCTCTCTCTCCCCCTGATATATGGCTCCTTTGGATTTCTGCATCCCAAGTGCATCACTTGGTACTTCTCTGCATTAAAGCTTAACTGCCAAACTTTAGACCAGTGGTTCTCAACCCAGTCCTCTGGGACGCCCAGACCAGTTAAGTTTTCAGGATATGCACAATGAATATGCATGAGATAGATATGCATGCACTGCTTCCATTGTATGCAGTTCTATCTCATGCATATTCATTGTGGGCATTCTGAAAACCTGACTGACCTGGGGGTCCCAGAGGACTGTGTTGATAACCACTGTAATAGACCATTCTTCTAATTTCTGTAAATCTTTTATAATGTTGTCTCCTCCCTCTGAGGTGTTCACTTTGTTAAAAATCTTTGTGTCATCCACAAAAACAAAACAAAACCAACTTTTTCTTTGAACCATTTGTAAATATCATTTGCAAAGATATTGAACAGAACTGGTCCCAAGAATTATTTCTGAGGCACGCCACTACTCACCTCTTTCATCTGAGCAAATTCCATTTACTACCACCCTCTATCATCTGTCAGTCAACCAATTTTTGTTCCAGTTCACCAGCTTGGGATCCATCTCCAGGCTGCTCAGTCTATTCATAAGCTTCCTCTGAGGAACAATATCAAAGGCTAAGTAGATCACATCCAGCGCATGCTTTTGATATAGTTCTCTGGTCACCCAGTCAAAGAAATCAATCAGATTTGTTTGGCAAATCTTCCTTTAGTAAAACCGTGTAGCCTTGGATCTCACAACCCACCAGATTTTATGAAGTTCACCATCTTCTCTTTTAGCAGTATCTTGATTGCCTTTCCCATAACCGAGGTTGGGCTTATTGGCCTGTGATTCCCACCTCTTCTCTGTTACCACATTTGTGGAGAGAGACCACATCAGACCTTCTTCAATCCCACGGATCCTCCTCCATCTTCAAGGATCTATTAAACACATCTTTTAAAGGTCCCATCAGAACCCCTCTAAGCTCTCTTACTTCTGCGATATATCTCACCCAGTTCTGTGGCTTTTTCCACTTTCAGTTTTGCAAGCTATTCATAAACACTTTCTTCCATAGAAACAGAGAAAAATGATGGTATATAAAAACTAATGGCCTATACAGTTTGTCCTTCCATTTCAGCTACTAAACTTTACAGTCCCGTTTTCCCCTTTAGAGATCCTTTGTGCTTGTCCCATGCTTTCTTGAATTCAGATACAATCCTTGTCTCTACCACATTCACTGGGAGACTATTCTATGCATCTACCACTCTTTACATAAAGAAATAAATTCCTCAGATTACTCCTGAGGCTACTCTTTCACCTTCATCCTATGCCCCCTCATTGCAGAGCTTTCCTTCAATTGAAAGAGGCTCTCCTCCTCCAGCATATGTATGCCATAGGGATATTTAGATGTTTCTATCATATCTCCCCTCTCCTGCCTTTCTTTTAAAGTATAGATATTGAAACATTTAAGACTCCATCCTGATTATATACTTTTGAATTGCCAGAATTGCAGAAAGTACTCCAAATGAGGTCTCACAAAAGACTTAAGCAGAGGTACTATCACCTCTTTCTTTCTACTGGCCTTTCCTTTCCCTATGCAACCATACATCCTTCTAGCTTTCAACATCACCTTTTCTATCTGTTTAGCCTTCTTAAGATTATCAGAAACAATCACCCACAGATCCTGCTCTTCTTTTCTAGAGAAAAGTACTCCACCCTATACCGTACCACTACCTTGGATTTTTGCAGTCCAAATGTATAACTCAGCATTTTTTAGCATTAAATCTCAGCTCCCAAATTTCAACCATTTGCTAGATCCCACCTCATGTTATCTATTCCTTTCTGAATGTTTACTCTGCTGCATATTTTATCATATGCAGAGAGGCAAACTTTACCTGACAGCCTTTCCACAATATTACATATGAAAATATGTGAAACAGTGTCAAAAGCCATGGAATTTGAATATTGACCCTTTTGAAAATCAAATCTGCTGTCTCCATGGTAAGTGCTAGATCCAACATTGACACATCCCTGATTGGTTCCAGCACCACTGTTTGAGCAGATCTTCTTGGAAGACATCAACTATCTTTTTACTTCTTTCCAGATTTGCAGATGGGATACTCTAATCCACATCTGGTAGATTAAAATCACCCAGTATTATCATCTCTCCCTTCAATACCACCCATGCAATATTATAGATCAAATCTCTGCCTATTTCTTCTGTTTGAGTTGGAGGTCTATAGACTACGCCAAGGTGGAAGGTGGTGCTATCTCTTCTTTCTAAGCCAATCCACAAGACTTCTTCTTTTTCCCACATTCCCTGCATTTCAGCTGCTGTAATATTATTTTTGAAACAATCAATACCCCCACACAAAAATGATCACTGTATAAATGATCCAAAAGCCAAGATCATTTTTTAATGGCAAGCAAAGTGTAAGTTAAATTACACCAAGAAGAATGTCGGGTCCAGCAGACCGGAGAAGAGTGGGCAATCGCTCAACCCCCGGTGTCTGATGTCCCCTTTTTAATTTTTTTAATTAATACATGCATATATAGTGCAACACCCAAAATTTTAGAGAGCTTTACTTAGCTTATCATAATGCAGTCTTGCGCGCACAGGCGACCAGAATCCAATAACATAACACGCGTGTTTCGAGCCATATCGGCCCTGTCTCAAGTGCAACCGCTGTGTGGTCAAAAGCTGCAGGCATCAAAGACTAAGTAAAGCTCTCTATAAATTTTGTGTGTTGCACTATACCTGCACATATTAAATTAAACAATTAAAAAGGGAATATCAGACACCGTGGGTTGAGCGATTGCCCACTCTTCTCCGGTCTGCTGGACCCGACATTCTTCTTGGTGTAATTTAACTTTACACTTTGCTTGCCATTAAAAAATGATCTTGGCTTTTGGGTAATATTATTTTTGACATAGTAGTCCCCTCTTCCTTCTCCTTTTCTGCTCTCTCTTTCTCTTTTAAATAGATTATACCCGGGTATGGTGATAGCCCATTCATGAGACTCATTGAACCATGTTTCCATAAAGGCCACAATGTCCAAGTTTATTTCCACCATCATGTCTTCCAGGTCAGGAACTTTGTTACCAAGACAGTGAGCATTTGTGCTCATAGCCTACTGCTTGCATGCATTTTGTTTAATTTTTATTTTTGACTACTCTTCCTCCTTGTTATTGATGCAGAAATTAAGATGAAGTCTCTTTCTATTTTCTACATTGCTGTAATACTTTTCGCTGGGGTGACATCCTGAACTTACTATCTTCCTTCAATCACTCTTCTCTAGTTTAAATGTCTGTTCACATACTGTCTGACTTTTTGACATAGTGCAGGGGTGGTCTGTGGCCCCTGCCACAAAGATATAGTCCATCAATATAGTATAACCTCTTGTTAGTCCATCTTTTGCTCTAGCCACATATTAAACCTGATTGTGCATTACAGCCTCTCTTCTCCCTTATCATGAATAGGGAGAACTTCTGAGAATGCTATAATGTTAACAATTGTTTTAAGTTTTTCTTTCAAAATTTGGAAGTCTGTTTGCATGACAAAGGTACTGCTTTAGACAGATCATAACAACATCTATTTTAGAATCTTTCTTTTCCTTCCTGACATCACAAATAAGTTGGTTTGCATTCCTGCCAGATGAAGACCATGGGAGGCACTTGACCACCTTCTGTCCCTTGAATTGCATTCCCAAGTTAATTCATTTGACAATAGAGTTTCCAGGTAATAACAATTTTTCATTTTGAGATCTTTGACAATGCCCGGGGAATTTCTGGTGCATTGAGTGCAGTAGCATTCCCAGCACCCATAACCTGCCTCCCTTGTGGCCAGTACCCCCCCTCCCCCCCCCCTCACACACACATGGTGCACTATGGTGCAGTGCCTGAGAAAGAAGAGTCGCTGGGCCTGGAGGGGAGGCAGCATAGAAAACCACCCAGTTTTTAGGTAAGTTTGCCATGCTGCCTCCAAAGTATGGTCCTGCTGGGGGTATATCCCCTTCCCGGCAGACACCCAGAGCAGGCCACACCTATCACCCTGCTCTTGGTATGCCACTGGTCGGGTGCTATCCTTCTTGTTTAAAGCACGCTTCATTTCCATTAATGGAGCATCATCATTTACTAAGGCAGAGAAAGCATTTTTCAGGGGTATCGTTTGGTGGGTGGTTGTCTCTGTTACTAGTCATAATCAGTCAGAACCTACTGTGATCCTTTTATTCCTGAGTTGTTTGATTCTTTGTGGGAATGGTAGTGGATTGCTTTTATGTTTTATTCTTCCCTTAGTTGAGTCAATTCTTTTTTATGATAATAGAGACAACGTTTTTGCAAAATATTTAACATAATATCACTGATTTGCAACTGAAAAACACTTGGAGCAGTATTTCAGAAGCCCTGTCCATGAGTTGGGCATCAGAAAGCTGGCAGTTGGATGCGCAAAGAATGGAGACACTCTGGGGCCATTTCAAAAGCCAGGTAATAGACATCTCCAGGATGAGAACATCCATATAGAATGGGGGCGCAGTGGTGGCATGCCCTGGATGGAGCAAGGGAAATGCATGTCACAATGAGATTTCAAAACAGCACAAGCATGTCTGGCCCCGGTTGTTGAGGCATCTATGCTTATACCTGCTCCTGACTATGAATAAGGTGAAAAAAAGTGCTAGTTTCATGAAAAAAATTCTCGTTTCACAAAATTAACATGCATGATTTATAAACAAAAATGCAATGTGTGCCTTCAAGGGGTCAATATTCAAAAAGGTTTATCTGATTAGCAGAACCTGCTCACTGGATAAAGCCCATTAAGACAGCTACTCAGTGACACTGCTGAATACCCCCTTTAACCACCATGGCACTGTCTAGATAATGCCGGAGTGGTCCAAAGGAGGGGCGAGGGCAATTCCCACACTTATCCAGTTAGTGGCGATTTTCTGTACGCTATCTAGATAAGTGGCCACATAAAGGTAGATTAGAAAAAAGATTGTCCTAACTTGATGCAGTTTGGCTATCCAGGGTCAAAATCAATTTAAGTGTGTCTGCTCAGCACACCCCTTTTGCATTTGGTGTTGGATGATAAGAGGTTTAACAATAGCTCCCTATCCATTTCCATATCCAGTTCAAACTTCTCGTACTGACTTATAAGTGCATTCATTCTGCTGCTCCTCACTATCTTTCCTCTCTTATTTCTCCCAACAACCCTCCTTGGGAACTCCGCTTTTCTGGCACATTGCTTCTGTCTGTGCCCTTCTCTTCTTCTGCCAACTCCAGACTTCGATCTTTCCACCTTGCTGCTCCTTATTCCTGAAACAAACTACCTGAGTTGGTACTTCAAGCTCCATCTCTGGCCTTGTTCAAATCCAGGCTAAAAACTCACTACTTTGAGACTGCTTTTGGATCCTGATCTGCTTAGTCTCCTGCTCTCCAACTATGTGTTTCCTGACCATTCCCCTAGACATATCCTAGTCCCCAGTTGTTGTGTTTTCTTTTTTTTTTAAATGCTTTATTTTCGTTTTACAAACTACAAAGGAAGGAAGACATACAACTAAAAGACAATACATACATGGAATGTGATACATACACCAAAGTAAACCCCTGCCACCCCCCTCCCCCCTGCTTCTTCTCTAGAAAACTGAATCATTTTCAAAGTGGGCGTATACTGACATTATTGAGTTACAAAACCTAATGGCGATCTGAAACATGATGATTGTACGTTAAACAGACATGGCAAGCAATAAACAGATTATACATGATCATTGAGTATCTGCCATTTAGACAAGCGATAATGTATTGGGCATGGAAAATAGCTCTCCGAAATATCTGCTCATATATACTTTATAAGCAGACAAGGTTCACTATTCATTGACGGTAGATCGAGAGCTATCCTTCCAAGTCCTCGGGATTAAACATATGGCCATACCCGGCATGACATCAGGAAAGAGCTACCCCTCCTTGGAAGAGAGGGGACCTCCGCCACTAAGCGGAGTCCCACAGTTTTCCAAGAAAGAGGCTCATGAAAGTGTAAGATAAGTGAAATTCGACCCCAGACCCGCCCCCAGAAACCTGTAATTAAGAACATTCATAATGAGCATGAGTAAGGGTTCCCACATCAGTATGGCAAGACCTACACTGGTCCCTAGCAGTTGAGTTCATTTGGTTATGTTCCTGGAATATAAGAACAGCGATGTGCAAGAGACGAGAGTTAAGTTAGGGTAACTAAGGCAGAGCGGGAGACCCGCACTAATTTGCTCCAGGAAACGCACCAACGCACAGGAATTAAAGTGATTTACAGTTAGCGATCCTGCGTAACCTGAGCAAGAATAGCAAAAGGGTAGGGTCATCCACAATAGGAGCATGAAGGCATATACATGTAACTTAAAAGTTATCTATCTTAAAGTAAACTCTGGGCCATCTACCCGCTGCATCTAAGCAGGTCGCAACAATAGTAGCATATCGAGATTTCCTATCCAATATGGCAACCCCACATTTCCCAGAAACGACTGGGGAATAGGTGGCCACCATGTAAGAGTTAATACTGAGGCGGAAAGTTTCCTTCGAATTAAGATGTGTTTCTTGGAGGAAAATCAGGTCCGCAGCTTCATGATTTAGAAAGCTTAGGAGTTTCCTCCGTTTATCGGATGATTGATTCCTTGTACGCTCAATGAGAAAATCTGACATGGGGCCATCAATCAATAATAGACATTTTAGGTAAGAGCTCTTGAAAACTTACATCATAATCAGAATCTGTACAATAATGACTTAAACACCAAGTATACTAGCCAATACACCCATACTGAAAAATATGTACCAGAGTAACCCAGAGAAGAAGCAAAACCCCCAATGAATATGGCGACCAGATGTCTGCGGGAGGAGGCCCTAGAGAGGAAGATATTGACATAATACAAGAAATGAAACACCAGAGTCCATAAGAAACACTGTCTCTGATACTCGTCGAGGCTGCTATGGGTAGATGGAGTCAGGTCCCATATATCTTCAAAATAAGGCAACAAACCGCCCTCGACAGACTCTTCACAGTGCTGCGGTAAATCCAATATGGCAGGTACAGCGGATGTGAGAGTACTGGCCGAAATATGCTGGAATTCAGCGCATCAAGTCGGCTTCTTTAGAGTCCAAGAACTCCGCTAGTAGAGCAGGGTCCTCAAATGTTCTTGTCTGATTGTGAAGCGTGACACGGAGCTTGGCCGGGTACATCAGGCCATAGCGTGCTTGTAGTTGTTGAAGCCGCGGCCGAAATTCCAGAAAGCGCTTTCGGCGGTCGACCGTGGGTTTAGCCAAGTCAGGATAGAAGGAGATCTTGTGGCTCTCATACTCCATATGGCCCTTTGCTCGGGAGGCACTGAGAATTTGTTCCACATGTTGATATCTCAAAAGTCGAAAGATGATAGGCCGCGGGGTCTTCCTGTTGAGCGTTATGTTTGTGGGAACACGATGAGCGCGATCAATCTCCAATTCCTTGGTAAAGGTGATTTGGAGCAGGGAAGGGAGGATTTTACTTAAAAATTCCTTCATATCTCCCGATTCCGCTCCCTCCGGTATGCCCACGAGTCGTAGGTTGTTGCGGCGCGCTCTATTATTGCCATCTTCCACTTCTTTCTGCAAGGCCCGCACCTGACGTTCAACTTTGTCGAGTTTGGACAGCCGGACCGCATGGGAGTCTAATATACTCTCCATTGTGTCCTGACGCGAAGAGAGCCCCTCCAGCCTGCCTTGAAATACACCAAGATCTTCCCTCAGCGCTCGAAGTGCTTCACCGTTTGACTGCACGAGGTCCTTAACCCCTCTAATTTCTGCGAGGATTTCCTGCTGCATTTCGGGGCCCTCGCGGAAAGCCGGCCCCTTCTGCGGGGACGGGGGTTCAGTTTTGGAGCGTTTACCGTGAGAAGCCGCTGGAGATCCAAATTCCAGACGCGTAGGTTTGGTCCCTGCCATCTCACCAATATGCCCCGGCAAGATCAGAGCAAAAACTCAAGTTTGTCCGGTGTTAATTCAGGATTCTGAGTAGGCCTCTCGGGAGCCTCAGCGTTATGCGACCATCCCGCTGGACATCGGGCTCCGCCCCCCAGTTGTTGTGTTTTCTGTCTTGACTAGACTGTAAGCTCTGATGAGCAGGGACCATCTTTTACATGTCTCTGTACAACATTGCATATGCCTTGTAGTGCTATATAAATGATCAGTAGTAGTGGTAACAGCTTGGGAGACAATTTTCAGAACCATTTCCATGGGTGAAAATCATTTTACCCATGGAAATGGGCTCTTTGAAAACTGCATTCTTCTAGGACATGCTTCATATTACCCATATTCCTGCAACAAACCGAGATAACTCTTAGAAATAGTGAAAACTCGGGGGGGGGGCGGAGCCTGATGTCCAGCGGGATGGTCGCATAACGCTGAGGCTCCCGAGAGGCCTACTCAGAATCCTGAATTAACACCGTACATACTTGGAACTTCTACTCTGATCTTGCCGGGGCACATTGGTGAGATGGCGGGGACCAAACCCACGCGCCTGGAATTTGGATCTCCAGCGGCTTCTCACGGCAAACGTTCCAAAACTGAACCCCCGTCCCCGCAGAAGGGGCTGGCCTTGCGCGAGGGCCCCGAAATGCAGCAGGAAATCCTCGCAGAGATTAGAGGGGTCAAAAACCTCGTGCAGTCAAACGGTGAAGCACTCCGAGCGCTGCGGGAAGATCTTGGTGTGCTGCAAAGCAAGCTAGAAGGGCTTTCTTCGCGTCAGGACAAAATGGAGAGCATATTGGACTCCCATGCGGCCCGGTTGTCCAAACTCGACAAAGTTGAACGTCAGGTGCGGGCCTTGCAGAAAGAAGTGGAAGATGGCAATAATAGAGCGCGCCGCAACAACATACGACTCGTGGGCATACCGGAGGGAGCGGAATCGGGAGACATGAAAGAGTTTTTATGCAAAATCCTCCCTTCCCTGCTCCAAATCACCTTTACCAAAGATTTGGAGATCGATCGCGCTCATCGTGTACCCTCAAGCATAACACTCAACAGGAAGACCCCGCGGCCTATCATTTTTCGACTTTTGAGATATCAACACGTGGAGCAAATTCTAAGTGCCTCTCGGGCAAAGGGCCATATGGAGTTTGAGAGCCACAAGATCTCCTTCTATCCTGACTTGGCTAAACCCACGGTCGACCGCCGAAAGCGCTTTCTGGAATTCCGGCCGAGGCTTCAACAACTACAAGCACGCTATGGCCTGATGTACCCGGCCAAGCTTCGAGTCACGCTTCACAATCAGACAAGAACATTTGAGGACCCTGATCTACTAGCGGAGTTTTTGGATTCCAAAGAAGCCGACTTGATGCGCTGACTTCCAGAATATTCCTGCAAGTATTCTCATATCCGCTGTACCTGCCATATTGGATCTGCCGCAGCCCAGCAAAGAGTCTGGCGAGGGCAGTTTGTTTGCCTTACTTTTGATGATATCTGTGACCCGACTCCATCTACCCACAGTAGCCTCGATGAGTATCAGAGACAGTGTTAATTATGGACTCTGGTGTTTCTTTTTTTTTTTTTTCATGTCTTTCTATTTCCTCTCTAGGGCCTCCTCCCGCAGACATATGGTCGCCATATTCTTTGGGGGTTTTGCTTCTTCTCTAAGATACTTTGGTACATACTTTTCAATATGGGGTGTATTAGCCAGCATATTCGGTGATTATGTCATTGTTGCACAGATTCTGATTATGTTGTATGTTTTCAAGCGCCCTTACCTAAAATGTCTATTACCGATTGATGGCACCATGTAAGATTTTCTCATTGAACGTAAAAGGAATCAATAATCCGATAAAACGGAAGAAAATCCTAAGCTACCTAAGTCAGGAAGCTGCGGATCTAATTTTTCTCCAAGAAACGCATTTAAATTCGAAGGAAACTCTTAAACTCAATATTAAACCTTACATGGTGGCCGCCTATTCCCCAGCCGTTTCTAAGAAATGTGGGGTTGCCATACTGGTTAGGAAATCTTTGCATGCTACTATTATTGCGACTAGCTCAGATACAGAAGGTAGATGGTCCAGAGTTCACCTCAAGATAGGTAGCCTTGAAGTTACATGTATATGCCTTTACGCTCCTAATGTGGATGACCCTGCCTTTTTTGCTACCATTGCTCAGGTTGCGCAGGCCTCTGCTAATACTTCATTGATAATTGGGGGGGATTTCAATCTAGTCCTTGATCCCCTGATTGACAAACAGCCGCCTAGGACAAGTGGTCCCCCCAAGAGTCACACCACGCTTACCTCCCTGATCAAAGATCTTGCTTTAGTTGATCTATGGAGGTTACTACACCCCAATGAGCTTGACTTCACCTTCTTCTCTTCCCCTCACAAATCCCAGTCTCGCATAGACTTCTTTCTAATATCAAAACTGTTAGTTCCTCAGGTGGACACTGCAAAGATTCACTCCCAACATATTTCAGATCATGCTGCTATTTCCTTTCAATTACACACTACTGCACCCCAAGGGAATTCGGGGGCCTGGTTCTTTGATAGAGCCCTGTTAACTCAGCCAGAGTTCCAGTTAGAAATTCGAGCAGCCATACAGGATTACTTCCATTTTAATCTACCCCAGGATACTGCGAATTGGGCTTGGTGGGAGGGCTTCAAAGCGGCCATTCGAGCAACGATCACTAGCTATCAAATCCGCCTGCGGAAACAACGCAAACAGCAGCTACTCATACTAGACCACCAAATAAAAGCAGGCGAACGAATTCTAACTTCACGTACTGATCCATGTGTATTAATTCGATTACAGCGTCTCCGTTTTCAATATAATTCAATCCTCTCAACTGCAGCTTCTAAGAGTATTGAGCTTCAGCGAGGGACATATTATCGTGAAAATAACCGAGCCGGTCGACTCTTAGCCAACGCCTTGAAAGGTCAAAAAGAAGCCAAACGCGTAGCGGCCCTTCGAGCTCCACAGGGAGGGGGCATAGTGACCACAGACTCCGACATTGTAGAGCTCTTTCGGGATTTCTATACCCGCCTATATCAATCTGAATGTGAGTTCTCGTCAGAGACATTCGAGCGATTGCTTTCTGGCATTCAGCGGCCGACCCTCTCTGAAGATGATAGGGATGCGATGGATGAACCTTTCTCTACTTCAGAGATCCACTCTGCCCTAAAACGAACAGCCTCGGGCCGTGCCGTAGGGCCTGATGGTCTCCCGACCGAATTCTACAGAACGTTCAGTGCAGATTTAGTTCCCTATTTAAAACTCTATTTTACTGCCCTTGCGGTAGATACATCCTCTTTGGGATCCTTTTCTGCAGCTAATGTGGTAGTATTTGAGAAAGAAGGCAGAGACCCACTACTAACCGCCAATTACCGCCCAATCTCCCTACTTAATGCCGATTATAAGATCTTCGCAACGATCTTGGCCACCCGGCTATCTGACAGGATGGCCACCCTAATTCACCCCGACCAATGCGGTTTTATACCCGGCAGATCAACTGCTGACAATGCTCGGACCTTGTGCCATGTGCTATCCAGTGCTTCCAATCTAGATCATCCATGGGTGGGTCTTTCCCTGGATGCCGAAAAAGCCTTTGATCGCCTAGAATGGCCCTTCTTATTTGCAGTTCTCCGATGGTATGGCTTTGGGGAGGGCTTCCTCCGATATCTCCAAGTCATGTATACTCAACCCGTCGCCAGTATTTGTGTAAATGCCATCAAGTCTCAGCCATTTAATCTCCAAAGAGGCACGCGTCAAGGTTGCCCCCTATCACCAATGCTCTTTGATCTAGCTCTTGAACCCCTAGCCCTCCTTATTAGACAGTCCGCACGTATTCGAGGTGTCCCCTTCAGTCATAGGGAGATTAAACTCTCTGCATATGCAGATGACCTTATGCTTTTCGTATCCCTCGACTCGGTTCCAGCTGTCTTGGATCTGATTGACGGATACTCACAATTATCGGGCTATAAAATTAACTGGACCAAATCTGTAGCATTCCCACTGAACCGCTGGGTACATGAGGCTGACATGCAGGCCTTTCCCTTCCTTTGGCAATCCCGCATGGTGAAGTATCTCGGGGTCCATTACTGTTCTCCTTTAGAAGACACTATCAGTTTTAATGCCAAAGAGGTAGTCTCCAAAGTCCGTGAGCTCACAAATCATTGGTCTCCCTTATCTCTTACATGGTGGGGCCGCCTAGAAACTGTGAAAATGATGATAGTCCCCAAAGTGAACTACATTTTAGAAATGCTGCCATGCTTACTCCCGTTACATACTTATAAAGATATTGAGGGCCTTCTCGTCCGTTATCTCTGGCAGGGCAAGCCACCAAGGATAGCTAAACAAAAACTACAGTCTGCAAAGGAAAGAGGGGGTACCAGATTTCCTGATTTTCTTAGATATCATCAAGCCTTCCTACTTAAGCAAGGTGCCCGATGGTTAGATGCCTCAACAGACAGCAGACCAGTTTGGCTCGACATAGAAGAGGAGTTTAGTAGCCCAATTCCGTTGACCCATCTCCCCGGTATGTCCTATCAAGTAGACACCCGCCATCCACCAATGATTGTCGATACTCTTGCGGCCTTTAACACTCTCATTCTATCACTGGGCCCGAACGTATGTCCTCAGGACGGACTCCCGCTATGGAATAACCCCAGAATTCAAGTCCTAAATAGAACGATAGCATGGAAACCCTGGTACTCAAGGGGGATCTGGACACCCCAACAGCTTTTCTCTGCAGCTCGTTGGAAAACCTTTTCTGATTTACAAAAGGAATTTGCATTACCAGCGAAACACTACTTTCAATTGATGCAGCTTCATCACTGCCTCAAAAGTGCTCGAATCATGCCGCCCTCTGCCCCTACTGAGGACGGGCTATTAGAGATAGTTCACTCTATTAGTAGTACACATGGGGTAGCCTCTAACTTTTATAAAATATTATGTCAGGGTACAGACACGGCCACTTTTAGAGCCCAACAAGCCTGGGAGCGCGAACTGCAAACCACTTTAACACCTGTGCAATGGAGCGTTTTCTGGAGCAAAGTAGTGCGGGTTTCCCGGTCTGCCTCTGTTACCCAAACTCTCTTCTTTTTTGCACACAGATGCTTTTATACCCCAGAAAAAATAGCCAAATGGAACACAACTGCTAGGGACCAGTGTTGGTCTTGCCATACTGCTGTGGGAACCTTCGCTCATGTTATTTATGAATGTCCTCAACTACAGGTTTATTGGGGGCGGGTTTGGGGTTGTATTCAATTTATCTTACACCTTCACGAACCTCTCTCTTGGAAGATCGTGGGACTCCGCTCTGTGGCGGAGGTCCCCTCTCTTCCTAAGAAGGGTCGCTTTCTCCTTGATTTCATGCTGGGTATAGCCATATGCTTAATCACGAGGAATTGAAAGGATAGCTCTCGACTTACTGTCAATGAATGGTGGAACCTCGTCTGCTTATATAGTAAATATGAGCAGATACCTCGGAGAGCTATTCCCCATGCCCAAACTCACTCTCGCTTGTCTAAATGGCAGATGCTTAATGATTATGTACAATCTGCTCATTGCTCCAACATGCCTGTATAATGTGCACTCATCATGTTTCAGATCACCGTTAGGTTTTGTAACACAATAATGTAAGTACACGCCCGCTTCGGGAATGATTAGTTTTCTAGAGAAGAAGCAGGGGGGAGGGGGGTGGCAGGGGTTTACTTTGGTGTATGTATTACACTTTATGTATCTGTCTTTTAGCTGTATGTCTTCCTTTTCCTTTGTTGTTATAAAACGAAAATAAAGAATTTAAAAAAAAAAAAAGAAATAGTGAAAACTCTTACTAACGAACCCAATACTGAAAGAGATGTGCAAATAGATCCAAAATCCTTCGCAGACCACCTCCAAGAAAAATTTGATACCCCACCGCAACCAACAACAAGCACAACCACTTAACCAACCACATCCTTAAAAACCTGGGAGAAATTCAGCACTCCATCTACAGATCAGCTCTCACACATCATCACCATGCTCAACACAAGCACTGCACCAACAGACCCATGCCCAGTGATATGGATTAAAGCAATGAAGGAAAACGTCATCCACACCATACACAGCATGGTGCACAGCTCACTGACCCAAGGAATCATGCCAAACTGACTAAAGATAGCTACAATAAGACCAATCCCAAAGAAATCCCCACTAGACAAGAGCAACCCAGCTGCCTACAGACCCATCTCAAGCATACCACTACTGGCAAAGATTATAGAAAAAGTGGTACAGCATCAGCTCCAGGACCACATTGACAACCATGCCCCACAGGACATCAACCAAAACGGTTTCCTCCCTAACCATGGAGTCACAACACTCCTGTTATACCTCTTTAACAACATAATCCAAATCATAGACAACTGCAAGAGAGGAATACTTATGATCTTCATAGACATCTCGTCAGCATTTGACAAAGTGGACCACAGAACTCTACTAGCAAGACTATAGAACATTGGACTACACGGCGCTACCCTGAAGTGGTTCAACTCATACCTAACGGATAGACAGATCCAGGTCAAGATTGGCCCCAGCACCTCCCGACCTATAAAAATCAAGCAAGGTGTCCCACAAGGATCTGCCCTATCAGCACTTTTATTTAACCTCTACATTCAACCAATCTGCAATATCATGAAAGAACACAAGATACAATACACAATCTATGCCGACAACATCATGATATATACCCCAGTCAACATTGACAACCCAGACTACACCAACCCTGATCCTGCCCATCAGCCTCCTCCTCACCCAACTCCTGCCACCTCAGACAGACAACCAACCACAACCTACTGACAAGCACCCCATGGCATCCAGCACAGCTCTACACACACACCCAGTATACACACTGGCACACACGGTATCCACACTGGAACACACACAAGACACACACGCACAAGAAACAAGAGGCGCAAGACCAACACACACGCAAACCCAAATGAATCACATAGACCACTAAACACCCCAGCTGCAATCTCAATAGAGCTCATCAACGCCAGATCCATACGAAACAAAATTAACACAATAGCAGACCACATAGAGGATCAGCAATCTGACATACTGTGCATCACAGAAACATGGCTCACCCCCACCGATAACATACTACTTAATCAATTAGTACCATCCACCTACTCGGCATTCAACTGCCCACATGCACAACGGAGAGGAGGAGGGGTCTTGATCATCACAAGGAACAGCCTAAGGTTCAAGTCACGAAGTGCCTCAAACACAAACCAATGCAACTCCTTCACTGTGGAAAACAAACGGATGGCCCTATGCCTCACCTACAGAGCTCCCCATGCACCACCAGACGAGTTAGCCTCCACACTTGAAGAGGTCTGTGCAGTCAACACAAATCACAAATCGCTGCTACTATAAGGAGGCTTCAACCTCAAATCTACCACCACAAAGGATGCAGAAGCTTTCCTACGAGCCATGGGATCCTTACAATACACCCAACTGATTAATACCCCGGCACACAGACACGGATCATCACCAGACCTCATATTTGTGCCCAACTTTCTAATGGACAGCGGTAACATATCAACACCCGATGTCACACCTGTCAGACCATCACATAATCAAAATAAAGTTTATGACACAAGGGCAAAACCATGACGAGAACCTGGACAACCCAACAGCACAAAGAAGATTTAAGAGCTTCGACAGAGACCAATTTCTACAGGACACTCTACCACACCTGAACACAGAAGCAGAGGATCTAGACGAACAAATCAGAAAATGGAACAGCATCATCAATGCCGCTGCCAAAGCCACTGAATACAGACCCAAGAAAACTTGCCGCACCAAAGCACATCACATACCCTGGTACTCAAAAGTCATACTGAATGAGAAGAGGGAACTCAGGAAGTTAGAACGTCGATGGAGACACACCAAGTCACGCAGCACCCAGGCTCTATACTTAACAAAACAAAGAGAATACAACAAACTTATCAACCAAACAAAGAAAGAATACCACAAAAACATCATACTCAAATCCAACAACAAACCGAGAGAGCTCTTCGAAATTGTAAAAACCCTCACCAAGGAACAGAAAACTGAGAGCGAAGTACAAATAGACCCACAGGCATTCGCAGATCACATCCAAGCAAAATTTGTGTCAATGTATCAAAACACTGATGTGTAAATGGTTAATGCCAGAAGGGAAAACGGTTGACTCCATTTTAGACACTATTGCCCTTGAACAGTTTATTAAAGTTGTGCCACAAGAAATGCGGTCTTTCCTGATTCTACAGGATTGCAAAAACACAAAAGACGCAACTTCATTGGCAGAGCGCTTCTTGGAAGCCCGTGTTGTTGGCCAAATGAAGGTGGGTGATTTGAGCCAAGCAGTCGTAAGGGAATCAGAAAAGAAGAGCAAGACAATGCTGCGGGAAATTACTCAAGGTAAATCCCTAGGAAGAACAGGATATGATCAAAGGAAGTGTTTTACTTGTGGAGTTAAGGGACATCTGAGGAAGGATTGTCGAGCCAAGACAGTATTAGTGACCACCCAATCTAATGCGACTGGGGAGGGGTTCTTATTGTCGTTAGAGTTAGAGGACATCCCAGTAGAAGCCCTATTAGACTCCGGCGCTGACCAATCCATGGTTTCACAGCAGCTTTGGGCAGAAATACAAGCCAGGGGAGGTCACAGGGGAAAACACTCGGAGGGGAATATAAGAATCAGGTGCGTGCACAGTCTGTCAAGCACTAATAACTCCCATCCTAGACTTCTGCAACCCAAATCTATCTTGGCCTAACAAAGCAGACACTCCGGCCACTGCAAATGGCTCACAAAACACAGCAGCACACATAACATCTGGCTCATCAAGACAAGATCACATCACCCCCATTCTAAAACACCTCCACTGGCTCCCAATCAGCTCCCGCATCAGATATAAGACAGTCCTAAACATAGTCAAAATCAAACACCAGACCTCAGCACTCAGCCTACAACCACTCATATAACCCGACATCAGCACAAGACCGAGGAGGAGAGGAACCTCTGACATCATCAATACACCAAAAGACTTCACCAAGGTATGTAAGAACACCGCAAGAAGAGCTCTATCTCTGGCGGCACCTGCAATATGGAACGCCCTCCCTGATGACCTAAGATCGACGAAGGACATCAAGGACTTTCGGAAACAGCTGAAGATGATGCTCTTCATTGAGCACTACGGTGAAATCACATAATTCTGCCCGCCAGCTCCTGGGCTACATACCAACCTCCTCTCCCTTTCTCATACATGTACATAGTATTGTAAAGTAGCGCACGCTGTAAATAGCGCACCACGAATCAACGCCAACTTACACACACACACATTCACTGTATAACTCTGCATGCACACACAAATGTCATTATACTTCGATTGGTTGCTGTGTAAACCACCTTGATTACAGGAGAAGGCGGTATATAAATCCTTTTAAATACAAATAGATAAATATTCCAGGGTTGCGGAAGCCAATATTGTACATAGTTTGGGGTTTCCAAAATTATGGGACCTGTTTACTAAAGTATGCTAATGGTTAGCATGGTGTTTTGCTTGCAGTAAACGGTTAGCATGGGACCACAGTTAGTATGATACCGTGTGCTACAAATGCCAGTATGGTAATATTCTTGTGCTAACTACTTAGCAAATGATTGGGTGGAGACTGGGCCCCACCCTCAATGGGTGGCGGTAAGTGCGTCTTCTTTAATCACAGTTACAGGTTTTGCTTGGCGAGGAGCTTCCTACCATGCTAACTGCATGGTGATTTGTCAGTAATGCCTCAACAGTTAACACGGGGGGCACATCTCCCACCCTCATTTTTGGCATTAAACACACATTAAGATGCCAATTCTTAGTGAGGTTTAGTAAACAAGTCCCTATGTATATTTATTTTGGCAAGAAATATTATCCTCAGAAATATTAAGTGCATATCTCTTTGGGTACGTTTTCCAGGGGTAGTAATCAAAGCTTTGATTATTGAAACAAAATGGGTAAAAATTATTTGTGGAGCTTGTACCATTGTGGGCAGTTTGATTATCACCCTCTAAATATATAATCTGTGGTTATTAGTGTTAGTTCTTTAAAGTAATTAATAAATGACCATTGTACAGAATCAGTCTGTGTGTCTCTATTTTTCAATTTATCTGTTCAGATCATCTATTTCCATCCTGAGTCATGCTTTAGAGAGCTAATCACTCTTTCATCTTCCAGTTACTTAATAGAACATGCCTACCAGCTAAAATCAATTTTGGATAGGTTCTTCAAAATGACCCTGTCGAGCATCATTAGGAACTAATCCCAGCCATCAATCTGGAGTTGCCTGGTGTGGGAACTTGTTCTGCAGTCTCTGCCCTATTCCATACAGTTTTCCAGAAATTTGTAATCCCTTATCAAAAGAATACATAATTTGTTAGGTCCCCTCTTCTCCCACATTCTCTCCAGCAAGCTTTAAGATTACAAAGCTTCCCAGATATGTAAAACGCTTTGCCTTAAATTTGCAGCTGCTGTTCACAAATATTAGCAGATACTGTAAGAGTGTCTGAGTTGTCAGATCCACTAAAACTGTTGCTCTGTTGCTGTTATTTCCATATCTACACCTCACCTTCTAATATACTGTGTAATTTCACTCGCAATTTTCTTTATATTTATCATACAATAAGGCTTATTCACAGGGTTAGATTAGAAACAACTGCTCAGGGCTACTATTGCTTGACATGGAGAAAGCATTTCATAGAGATTAACAGAAATGAACATTAACACAGCGAGGCCTATACGTATATAAAAATGCATGCAAAATTATTTTTTAATATGCAGTAGCTAAAAGTTTTAGAGAGAAGTTTCAACCTGTCCATATTCTGAAAACATCTACATACTTTTGCTTCGAAGTTTGCTGCAGGTCAGTAGCATAACTTCCCAGGTTGTGCGGGGAAGTTAGACGGGGTAGTAAATTCACTTTAATTTCTGGTGGCTGGCATTGCGGCTCTTCGATGGAGCTGTGGTGCCATGGCACTGCGGCTCCATTGAAGAGCCTTGACTGAGTTAGCCGGGCACAGTCCTGCATGTGCAGGACTGTTCATGATTTTGATCCCGCAGGGCTAGACATGCCTCACGGGATCAGAATTGTGATTGCCTCTGTACGTCCAGTTCAGACTGGACATACAGAGGGGATCGACGCCCGGGACGGAATTGGGCCCTATTTTTAGAATGGCTTCAGAGCTGTCTCTGTGGTTTTGAAGTCCACGTGCACGTCTTCAGACATCCTAAATCCCAACTAAAACTAAGTGCAGGGGGAGTGGGGCAAGGAGCAAGGGGACCCACTTGTAGATTCTCCCATATCTTTTAAAATGAGCTCTTCCTGCTTTTGGAGCCTTTAATTTAAAGTTCTGCCACTGCTGAAGGTACAAAGTGTGCATGGCCAGTTCTACCTGCTTTGTGAATATGCAATCTAGTCCCCTCCTTTTCACCCCCATCAAAGCATGCCCATCAATCCCCCATTTCAAAGTGGCTAGAAGTACCTAGGGTTCTCCATAACATACAGGCTTTTAGCCACACTACAGGTGACAATTTTTGAGACAGCTGATAAACATGCAGGAAATTATTTTTAAATGGACAATTTCATAATCGGGTACTGTACTTCTGTGAAATGATCAAAAAGCCCCTATTTTATAAAAGCAACCTAGGTGCCTATGTACCCTTGTAATATGGGATGGGCTCCTAAAATGATTGCCACTAGTGTAAAAATGATTTTAAGAACATAAGAACATTTTGCATAACTTTCCATCTGTGCTGAAGAAGTAGTACATGTTTATGTGTACTCTCTGTGGAAATAACGGTGTTTACATTTGTAGGTTGTCATACACATATAAATACCATTATATAAAATGTACCATTTCTAAGTGGTGATGCTGGAGCTGTGGTGGGGTGGGGAGAGGGAGTACTTTCAGCCAACCTATCATATTTTCTTGGATTCCACATGAATAGAAAAAAAGTTGAAAGGTGCTTACCTGGGGGCTTTCACGTACCTGGGGGTTGATCGAGGACCAAGTGTTAAGTAAACCTTCATTAATGTAGTAAGTAATGTAGTAAAACTTTTGGCAAAACTAAAGAGTCATGGGATAGGAGGCAGTGTACTACTGTGGATCAAGAACTGGTTAAGAGATAGAAAGCAGAGGGTTGGGCTAGATGGCCAATTTTCCCAATGGAGAAAGGTGAATAGTGGTGTACCCCAGGGATCTGTGCTGGGTCCGCTGCTTTTTGACATATTCATAAATGACCTGGAAAGTGGAATAACGAGTGAGGTTATCAAATTTGCAGATGACACAAAACTATTTAAAGTTGTTAAAACCCAAGAGGATTGTGGAAAATTGCAAGAGGATCTTGATAAATTAGAAGACTGGGCATCAAAATGGCAGCTGAAATTTAATGTGCACCTAGGGAAGAACAACCCAAACTATGGTTACACAATGCAAGGTTCCACATTAGGAACCACCACCCAGGAAAAAGATTTAGGTGTCATTGTGGATAACATGTTAAAACCCTCGGCCCAGTGTGCAGTGGCGGCCAAGAGAGCAAATAGAATGCTAGGTATCATAAGGAAAGGAATGGAAAATAAAACAAAAGATATCATAATGCCTCTGTATCGTTCCATGGTGAGACCGCACCTTGAATATTGTGTGCAATTCTGCTCGCCGTATCTTAAAAAGGATATAGAGTTATTAGAAAAGGTTCAGAGAAGAGCCACCAAAATGGTAAAGGGGATGGAAGGATACCCCTATGAAGAAAGGCTAAAAAGGTTAGGGCTCTTTAACCTGGAAAAGAGACGGCTGAGGGGAGATATGATAGAAGTCTATAAATTAATGAACGGAGTGGAACGGGTAAACGTAGATCGATTGTTTACGTTATCAGAATATAGAAAGACTAGGGAACATGCAGTGATGCTACAGGGTAAACTATTTAAAACTAATAAAAGAAAATATTTTTTCACTCAACGTGTAATCAAACTCTGGAATTTGTTACCGGAGGATGTAGTAAAGGCTGTTAGTGTAGCTGGGTTTAAAAAAGGTTTGGACAAGTTCCTGGAGGAAAGGTCCATAAACCATTATTAAGAAGGGACCCAGGATATCAATGCTTGACCCAGTACAAGCATTGTGAAACCTGTGTCTTTTGGGGAAACTGCTAGGTATGTATGACCTAGATTGGCCACTGTTGGAAACAGGATACTGGGCTTGATGGACCTTGGTCTGACCCGGTATGGCATATCTTATGTTCTTATGTTCTTATGTTAATGGTATCTGTTAAGGTCCTGGGGATGACAGAGAGGTAGGGAGTGATGCATAAATGTGTTGGGGTCTTATATGTATTGGATTGAAATGTTTGTGAACTATTGATTGTTTTCTTTGTATGACACATTTGGTTTCTTGGATAGTATGTGTTTAATAAATGTGGATAAATACATGCAGTTTCAGAATGGCCCTGAACCTGGCCCTGGCTGTTGATGCAACCATGGCTATACCTACTACTGACCTCTAATAATTTCTGCTTCTATTTCCTTGCATGCGTCGTTGTAGTACTTTCCTTGCATCATAAGGTACAAAAAAGTGCTCATTTCATGGTGGCAATAATTGCAAGGGGAAGGGCAAAATGTGCTCTCACCATCACAGTCAATTATGCCAGGCCAATAAAACCTGCATTTAAATTAGTAGTACAATCATTTTACTGCCACACCATTGCATTTTTGCTGATCTGAAATGGCCGCCTTTGATGTGTATGTCTCTTAACATTGACACCCCTGTTCTGAAATACCACAGAAGGCACATCCAAGTATCCATTTCTGTGGCTATGTAATTCAGGGACATCCACATTTATGAAATGGCCTGCAACCATGCACATACCCAGCCTTGCTATTTGCATGTGCCCATCTCCAGATCTGGTTGCAGGGATATCAATCTTTCAGGATGGAGATGATGCAATTTCAGAAGACACTTATATGTGCTTCTCTTTACGGACACTATTCCCCTAAAAGTTTGGACAAGGTGCCATGGACATCCCAGATTCCTTCTAGACAGCCTTCTAAAATCCAACTTCACATATGTCAGACTGTAAACAGCCTAGGAATATGGATAATTGAACCCAGCTCCCTCTCCCTAAGTGAATAGGGAGTGGGCGGATAACGTGGTCAAGCCTGACAACCATTCACTGAGGGAAGAGAGGAACTCGGGGGCAGGGAGAGGGGTAGGGTGTTTCAAACAGCATAGGCTCACCTAGTTTTGGGGGGTGCTGCGAGCAGCGAAGAACATAAGAAACCAAGGTCAATCAAGCCCAGTATCCTGTTTCCAACAGTTGCCAATCTAGGTCACAAGTTCCCAAATAAGCACACAGGTTCTACAGTTCTCATCCGGGGTAAGCAGCGGATTTCCCGGGTCCTCTTTAAAAATAGTTTCTGGACGTTTCCTCCAGGAACTTGTCCAATCCTTTTTTAAACCCAGCTATACTATTAGCTTTCATTACAACTTCCGGTAATGAATTCCAGAGTTTGATTACGCATTGAGTAAAAAAAACTATTTTCTCTTATTAGTCTTAAATGGATTACATTGTAGCTTCATTGAGTGTCCTCTAGTCTGCCTACTTTTCAATGGCATAAATGACCGATCTTTGTTTACCTGTTCCACTCCATTCATTAATTTATAGACCTCTTATCATATCCCACCTCAGCCATCTCTTTTCCAAGTTGAAGAGCTCCAACCTTTTAAGCCTCTCCTCATAGGAATATCCTGTCACCCCCTTTATCATTTTTATGACTCTTCTCTGTACCTTTTCTAATTCTGCTATATTCTTTTTAAGCTATTGGGACCAGAATTGCACACAATATTCAAGGTGTGGTCACACCATGTAATGATACAAAGGCATTATAATATCCTTATTTTTTACTCCATTCCTTTCCTTATGATTCCTAAAATTCTATTTGCTTTTTTGGTTGTCGCACAGTGGGCAGAGAGTTTCAACGTACTATACACGATGACTCCTAAATCTTTTTCCTGTACTTTCCTAGGGCAAGTCACTTAACCCTCCATTGCCTCAGAAGAATCAAGTCCCTATTCAATGTATATTACCAAGTTTAAGTTACAATGTAAAGCTTTTTGATTAAATGATAAAGTGGAATTAAAAACCTGTTAAATAAATAAATAGATAAATAAATAAATAAAACAAATAAAATAAATAACTTTGCACTTGTCCACATTAAATTTCATCTGCCATTTAGACATTCAGTCTTCCAATTTTTCAAGGTCCACTTCCATTTTTTCACAATCCTCTTGTGTTTTAACAACTTTGAATAATTTTGTGTCATCTGCAAATTTGATCACTTCATTCATTGTTGCTATTTCCAGGTCATCTATGAATATGTTAAAAAGCAGCGGTGTTCTTTGTGGTCAGGGCACAGAGCGTACTCCGGTTGTGGGTTTGTGTGGCACCGGGTGGTGCGGGTGGGTCATTGCATGTTTGGCAGTTGTGGTCTCCAGTCATGTGGTGGGCCAGGGCAGGGGAGTCTGTTTTGTGCCTTGGCGCTCTTTGCACCGTTTTATGATTTTTATTGTGCTGCCAAGGACTTTCTGGGTGCCCGAGGGTTAGTGGCGTCTGTTTTTGTGCTTCTTTGGAGTTTGGTTTGCTGGCAATGCTTATTTTGCCAATGGCGGGTCTGCCAGGAATTGCAGCCTCAGGGGTCCTAGTGCCTGTTGTATGTTTTCCACTTTGGCTGCTGCTAGTAGAGTAACTTTGGTGTTTGTGAGTGGAGGGTTTGCACTTAGGGATGGCACTATTTTGGATGTGTTGTCTGAAGCTTTCTGGGGAATGTTTGGTGAAGGAGGGCTGGGGTGTTTTCATTGGTTCTTTTCTGATCCTTTGACTGAGTGAGTCATTGGTTTGTTTAATTTTTGTTGTCTGCTTGCCTTCTGTTGGGGAGGGATGTTGGGTTGTTTCAGCTTGATGGCTCTAAAAAGGTGAATGGGCAAAAGCATCCGCGGAGCGGGTGAAGGGGTCATCTAGGAGGGCGGTAAAGTGGTCAACTCATTTGAATGAGGAGGGGGAATTGTTGATGAGGCCGGGTCAGCATCTTGGAAAGTATGGTGAGGGAGTAGTGGGGCTAGGAGAGTGGGGCATTGTTATGGGTCATGGGGGGCTGGGGGGTCCTGTGGGAGTTCAAGTAGGGGCAGGAGGATATGGGGCTGTCTGGGTCAGAGTTGTGGTCTGACTTTATCGACAGTGGCAAGGAGCACTTGCCAGTCTGTAGTGAGGAACAGCAATCTGGTGCCGGGAGTCATCTCAGGCCTGCTCCATCATGTGCAAGTTGGCATCCTGGGGTAGAGGGCACTGCTATTGGGTTGTATGCTGGCACCAGTCAGGGGGATCAGACTGTGAAACACGACAAGATTCTTGTACAAACTTTAAGAGACCAGACATTTTTGTGGAGAGTGGTGAGTCGCATGTGCCGGGAAAAGCACTTGCACCAGTCAGGTGACATAGGTGTGGTTCAGGTATGGGATACCTCCGACTCTTGGGACTCATCCAACTCTTCTTATTTTCATCCACCTATTTCATACTGTTGTGGGAAGCTTAAAGTAGCATTTTAGAAAGGACATCCAGGTGCACTTTGGAACGTCCAGAGCAAAATAACTGAAAAAAACACCTAGGGACATTCAAATTTTGGCCTGATTTTAGAAATGTTGACATCCCGTAGGCCACATAGGTATCCCTGCTACGAAACTTGGGATGAGAACATCTATCCTATGCTGAATGTACATCCATACCAGCTGTTTTGCATGTGGGGATGTGCATGCCAAACCAAAAACAAGTGCTCTCATTTCCCTGGAGCAGGAATAGACATGGACTGCTATGCTAGCGAGTAGTGGCTGTTTCTGAAATCGCGTATGCACATCAATCTTACCTGGAATGCCCTGGTCATGCCTCCATTATGCTCTTCCACAACTTGGATGTCCTTGTGCTGGGGATGTTTATAGAACTGGCTTCTAAAATGGTTCCAAGGGCATTGTTTCGATTTGGACATCTGAGTGCCTGTTTTCAAACATCCAAAGCTTGAAATGGGCTTCTAAAATAATCCCCTTAGGCTTGTTGTTGTATGACTTTCACTCTCTATAAATGCCATGCCAATTTGTCAACACACTTATAGCTGTATTTTTCTGCAATCAAGGTGCTTTGGCTTTTTGTGGTCCATTCTTCATTCTCTTCTGGCTTTGCAACTTTGTGGGTGATTTAGGCTTATCACTGTATGATTTTCATCCTCCCTAAATGCCAAGCCATTTTTTTTGGCATTCTTCTGGCTGGGTGGCTCTGTGACCAGTGTGCCTTGGATTTTCCTGGGTCACTCTTTATCCTCTTCTTGCTTTGCATCTTTGTGGGTGCTTAGGCCTAATAGGGGCTCTACAGGTCAAACAACGGTAAGGATTTGAGGGTTTATTTTTATTAAATTGCTAGCTCTCTGACTGGGATCTCTTAAAAGGGTTTTTGTATATTTTTAAAGCAAAGTTACTTTCTTTTTGGTGCTACAGTAGAAATATTTCCTTTAGTAGAGTAGGTTTTTAAACTCTAGCAACCTTCTCAGCTTTAGGGAACTGCTGACACCTAATCAGGAGTTAGTTCCCTCCCTACCCACACCGCCTCTCACACACCCCTAGTGAGCAGTCTTGCTTTATAGGGCACCTCCCCATCTAACAAAGCACAGGGACTTGGAACAGCACATTTTGAATATAATTAAAGGGATTTAACTGCTTTTTCTCTGAAAGGACAGCTAGGAAACCAGCTGATACTTTGGCAGATCTCTCTCTTTTGCATTAACAGATACCTAAGCACCACGAACAGAATAATGGCTGGGAAAAATCATATCACTAAAGCTGTTGCCCCCATTACAGCTTCTGCCTCTGTCCAGACAGAGGTCCCAATGCCAGTTGAAGGACCGGTTCCATGTGCAGAGTGCCTGCATGCTAAAGCTCTGAAGAAACAAGTGGAGGAACTCAGAGAGGAGGTGGCGAGGCTGAAGAGCATTCAAGACAATGAGAAGTACATTGATGAGATGTCTCTTGCAGCAACCTAGCTCTCCAGCAGAGGAGAAGATGGGTGCCAACAGAATGACAAAAGTTGGACACAAGTCACCAGGGCTTGAAGAATCACCAATCCAACTTCTCCAGCCCTTGAATTGAAGAACCACTATGCAGCCCTGGAAGTGGAGGAGGTGGAAGCATCCCTGGAAAGGGAAGAACCAGAGATCAAGTATCACAGAGTTGCAGAATCAGTGACCATAAGGAAGCGAAGGGTAGTGGTGGGTGGTGACTCTCTTCTGAGGGGTACTGAGGCATCCATCTGCCGACCAGACTTGATGTACAGAGTGGTATGCTGTCTGCCTGGAGCCAAAATCCAAGATGTTACGGAGAGTTTGCCGAGACTCATCAAGCCCACTGACTATTACCCAATGTTGCTAATCCATGTTGGAACAAATGATACTGCCAGGCATCCCGCGGAGCATATCAAAAATGACTTCATGGCTCTGGGAAAGAGAGTGAGGCAGTTAGGTGCACAGGTAGTGTTCTCTTCAATCCTCCCTGTTGAGGGTAAAGGCCAAGGCAGAGAGGCTCACATCCTGGAGATGAATGCATGGCTTCGTGGATGGTGTCATCGAAAGCGTTTTGGTTTCCTAGACCATAGGATGCTGTTCCAAGGGTTTCAGAGCAGAGATGGCATCCATCTGTCCAAGAAAGGTCAACATGTTTTCAGTAGTAGACTTGCTAAATTACTGAAGAGGGCTTTAAACTAGATTCATTTGGGGATGGGTGAAAGCCCCTAGGTAAGTAATACATTAAATACCTTTATGGAAATGGGTAACAGGGGTAACATATGGAAAGCAGTTTGTATAAATGCCCGTAGCATGAGAAATAAGATCCCTGAGGTTGAAGCTTTGGTGGGAGTGGCTGACTTGGATTTAGTGGCGGTTACAGAAACATGGTTCACAGAAAACCATGATTGGGATGTAACTATACCTAGCTATAATTTATTCAGAAAGGACAGGGTAGAAAAAAGGGGAGGAGGAGTGGCACTTTATGTAAAAACTACTATTAAAGTTTTGAAATTACAGAGCTTAAAAGGGAGAGAGGAGACATTGTGGGTTAAACTAGAAAGAGGGAAAGAGAAATCTATTTGCATTGGTGTGATATACAGACCTCACTCACAAGAGGAAGAGGTGGACAGAGAGTTAATTGAAGACATATGCAGCATTGCTAGGAAAGGGGGAGTGCTACTGATATGGGATTTCAATATGCCAGATGTTGATTAGCACATTCCTGCTGCAGTATCACCTAGAAGAAAAGAGATCCTGAATTCTCTACAGGGAGAACTATTCAGGCAATTGGTAACAGACCCCACACGTGAAGGGGCCATACTGGACATGGTGCTTACCAATGGTGAAAGTGTTTCTGATATTGTAGTGGAAGATCATTTTGCATCCAGTGATCACCAGATGGTGTGGTTCAGTATTAGGACTAGGGCTATTAGAATCCATTCAAAGGTGAGGGTCTTAGACTTTAGGAAGACTAAGGGGTCTGTTTACTAAACGGCGCACATGTACGGGGCGCACATGAGCGCTCTAAAAGATGTATTTAAGTGCTCTTAAGCGCCCCGTACGAGTGCGCGGCACATTAACGGGTCCCGCAAGCGTGCGCCGACAACGCGCACATTTGCGGGGCGGTAATGTGCGAAAGAGGCGTGCCAAGGCGAAATGAGGGCGGAGGAAGGCCCCCTAGGGGCGGAGAGACGGGGTCAGTGGGCGGAATGTGGGAGGGGAGAGACTCGCCGCACAGGAGCGTGCCCGAATCTGCAAAGAAATTTACCGCCAGTGAAACACTCGCGTTAGAGGTGCTGTGCAGGGAAAAGAAACCGTTTCCGTCAGCAATGTGCAGCACAATAGTGGAAGCCCAAAAACCGTGAGCAGTGTGATCTATGTGCACAGATCAAACGCCGTAATGTCACAGGGCACTAACCACACGGGCGCCGCGCACCTTAGCGCATCTGTCAATCACAGCTTCTGTTCTTCACGACGGAACGCCCACTCCTTATACGGCACCCGCTCGGTACCGCGGACCGCACAACACCGGCCTTTAGTAAACAGACCCCTAAATTTGCCAAGATGGGCCAATACCTCAGGGAGTCGTTAGTAGTATGGAAACAGTTGGGGATGTGAAAAACAGTGGGCAAAACTAAAAGGGGATATTTTAAGGGCAACCAACCATTTTGTTAAAATGGTAAATAAAGGTAAAAGGGAAAGGAGACCGCTATGGCTTTCGAAAGAAGTAGCTGAAAAAGTGAAGAAAAAGAGGGAGACCTTCATGAAATATAAGAGATCACAGAGAGAGGAAGACAGGCATCTATATTTGGAAAAACGTAGAGAAGCTAGCAAAGTAGTCAGGAAAGCAAAGATTCAAAAAGAGGAGGAAATAGCCAATGCAATAAAATGGGGGGATAAGACATTTTTTCAGATATGTTAGTGAGAAGAGGAAGGACAGAATTGGTATTCTCAGACTCAAGGGTGAAGGGGAGGAATATGTAGAAGCTGATGAGGATAAAGCGGAATTGCTTAACCAATATTTCTGTTCTGTGTTCACAGATGAAGAACCAAGAGCTGGACCTCAGAAAACACCCACAAATGGGAACAGAAGTGAGGGACATCTTGAACAATTTTCAGAAGACTGTGTTCGTGAGAAACTAGCTCAACTTAAAGTAGACAAAGCAATGGGACCGGATGGACTACACCCTAGAATACTGAGGGAACTTGGGGACGTTCTAGCAGTTCCAATGACTGACCTTTTCTATGCCTCATTGGAGTCGGGAGTGGTGCCATAGGACTGGAGTGAGGTTCATGTGGTGCCTTTACACAAAAGCGGAAGTAAGGATGTGGTTGAAAACTACAGGCCAGTTAGTTTAACTTCGGTGGTGAGTAAATTACTGGAAACGCTGCTGAAAGAGAAAATAGTGAGGTTTCTGGAGTCCAGCAGATTACAGGATCCAAGGCAGCATGGATTCACCAGAGGCAGGTCTTGTCAGACAAATCTGATTGATTTCTTTGACTGGGTGACCAGGGAGTTGGACCGAGGGAGAGCCCTAGATGTGGTGTATTTGGATTTCAGTGAAGCCTTTGACACTGTTCCTCACAGGCGACTTATAAACAAACTGAGCACCCTTGGGATGGACCCTAACGTTATTGCTTGAGTTAGAAATCGGTTGTGTGGGAGGTGACAAAGAGTACAGGTAAATGGAGCTCACTCTGAGGAGAAGGATGTTACCAGTGGTGTGCCCCAGGGATCTGTCCTTGGTCTGATTTTTTTAACATCTTTGTTAGTGATATAGCAGAAGGGCTGTCGGGTATGGTTTGCCTCTTTGCGGATGATACCAAAATCTGCAATAGAGTAGACATCCAGGAAGGTGTAGATAACATGAGGAGGGATCTAGCTAAACTTCAAGAATGGTCTAGAATTTGGCAGTTGGGATTTAATGTTAAAAAATGTAAGGTCATGCATTTGGGCTGCAGCAATCCAAGGGAGCAATATGGTATAGGGGTAAAGTACTTTTGTCCACTAAGGAAGAGCAGGACCTAGGAGTGGTTGTATCTGATGATCTTAAAGTAGCTAAACAGGTAGAAAAGGTGATGGCAAAAGCTAGAAGGATGCTTGGGTGTATACGGAGAGAAATGGCTAGCAGAAAAAAGGAGGTGATAGTGCCTCTGTATAAGTCTTTGGTGCGATCTCATTTGGAGTATGGTGTGCAATTCTGGAGACCGCACCTTCAAAAGGATGTGAACAGGATGGAGTCGGTGCAGAGGGTGCTACTAAGATGATTAGTGGTCTTCATTATAAAGCATATAAGGACAGACTTAGGGATCTTAATATGTACACCTTAGAGGAAAGGCGGGATAGAGTTGATATGATTGAGATGTTTAAATACCTCTGTGGCATAAATGTTCAGGGAGAGAGTCTCTTTCAATTGAAAGCAAGTTCTGCTTCGAGAGGACATGGGATGAGCGTGAAGGGGGATAGATTCAGGAGTGATATGCAGAAATATTTCTTTACGGAAAGATTAGTGGATCCGTGGAATAGTCTCCCAGTGGCTCTGGTAGAGATGAGGACAGTAACTGAATTCAAAAAATATGGGACAAACACAGAGGATCTTTAAAGGTAAAAAGGGGACTGTTGTAGTTGTTGATATGGAAGGACAGACTATTTAGGCCATGTGGTCTTTTTCTGTCATCATGTTTCTATGTTTCTATTGGACAACTTTCACCCTCCCTAAAAGCCATGATGGTTTGTCACCACTCTATGGCCACAATGCGCTCTCTTTTCATGGGCTCTTTGTCCTCCTGCTTTGCATCTTTGTAGGTGTCTTAGGCTTGTCATTATATACATCTGTTCTGCTACCTGCTTTGACTTGAAGTTATTACCAATCCAAGTCTTGGAGAAACTAAACCTGGCATAGTGGGTAGAAACTACCAGCCTACCACTGTTGATGAACCTTGAGCTGTCTCTTCAGAGTTCTTTTCATATTTCCATTACTGTACGTGTTTGCAGGTTCTAGAAGGGGTGGTATACCATGGACCAAAAACAGTATTTCTATCAAGAGTGATATGCATGAAACATTGATGGAGGGAGGCGACACCTGCCGACCCAGCCTGATAGCCAAACCAACCCTAGCTATCATTGGGTGACAAATTGCCCTCATATCCACCATCCTCCATTGCTGTTCTTGTCAGCTAAGAAACTGTACTTGTCGAGTGGTTAACTAAGAAGCCCTTAGATTGTTATGAATGACGAGTGCACTCCATGAATGGTTCTTCCATCCAGGGGGATTTTCCTCTGTACTTAATATTCCAATGCTGGGACCAAAGTCTAAACTAAGCTAATACATGCTTATATACTGCCACACTCACAGACCTAGTGGTTTAGTGTGGTTAACAAAAAAAAAATGAAAATTTTCATGTAAAACACAAATTACAACTTGCAGTAAACAAGAGCGAATTTTGCTTCGTGTAAGACTGAAATGAGCTAATTATTAAACAACCAAGATTTTAAACTTTTGTGAAAATGTAAGGACAAGTTAGATTTAATCTCTTTTGGCAACTGTGGCAATAATTCTGCTGCCAAATATAGAATTGTCTGCTTTGAGTCTACATTTTAATCTAATACTTCTACATGAAGGAAATAAGATAACACTAAAAGGCTGTAAATGCTTGGATTTAAATGCTGTATTTGTGATCAAAAAATGAGGAGAATTGTTCGGGTACATAGTCATTAAAAATGTATTGAGAATTGTGTAGAATTTATATTTAACCCGATTCAGCGCGCAGAGCCAATGTAATTCATGAAGTAATGGAGTCATTGGGGTATATCTGGATACACTATGTATAAGCCGAGCTGTAGTATATTGGCAAAGCTGCAAGCGTTTCATCTGTCTCTGCATAGAGCTCAAAACCAAAAGATTTCCATAGTCCAAATAAGCATGAATAGTATTTTGAACTAGGAGCCAAAAGTGATCTACAGAGAAAAAAGGTTTGATTCTATGTAATTGATGCAATACAAAAAAATGACCTCACTACCACAGAACTAATAAGAGCCTCAAAAGATAGATTTTCATCCAGTAAGACTCCGAGAACAGAGAGTACTGGATCAAAGGATAGATTTAATAATTTTAATGCCTCAACTAAAGAATTAGAGAGCAGTTTAGCATTATTAAAACACAAGGCCTTTGTTTTCGAATTATTTAACTGTAATTGCAAAGTCCTTGCCTAGCTCTCAAGTAACTGTAGAGTATTATTAATTTGTGAGTAGAAGTCGCTTGATGATAGATTAAATATTAGCAGAATAAATATATCATCTACATAAGTATATGACTTAAGATTGTTTTGAGAGAACATTGAAAAGAGCTGGTGATAACGGGGAGCTCTGTGGAACACCACAACAGGCTTTCCATCCTTTTGAGCAATCCACACTAATTCTGACCTGATATAACCTATTCTTTAAAAAAGTCTTTAGTGTCAGGACTCTAACTTGTGGGCATGCAACTTAGCTATATCACCCCACTCCTTTTCTGCTCTTGTGCTGGATCCCCTGCTATATTAGAGCATTCCAACCAATCTAGATACTATGATGGTCCTCCTAGTATATGCCTTCCAGCTGATCTGGATGCTGAGCTGTTATTTCTGACATAGCGTACAAACCTCTGACCAAACTGGGTGCTATGCTACGTTGGTTCTTGTGTAGCCAAGGTCTGCATCCTGCCTGCTTCTCAACCTACATCTCTAAACCAAAGTGACACAGTTTCCTTTTCCATTCGCCTCTGATTTGTTGATGCTACATAATTTATTTATTTATTTAACAGGTTTTATATACCGTCTTTCTACAAATCAAGACGGTTTACATAGAACGTAACATAGAGTGTTACTGCTACCAAGTGCTTGCTGTATGTGCGTGCATACCGATGACCATTGTTCTCTTTTCTGCCTGCCTGCTGTCAACAGGACTATCAAGCCTTTCCCTAGCCTAAGAGCTTCTTCAATAGCCTTGAAACTGCAACAATGTTTTGGGGCCATGGTAATCTGCTTCTGTATTCCATCTCTCACCATGCACCCTATTGTGCAGGTAACCACCTTCTAGAATCTGCATTCTGATTTGCCCAGACACCCAAAAGAGTTCTCGGTCTACCACAAACCAAGCACTGAGCATATACCGAGATAATAATGTCGCAGAAGGAATAACTTTTTTTTAAAGGGCAGATAATCTCTCTCTCTCTCTCTCTCTATTTTACCTTGATTTTAAGAACATAAGAAATGCCATACTGGGTCAGACCAAGGACCATCAAGCCCAGTATTCTGTTTCCAACAGTGGCAAATCTAGGTAACAAGTACATGGCAGGTTCCCAAAAAGGCACAAAGGTTCCACAATGCTCATCCTGGGGTAAGCAGTAGATTTCCTGTGTCCATTTTAATAATGGTGTATGTATCTTTCCTCCAGGAACTTGTCCAAACCTTTTTTAACCCCACCTACACTAACAGCTTTTACTACATCTTCTGGCAACGAATTCCAGAGTTTGATTACGCATTGAGTAAAAAAATATTTTTTCTTATTAGTCTTAAATGGATTACTTTGTAGCTTCATTAAGTGTCCTCTAGTCTTTTTACTTTTTGATGGCATAAACAACCGATCTATGTTTACCCATTCCACTCCATTCATTAATTTATAGACCTCTATCATATCTCCCCTCAGTCGTCTCTTTTTCAGGTTGAAGAGCCCCAACCTTTTAAGCCTCTCTTCATAGGGATATCCTTCCATTCCCTTTCCATTTTTGTCGCTCTTATCTGTATCTTTTCTAGTTCTGCTATATCCTTTTTAAGATATGGTGACCAGAATCACACACAATATTCAAGGTGTGGTTGCATCATGTAACGATACAGAGGCATTATAATATCCTTGGTTTTATTCTTCATTCCTTTCCTTATGAATCCGAGCATTTTATTTGCTTTCTTTGCTGCCGCTGCACACTGGGTGGAGGGTTTCAATGTGTTATCCACGATGATGCCTAAATCCTTTCCTGGGTGGTGGTTTCTAAGGTGGTACCTTGTAACGTGTAACCATAGTTTTGGTTGTACTTTCCTAGGTGCATAACTTTGCACTTCTCCACATTAAATTTCATCTGCCATTTGGATGGCCAGTCTTCAAGTTTATCAAGGTCCTCTTGCAATTTTTCACATTCTTCTTGGGTTCTAACAATTTTGAATAATTTTGTGTCATCTGCAAATTTGATCCCCTCACTCATTATTCCTATTTTGAAGTTATTTATGAATATGTTAATAAGCAGAGGGCCCAGCCCAGATCTCTGGGACGCTCCACTATTCACCTTTCCCAATTTAGGAAAGGGAGTAAACTGAAAGGCAATGTCAGAAAATACTTTTTCACTGAAAGGTTAGTGGATGCTTGGAATGTCCTTCCGATGGAGTGGTGGGGGCAAATACAGTGACAGAATTCAAAATGGCATGGGACAGACACAGTGGATCCCTTTATAAAATCAAAATAAACATAACTCTCTCTTATATCTCAGCAAATAAGGATGACCTACACGAAGCGATGGGTACACCCCTAAACAAAGGAATGGAGAGGTATGACCTACACGGAGTGGCAGGTGCACCTATTTTGGCCGCCTTGCTAGGTAGAATAGATGGACCATACTGGGCGAAGAGCCAAATGCACTCTTATCACCATAGTTAATTTTTCCAGGACAGAGAAACTGCATGTTAATTATAGTCCAAACATACTACTGACCTTCCCCCACATGTCTGCTTGTCTGAAATGCCCAGCTAGAATGTGCATGTTTCATAACATAGATGTCTCCCTTCTGAAATACTCCAGCCAGCACATAGGCTCAGTAAAATAGGTGCCAACTCCATAGTTCTGAAATGGTTTACATCGTACCCATCCAACAGAACTCAAACTGTCAGGATCAACACTCAAACCTCTAATACATACAAACAAGAAATAGGCCTCCCCCAAGGATCTGCTCTCTCTGCCCTCCTATTTAATATATACATACAACCAATTTGCAATATCTTTAGAAAATTCAGAATACATTACCACATATACGCGGATGATATCATGCTGTACATTCCTTTCACTATCCCCACGCTTCCACTTCAACTATTAACAGATTGTTTTAAGGAATTAGCAACTTGGCTAGAAGACAACAACCTCTTTATTAACCACTCCAAGACTGACATACTGATTGTAACAAAAAACAAATCCTACACCCCCCCCCCACCCACATTACACTTCAGAAACATGACATTCACATAAAAAACGAAATAAAATATCTAGGGGTGATACTAGATACCCACCTTAGCATGAACACACACATAAGAAATACAACCAAAAAAAATATACTTCAAACTCAAAGTATTAAAACAATTACGCCCTCTAGTCCACCTACAAGACTTCCTAAGCATCATTCAAGCCATAATCACACCACATTTTGACTTCGCTAACCTCTCCCTATTAGGCACAAACAAACAAAACATTAAAAGGCTCCAATTGGCCCAAAATGCTGCAGCCAGAACTATAATGAAGGTACACCCTTTTGAGCACATATCACCCTATCTTGCCAATCTACACTGGCTCCCTATCCAATGCAGAATAAACTATAAATTAATAATACCTACCTTCAAAGCATTAAATAACACTGCCCCAGCCCCTCTAAATAGACTACTCTCTAAAGACACACCCCAATCTGCACATAGAAGAGGCAACGCCAACAAAATAAAGATTCCAAAAGAATTCACAACGACCACAAAAACAACCAATAAAAAAGCATTCTCCCATGCTGCCCCTATACTCTGGAACTCACTACCTGATGAAATCAGAGCATTAACCTACCTTAAAGACCTACGTAAGACTTTAAAAACTCACCTCTTTATCTCACACTATGGCCCACTAGCAAATTCTCAACTCCTAAATGAAAAGGGTTGATCTATATAACACTCTGAAACTAATACTGCAATGCCTCATACAGCTTGACCTTGACACTGCCTAAGGATGTTGATACTGTCGATCTTACTGTACATAGTTTATTGTACATAGTTTAAATTGTACATAGTTCTCCCAAGTTAAAAGTTTACAAAAGTTAATTTGTTCATGTACATAATTCATATAATGTTCAATGTAAACAGAAATGCCATTCTGTCTCCTCAACTGTTATTTGTAAACCGCACCTGATCAACGGAAGGTTGCGGTATATAAAAGTTTGTTAAATAAATAAATAAATAAGGCTGGTCTGCCCTTGGAGAGGGACAAGTCAAGTTTTGTGTCAATACTTCGGGTGCAGAGGATTCCTGCTCACCCCTGCTTGTCAGAGGAGTCTAATCCCCTGTGCGATGTTCCCCCACAGAGGCTTGAGTCTGCATAATAAATCTGACTTTCTGGAATCTATGCTGTTCCTGATCTGGTCTGATATTTGGCCAACTTCCATCCCTCAGCAGAATTTTAATCCACTGGTTTTACATTTTTTCTTGACTGGTTTTGGGAGGAGATAGAGCAGAAATGTATTTTCTGCTTCTTGAGTGCATTGCAGACCATATGATTTGGTAATTATTTTAGTAATTTTCTTAGATTGCATAGGAGTTTTACTGTTAGCTATTGAAATGAATCATTTCTACCTCACATGTATAGTTTTAGTAATACTTCGTATGAGTTCTAGTTTTCTATCATAATAATCTAACAATTATGCAAAACCTGCTGTTTCCATGACTGTTCATTGCCAGTGAGTCATGTGAACTATATGGGTGGGACAAACATAGCCCTAGACATACTGTAATTCGTGAGTTATTTAAACAAACCTATTTGCCCTACATCCTCCTGGCATAAGTTAGGACCTTGCAGTCAATCTGGGTCCTGTGCTGGTCTCCTTGCCATTTTTCTACTCTCAAAGTGCCTTGATGTGCTCGGTGTTCACAGTTCTCTGTACCACTTTTCCCTTCTTACGGTGGTTTCTGTTACTCATCTGATTTCCAGGGCTACTTTTACCTAAGGGCAAAAGGTACAGCTGCCCTGGGTCCCAGTACACTGGAGTCCAACTGCCCTACTGCTCATGGGTAACAGCAGACTTGCTTCTGCCCCCACATCCCTTGCCACCACTGACACCCTTCTGCAGGATGTGCAACAGTGGCAATACCCAAAAAAGGCACCGTGGCACCAGAGCTACTGTCTTTTCTGGTGTTGTTTTGCCATTCACGCTTCGCTTCTGTCCCCTGCAATTCATTGGTAGCATATCTGATTCATTGGAGTGGGCAGAAGTAGAAGCATGATTGTCAAGGTGGCACTGGAATAGAAAGTAACTCTGGTGCCGTGGTGCATGTTCTGGAGAGGGGCAGCAGCGGCAACAGGAGGGTCGTGGATGAGGGGGGAGGGCATGGACAAGGGGGGCCCTACTAGAAAGGTTTGCCCTGGGCCCCATAAGTGGTTGAAGCAGCCATGACTGTCTCTGTCTTTACTCTTTGTCCCTCTTCTGGTGCCTTTGGGGGAAGGGGTTGTGACACATTGATGGCTTGTGGTACTGTTGCAGATTCCTGCCATCGAGTTTCAAGCAAGTTTGATTGAAAATAGATGGCAATCCTGACTTTAATGGGGATGAACAGGACAATACATGAACTGCTCAGTTCCCAAGCACTAACCAAGCAAATATATTCAGACGAACAAAAGCAAGCTCAAAATTCTTTGTTGCACACATGCCTAAATATGATGGACAAGCAGTAATCTTCCTAAAAATTGGTATCCAATGCTGCTTTATTAATGGGGACATAAAATAGATTGTTTTGCATTCTATGTGAGTTTAACTGTAGTATTTTCAATTCACTGAAGCCATTTGATAGAGTATTGAGGGCGTCCAATTAACAGAGGTTGCAATAATCTAGATGATTTAAATGAATGTATGGATGAGTGTTTTTAGCACCATTTTGTCAATAAATGGTTTAATGGATTTTATTATTAGAAGGGTGAAGAAAGATTTCTTTCTAACTGATGAACTATGAGATTATAGGAAATGGTATTATCCAGAATATCTCAGAGAAGTAATAATCTCACAAACTAGAATAGGATTGCCTGCAATGGACGGCATGTACTTACGTGGGGCACACTGTCTACATGATGCCGTATGTGGGTGCAAGCCATTTATTGAAGGGTAGTATATATCCAATTTTAATAAACTTAAACGCTGTTCCTCACTCAGTGACTATTCTGAGGACTCTTTCAGACAGAATGTACAAGGTCCATTTGTCCTCTCTCTCTATAGTCACTTCATGATTGTAGATTGCACAGGTGAAACCTTACCATTCTCCCTAGAAAAACAAGTGTTGATTACATTCACCTGCTGCATTCTTTATAATATAATATAATATAATATTCTTTATAATAACACGATAGCCAGACTACTATCCAACAACCCTAGACGGTCCCACATCACACCTGTCCTCTATAATCTCCACTGGCTCCCTATTCAATACAGAGTTAAATTCAAGGTGCTTACCACTACACATAAAATCATCTCCAATGAGTCCGCCCCATGCCTCTCCCCTCTCCTTTCCTCCACCAACAACACAAGAACATGTCGCTCCATTACCAAGAACCTACTTACTATCTCAATAAACAAGAGACATAGCAAACAATTTACTAGTAACAGGGCCTTCTCCCTCTATGCCCCATCCCTATGGAATACCCTTCCACATATCCTGCGAAACTGCTCCAGCCACTCTGAGTTCCGGAAAAAGTTAAAAACTCACTTATTCCTGGAGCATGTCTCCCAACCACCTTAATTCATAGCCCCCTGCTTCCCCCTCCTCTTACCCACGCTATCCCAATGTTGATCATAAAACCATGTAGCATCTCTTAGCCTGTATATACCATGTACATAGTTATTCTGTGTAAATAGTTCCACGTTTTGTTTTTGTTTCTATTTTCTGGCACACATATTTATCCCTGTTCATTGTTCTATGTAAACGGTTGAAACATACTGCTATAAAAATGTTCTATGTAAACTGTCCTGATTTGTAGAAGGGCGGTATATAAAAAATGTTAAATAAATAAATATTACAGTAAAGCACTACATTCAGTAGAAATCAACATGGGTCTGCGTCTGCCCCAGGATCTCTGCTCTCCTCCTGCACCATGAATCATTTTGGCTTACTTCTAATATATGTGCACCAAAGTGGGAAAGAAAATTCTGTTTCACTTGATCCTTCACTCCATCTTGACTAATTCAACATCCCTTTCTGTATTTGTTTTTACAGAACATAGATATCAGCATAGTCCTTACTGTACTGATTCCTTCCCATACCATATTTTTGCCAAAGATAAATATGCTTTATGCATGAGACTAGTTACAATCCAACTGTTATAACAAATTATATAAATTATTCCTTTTTTTAACTGAAAAATTTCCGATGCCATGTTAATGTTTGCTAATGTACTTGAATTGCTCTTTGCAAAATGTATCTAATAATCTCTCTGTAAAGTGCACATTTCTTACCACTGAAGTATTTTTTGTGCTAACTAATTGCAAAATATTGCATTCGAAACTTTTAAATATGACAATATCCCTGCTATATATGCCTGTCCTCAAACAACCTCACCAGCAAACGTTCAGTAACTGGAAAAATTATTCTACATTGGGGCCGATGAATGATCAAAGAATTAGTTTTGAATGAACACTTGATTTGATATACAGAAGGAATTCATTCCAATGGTTTGCTGATTACCTTTCTTTCTACCATCTCACTTCTCCTGTATTTGCCTCCACCAATAGTTCAGGTCCATTGCTTATTTCATCCTCCTTCTCCTTCACTTGTTCTTCTACCATGGCCAACTATTAACTTTCTTCTTTCATCTATACAAATCAAAGATTAATCATTGCTTTACCCTCAGTGAAAGGGTAGCCTAGAAGTGAGAAGAGCAACCTGGTGAATAACATGATTAGAGTTCAAATCCCACCGGCACTCCTTGTGGCATTGGGTAAGTCACTTAATCCCCCATTGTCTTAGTTACAAGCTTTGATTGTAAGCATCCAGGGGACAGGAAATACCTCTGTACCTGAGTGTAACTTACCTTGAACTACCCCTGCTCATGATACAATGCACATCAGAAGAATATCTATGCAGTTTATAATACTTGAAATAGGGAACCAAGATAGCAGCAGACTGCAGGCTGCCCTAAAATGGCTTCTTTCCATGGGCAAGAGGAAAGATAAAGTGGGGAAGAAACCTTCCACTCCCTAGTTGCTTACCTCAGTTTCTACAATGGATGTCCCTGGCCTGTCTTGGGGAAATACAGGATTCAGGGCTGAGCCCAGCTGCTTCCATGCTGGTGTCAGTGGACTCGGTTTTGCTATCAGGACTGGAGATGTTTTTCTCCCCTGAAATACAGAGGCCTCTGCTGCATCTACCACTGATGGCCTTTCACCCAGATGGACCATGCATCTTGCCTCCTCATGAAGACAGGAAGGAGGTGAGTGCTGGAGGGCATGAAGTTGAGGCACTGAGACCTGGTGTTTAGCGGTTTTCTCCCACTGATTTGGTTATGGTCGGGACAATGGAGGCTCTTGGGGGTCTGCTTGGGTGGTGCCGTGGCCAGGAGAGGGGATCTTTGGTAGGCAAGCTGGGCTCCTCAGAGGTTGTTGGAATGGCATCTTTTCCATCTATTGTGCGTTTCTCTTTACAGCGACCAGTGCATTTTTTCACTGAAATATATTTGGGAGGCAATTTCTCATTTGGGGTCTGCCTCAAATTCAACAATTTTCTTCAAGAGTTCAGGAGAATGCTAACCAGATTGATTTAATTCAACAAGATGTTTCCTCTATTCAGGCTTCTGTTGTAAATCTGGAGTCTAGGAGTGCTTCTCAGTAAGGTACTGTCAATGCTTTAATGAAAAATAATTTGATTCTTAAGAACAAGAATGAATGTTTGGAAATTATTTTTAGAGCTGTGAATATTAGAGTTTTGAACTTTCCCAAATCACAAATTGTTTCACCTAAAGAGATGTTCAAGACGTATATGCTTGAGGTACTGAAGATCTCTTCAGAAGTGTTGCCTCCTTTCGCCAAATTCTATTTTCTTCCTATAAACTGTTCTATGGTTCTCTTGAACCTAGTCAATTGAATGTTATAGATATATTAAAAGGAGCTGAATTGGAGGTTACTTCTTCTGGTACTCTGTTGGTGTCCTTTGCCCTTTCTGTGGACTGGGACTGTTTTCTCAGAATTTATTTCAAATGTCATCAAAATCCCTTTATTGGTAAAAGTATTCTGATTTTTCCTGACTTCTCCCTTGATATACACAAGAAGAGAAAAAAAATCTTTTTATTAAACCCACTGTAATAAACTTAGGCGTTCTCTTTTTCCTTAAATTCCCATGTAAATGCATTTTAAATATCAATCTGCCACTTGTGTGTTTTTTGAGCCAGCTCATTTACTCACCTCTGTAAATTCCCATATCAGCATATCTTCTACTCTAACTCTGTAATTAGTGGATTAGTGGATGGACCCTAAAGTTACTGCTTGGGTTAGAAATTGGTTGGGTGGGAGGCAACAAAGAGTACAGGTAAATGGAGCTCACTCTGAGGAGAAGGATGTTACCAGTGGTGTGCCACAGGGATCTGTCCTTGGTCCGATTCTTTTTAACATCTTTGTTAGTGATATAGCGGAAGGGCTGTCGGGTAAGGTTTGCCTCTTTGCAGATGATACCAAAATCTGCAATAGAGTAGACACGCAGGAAGGTGTAGATAACATGAGGAGGGATCTAGCTAAGCTTGAAGAATGGTCTAGAATTTGGCAGCTGGGATTTAATGTTAAAAAATGTAAGGTCATGCATTTGGGCTGCAGCAATCCAAGGGAGCAATACAGTATAGGAGGTGAAGTACTTTTGTCCACTAAAGAAGAGCGGGACCTAGGCGTGGTTGTGTCTGATGATCTTAAAGTAGCTAAACAGGTAGAAAAGGCGACGGCAAAAGCTAGAAGGATGCTTGGGTGCATATGGAGAGGAATGGCTAGCAGAAAAAAGGAAGTGATAATGCCTCTGTATAAATCTTTGGTGCGACCTCATTTAGAGTATGGTGTGCAATTCTGGAGACCGCACCTTCAAAAGGATGTGAACAGGATGGAGTCGGTGCAGAGGGTTGCTACTAAAATGATTAATGGGCTTCATTATAAAGCATATGAGGACAGACTTAAGGATCTTAATATGTACACCTTAGAGGAAAGGCGGGATAGAGGTGATATGATTGAGATGTTTAAATACCTCCGTGGCATAAATGTTCAGGGAGAGAGCCTCTTTCAATTGAAAGCAAGTTCTTCTACTAGGGGACATGGGATGAGGGTGAAGGGAGATAGATTCAGGAGTGATATGCGGAAATATTTCTTTATGGAAAGAGTAGTGGATCCGTGGAATAGTCTCCCAGTGGAGGTGGTAGAGATGAGCACAGTAACTGAATTAAAAAAAGCATGGGACAAACACAGAGGATCTCTAGAGGTAAAAAGGGGACTGTTGTAGTTGTTGATATGGAAGAACAGACTAGATAGGCCATGTGGTCTTTTTCCGTCGTCATATTTCTATGTTTCTATGTTATAACCTGCATTGTTATTGCTCAATTCTGCTGGTTATTTTGTTTTCTTTTGTATCCATTTGTATCTTTTTGTTCCACCATGTGTTGTGGGCTGGAGTGATGGTGTTCTTTATTTTGTCTGGGCTGTGCCGCCGGGCCCCGGTCCCACGGCCGGCCCAGTAACCGGGTTCCCGGGGCCCGACCGCGTGTAGGCCTGTGGCTTGGGGGGGGGGGGCTTCAGCCCCGGATTGCGGTGGGCGGGGGCTTCCGCACTCGGGCTCCACGCTTGGAGGTGGAGCACGGTGATTGGACCGCGCGGGCGGTCGGGGGCGGAGCCAGCGCGAGCAACGAGGGAGCGCCGGCTGGCGTTCCCCCTCTTCCCCGTTGCTCGCGCTTCTGCCAGGTTTGTTTTTTCGGCGCTGCGGGGAGCCGGGCCTCCACTTGACTGAGGCCTCTTCTTTGCGGCGTGGGGCTCGCGGCGTCATCCCGGCTGGGGGGAGGTTTTTTTTTCCTTCCGCGGCATTATACCGTTTCACGGAGGGATACGGGGAGGCTATACCGCCGGGCTTGCGGTGAGTTGCTCTACCGGCAGAGAGCCACGTGGCGGACTCGGGGGAGACCCAACCGCTGCTCTTCTTGCCGGCGGCCTGTGCGGCTCCCCAGTGGGGTGGTCTTCTTAGGGGCTCGCGCTGGTCGGATTGGTGCTTCGTCTCTCCCTTTGCCTTCGTTTAAGAGTACTTTCCTCTGGTGGGGGGTGGGCCTCCCGCGGGGGTTGCAGGCCTTCTCACGCCATACAAGGAAGTGAGGGTAAGGGATAGCCAGCTCGGGGACCATTCCCTAGGCCACCAACTAACCTCAAAAAAAAAAAAAAAAGAACATATAGTGTAAAGACCCAACCAAAAAAAAAAACAAACAAACCCCAACTTGAATAACTAGATAACAGGTAGGGGGGGGGGGGGTTAATCAGGGCATAGCCAGCAGCATGCTCAGGGGTTTCTGGCCCTCCGCTCTTGGCAGCCCCACTTGGGAGTGCATGGCTCGGCGTCTTACTGGGTGCAGTGCACCAAAAGGGCCACGGGGGTTGGCTCGCAGGCGCGGAGCTGCACGGCGAGGGGCCCCATTGCCGGGCCGCGGTGGGGCGGGGCGTCCTGCCCCCCCCGCCCGAAGTATCCTGCGGAGGCCCAGGCGGGGGCGTGGGTGTAGCACGACTCACGTTGCACGTGGGCGTGGGGCCGCTCGGGCGCTGGCGGTTCCCCATGAGGCTGAGGCCGCACTCGGTGTGCTGGGCCCTCACTCGGGGGGGGGGGGGTTGACGGGGTCGGTGCTGCTCCGGTAGTAGCTGGCTTGGGGGGCGCTTGGCTCGTCCGCAGGCGCTGCGGTTGGCAGGCCGGTCGGCATGTTGCCGGATCCGGTTATGGGGAGCCCTTCCCTAGCCCCGCTGGGTTCCCCCCCTCCTCCCGGCTTCCCCTCTCCCCCGGACTCATGGGCTTTCGGGGCTGTCCCATGGGGGGGCTTGGGGCATTGGGGGGGGGCTGGGGTGGTTGGTTTGGTGATTGGCGTGGGGCGGCGGGAAGCGCAGCAGCCTGGGATGCCGGTGGGCTGGGGTCCTCGGCGCACGGCTGGGGTGCCGGGCCGAGCGCAGCGCCTAGTACTCCTGCGGCTCTGGCTGCTGGGTTTTCTTCTTTTTCTCCGCAGGTCCCGCGGAATTCGATGCCTGCGACATCCATGGCGACTTCTGCCGCGGGGGCTGCGAATGGTCTGGTATCGGAGGCGTCTGGACTGTCTATGGGGAGTGCCCCGGGGGATGCTTCCGGTGGGACGGGTGAGTATGCGGGGGTCTCTGGTGGGGCGGTGGGCGGGGCCCTTGCTACCGTTCTCGGCTTGCCCGCTGCTAAAAGGGCTAGGCACCGGCGGGGGCGCCGTTGTCGCCGGGCGTCTTCGTCTTCCTCCTCCTCGACGTCTTCCTCAGCCTCTTCCCGTGGTTCGGCGCCTGGGACGTCGGACGCGGGGTGGGCGCGGGGGCCTCCGTCGTCTGCTGTGCTGAGTTGTGGGAGAGCGTCCCGCGTAAGTTGCGCCGGCGTATTAAGCGTCGTCGGTACATCGATATTTTCCGCCTGCTCGACAGCCGGAAGCGTTCTGGCGAGAGCCGGAAGAAGCGCCGGGAGGACGAAAAGGCGGGTAGGGTCCGCAAGCCCTCCCGGAATACGCTCAATTGGACCCGTGCCTTCTTGCGGCTGGCGAGTGTCTGGGGTCACTATTTCCCGGGGCAGTAAGGGGCGTTACTGGCTTATGCCGACAACATCTTGGCGGCATCCCAGGCTCACGATGGGTGGGCCTGGTTGAATTATGATGAGGAGTTTCGGGATCAGATGGAGGAGAATTGTCACTTGTCATGGGGGACGAAGGACATCAATCTCTTGTTGACCCAGATGTCCGCGAAGGGGCGTGTTGGAGGGGCGGGCGCTGCGGGTGGAAAAGGGGGTCCTGCTCAGGTCCCGGCGGGGGGGCGTTCCTTTCGAGTCCCCGCCGCGGCCCCGCCCCAGTCCCGAGGGGGAAACGTCGGGGGGGACGTCTGTTGGTGCTTCAACAAGGCGTCCTGCCCGTTCCCCGACTGCAAATTTAAGCATGCCTGTTCCTTGTGTGGGGGCGCCCATGCTGCCATTAAGTGTAGCCGTAAGGGGGTCGCGGGAGCCCCCTCTGGTGGTAAGTGAGGTCGGTGGTGGGGGGCTGGCCCCGACTCCAGTGTGGATCGAGGCGATGCGTCCATGGTTGGCGGAGTATGGGCGGTCCCTTCATGGTCCGGCGGCCGCTTTGCTTTTACAGGGGTTATCGGGGGGTTTCCGTATCCCGGTTCAGGGTGCGTCCGCATGGGGTGGGCTCCGAAACGCGGCTTCGGTGCAGGAGCACGGCGATTTCGTGCGTCGGAAGATTGCGGAAGAGTGCACTCTGGGTAGGGTTGCGGGCCCCTTTTCGGTCCCCCCTTTTTCCCCGTTCATGGTTTCGCCCTTGGGGGTGGTCCCCAAAAAGGAGTCGGGTAAGTTCAGGCTGATCCACAACCTCTCCTGCCCTCCGGGCGATTCTGTCAATGATCGTATACCCCGTGAGCTCTGTACGGTCCGTTACGCTTCCTTCGATGCGGCCGTGTCCTTGGTGCGCCAGTGTGGCCCTGCAGCGTTACTCGCCAAGGTGGACATTGAATTGGCTTTCCGTTTATTGCCGGTACATCCAGCGGCTTTCCCTTTGCTTGGTTTTCGTTTCGAGGCACAGTTCTATTTCGATAAGTGCATGCCTATGGGCTGTTCGATCTCCTGTGCCTATTTTGAAGCCTTCAGCACCTTCTTGCACTGGGTGGTCGAGCGGCAGTCGGGGGTCTCTAGCATAGTTCACTACCTCGATGATTTCCTGTTTGTCGGGCCGGAGCGCTCTACTACTTGTTCCGCTCTCCTTCGGACTTTCCTCAGCTTGTCCGTTTCCTTTGGTATTCCTATTGCGGCTGGAAAAACAGTGGGGCCGGTCACTTGCCTCACCTTTCTGGGCATTGAGATTGATACGGTCGTGATGGTTGTCCGGTTGCCAGCGGCAAAGGTCCAGCGGCTGCGCGAACTGGTGGCTTCGGTCGGTTCCGCTGCTAAGGTTTCCCTCCGGGTCCTTCAGTCGTTGCTTGGGCACCTCAATTTTGCTTGCCGTGTTATTCCCATGGGGCACCCCTTTGCGTGGCGCTTATCTTTGGCAATGGCGGGCCTCCGTCTCCCTCATCATCGGATCCGGGTCTCTGCGGGGATGCGGGAGGACTTACGGGTCTGGGATGCGTTCCTCGTGGGTTTCGATGGTTGCTCCGTACTTCAGTTGCCTGAGCTCTCGAATGTCGATCTGCAGTTGTTCACCGATGCAGCGGGCAGTTCGGGCTTCGGGGCTTTCTGTCATGGTGCCTGGTGTGCTGAGCCTTGGCCGGCGGTTTGGGTTCGTTCCGGTTTGACGCGGAACATCACTTTCTTGGAGCTTTTCCCGATCGTGGCAGTTTTCTGGATCTGGCCGGACAAGCTGCGCAACCGGCGGGTGGTGTTCTGGTGCGACAATGCCGAGGTGGGGAGGTCATCAACCGGCACGCACCTCGTTGTCCACGTGTGGCTGCGCTGATGCGGGTGTTCGTCCTTGCCTGCTTGCGTCTTAATGTCACCGCCTGAGCACGGCATGTGCCGGGCACCCAGAATTCCATTGCTGATGCTTTATCCCATTTTCAGTGGGCTTCGTTCCGGCGACTGGCCCCGGGGGCGGACGAGGTGGCCTCCCGGGTCCCGGAGCATCTCTGGACAGTTGGGACCCTGAAGTGATGTCCTTGTTGGCCGCGTCGGTGGCCTGCGGCACCTGGGCGTCGTACCGGCGGGGCTACTTACAGGTGAGTGCGTTCCTTTGTGCGCAGGGCTGGTCAGGGGGGGTGGTGCCCGAAGGTCTTGTCGGCCGGTTTGTTTTGTCGGCTAAGAAGGAGGGCTGGGCTAGGTCGGTGGTCGTCGGAGCTTTGGCGGGGTTTTCCTTCTTTTGCAAGGCCGCTGGTTGGGGTAACCCTCGTATGTCCTTTTTAGTTCGGCGTTTGCTGGCGGGATGGGCTCGGGTGCATCCTGCATCGCGGGACTGGCGGCTCCCGGTTTCGCATGAGCTTCTACTGCGAATCTGCGATGTCTTGCCGCGTCAGGCGGCCTCTGGCTTCGAGGCCGTCTTGTTCCATGCGCTGTTCACCACGACTTTCTTTGGTGCGTTTCGGGTATCCGAGCTGGTTCCCCGCTCCGCCCGCAGCGGGGCGTTTGGCGGGCTCGATTTTTCGCACGTTCGGGTGGACGCGGAACAGGCGCGAATTTTTATACCGCGTTCGAAGACAGATCAGTCTGGGAAGGGGAGCTGGGTTATTTTAAGCCCCATCCCTCCCTTGGTATCCTGCCCGGTTCGTCCGCTGTGCACCTACGTTCAGCACAGGCCGGCGGCGTGTGGCTATTTCTTCATACACGCGGATGGCAAGCCGGTGACTCAGTTCCAGTTCACGGCGGTGCTGCGTCTGGTCCTGCGGGCCTTGGGTTGTGCCGACCGCCGGTATGCTTCGCATTCGTTCCGGATCGGGGCGGCGACTAGTGCGTCGGCTGCGGGTCTTGACGGTCGGGTGATCCAGCGCATTGGCAGGTGGCGCTCGGGGGCGTATGCTGGGTATGTGCGCACGGCGGCTCCTGGGGATGTGGTTTAGCGCCTGCAGGCATTAGGGCTTGGGTCCCTGGGGGGGGGCTTGGGGGGGCTACTAATGTCTGTTTCCTATTTCAGAGTTGCCTGCTGGTGGCAGTCCGCTTGTTTTCTGCTTTCAGATGGCGGGTGCTCCGGTGACTGGTGGATCATTGGGCACTCCTTCATCTACTGGGCGGAGCGTCGGGTGGCGGTCCGGCCGTTGGGTGCCCATCTTGGTCTCGCCCCCTCTGGAGTACGGCTTTGCTGGATGGGTCAACGCGGCATGCACTGGGAGCAGCTCTTGACTCGGGTCCAGGCGGAGATCGGACTGCGGCGGCGGCCGGTGGGGTTGCTACTACATCTCGGCGGCAATGGCCTGGTAGCTTGGTCTTGTCGGCAGCTCAACCGGACTGTACAGAGAGACATTGCTCAGTTGCGGGAGCTCCTCCCGGGGGTGGCTATTATTTGGTCAGACATTGTGCCCCGTCCGGCCTGTTGGACCCAGCGGCGTTGGTCGAGGGGCCTGGTGAAGATTAACAGGCAGATTGGACGCTGGGTTCAGCAGACGGGGGGGGCGACAGGTCTTGCACCCCTGGGCGGACGTTTCCTGTGCCGGCCTCTATCGGCTGGATGGAGTCCATCTCGCCCCGGTGGGACAGGACCTGCTGTTAAATGATTGGCAGGAGGCATTGGAGTCTTGGTGCTGGTCGCAGCTTTCGGTGGTGGGGACGGCGCAAGGATAGTAGCCTACCTTCGCGCCGGTGGCGGGGGTGGCGAGCAGGTGCTCGCTGACCCGGGGGGGCATTTCAGCTTTATGCTGCTGTCCACAGGAGCAGCACTATTCTTTTGTTGGGGGAGACGCCCCGGCTGGGGGTCTCTGCCCGGAAATTGGCAACCCTGGAGCCGGCCTTTGCTTATAACATGGCGAGGCGGGCGGTAGGGGGAAACGGGGGTGTGTGGATGATGCACCACTTTGCTAGAAACGGCTGGTGGGAGCGTCATCCGGAGGACGGGTGGGGGGGGGGGGTTTGGTTACTGTTATGAAGGTTGATTTGGGCCCATGTTGGGCCGGTGTTTAATACCTTTAAATAAAAGCTGCGACCAAGCAATTGCACCATTCTCTGATGTCTGCCTGTATTTGTCAAGGGTTAAGGGGAGTTGGGAGGTGTGAGGGGTAAAGGGGGGGGGTAGGGGTGGGGGTGAATGACGGGTTGGGGCATCCGGATACCTCGGTTACTTATTTTGATTATGTTATTTCCTTGTCATGTTTTTATATTCTGAACTCCCATCAGTTCTGTACAAATGTATTTACTTGGATGTATTTGGTTAAATTCATAATTAAAAAAAACATACAATTAAAATAAAACACTTAAAATAGCAGGAAAAAGTTGGGAATAAAATAAAATACATTAGAATACACTGAAATAAAATTCTCAGGGGAAGGCTGCAAACTAAAGAGCAATAGAAAATGAGGCGTAGCAATCCCAAGATCATGCATCAGATAAAGAAAGAATATCCCAGGATACCAGTGAAGTCTCCCTAACGACTGAGGTAAAATTAGGAAAAGTGGTATGATACTGTAGGGGGTAATTCTATAAAGACTTTTTTGCATGAGTATGTCAGTATAGCTCTTATAAAATTACCCCACACGAACAAGTATGTGTAATGACATGAATGCACACACTTGTGCATGTCCCAGGGGCATGTTCAGGGGCAGATTTTGGATGGAGTTATGATTTACGCATAGTCCTTATAAAATACACATTTGCATGTACTATACATGCACACGTTTACACCAGCTGGTATAAATGCACATAGCTTCATTATAGCCATGATTTCTTCAGCTTCTATGGGGAAATTTTAAACAGACACATGAAGGCACAAATGATGTCCTAGTGCAATCTGGGACATCCAAGCCAGAACATCTGAAAAAAACCCCAGGCATGTCCAAGTTCAAGCACAATTTCACAAACGTGGATGTTCCTGATGTGGACATCTGCAGGGCACCTACATAGACATCCCCAGAATAGTATTCAAAACTGAGGACATCTAGGAGTAGCCCAATGATTAGTGTAGTGGGCTAGGACCAAGGATGCCAGGGTTCAAATCCTGCTGTTGCCATCATTCTGATTATGGAGAGTACTGGGGATGGTGGTGTTCTGTCTTCTGAATGTTTTACAGCCAAAACAAGCTTTTTCCTGATGCCTATTTGTGCCAAGAGCAGGTCTAAATTTGGATAGAGTCACAGACGTCCCCAGTGTTCCTGAAACTGAGCAAGGATGTCTAAGTCTATTGTGCCTCCACCATATCCCCTACCTACTTGATTGTCCCCGAACCAGAGATGACTGTTAAAGCCATTTGTAAAATGACTCTGGGGACACCTCGCATGCACGTTTTCAGACCTCCAAATTATGATTAAGACTTTTAAAATTATCTCTATAGGCACCTATGTGTCTTTAGTTTCTTTATAACTTTGGCAAAATTTGTTCCTTCCTTTCTGAACACATTACTAAGACTCTTATCCATTCTCTTGTCACCTCCTGTCTAGACTAGTGCAACCTCCTCTTCGCTGGTCTTCCTCTGAATCATCTCTCACCTGAATCATCTCTCTCCATGTTAATCTGTTCAAAATTTAGCTGCACAGCTAATCTTCTGCCAGTATTGCTATGCTCATGTCATCCCTCTTCTCAAGTCATTTCATTGGCTCACTATCCATTTCCACATCGAGTTCAAACTTCTACTACTGATCTATAAGTGCCTTCATTCGGCTGCTCCTACTTACCTTTCCTCTCTTACCCGTTCCTACACCCCTCCTCGGGAATTCCACTCTTCTGGCAGATACCTTCTATCTGTGCCCTTCTCTTCCACTGCCAATTCCAGATTTCAATCTTTCTACCTTGCTGCTCCTTATGCCTGGAACAAACTACCTGAGTCGATACACCAGGCTCCTTCTATGGCCCTGATCAAATCCAGGCTAAAAACTCACTTCTTTAAAACTGCCTTTGGAACCTGATCCCCCTAGTCTCCTGTTCACCTCTTGAGGGTTTCCTTACCACTCCCCTAGATATATCCTAGTCCTCACTTGTTGTGTTGTCTATCTTGATTAGATTAAGTTCTTATGAGCAGGGACTGTCCCTTACATGTCTCTGTACAGTGCTGTATATACCTTGTAGAGCTAAACAAATGATAAGAAGTAATAGTAGTAGTAATTTATAAAATAGACTTTAAAGAGGCATCTGCCTGATCACTTAGTCTATGCAACCATTTATAAAATTATTCCTGATGGCTCTAATTCATCAAGGCCTTTTCTCATAGATTCAGAAGGGGAGAAGAGGTTTAACAAATCAGGTCCTTATTGAATGAAACTTCTTCCATATATTTCTGCCTGTGACATATGAACAATTAAGGAAATAAATAACAATGAAAGCAAAGATAGAAGGATCAGAGCGATATAAAGGATAATAAAAGGAAAGAAAGATATACTTAAAGAAACCTTTTTTTCTTTTCTTTTGTTTGCCTCTCTCTCTAGATACTTCTTATTTCTTTCATAATTCAGCCACAATTTCTGGTCTTCAGCAACAGTAACAGTTAACACCAGTGGCAAAATTGCCTCTTATTTTACTTAAATAAAACTACTGCAAAAAAACTTCCCAGTTCACCGTGTGCAAGGGAAATACTCCAAACAAAATAATGGCACACTCACATACAATATACAAAAGCAGCGATTTGGTGCTGTGTTAATGTCCTTAACCGAGGACCTTATAAATCATTTTCCCTGGTGTTTTTGAGTGCATGTAACTGCTCGGTATTGTGTCTGAGTAGTCTTACTTCGCTTAAACATCTACAAAAGGAAATAGCAGAGAATTTGTTCAGAAAGATTTTCATTCATCATTTTTGTTTAGTCTTTCATCTTTCACTAAGTGACCAATGCTATTAGCATAGTTTCTTAAAAATAGGTGTTACTAGAAACAGTAACATTTTTTAGTGTGATGTGGATACTAACCCCTTTAGTGGCCTGTATATTTCTTATGGGAATTGAGAGGAAATTATTGACCTTAGATTCACATTTCCACAGTCAATACATGTCCCTATTGCACATTAATTGAGTCATTTCAACATTTAGAAGCATCCTAAGAATCTAAAGACTATTGACTTCAAATGATTAATTATTAATTGTTAAAAGCTAATTATAGACCCAAAATATATAAATCGAAATGCCTCTTCTTTAAAGAGCATGTGATTAATCCTCTCTACTAATAATTCTTTAAGACTGAAGCTTTCTGTCTAATAGTCTTCTGAAATGGGTTAAAGGTTAGAATAGACAACCTTGCCGGTCTTTTCATTTACAGCCTACTCTGTGAGTACTACTTCTCCATGTACAGCCCATCTTCCTCAGACAGATCAATAGCAGATCAGCAGCTTCACAAGGAAATGTGGGCATAATGGTTTTTAAATGAATCTGAATCTCCTTTGATTCAGGAGATTCAGATTTTCACAGCTCGAAAACTATCCATCTCACGGGAAAAACAATCTATGAATCACTTTGATGACCAAAGAAAAAGAGAAGGAAACTCTATATTGACTTACAGTCTTGAACTAATATATCTTAATGGGTAAAGTGAGCAGCTGAATAATTTCAACAGCAACAGAAAATCCCAGAGATAATGTTAACAATATCTGAAAAGACGTTATCTGGTTAAGGTCCATATTGTCCAGGTTCCCCATTCTAACTCTAGAGCCTTCTAAAATCCATAGTCAGCAAGCATTAAGGGGCCTATTTACTAATCTACATTAAAGTTTTATAATTATCATGGGCTAGCTGTGAATGTTAACCTGTGGTAGCTGTAAAGCCTCCATGGTAACTTTTAAGTTTTTTGGCACAAGGGAAATAAAGAATGTAAATAACATGGGGCAAAGGTCTCTACCATGATTAGCAGCATTACCACTAAGGTGGAATCCAATTAACTATATTGCTTTGTCAGCCATGTTGGCAGTTAATACACAGTGATGACTCTTACGCTCTTCACTCATTTTCTGTCTATTTCACACCCCCTTATATGAATTGTACATCAGGATGGTTTAAAGGTGAGGTCAGAGAGGCTGTTGTTGCCAAAAAAGCATCTTTCAGGAAATGGAAAAAGGAGCCAATGACGAAAACTGGAAACAACACAAGCACTGGCAAGTTAGATGCAAGGCATTGATAAGGCAGGCAAAGAGAGAATTTGAGAAGAAGCTTGCTGTGGAAGCAAAAACACATAATAAAGACTTTTTCAAGTACCGTATTTTCCGGCGTATAAGACGACTGGGCGTATAAGACGACCCCCTACTTTTCCTGTTAAAAATATAGGGTTTGGCTTATACTCACCGTATAAGACTACCCCTCTTCCAGCGCACACCAAAAAAAATAAAAAACCTTTATCAGAAGTCAGGTTCATACCACTCTTTTTACCAATGTGTACATGACCAGTTCCAAATGAAAATAATAAACTGGATTAAATCTCCTGCCATGAATTCATGCAAGCTTTTTTCTTATCTAATGGAAAATGGGAGAAAATTCTAATCAAAGAGAACTTGTATCAAATAACAATGAAGAAAACATTTTTTTGTGCTCGTGTGAGCATAATGAGTTCAGTTTGGCTTCCATTTTTGTATTTGCAGAGCATTAATAAATGATTTTGTATACTGTCTGCAAAGTTTAAACAGTTCCATTTTTTTAAAAGTAGGTATGTAGCTATGCAGAAAGTTTTATTCTCTTATCTACAGGAGAGCAGAACATCAAGGCAGAATAGAGCGGTTTTTCTTTCTAACAGCTAACTAACAGCATTCTGTAATTTTCCAAAGTCAGCAATAGTACTCTAAAGCAGGGGAAAAGGGCTTCAGGCCTAGCTCTGCTACATACTAGGCCATCGCCTATCACAGAATGAAGCTTAATTTTGTAACAGTTCAGTTTTATGCTGTGGCATCCATCCAGAGAGGAAAAAAGGGTTCTTCAGAGAAAGAGAATGGAATTTAGAATGCTTTCAGAGTTTAGCAACATGCAAAATGGAGTGGGGGAGGATTTTCTCTCTTTTATCCGAAGCCTCATGCACACTGTTTAAACACACCATAACATGGAAATTTAACCATATATACAGCTATCCAGAGGCATTGCAGAGAACTAGAGGCGCTGGATGGGGCGGGTGTCCAGTTCCCCGATGACCCTGGTTCATCCCATGGCACCACCAGCTCCATCCCAGCGTGCGCTCAGCTTCAGTAGCCCAAGGCTGGCCAACATGCTGTGGCAATTCATCGGCCCCCTCCCGTTCCACCCCCCCCCCCCGATTACCGTTTTCTTCTTCCTGCGATTCTGCAGGCGGCTCACCACCAGGTCGGTGTAGAGGACAGGCTTGAGGGTGCGGGAGCGCTGCGGCCAGCCGTAGCAGAAGGTTTCCATGCCGAGATAGTTGCGCCCGTAGCTCACCGAGCACATGGAGCGCGAGCGCAGGCGGCCCGCGCTGCTGTTGATGCTGTTCACGCCGATCATGACTGCAGACGGGATGGCTGTGAAGAGTGATTTCCCTCTCGCGGCTCTGTTAAGCCTGCCGGGGCTGATGGGAACTCCCATCAGCCCCGGCAGGCTTAACAGAGCCGTGAGAGGGAAATACTACTCTCTTCGCGGCTCTGAAAGCTGCCGCTGATGGAGCTAATAGCTGAGGGCTCTGCCGGGCAGATGGGAAGGGGCCGCGGGACAGTTGATTCTGCCGCTGCCACAGCGGTAGCGGCAGCAGCAGCAAAACCAAGGGTTTGGGGGTTTTTTTGTTGTTTCTTCTCCATCGCGGGCCGCATGCGGCCTGTGGGCCGCGTGTTTGAGACCCCAGGTCTCAGCTGATAATTTTCCGCAGAGTTAAAAAAAAAAAAAGTTATACCGGCGTATAAGACGACCCCTGAATTTTGAGCATATTTTCAGGGATTAGAAAGTCGTCTTATACGCCGGAAAATACGGTACATTCATAGCAAAATCCTTTGAGAGAGCAATTGGACCATTAGATGATAGTGGGATAAAGGGGACACCAAGAGGGGATAAGGCCATAGCAGAGAGACTGAATGAATTCTTTGCTTCGGTTTTTACTGAGGAAGATGTAGGAATGTTACCAATGACTGAAATGGTATTTACAGGAGATGCTGCGAAAGAACTGAAAGAAATATCCATGCACCGGGAAGATGTATTACAACTATTTGATAAACTGAAGAAATGCAAATCATCTGGACTGGATGCTATACATCTAAGCGTGTTGAAAGAACTGAAATATGAGAATGCAGACCTACTATTAGTAATCTGTGAACTATCATTTATTTATTTATTTATACATTTTTTCTATACCGCCTCTTCCAGAGATCAGTGGCGGTTTACAGGTAACAAAAATGTTAATAATAGAAGACTTTTATTTTATAGAGAACAATTGTAGAACATTTTAACATTTAACTCTTAAACTTCAAAACAATTAGAACTGGTGGCAAATTAAATGCCGTACCATTAAAATCATCTGTAATACCTGAAGATTGGAGGATGGCCAATGTAATGCCAATTTTAAAAAAGGTTCCAGGGATGATCTGGGAAACTACAGACCGGTGAGCCTGACATTAGTACCAGGAAAATGGTGGAAACCATCATAAATAACAAAATTAATGAACATGTAGATAGTCATGGCTTAATGGGAGACAGCCAACATGGCTTTAGTCAAGGAAGGTCTTGTCTTACTAATCTGTTATGTTGTTTTGAAGGTGTGAATAAACAGGTAGTCAAAGGTGAGTTGGTTGATATAGTGTATCTGGACTTTCAGAAAGCCTTTGATAAGATCCCTCATGAGAGACTTTTAGCAAAATTTAAAAAAGTCATGGGATAGGAGGCAGTGTACTATTGTGGATCAGGAACTGGTTAAAAGATAGAAAGCAGAGGGTAGAGCTAAATGGCCAATTTTCCCAATGGAGAAAGGTGAATAGTGGAGTACCCCAGGGATCTGTGCTGGGTCCGCTGCTTTTTAACATATTCATAAATGACCTGGAAATGGGAATAACGAGTGAGGTTATCAAATTTGCAGATGACACAAATCTATTCAAAGTTGTTAAAACCCATGAGGATTGTGGAAAATTGCAAGAGAATCTTGATAAATTGGAAGACTGGGCATCCAAATGGCAAATGAATTTAATGTGGACAAGTTCAAAGTTATGCACCTAGGAAAGAACCACACAAACTATGGTTACACGATGCAAAATTCCACATTAGGAACCACCATCCAGGAAAAAGATTTAGGCGTCATTGTGGATAACATGTTAAAACCTTCTGCCTAGTGTCTGGCGGCGTCCAAGAGAGCAAATAGAATGCTAGGTATCATAAGGAAAGGAATGGAGAATAAAACAAAGGATATTATAATGCCTCTATATCATTCCGTGGTGTGACCACACGTTGAATATTGTGTGCAATTCTGATGACCGTTTCTTAAAGGTACAGAAAAGAGATACCAAAATGGTAAAGGGAATGGAAGGATACCCCTATGAAGAGAGGCTAAAAAGGTTAGGGCTCTTCAACCTGGAAAAGAGATGGCTGAGAGGTGATATGACAGAGGTCTATAAATTAATGAATGGAGTGGAACAGGTAAACATAGATCAATTATTTACGCCATCAAAATATGAGAAGACAAGGGGGCATGCAATTGTAGCAGCAAAGCGCAGACAAACCAATGATACCAGGAGTCTCTTCAGAAGGTCCAAATCATTTATTTGTGCACAAGTCTCGAACCAGTCAATTTCAAAATGTCTGAGCAAAGATTTCAAGCATTGCAACAACTTTTATAGACTTTTGTTCCATTCTAGGTATAGAAAAACATTTCATTGGTCCCGGTAACCTCCCGTACCTCCCGTACCTCTTCCATTGGTCCCGGTACTGATAAGTTTATCCAATTATGTCCCTTCTGTGGGCATGACACCTGCATGCCCCCCTTCTAGTCCCAATTACAATGGTTAGTTCATCAACTTGTTACTTTCACACTCTCAAGGCCATAGAACCAATTTGTGCGTGCAGAGGAGCAGGGTTCTGTAACTCATCTGTCAGCACTCCCAATTATTGCTTTGCAGATGTACTTTTTCTTATCAGTAACTTTTAAACATGTTTTTTCTGTATTTTTCCATCTTTCAGTTCTACAGTTCTGCCTACCTAAGCTAATTCAATACTTCTACTGAGTTCTATCTTACAATAGCAGCATATTGGGGGATGTGCAATCCTATATGCCTCTCCACAGGCCTCATTTACAGGTCAAGCTAGCCATGTTGGCCTGCTTATGTTCAGACACCGTGGGTCACAGGCCTGCACCTGCCACAGTTCCTTAGCTCATGTCATCTCCACTCACAATTAATGTGAGTGCATCTAATGCCTCCTCTTGAGGCATTAACTGCAGAATTTGTGGTTAGCATTTGGCAGCTACTATGTGAGAACCACAACATGCAGTCCACACCCATTCTCCACCCATAACCTGTTCATTCTCTGCCCCATCATGTGCAAAGCAATTTGTGGGGGATTTTTACAACTCTGGCTGCTTTGAGCACAGTGACCATCAGTTCAGGCCATTAACACAGGCTAGAAGGAATCCAGGACATTCAGAGCACCATGCCCAAAAATCTGGGAGAGTGGCAGCAGTGAAGGGAGGCATGTGTCATTGCCTTCTGAAATTGCTCCATCTCCACCTTGAAAGATGAACAATCCAATAACCAGTTCTGGTGACAGGCTTGTGCAGATAGTAAGGCTATGTAGGTGTATGGCTGTAGGCCATTTCAGAAATGTGGACATTCCCGAATTGCATGACCACAGAACCAGTACTTGGATGTGCTGGCTGGAGTATTTCAGCAGTGAGACGTCTATGATATGAAACATGCACGTTCTAGCTGGGCATTTCAGACAAGCAGACATGTGTGGGGTAGGTCAGTAGTATGTTTGGACTATAATTAACATGCAGTTTCTCTGTCCTGGAAAAATTAAATATGGTGATGAGAGTGCATTTTGCTCTTCACTCAGAATGGTCCATCTAGTCTGCCCAGCAAGGCGGCAAAAATAGGTGCACCTGCCACTCTGTGCAGGTTACCCCTCCCCATGCCTTTGTTTAGGGGTGTACCCACCGCTCCGTGTAGATCACCCTTATTTGTTGAGATATAAGAGAGTCTTATGTTTATTTTGATTTTATAAAGGGATCCACTGTGTCTGGCCCATGCCATTTTGAATTCTGTCACTGTATTTGCCCCCCCCCCCAACTCCCATTGGGAGGACATTCGAAGCATCCACTACCCTTTCTGTGAAAAAGTATTTCCTGACATTGCCTTTCAGTTTACCACCTTGCAGCTTCATGTTATGCCCTCTAGTTCTACAGCTTCCCCATCTTTGGAAGAGCAATAATAGTGTGGCAATTGCCCAAATAATTGGCTTGCTAAGTTCCCTAGATAAACCAGATATCCAAAGAGGCTTTTAAGTTTAGGCCGATATTCAAAGTGCTGACTAGTGGATTGGACATCCAAGGTAGACATCCAACCCCCTCTGACCATTGGGATCCGATACCAGGTCCAAAGCTTCCCGAACATTCAGGGCCGCTGTGCGGGGAGCTCTGGACAGGGGTGGGAGGGGGTGGTGACAGGGAGGAGAGTGGGCAATGCGGAGATGGCCCTATGACCCTGGATGTACAGGGCTGATTCCGGTTGTGGCTCTGTATATCTGACAGTGCAGAAATGGCGGAATAAGTCTGATGAATATCGGGGACTGAGGCATGCAGGACGACCGAAGACACAGGACAGCCAGTGGTAGGTCCCTGCCACCCAATCCCAGCCCTGGTGTCTCCTGCCGAGATCTGGGTGGCAGGGAACGAAGAGCAGGATGGGGCTCCTGCAGAAGGTTGGGGAGGGCTAGCCAGGGAGAGGAATGGATGTCCTGGCTTTTGGGATCAGGGCACAACCAGTCCATCTAGCTCCCCATTCTGCACCCGCAGGACTGTCTGGCTCCTGCGATTACAGAATCAGGGTCTAATCTGGCCCATCCAGATTTTGGACATCTGGATGGGCTGGAAGTGCCCCTTTCAGCATCGGGCTCTTAGCAGCAGCCACTGAGTACATATGTCCAAAGCACAGAGCCAGCCCTAGAGACATTTTACAAAGCAGTTCTAAGGATGTCCCCAGCGTGAGGATGTCCAAGACTGTATGGGAGCATGGTGGAGGCGTTTCTGGGGCATTCCCAAGTACTTCCTCAGCCAGTTTCAGAAACATCTTGCATGGCCTGAGTAATGTCCAAGTTTATATCTGCTCCAGGGCATGAATAAGCATCCGAGAGGTTCTCGCTCTGCCATCCAGATACCAGGAGGGCATAGAGAAGAAAGTGCTCTGGTGCCTCTATATTTTTTACTGATAATAATGAAAATGGCAAGGAAATTTGTACACTTAATTTTGGTATGGCACGCTGATGCAAATCCCCGCATTCAAAATAGCTTGCTTTAATCATAGGATAGATGTCCTCGACCCCAGTGTTTTTAATGGGAATGTCTATGTGGCTGCCGGTGCAACTGTCCTTTTCAAGGACATCCATGTTTCCAAAATCAAGCTGACACTTAAATGTCTCAGATTTTTTTTGGACATTTTGTCCTGATCATGCCAGATTTCACCTGGATGTCCTTTCTAAAATGCCACTTTCCTTGTCCTTCAATTTTCAGTATTACTATATGGAGAGTGCCACTAAAAATGTTCACTGACCATTCTGGCACTATCTGTGTGCTGCAGGAGCAGAATGGGGGCATTCCAACCAACTCTACATATAGGGGCTGATTCTACGTGTACATAGAGGTGGCCAGAGAGGTATGTGCTTGAAACTTGCCTAAGTCCCTTTTATGAAGGATTGACATGTGTGAATGATCACTTATGCGCATGCTTTGGACTATTGCTATTCTTCAAGGGCATGCATGAGTCCCATCTTGCATACGTGCAGTTGGGGTGTGCACGGGGATGGAGCCAGGGCCAGCCCTAGAGTTAGTCCAAAGTGTTGAAAACTAGGTGAACCTCAAGCTTTACACCCTCTCTGACTGTCAAAATCTATTATTTAGCTTTGTATGGCCTGCTTTTGCTGCCCTCCAGAGGTTGCTGCCTTAGGCGACTGATTTTTGTTGCCTAGTGGTCGGACCGGCCCTGGGTGGAGCTTAGGCAGAGCATAAGCAGGTCTAAATCTACACACATAAGTTAAAGAATACTATGACTTACGTGCATCACTGTACCAGCCTTTTTTTTAAATAAATTTTATTTATTGCTTTCCAAATACAAACATAGAAGAAAATTAAGCTGTATATATAAAACAATTCACATCCAGAGAAAAGGAAAACCAGACTCATCAAGCCGCTACATAGCCCACATCATGGAGAAAACAGCACCAAAGAAAATCAAAGGGCAAAGTATATAAGCTACAACCCCCAACCACAAATAACCAGGAAAATAAAACAATAACATGAATGCATTCATCTCAAACCTGCATAGACGCTAACAAACTTTCAAGTTGCATGGGATCGGAATAAACATAACTAATCTCTTGGAGTGTGATCAAACATTTATAAGGAAATCGGAGGAAGAACGTTCCGCCCCCAGCCAAAACACGAGGCTTAAGCTGGAGAAAGGCCCTTCTCCGAGTTTACGTATAGCGGGAAACATCTGAGAAAATAGATATTTATGTCCATGAAAAAGCAAATCCTTTTTTGAAAAAAAGGCCTTCATAATCACAGCCTTATCTGCAAGACTGGACAAAGAGATCACTAGTGTGGCACAAGAGGGAATCAGAACTTCAGAATTTTCCAAAAAAGCAGTTAAATCAACATCACTCTGATCCTCCAACAAGGTCAAACTATTATCCGCAGATGCTACCCGCTCAGGCAAATAAAAAAGATGAGAAAACATGATAGTGTTAGCTTCTGGTAATAACAACACCTCCTTACAATACTGTTTAAATAGAAGTAAAGGTGACATAAAACGAGTCTTAGGAAAATTCAGAATTCGAATATTCTTTGCATGGGAAACATTTGTTTTGCATGGATTCTATTTGTTTATACAAAAGCAAAATATCTTTCAAACTGGTAGCGCTCACTGACTGCAAAGAGCTAACTTGAGCTTCAACCTTACCAATATGCTGAGCCACACCCTTAACATTAACTTCAACCTCACGAACTCGCGAAACAGCCTGTTGGGAAAAGGTGACTGATCCATAAATCTAGCTAACAGATTATTTGCATCAGAAACTTGCTTCCAGATATCCAGCAATGTAACTTCTACAGGATTAATAGCTGAAGACAAATGTTGATCACCATCTAAACAAACAGCTTGAATAGGAACTAATGGGGAAAGCTCATTGGAAGAGCAGAGGGGAGTAACAAGCGCCACCTCTTCTGCACCAGTAACAGAGGAAACCATGGAAGAAGAAACGTCTACAATACAAGTCTGAGAAGGCCCTGGGTTAGGTGGAGGAGTCCTATCAATTGAACTTAGAGAAGCATCGGAGGCAGGAGAGGAAAGATCTTGAACGCCTGGCATCAAGTCCTGAAGAAAAACCACATGCTGATCCACAGGTCCAGTAGTCACAGTCGGAGTAGATGTAGACGTAGAAGAAGACTGTTTCACAGACTGACTTTTCCACTTCGCATATCCTCTGGGCATTCCCAAAACAGCGAGGAGCCAAACTGGCCTCAAATCAGCACCGAAGAGGTGTACCCCTTTGGTCACGCCCCCTTTGGTCATGCGACCGTGGCTGCGAGAGTGGCCGGCGTTTAAATGCTTGCAGGAGACTTCTGATATCGGGGGAAGATGGGGGGAGCTTCCACTGCAGGCACCAATCGATGGAAGAGCAGGACAGCCGCCAAGCCCCGGTAACTTCACCACTGCTTCTCACCTCCCTTCTAGCAGCCGGCGTTTAAATGCTTGCAAGAGACTTCCGATATCGGGGGAAGATGGGAGGAGCTTCCACTGCAGGCACCAATCGATGGAAGAGCAGGACAGCCGCCAAGCCCCGGTAACTTCACCATTGCTTCTCACCCCCCTTCTAGCAGCTGGCATTTAAATGCTTGCAAGAGACTTCCGATATCGGGGGAAGATGGGAGGAGCTTCCACTGCAGGCACTGATCGATGGAAGAGCAGGACAGCCACCAAGCCCCGGTAACTTCACCACTGCTTCTCCATCACTATACCAGTCTAGGCGTTGGCAGTTATACCTTCTCTAGAACAGGTGTAACTTCTGCGATTAGACTCAGGTGTATTCATATGCCCCTACTCTATGAAGTCATGCCTGTGCATGCTCCTAAGCAGTTGTAAATGCCCACAATCTCAATGTAGCCATGATTTCTGATGGATTTGCACCAGTATTTTAGAAAGACACATAGGCACCTATGCATCTTTTTAAAGTAGTCTTAAAATAGACAACTTCTTGCCTAATTAACTTAGGTGCCCTGTTATAAAATGTCCTCTTAGCCTGCTACTTTACACATTAACTGGCAAGATGGAATGGGCGGGGACTGTGCTTTACACTTAAGAGATATTCTATAGTACACAGAAAGTTGCTTGCTATTTACGCATGTAAGTCCTTATTTTGAAGGATTTATATCTGAGAATGGGAAGGTGGTTGCCATTCTATAAGTTTGCACATAAGCACCATCGTGCATAGTTTCAGTTAGGGGGTACATAGGGCAGAACTTGGGCAGAGCCGAGGCAGGACCTACTGTAAAGTTACTTTTTCTCCACATCTAGGTGTGGGCATTTACAAAAGAGTAACTGACATGCTTAGATTAAGGCATAATGGTACGTTCTTTTTTATAAGGTATATAAGTACTTTATAAAATAGGCCCCAACTACACACATGGCAACATATGTTAACTGTACAGGTGTTCATAAAGCTACCCTCTTAATGTGCTGTACAGTACCACACAGTAACTGTTAAAGCAGCAGACAATCTAGATCAGTTAATGTCACCTTACTAGGTGGTGTTAAGTTATTGTGCGGTTAAAAGTATTGTCTCTGTGTTAACTCTATGGAAAGATGCCAGGCACACTCTCAACATTTAACTCAAAGGTTTTTCAGTTATCACACATTAGCTGTTAACACAAAGTAACTACAAAACTTTTATGCATTTTAATAAAGGAGCCCTTAATCAGCACTCAGACTTATACTAAAAGGGTTGGCCTTTGTGATCAAACTCAGTTAACAATATTGAAAGAAAATAGGCAAGTTGTTTTAGAAATCTAAAAAAATATCACTGCCAAACCCTGGAAAAACAATTAAAAAATATCACAGCCAAGCAATATAAAAATATTTGGGTCAATATTCAAATGGACTTACTTATGGAAGATCTATATTGATAAGTCCCCTATCCATGAATTCTCATTGACACTATGGAAGTTATTTTTATAAGGAGCCGTATAAAGTTATGTGCTATCAATGTGCATACGTCTTATATTTTCCATGACTTAACATAGATGGACCTTTGTGCATGTATTGTGAGTGGATGATATTCTGTAAGTATGTATGCCAAGCCACAAGAGCATGGGCGGAACTCACATTTATGCACATAAGTTATAAGTTACTTACAATCTTTAGAAATCTAGGTGTGGTTAGAGCTAGTACAAATGATGGTGTCTAGATTTGCTGTGGGTATCTCACCACTTATAAAGTACATACATATAGGCATGACATACATGTGTTACCTCCATGGGACTTTATAAAATTACCCTCCAGATAGATAGCACCACTGAGAATTCTTATGGACTGCCCCAGCACTATCCAGATAGTACCGGGGCAGAGGGAGGGCACAACACAAGTGTTCCGCTTCACTCTACAAATAGTCAATGATATTCATCCCACTATAAGTATACCTATGTCTTTTCCTTTAGGACAGTAGAAAGGCTGCCCTATAGTAAATTAACCCGTTTAGGTATATGGAATGCAGACTAAATATCACCACAATCTGTAGAGTGGTGATGGTCACTGCTCGTCATGTATATTCAATGTTGCTCGCTTTCCAGATAACAGTGTTGAATATACCTGAATAGTTTAAAACCTGTAGGCAGCATTACAGAAATGCTGACTGCAGCATGGGAATATTTACCCAATCACTTTCAAAACTCAAAGCAAATCAACTGAAACCAAACATCACAAAATAAGTTTAAATTCAGCCCCTCAAAAATGTTCTTCTTTTCGAAACATTACTGAAATATAAAATCCCTCAATAAATTTCATGTTAGCAGACAAAATAATTTTCAAACAATTTGTCATTCAAAACAGCCTCTTGCTACAACACTCTATTTAATTTCTTGCTTTATGTTTCCAATTCATTCTACTTCTCTTGTTGACTTGGCCATAACTCTGCATTTTTTCCTGTGTCTCTATTGTCTTATCCTTACTCTTTGCCTTTTTCTTATCCTCTTTCAGGTTTCCCATTGACTGCTATACTGTATTTCCTTTCAGTCTCTTCATGCCATTTATGATCAATTCCACTTCCAATAATTTGGCTCATCACGTCCTATTCTTCAATGGTTCATCCAGCTCCTAATTTTAGATCCCTCTCTGCTTAGTTGTCTCATCCAGCTCTTCTCTCCATCTGTTCTCTTGCTGTTCCTTCCCATCTGGTCCTTCATTATCTCACACCATATAATCTTTTATTTCTTCTCAATACCACTCTCCAAGCAATCCATGGACACATCTCTCTCACTTACTGCTTCTCCATTTTTCCCAGTAATAGCTCTGCCATTTTTCCCTGCTCCTATCATGACCTCTTTTATGGTCTATGTCATCTGCATCTTTACTCCTCTCCCAGAATGATTTATTGTGGATCTGACTGCTACCAACTTAAGAAGGCACTAACAGCAGAAACCAATTTATTTTTATTGCTATTAATTTGCATTTTTCAAAGGTTAAGCTGCCCACATTTTTACAGTAGCCTTCAATGGCCTGGAGCACATACTGTAACAACACTGGCAGTTTGTTGATTAATTAAATAATTCTCATTTGTCCATACAGAACCTCGTAGTGTTATCAAGGCCATAACTGGATTGTTCAGTCTGTCAGTATTTTAGCAAAAGCTTGTGATGGTGCATGAACACTCATTAAATTGCAGTTAAACTATTATGGGTGAACTCCATGGCAGGAACAATTAGTGTGGTAAACATAGACACAAGTACACTACTGGTGTAGGAGTCTGAATCATCACATTAACCTGTCATGTCCCCTGTTCCACAGTATCTCAATTAACCACTTGTTATTTTGGAATCTGAAGTTAGTTTTATTTATATTATGTAAATGATCATTAAGAAAAACATTTTTAATTTCTATAAAAACCTAGTGAATCATCTTTCTTTTTCCATTAGGTTTTTCATTCTGGGGTGAATGGAGGAGTAGCCTAGTGACAAAGAGACCAGTGTTCCGTTCCTACTGGCACTCCTTGTGGCCTTAGGCAAGTCACTTTACCCTTTGTTGCCTCAGAAGAAAGGCCTGGCAATCTCTTCCTGTCACACCTTGCCAAGAAAATTTTCAGACTGCTGGGATGCCAGGAGTCAGCACTGACTCAACAGCATGCATTGCATTTTCATTTTCATTCTGGAGATGAATACATAGTTTCATGGATGGTATCAAGCTTCTTGCATCAAGGCCTGATATTCCATGAAGAGGGTCTATTAAGGCCAAATGGGACACATCTATTAAGAATGTACATCAAAGAGAATTTGTTTTGTGCCATTAGGCTTTGTGCTATTGTGACATATTGGCACAAAGTTACTTGATGGGTTTTATGCTATTATCCTTTTCCTTATTGTTTAATTTGCTTGTGTTGATTCATTCTATGAAGGAAATAATGATTTTCTGTTGAAACCTATAACAATGTTGTTTTCAGTTCAAATTTTACATAACTTGCAGCATCGAAGATCCCTCTCTGTAGGTCACTGTAGGTACAGAGTGAGGGGCAGAGCATATAGCATTGGCAGCAAGAAATAAACTGGTACAGACTACCTATGGATCAAAGCAGCAGAAGCCACTGAAGCATCAGATGTATCCAAGCCATTAAGAGAGGGGCAGGAAGGGGGGCGGAGCCTGATGTCCAGCGGGTAGGACGCTTTGCGTTGAAGCTCCCGAGAGGCCTACTCAGAATCCTGACTTAATACCTATATAAATTTACTATTTTGCTCCGAGCTGACCGGGGCACCTCGGGGGGGATGGCGGCCCACAAACCAGCGCGCTTGGACTTCGGGTCTCCTTCTTCTTCTCACGGAAAATGCTCCAAAACGGAGGTATCCTCCCCGCAGAAGATGGTTCCATTTCGTGAAAACCCCGCAATGCACCTGGAGATTTTGGAGGAAATACGCGGCGTGAAGGAATTGGTGCAGTCTAATGGAGAAGCGCTTCGAGCCATGCGAGAAGACTTTGGAGTGCTCCAAGACCGACTTGAAGGTCTTTCATTACGGCAGGACAATATGGCGGGGGTCCTCGACTCGCACGAGGTGCGCTTGGGCAAACTGGACGAGGCTGAGCGCCAGATACAGAATCTTCAAAAGGAGTTGGAAGATAGCAATAATCGCGCCCGTTGCAACAATGTGAGGCTCCTTGGAATGCCGGAGGGAGTGGAAGCAGGAGATATAAGAGAATTCTTGCTCAAAACTCTTCCCTCCTTGCTGAAGATTACTTTTCACAGAGAACTGGAAATCGATCGAGCACACCGTGTTCCTGCCCGCATGGCGCTCAACCGCACGACCCCCCGGCCTATTATCTTTAGCTTGCTACGATATCAACAAGTGGAACAAATTTTACATGCTGCCCGAGCGAATCATCATTTGGAATATGAAGGTCGTAAGGTCTCCTTCTTTCCTGATTTGGCAAAGCCTACCGTTGACCGTCGGAAGAAACTCCTTGCTCTTCGCCCTCGACTTCAACAGCTACAGGCTCGCTTTGGCCTGTTGTATCCAGCGAAGCTCCGAGTGACTCTCCATAACCAGACCAGGACGTTCGAGGATCCTGATCTATTATCAACATTTTTGGACTCCAAAGAAGCAGAACAGATGCGCTAATCCCAAATTTTGGACTCTTATCTGCCGGCTCTCTCCGCCATTTTGAAGGGCCCGATGCGGCGGTCATAGCCCAGCACAGAAATAGCCTGGACTTTCTTTCTTTCTCTGTATGACTTTTGTCTTTGGTCTCCTATCCCTTCATGATGTGTGCCCGGTCGGATTCGGAGCACGCACAGTCCTACAGGTTATATGTTTTTTCAATTTCGGCCTTCTCTGGGGTTTCTCCCCGCAGACACATGGTCGCCAGTAATTTTGGGGTTTTGCTTCTCCTCTACCGTACTGCGGTTATCTTTGTTAATGTGGGGCGCTTCATTGTATTATATTAGCTTATTTTCCTATGTCATGTGTACAGCCAGATACAGTCAGTTTGAGGGACACAGTGAAATTATGTGTGCTATCATGCTCAGAATTTTAACTTTTCTGAATGGCCTCATGTAAACTCTTATTATTCATCGTACAAGGCATTGCTGGTCCACTCAGCAGAAAGAAAATCCTTAGCTATCTTAGCCACGAGCACGTTGATTAGGTGTTTCTTCAGGAAACGCATTACACTCTGCTGAAACACTGAAACTCAATGCTAGGCCTCACATGGTAGCTGCCTACTCTCCCACCGTTTCCAAATGGTACGGGATAGTCATTCTGGTCAAGAAGTTTTTTGCACGCTACTGTACCTGATATTAGCGCTGACATGGAGGGTAGATGGGCCCGTGTACACCTTGAGGTTGGAGATAGTGAATTCACGTGTATTTGCATATCGCACTCTCAGGAGTCCCTTTCTCGGAGGATAGTGGGACTTCGCCCAGTTGCGGGGATCCCCTCTCTCCCAAGAAATGGCTTATCTCCTTTTGAACTTTATGCTTGGCATTGCTGTTTCCCTCATTGAGTAATACTGGGAAATTAGTTCCCATCTGAGCCTCAATGAATGGTGGAATCATGCCTGTCTCTACAGTAAATATGAACAAATATCTCGTCTGTGTGCTTCCTCCGTTCAGACTCCTTCTTATTGGTCTTAATGGAAGATGTTCAATGAATATGTACATTTTGCTAAATGCTCTCATCTGACTGTCTAACTTTGTATATATCTCTGTCTCATGATCATGCTGTATTGTGGATATTTTTTGATTGTTTGATGTATAATCACTGTTAACTGGAAGCGCTCACATGCTGATACAAACGGGTAGAGAAGAAGCACCGGGGTGGGGGGTAATGGGTTTACTTTTCCTTATTGTATACTTGTTTTGTCTCTTTTGGTGTGTTGTTTCTTTGTTTGTTGCAAAATGAAAATAAAAGTTTCAAAAAAAAAAAAGAGAGGGGCAGGAAAACAGCAGTAGAGCCAACAATATCCCAAAACAGCAAGAGAAGAGCAAGACTGCAACAGTAGTAATCACAGCACACTAAGATACTGAGAGGAGGGCAGGGAAGTTGAAGCAATGGGGTGCCTCGTCTGTTTGCTGTGCTCTCATTCAATGGCTTGGGTATTTATGCCCTACTCTTCTCTCAGCAAGGCAACAATATCATCAGGCACCTAGAGAGTGGCAGGGTGACAGCAGCTGAGAACATAGGACCCCATAACACTGAAGGCAAAAAATGTGGGCATAAGTGATCATTGGGAGGGGGGGATGAACCCCCCTAAAGTTGGGCACAGGTAATCTTGGGCAGGAATCGCCAACTTCTTAAATGGTTCTGCATTCTAAGTGTTCACCCCACTCACATACACATTTGGGTCAATTCAGGAAAGTTCATCTTATTAAACTTAAAACCAACTATTTCACCAGTTTTCATGCCAATCAAGAATGATGGAGACTCAAGAGAGGTAATTTTATAAAGTAATTTCCACACAAATGTGGACACATGCATATAAATGGCCTCTTATATCAACTGGTATGAAAGTATGAGCTTTGACGCAATGGTTTGTATTTTTCAGGTAGGAATGCACAAGGGGTGGAGTTTGGCACAGTATGGGTGAAGCCTGGACACAGCATGGATGGAGCTTGCCAGTATGTGCTTAGATTATAAAATATAATTTATATGTGGACCTGGAAATTATAGATGTGGACATTTATATCGGATCCAGGACTGATATAAATGTCTATGCCTACAAGATCTGCCACTTAAGCTAGTACTCTATAAAGAGGTGTTTACTTGTCTTTATAAAATTGCCTTAATAGAGGCATCTGAAAACATGCTTAACACTAGAAGCCCCAAAGTGCGTCAATTGGTGCAAATGCATCTTCAAAGTTGTATACCAGCGCCACTGCTAGAACCATGTCAGTCATGTTCCATGACTTTGTTAGCAAGGTCAAGATGTACAAATATGGGCATCGAAAATTAATGACAGATGCACCATCTAGCGGGAAAATGAATCTATACCTAGAAGCCCCAAAGTACGTCAATTGATGCACTCAATTGTCTTGGATGCGTCAATTGACGTAATTTGGGGCTTCTAGGTATAAATTCATGTTCCCACTAGGTGGCGCATCTCAATCACTGTTTACAGTTTTACTCCGACATTACAAACAATAAACACACTGCACATACTGCACATATTTAACAAATAAGTAACTTCACATTAATTCACATCTGCATTTCATGCTAAACACAGTCATCGTGATAATGCGTCAATTGACACACTTTGGAGTTTCTAGGTAAAATGCCTTTTGGGGCTTCTAGTGTTAAACTAAACAGTCTCTCATAAAATTACCCTCCACATGTTCCTCACCATCAAGAAAACCCATTAACTAGGCATCCTGGTTGGTGGCTAGGAAACCGCTCTGTCTGCCTAGCAAAGAGCGGTATATCAAATCTAAATAAACCATAAATAAAATACTGAATTATCTTGGTGAGGTCTGACCAGCCCTGTGTACCCAGTAAATCAAGGGCTTTGTGGTCATGACCTTGATGAACTCAAGGTGCCGCTTTCCAAAGATGCTGCAAAAGGTATGGCCTGTATCAACATGCCAAGTGTGGTGATGGGGGTAGTAACATAAGGAAAGAAAAGCAATGGTAGCTGATGGGGGTACTACTGTTGCTGATTGTGCTAAAAGGCAACTCCACTTTCTGCCTCTTCTGCTGATATTCTTGGAATTTGGAAAAGTCTTTTCAGGAGAAAACAAAAAGGTAAGCCAGGATTGGCAGGTTCAAGCTAATGATAATGCCTGATTTATTCTCCCTCCATCTCATACCTCCTGACTGGCTCATATTTAAAAGTATAAAACAAAATCATAACCCAAGACTTGAAAGTGAAGCAGATCTAATATTTTAGATGGCAAATAACACAACATATGCTTCTCATGTTTTTGTATAGTTTTTACATAACAGTACATCCTTCATATTGTGTCCAGAGGGCGTTAAGCAGCTTAGGTCAGAGTTTTGAGGTAGATTGGGCTCTTAATTATTAGGATGCTAGAGCTAGACTGAGTTTACTTCTGTCTCCTCCAAGGATATATATCGGTGGCTTTATAATATAATGCAGACCACTTGTAGATCTGATCTTTGCCCTGGCCCTTTGCTGCCTCTAAGGGGAAGTGAAATTGAGGCTGAAACTAGCCAGACTGCTAATGTCTCCCTCTGAAATGGTATTTTCCCTGCTACCTTAAAGAAAGCATTTATCACCTCAATTTTGAAGGAAACAGCTGCCAACCTCAACTATAGTTGAGAATCATAGGCCTATTTCAAATTTGCCAATTCTGGGGAAATGATTGAAAAAGAGGTAGCAAGTCAACTTTTGAGTTTCCTGGAAGAAAACCTTGTCTTGAATGTTCAACAAGCAGGATTTTAGCACTATAACAGCATTGAGACTCTCCTTGTGGCCTTTGTAGACATTCACGCTTTACTCAATATCTCTTCAGTTTTTTATACTGTCTGCCATAGGCTACTGCTGGAGTGTCTATCCAAGACAGAATCAGAGGCTAACTTTTGGTGTGGTTTCCTCCAATATAAATAATCAGGCACACTCTAGTGGAGAAGTAACCTAGTGGTTAGAGCAACAGCCTAGTACCCACAAGATCAGTGTTCAGTTCCAACTGGCACTCTTTGTGGCCTTGGGCAAGTCACTTTACCCTCCATTGCCTTGGAAGAAAAGGTCTGGCAATTTACTTCTGGTCATATCTTGCCAAGAAAACCCAGGGGTTGCTGGATCACCAGGAGTCAGCACTGACTTGACAGGTTCTTAAAAATAATAGGGAACAGGTAGTTCAGTTGAAAGGGTATGTATTCCTCCTTGTTTTTTGAGCAGGGTATCTCACAAGAACTGATACTTTCTCCAAGTTTGTTCAATGTTTAATGACTCCATTGTATAGGGCTTTAAGAACATTATTCTATATTTTTTAATTTATTTAACCATTTTTTTATACCGCTCTGTCCTTCACTTAGAGTGGTTTACATTGAAACGCAACATTATATATAGAATTGCATATAGATATATGCAAATGACATACAAATTCTGATCCCTCTCCCTAGAGATGTACATAATATTGCAGAAATAATAAAATTCTGTTTCATGAATCAAGCTCAAAGTAGCTAAAACTGAGCTTTTGTTGCTGACAGGTGAGGATATAGATGGGGTGAACTGCCCATTAGATATCTCGAATCAATGGTCTTATTCAGTAAGTGTTTCAAGTAAAGATCTTCTTTCTTTTATTACAACAGGTCCAGCAGTTGCATTTATATTTAGCAGAGAGTTACTTAGGTGAGATGACCTGGGCATTATTGCTGTTTGGTCTCCTCCAAAAGGACCTGCAGTGGATTCAGTTAGTGCAAAATACTGCAGCTAAGCTCCTAAAGGAAATGAGGAAATGTGATCACGTTGCCTGAGCACTATAACAGCTTAACTGGTCTTGCACAATATGGCTTTGGGCTATCTTAGTTTGAAACTGCTTGTATATGCCTAACTGGACTCTCCGTTCACAGGAGGACTGGCTATTAGCAGTACCCTCTATTAGGGTTATGCACAAAGCCATGCATTGCAGTAAAGTCTTTTCTGCTGAGAGAGTTAACATTAATTGATTATCTCAACTCATTTTGCAAGGTACTAAAGACCTTTTCATTTAAGAAGGCTTTAGGGAAGTAGTGGAATGAACATAGAATTTAGAAAGGTAACTCTTGCAAGGATTATGTCTATGCTAGACAGGCTTGATGGGGAGGCTGAGGAATGGGTAGGGTGGGAGTGTGGTATATAAAGAGGGACTGTTGAATGTAATTTGGCTTGTTATGGGCTTGTTTTGCCTTGCACACTGCAAGCAGTGGCAAAAGGTCTAGTGGGAGACACCCCAAGCAAAACTTTGCTGAGGGTCCCCCTATTTTGGTTCCATCATGGTGACTCACCTTCTCCTCATAGCAGCGGCAGTGATGACAACGGCAATGCTGAGACTCCCCTCCAGCAACCTCCCCCTCACTACAGTGGTGGTGTCCCCATGCAGCAAACTTGCCTTAATCTGTTTGCTATGTTGCCTCTGTTCCATGTCTGGAGGTGTTCCTCTGGGGCCGAAGTCTCACGGTATCATGAGACTTCAGCCCGGGAGGAACACCTCTGGTCCTCGAATGAAAACAGCATGGAAAACAGATACTGTAAAAGTAACTTTACTGCGTTGCCCCTTCCTGCCTGGGCTACCCCCTGCATTGCAAGGGTTGCTTGGGCAGAATTTATGCCGCTGACCACAAGGAGTAGGGTTTTTTTAAAATTGATTTCACACGTACAACAAAAACATAATCAACATTCCTTGACAGTCGTGCAGCAAGCACAATTACACAGTACCCATCACCCCCCTTAGACCACCTACCCCCCCCCCCCGTCCCCCTGGGATCCCAATATGACACATTTAAAACACTAACAACGCATCAACTTTTGACGATCTACACAGCAGGTGTAAAGCTACACCTTGCCCTAGCTGCGTATTCATCTAAGTCAGGGGTCACCAACCTGCGGCCCACGAGGTCCCTTCGTGCGGCCCGCGAGGCTCTACCCCGGTTAACATTACGTGCGGCCCGCCAAGGATTCCCGCCATTGTATCTGCGGCCCGCGGCATGCTCGGCGGGTTCAACGGCACGTGACCGGTTTCCCAAGAGCAGCGCAGTGTCATCTGTGAAGCCGGACTTTAAGCGTTTGTCTGCTAGCATGAATCATCAGCCATCTCATTAAATTCAATAAAGGTGATCAGCCATTGTTTTCATAATTTTGTGTTTGTTGTTTTTTTTCGCGGGGGCGGGGAGAAGGGGGGTGCGGCCCGCGAGGCTCCCGGTAGTCGGCTGTGCGGCCCGCGGCCCTCTGGAGGTTGGTGACCCCAGATCTAAGTAATACCATTTATTGAACAATTGACTCTCACCCCCGTTGCTTCCCTGCACCAACTTTGCAACATACCGCAGTCTCCAATATGATTCTCTCCTCTCTTGCGCTTTCTCAAATTTAGAATAAAGACACACCAGATTCCACCAGTGATGATCATCCAATTTAGCCAGATCTTTCCAGTTAGACACTATCAGTTTTAAAGCTATGGCCATCATGAAGTTAAAGAGAAAAGTCTTATTCCTTTCCAGCGCTAAGCTGCTCGCGCAGGAGCGAAGGATAATTATCTCCCATCTCAACGAAGACTGAATGTCTAAAATCTTTCCAATCTTGTGCCAGACTAATCGCCAATATCTCTGAACGTAAAAGCACTCAAAGAACACATGTTGGAACGTGCCCTGAGCTGCAGAACACGACCAACATCTTCCCTGATCCTTTCCCCCCCACTTGGCCATTCTAACTGGTGTGAGGTACGCCCTATGCATAATAAAATACAAGGATTGTGTGAGAGTTGCCGCTCTCGAAACTCTGTTTACCCTTCCCCACACCTTTTCCCACACTTTGGTTGAAACAGGGCCCCCAAACTCCTCCTCCCATCGACGACCCAATATAAGAGGGAGCGACTGCGACCTGTCTCTAAGTATGGCATAATATTTTGACATAATACCCTTGAAGCACAGACATGCCTCCACCGTTTGGAACATAACCCCTTGATCCGAAAGCGCAGAGGGGACACAGGGAAGGCGCCCAAGGCAATGTTTTAATTGCAACCATTGAAAGAGACACGTCCACGGGAGACCAAACTCAACTTTCAGATCCTCAAAGGATTTCCATGCATTATCTTTAATTAACTGCCCAGTCATCCATATACCGTTTTTCTGCCAGCCCTTCCACCCAATGAACTTACGTCCTATCTTTAAGTTAGGGTTAAACCATATTGAAGACCTGGCCGAAACTCTCCCATTCTGCTCCAGCATTTGACCCAGCAGCCAAAAGGCTTGTTGTGTGGCACAAATTATCCTTAGGTTTCCCCCCACCCCCGGGAGGGACATTTCTACTAACAGATGGGGGGGGATAGGTGTTACCAGACTTTCCTCTACCTCCACCCAAACGGGCTTTTGACCCTCCCCATCATATCCCAACCAGTTTGTGCCTTGCTTCAACAAGAGGGTCACATGATATAATCGAAAATCTGGGAATTGAACTCCCCCTTCCTGCTTATGCGCCTTCAGTTTTTTAATTGCGATCCTCGGAGGTTTACCCTGACAAAGAAAATTTGATAATATACGCTCCAGCGCCTTATAGAAAGCCGCTGGGAACTCCAAAGGGCTCATCTCTAGAACGTAGTTCACCTTAGGAACCAACATCATTTTGATAGAATCGAGCCTTCCCCACCAAGATAAATGTAAAGGGGACCATTTCAAAGTATAAGCCTGCACCATGTCCTTCAACACCTTTACATTCAACTTCACCGTCTCCTCCAACGAAGGACAGTAAGATACCCCAAGATATTTAATGGCCTCCGCTTCCCACTTAAAGGGGTACTGATCCACTGAGGAGGAAAAAGTCAACCTATTCATCGGAAAAGCCGTTGACTTGTTCCAATTAATTTTGTATCCCGACAATGACGAGTACTGCCCAATCAGATTCAGAACCTCTCCTACAGAACCAGGCTTCAAGAATAACAAAAGGTCATCTGCGTAGGCTGAGAGCTTTATTTGCTTCCCAGCAATCTCCAGCCCTTAACCTTATGAGACTGTCTCACAAGGATAGCTAATGGTTCTAATGCCAAATTGAAGAGCAAGGGGGAAAGGGGGCAACCCTGGCACGTCCCCCTGTTTAATGAAAAGGATCCAGACAAGTACCCATTGACCAAAATACGAGCCGAAGGGGAGGTGTATAACACCTCTATCATTTTTATGAAGCCTCTCCCTATACCAAACCATTCAAGCGCCTGCATCAGAAAACCCCATTACAGTCGATCAAAGGCTTTCTCGGCGTCCACATAAAGCCCTACCAAGGGTTCTTGAGCCTCTTCCGCAGCCGCAAACAGGTTTAAAAGAAGCCACCGTTATCCGCCGTGGATCGTCCTGGGACAAACCCACATTGATCAGAATGTAGCAGGGACGGGACCATTTTGACCAGCCTACGAGCCAGGATGGAGAAGAAAATTTTATAATCAGCATTGAGTAAAGATATCGGGCGGTAGTTCTCAACTCTATGCGGATCCCTACCCGGTTTTTCCAGCACCACAATTGTCGCCTCACTAAACAATCCTACTGCTGGAGACTGGATCAAAAGAGTTTGGAAATATAACAGTAAATATGGAAGAAGCTCTTCCGCGAATACTTGATAGAATTCCACCGGAATGGCATCCGGGCCAGCTGCCTTCCCTCCCTTCATGCTGTTAATACTCTCTCTTATCTTACTCGCCGACAACTGTCCATCAAGTTCCGTCACTTGCGATGGCTTTAATGTGGGGTGGGGGATCTGCTTAAAAAGCAGCTGGAACGAGGCTGGATCTGAGGCCGCCTCCGATGAGTATAATCTCCTGTAAAAGCCCTGGAAACACTCTGTAATTTCCCCATCTTTTGTACAGAGACCCCCGCTCTCATCAAATACAGCTTCTATCCTACTTTTTTTTTTTTTAAATTCTTTATTTTCGTTTTATAACAACGGAAGGAAAAGGAAGACATACAGCTAAAAGACAGATACATAACGTGTAATACATACACCAAAGTAAACCCCTACCACCCCCCTCCCCCCTGCTTCTTCTCTAGAAAACTAAGCATTCCCAAAGCGGGCGTGTACTTACATTATTGTGTTACAAAACCTAACGGTGATCTAAAACATGATGAGTGCACATTATACAGGCATGTTGGAGCAATGAGCAGATTGTACATAATCATTAAGCATCTGCCATTTAGACAAGCGAGAGTGAGTTTGGACATGGGGAATAGCTCTCCGAGGTATCTGCTCATATTTACTATATAAGCAGACGAGGTTCCACCATTCATTGACAGTAAGTCGAGAGCTATCCTTCCAATTCCTCGTGATTAAGCATATGGCTATACCCAGCATGAAATCAAGGAGAAAGCGTCCCTTCTTAGGAAGAGAGGGGACCTCCGCCACAGAGCGGAGTCCCACGACCTTCCAAGAGAGAGGTTCGTGAAAGTGTAAGATAAATTGAATACGACCCCAGACCCGCCCCCAATAGACCTGTAGTTGAGGACATTCATAAATAACATGAGCGAAGGTTCCCACAGCAGTATGGCAAGACCGACACAGGTCCCTAGCATTTGGGTTCCATTTGGCTATTTTTTCTGGGGTATAAAAGCATCTATGTGCAAAAAAGAAGAGAGTTTAGGTAACAGAGGCAGACCGGGAAACCCGCACTACTTTGCTCCAGAAAACGCTCCATTGCACAGGGGTCAAAGTGGTCTGCAGTTCGCGCTCCCAGGCTTGTTGGGCTCTAAAAGTGGCCGTGTCTGTACCCTGACATATTATTTTATAAAAGTTAGAGGCTACCCCATGTGTATTACTAATAGAGTGAACTATCTCTAATAGCCCATCCTCAGTAGGGGCAGAGGGCGGCATGATTCGAGCACCTTTGAGGCAGTGTTGAAGCTGCATCAATTGAAAGTAGTGTTTCGCTGGTAACGCAAATTCCTTTTGTAAATCAGAAAAGGTTTTCCAACGAGCTGCAGAGAAAAGCTGTTGGGGTGTCCAGATCCCCCTGGAGTACCAGGGTTTCCAGGCTATTGTTCTATTTAGGACCTGAATTCTGGGGTTATTCCATAGCGGGAGTCCGTCTTGAGGACATAAATTCGGGCCCAGTGATAGAATGAGAATGTTAAAGGCCGCAAGCGTATCGACAATCATTGGTGGATGGCGGGTGTCTACTTGATAGGACATACCGGGGAGATGGGTCAACGGAATTGGGCTACTAAGCTCCTCTTCTATGTCAAGCCAAACTGGTCTGCTGTCTGTTGAGGCATCTAGCCATCGGGCACCTTGCTTAAGTAGGAAGGCTTGATAATATCTAAGAAAATCAGGAAATCTGGTACCCCCTCGTTCCTTTGCAGACTGCAGTTTATGTTTAGCTATCCTTGGTGGCTTGCCCTGCCCGAGATAACGGACGAGAAGGCCCTCAATATCTTTATAAGTATGATTCCTTTTACGTTCAATGAGAAAATCTTACATGGTGCCATCAATCGGTAATAGACATTTTAGGTAAGGGCGCTTGATAACATACAACATAAGCAGAATCTGTACAACAATGTCATAATCACCGAGTATTCTGGCTAATACACCCCATATTGAAAAGTATGTACCAACGTATCTTAGAGAAGAAGCAAAACCCCCAAAGAATATGGCGACCATATGTCTGCGGGAGGAGGCCCTAGAGAGGAAATAGAAAGACATATAAAAAAAGAAAAGAAGCACCAGAGTCCATAATTAACACTGTCTCTGATACTCATCGAGGCTACTGTGGGTAGATGGAGTCGGGTCACAGATACCATCAAGAGTAAGGCAACAGACTACCCACGCCAGACTCTTTGCTAGGCTGCGGCAGATCCAATATGGCAGGTACAGCGGATATGAGGAGACTTGCAGGAATATTCTGGAAGTCAGCGCATCAAGTCGGCTTCTTTGGAATCCAAAAACTCCGCTAGTAGATCAGGGTCCTCAAATGTTCTTGTCTGATTGTGAAGCGTGACACGGAGCTTGGCCGGGTACATCAGGCCATAGCGTGCTTGTAGTTGTTGAAGCCTCGGCCGGAATTCCAGAAAGCGCTTTCGGCGGTCGACCGTGGGTTTAGCCAAGTCGGGATAGAAGGAGATCTTGTGGCTCTCAAACTCCATATGGCCCTTTGCCCGAGAGGCACTTAGAATTTGCTCCACGTGTTGATATCTCAAAAGTCGAAAAATGATAGGCCGCGGGGTCTTCCTGTTGAGCGTTATGCTTGTGGGTACACGATGAGCGCGATCAATCTCCAAATCTTTGGTAAAGGTGATTTGGAGCTGGGAAGGGAGGATTTTGCATAAAAACTCTTTCATGTCTCCCGATTCCGCTCCCTCCGGTATGCCCACGAGTCGTATGTTGTTGCGGCGCGCTCTATTATTGCCATCTTCCACCTCTTTCTGCAAGGCCCGCACCTGGCGTTCAACTTTGTCGAGTTTGGACAACCGGGCCGCATGGGAGTCCAATATGCTCTCCATTTTGTCCTGACGCGAAGAAAGCCCTTCTAGCTTGCTTTGCAGCACACCAAAATCTTCCCGCAGCGCTCGGAGTGCTTCACCGTTTGCCTGCACGAGGTTTTTGACCCCTCTAATCTCTACGAGGATTTCCTGCTGCATTCCGGGGCCCTCGCACAAGGCCGGCCCCTTCTGCGGGGACGGAGGTTCAGTTTTGGAACGTTTGCCGTGAGAAGCCGCTGGAGATCCAAATTCCAGGCGCGTTGGTTTGGTCCCCGCCATCTCACCAATGTGCCCCGGCAAGATCAGAGTAGAAGTTCCAAGTATGTGAGGTGTTAATTCAGGATTCTGAGTAGGCCTCTCGGGAGCCTCAGCGTTATGCGACCATCCCGCTGGACATCAGGCTCCGCCCCCCCGCTTCTATCCTACTTTTAGATGATCGAGGACTTAAAGTACTCGCCAGGAGGTGTCCAGCCTTATTGCCCTCACAATAGTACTTCCCTTGGGCCTGCTGTATCTGAGCAATTGCTTCTACACTAATGATATCATTATACTGGTATCTCAGCCTTTGTAAATGTACTAGGATACTAGGATCAGACCTATCTTTCAGAATCCTCTCCCCAGCCAAAATTTGGGCCTCTAATTCCACTAGCTTCTCCTTCCTCCTCCGCGCCATTCTAATCTTGTTACTTGTGACAACAGCTTTAAGCGAAGCCTTAAAGGCCTCCCACCAAGCCCATACCGGAGTCTCCATGATAGAATTTGATTGAAAGTACTCCTTTATGGCTTTCTTAATTTGCACGCCAAACTCAGGCTCCTGTAATACCTCTCTGGGAAAGTGCCAGACAGCCGCATCCTGGGGACGGCCTCGCACCTGCAGGGATAATGTTACCACTGCGTGATCCGAGAGTTGCGTGCCTGAAATTTCAGCAGACACCACCTCCGGAATTAAGGATCTGGAAACCAAAAAGTAATCAATTCGCGAATGCGAACTGTGGGGGAGCGAATAAAATGAGTATTGCCGATCTTTGTGATGCCAGAGTCTCCATATATCCGAAAGACCATACTCCTGAATAATGGAGAGAAGCACTGTCGCCGCTCTACTACTCCTCAAGGACCGATAAGGCTGACGGTCCAACAACGGGTCGATAACCAAGTTGAAATCCCCGCCCAAAATCCACTCCGCTGAATCCCATTCCTTCGCTTCCTTTGCCAACACCTTGAAAAACACAACATCATCCAGATTTGGCCCATATACATTCAATATGGCAAATATCCGACTCCCAAGCTGGAACATTACCTTGGCACACCTTCCCTCAGTGTCCGCCCTCCTCTGTATGATCTTTGGGTCAAGAGCTTTTCGAACCAAAATGGCGACCCCGTTTTTTCTTCCAACCGCGGGGGAGTGCCCAACTAACATAAATTCCCCTACACCCAACTTCCGAGTTTCAATGGACGACAAATGGGTTTCTTGTAACAGAACTACATCTGCGGACTCCTTTTTACAGTACACTAGGATTTTCTTTCGCTTGATCGGGTTTTGTATACCTTTTACGTTCAGAGACATGAATTTCACCGACTGCATGGCACACGATTATCCCGATCGCTAAGGTTGTGCAGGGTAACAATCAGAATATAATAGCAGCATCCAATCCAATATAAAAGAAGATCCCCGGGGGACACCCATTCTCTCCACCGGAGAGCTACTAACGGGTGAACCATTCCAATCCCAGATTACCACACAATCCCAACCTCCCCCCCTTTTTTAATTCACATTCTTATCTCCTTGTCCCCCTGACAAAACCACCACTCCCTTCCCCATAGCCACATTGTCTTACCCCCCACCCTTATTCTGGACATTTGATACCCACATCACTCACAGCCAACTCTATCATACACAGAACCACACATCCATTCATCCACCCCCCCCCCCTGTAACCAATTCCTCCCCTTCAACCCATGAGCCACATCAACTCCAACTTCTGCTGGCAAATAACTACAACAGTTGCCAGTACATGCAACAATGGAGCACAGTCCGACACTTCTTTGCCGTCGCTGGATATCTCTGCGCACCAGGGGATTCAGCTTTCAACAACCCCATGTCACTTCCCAACTCTGTAGGATCAGCATCTGCATGCTTGAAAGGAGCCTGCATTGTCTCTGTGCACACATAGCACTCTACAAGTCCTCGATTAAGGAAGCATTTCATATCCAGCGTCTATCTTCCAGGGACTTGTCCCACTAGTAGCTTAAACAACTTCCAGCTCCCCTGGTGTCCCCGAGCGTCCCAACAGAAAACTATAATTTGAGCACTCCACTCCGACTCCATTTAAACCCCCTCACTGCATGACCAAGGACTCTTTCTCCTCCAAGAAGGATCGCAAAGCTGCAGGGTCCTCGAAAGTATGAGTCTGGTTATGTAAAGTCACCCTCAACCTCGCGGGGTAAAACATACCGTATCTGGCTTGTAGTTGTTGAAGTCGGGGTCGGAGAGACAACAGCTGCATTCTTTTCTCCACTGTGGCCTTGCAAAAATCCGAGTAAAACGCCACAGTGTGCTCCTCGAATTTTGTCGGGCTCCGTGTCTTAGCCGTGAACATGATTTGGACCACTTGCGAATAACGCAGAGCCCGCATTATCAAGGGCCTCGGGAACCTCTGTTGTGGGCTAGCCTGCGTGGGCACTCTATTCGCCCTATCAATTTCCAAAGGGTGAGAGAGCTTTAGCTGCAGGATCTTGGGTAGTGTTTTCTCTAAAAACTCCACGGTGTTGGTCCCCTCTGCGCCTTCCAGGATGCCAACCACCCTAATATTGTTACGGCGCGCCCTGTTGCTTTGGTCCTCCAAGCTCCTCTCAAGGGCCTCGATCCGCTTCCTGTTCTTATCCACTTGTCGCAGTTGTACCTCCTGAGCCTCCATTTTAACATCCACGCCTTCCATCCTAGCCACCAAGGCAGCCACCTGCACTTTTAGCTCCTTCAGTTCAAGAATATCAGTTTGAACCTCTGCCAAAGTCTCTCCATTAGCTGAAACCAAGTCTCTCACAGCTCTGATCTCCCGCAGTACTGCTTGCATGCCCACACCACAATCGTGGCCTCCCGACGACTTCTGTGGGGAGGGGGGGTCAGGTTTTGGGCGTTTGCTCGCCATATTTGTGCCCACCCCATAATCCAACTTAGTAGGCTTACTTGCCGCCATTTCCCCCTACTTCGAGGCAGGGGTGGACCCAATACGTCTCACCAAGAGGGCAAGGAGAACAAAATTTTAGCAGGATCAGGCAGGGAACTAGGATTACGCGGCCATCTTGGATCGTTGCAGGCTCCGCCCCCCACAAGGAGTAGTTTTGACAATGTGGTACGTTTAAAAATAATAATAATTATATATATACAGGGTGGCCCAAAAAAAGTGAGAACATCTCGTAAATTAAAAGCTTAAATAGTTTATTTATTTACCTTTTTTAGCTATATAATGTCTTTATTTACAGACTAGACCCTCAGAAGGCTGAATCATACCGTCCGATCTCGAGTATCCCCCTGCTAGCCAAAATAATCAAGAAAGTTGCCCAAAGACAGATCCAGCAACACATTGACATTGCAGCCTCCTAGACCCCTGCCAGCACGGGTTTCGGGAATCTCACAGAGTGGAGACACTACTCACCGCACTAACCAACACCTTAACCAGAGGGATAGACAACATCAAAAATTTGTTTGCTCTTATCTTCCTTGACATCGCTGCTGCATTCGACTCTGTCAATCCTGATCAGCTCCTTACACACCTCCACGAGAAGGGAATCCAGGGCTTGGCTTGGGATTGGTGTAAATCCTACCTAGCAGACCGATGGCAACACGTACTGATGGGCGTCAACACATCCGAACCATTTCAGCAATGCCAGGGTGTACCCCAAGGCTCCTCTCTGTCCGCGCTACTCTTTAACATATACATGCAGCCTATATGCAAAATCATCCGCTCCTTCGAAATCTCCTGCCTGATCTATGCAGATGATGTACTGCTGTTCGCACCAATCAACGTGATGCAGCCCGACTTTACCGCTCTAGTGAACTGCTTCAATGCAATCACCGACTGGCTTCACACCCAGAACCTCCATATAAACTTCAAAAAAACCGAGGTCCTATTCATCACAAAGAACAAAAACTTTTCTCCCCCCATGTCTTTAAAGGCGAGAGACGCAGAGCTCCCAAGTAAACCCACGATACGCTACCTCGGTGTTACGCTTGACCAACATCTCGATTTTAAAGCGCACATAAACAACACTGTTAGGGCTATATACAATAAGATCAGGACACTACGACACCTAAGACCCATGCTGGCACCCGAGGACTTCCGAACAATATTCCAAGTGCTGGTAACACCTCATTTTGACTACGCAAACGCCATTCTGCACGTCCTCCCCAAGAGCACCCTAAACCCATTACAACTTGCGATGAATACTGCTGCCCACGTCCTCTGTGGAGTGTCCAGAAGGGACCACATAACCCCCATCCTTAAGGACCTACACTGGCTACCGATTAACTGCAGGATCACATACAAGGCACTACTCCTTAACTTCAAAGTCATCAACAAGATATCCCCCCCCCCTCCCTCATGGCCCTCCTCACCCCCATCCCCAACAACAGATCAAGAAGGACAGTAGCCACCAACACACTGACTATCCCCATGGAAACTACAAAATGTGTGCAAACAACTAGGAACAGAGCCTTTGCTTTCTACGCCCCAAAGTGCTGGAACAACCTCCCACCCAATATCAGATCGATCAGAGATCTCACACAATTCAGGAAAGCCCTCAAGCATCACCTATTCCTTCTACACTTCTCGCAACACAACGGTACCTCCCCACTTCCCACACCACAATCCACTCAAGCAGCGCCCCACACATCACATGCAAACTAGGACAAATCTAGACTCATACCCAACCACTGGATATGTTCAACGATGTCAATCAATGGTGTACATAACAAATCTGTGATGGTAATACTATGAATATTACCAGCACCATAAACTGTAACAACGGACATATGTGAATGTATATATACTAAGGCTTTGTACTGTAAATACTGTAAATAGTTCCCCCAGTCAGAGCTGGCCCGTCCATTGAGCAAGAATGTTTTTTGCACAGGGCCCTGTGTTTCAGGGGGCCCCGAGCAAAAAACATCTTGCATCAGCCCAACTATGTTAAAAAAAACACAAACCGGCTGCTGCTGCCGCTGCCGCCATGGCAGCAACAGAATCGAGCATCCCCCGGGGCCCCCCCTGCCCTGCAGAGTCCTCCATGCAGCCTCAGCATCAGCTGTCAGAGCCGCACAAAGAGAGAGAGCTTCTCCTCTCGCGGCTCTGTTAATCCTGCCATGGGGCTGATGGGATTTCCCATCAGCCCCGTGGCCGGATTAACAGAGCCGCGAGAAAGGGAAACTCTCCCTTCGCGTGGCTCTGAAAAGCCCGTGCTGAGGCCACATGGAAGACTCTGTAGGGCAGGGGAGGCCCCGCGGGATGCTCGATTCTGCTGCTGCCATGGCAGCCGGTTTGTGTTTTTTTAACCAAGCTGGGCTGATGGGGGGGGGAGGGGGTTAGGACTGTTAATGGGCTATGGGGGGGGGGGGGTTAGGACAGGTAATGGGCTATGGGAGGCTAATACTGGAAGTGGGCTGATGGGGGGTTCCGACAGGTAATGGGCTGTGGGGGGGCTAAGACTACAAGTGGGCTGATGGGGGGCTTAGGACTGGTAATGGGCTATGGGGGGGGTGATAGGACTGGAAATGGGCTGATGGGGGGGTTAGGACTGGAAGTGGGCTGATGGGGAGGTTGGGACTGGTAATTTATTTATTTAACATTTCTTATATACTGCCTTTCATGATATCAAGACGGTTTACATTGAACAAACTGAAATTACATTGAACAGGGTATTATAACTTGGAGATAACTATTTTACAGGGAACATGGGCTATGGAGGGTTAAGTGGCTTGCCCAAGACCACAAGGGGCACCTGTGGACTAGAAACCCCAGTCCTTCTGGCCCAAGGTTGCTGTCCTCTAGTGGGATTTGAACCCCTGACCTTCCGGCCTGAAGTACCTTGCCTCAACCACTAGGCCACTCCTCCACTCCATTGGGGGGGGGGCTAGGACTGGTAATGGGCTGATGGGGGGGGGTAGGACTGGAAGAGGGCTGATGGGGGGGTTAGGACTGGTAATGGGCTATGGTGGGGCTAAGATGGAAGTGGGCTGATGGGGGGTTATGACAGGTAATGGGCTGTGGGAGGGGGGCTAAGACTACAAGTGGGCTGATGGGGGGCTTAGGGCTGGTAATGGGCTGATGGGGGGTTAGGACTGGAAGTGGGCTGATGGGGGGTTATGACAGGTAATGGGCTGTGGGGGGGCTAAGACTACAAGTGGGCTGATGGGGGGCTTAGGGCTGGAAATGGGCTGATGGGGGGGGTTAGGATTGGAAGTGGGCTGATGGGGGGCGTTAGGACTGGTAATGGGCTATGGGGGAGCTAGGACCGGTAATGGGATGGGGGGTTGCTAGGACTGGAAATAGGCTGAGTGGAAGGGGGGCTTGAACTGCAAATAGCTGATGGGGACAGGGGCTTGGAATGGAAATGGGCTGAGTGGAAGGGGGGGGCTTGAACTGCAAATAGCTGATGGGGAGGGGTGCTTGGAATGGAAATGGGCTGTGAGGGGAGGGAGCTAGGACTGGAAATGGGCTGAGTGGGGGGGGCTAGGACAGGAAATAGGCTGAGTGGGGGGAGGGCTAGGACAGGAAAAGGGCTGCTGGAGGGGCTAGGATAGGACTGGAAATGTGCTGTTGGGGGGTGCTAAGGTTGGAAATGGGCTGTGGTGGGGGCTTGAATTGAAATGGACTCATGGAGGGGCTAGAACTGGAAGTAGGCTCATGGGGGGTTTGACTTGGAAATGGGCTGAGTGGAGGGGAGCTAGGATTTGACATGGACTGATGGTGGGGCTAGGAAAGGACTAGAAATGAGCTGATGGAGGGACTCGGATAGGACTGGAAATGGATGGGGGAGCTAGGACTGGAATTGGGCTGATGGTGGGGCTAGGATAGGATTGGAAATGGGCTGATGGGGGGGGCTAGGACTGGAAATGGGCTGATGCAGGGACTAGAAGGGAGCAGATGCTGGTTGGGGCTGGAACTAGAAGGGAGTTGATGTTGAGGGAGGATTAGAATGGGATGGAGCTGGGAGAGTGAAATGGAGAGGGAAAAATATTTTGTGTGGGAGGGAAGGCAAATCTACAATTGGCCGGATATTGGAGGAGTAAGTGGGGATTGAGGATGGAGGGGTAAAATTTGAGTGGATGAAATAGGAATGAGGAAAGAGCAAAAGGAGAAAGATTATTATGTTAAAGCAGATGTAGAGAGAGAATGGAAAAAAAACTAGAAGAGAGAAGAAAGGACAAATGGACAGCAGATGGAGAGTTAGCAGAAGACACGAAGAAACTAGAAGAAAGTGGCTGGAACAATTGTAACTGAAAAAAAATGAACAAAAGGTAGAAAAATATCTCTTTATTTTGAATTTATTAACTGGAATATGTCAGCTCTGGGAAATGCGCATCATTAACGTCTGCACTTTGTTTAGTACAGGAGGAAATTAATTTATAGTTTTATTTCTACAGTGTTGTACATTCCAAGTTTGGCTTTTGGGGTTCCCAGTTGTGTAACTGAGCTGAGGTTTTCTGTTTATATAATTCCTATTTGACATTGCCACGTGTTCTCTTTCCCCAGTAGGTCATGTATTGTTATTCTCTGAAATGTATTGGTTTAATATTTGCAGTGTTGCCTTTTGATAGTTAGGGAACGGTACTTTGTGAATCCTGGTAGTGCTGTTAGGATACGGCGGGTTTGCTATGGGTTCTAAATGGGCAGCGTTTGTAGTAGTTTCTAATGTGCCTGGTGGTTGGTACTGGATTATAGTAATGTAGAAATCTTTTAGTCTTTCTTTATTCATATACTCATTAAGATACACGTTTACTAAAAGTTAGTGTATGGTAATATTATGCAAATATTTATGCAAATGAGGCACCTTATGCAAAAGAGGCCCCGCACCGAATCTCCGCACAAGGCCCTGCACCCCCTTGGGCCACCCCTGCCCCCAGTTACAACTCCAAGTTGAGGCTTTCCTAACCAGGGCTCTACAGATCAACAAACAGTAAGGATTTGAGGGTTTGTTTGTTTGTTTTTATTATATTACATTGCTAGCTCTCTGACTGGGAGCTCTTAAAAGGGTTTTTTGTATATTTTTTAAACCAAGGTTACTTTCTTTTTGGTGCTTTAGGGGAACTTTCCTTGAGCACAGTAGGTTGCTTAACTCTAGTTACCTCCTCAGGTTTAGAAACTGCTAACACCTAATCAGGTGTTAGTTCCCTCCCTACCCATCCCGACTCCCACCCACCCCTAGTGAGCAGTCTTGCTTTATAGGGCACCTCCCCCTTTAACAAATCACAGAGAATTGGACCAGCACATTTTGAATATAATTAAAGAGATTTAACTGCTTTTTCTCTGAAAGGACAGCTGGGAAACCGGCTGGTACTTGGTAGATCTATCTCTTTTGCTTTAACAGATACCTAAGCTCCACGAACCGAACAATGGCTGGGAAAAATGGTATTGCTAAAGCTGTTGCCACCGTTATAGCTTCTGCCTCGGTCCAGACAGAGGTCCTAATGCCAGTTGAAGGACCAGTTCCATGTGAAGGGTGCCTGCATGCTGAAGCTCTGAGGAAACAAGTGGAAGAACTCAGAGAGGAGGTGGCGAGGCTGAGGAGCATTCAAGACAGTGAGAAGTACATTGATGAGATGCTTCTTGCAGCAACCAAGCTCTCCAGGACAGAAGAAGATGGGTGCCAACAGAATGTCGATGGTTGGACACAAGTCACCAGGGCCTGCAAAATCACCAATTCAACTTCTCCAGTCCTTGAATTGAAGAACCATTATGCAGCCCTAGAAGTGGAGGAGGTGAAAGCATCGCTGGAAAGGGAAGAACCAGAGTTCAAGTACCACAAAGTTGCAGAATCAGAGACCAGAAAGAAACGAAGGGTAGTGGTGGTTGGAGACTCTCTTCTGAGGGGTACTGAGGCGTCCATCTGCCGACCAGACTTGATGTCCAGAGAGGTATGCTGTCTGCCTGGTGCCAAAATCCAAGATGTTACAGAGAGTTTGCCAAGACTCATCAAGCCATTGACTATTACCCAATGTTGCTAATCCATGTTGGAACAAATGATACTGCCACGTATACCTCGGAACCAATGTTCCCTCTAATTTTCTGTAGGCTGTGTGCGCATAAAATATCAGCTGTGCAGCTTTTGAAGGAAGGTTAAATTTTTGTGCGCCACATAATGACACTCGGAGTTATATACTTTAAAATTTGACTACATGTCAGAATACAGTATGTACACCACATTGATTGCACTAGAAAATATTGTAGAACTTGTGAAAACCATAAATACACAACAACTTTTCAATTTTTAGAACGTCTGTGTTGTTTTCTATCAGAAGCAGAACCGTAATTTTTGTGCACTCTGTTGTAAAGTATGTGCGCTCACTCGGTGAGGTGTGTGCGCGCGCACACGCACACAGCTTAGAGGGAACAGTGCTCGGAACGTATCAAAAGTGACTTCATGGCTCTGGGACAGAGGGTGAAGCAGTTAGGTGCACAGGTGGTGTTCTCTTCAATCCTCCCTGTTGAGGGTAAAGGCCAAGGCAGAGAGGCTCTCATCCTGGAGATGAATGCATGGCTGCGTGGATGGTGTCAGAGAGCTTTTTGGTTTCCTAGACCATGGGATGCTGTTCCAAGAGTTGCAGAGCAGAGATGGCATCCATCTGTCCAAGAAAGGTGAAAACATCTCCGGTAGTAGACTGGCTAATCTACTGAAGAGGGCTTTAAACTAGATTCGTTGGGGATGGGTGAAGAAAGCCCCCAGGTAAGTGACAGCCCCCAGGTAGGTGATACATTAAATACCTTTATGGAAATGGGTAACAGGGGTAACATATGGAAAGCACTGTGTATAAATGCCCATAGCATGGGAAATAAGATCCCTGATGTTGAAGCTTTGGTGGGAGTGGCTGACTTGGATTTAGTGGCAGTTACAGAAACATGGTTCACAGAAAACCATGATTGGGATGTAACTATACCTGGCTATACTTTATTCAGAAAGGACATGGTAGGAAGAAGGGGAGGAGGAGTGGCACTATATGTAAAAACTACTATTAAAGCTTTGGAATTACAGAGCTTAAAAGGGAGAGAGGAGGCATTGTGGGTTAAACTAGAAAGAGGGAAAGAGAAATCTATTTGCATTGGTGTGATATACAGACCTCCCTGACAAGAGGAAGAGGTGGACAGAGAGTTAATTGAAGACATACGCAGCATTGCTAGGAAAGGGGAAGTGCTACTGCTAGGAGATTTCAATATGCCAGATGTTGATTGGCACATTCCTGCTGCAGTATCATCTAGAAGTAAGGAGATCCTGGATTCTCTACAGGGAGAACTATTCAGGCAATTGGTAACAGACCCCACACGTGAAGGGGCCATACTGGACTTGGTGCTTACCAATGGTGAAAGTGTTTCTGATGTTGTAGTGGGAGATATCATTTTGCATCCAGTGATCACCAGATGGTGTGGTTCAGTATTAGGACTAGGGCTATTAGAATCCATTCCAAGGTGAGGATCTTAGACTTTAGGAAGACTAACTTTGCGAAGATGGGCCAATACCTCAGGGAGTCGTTAGTGGGATGGGAACAGCTGGGGGATGTAGAAAAACAGTGGGCAAAACTGAAAGGGGGTATTTTAAGGGCAACCAACCTTTTTGTTAAAATGGTAAATAAAGGCAAAAGGAAAAGGAGACCGCTATGGTTTTTGAAGGAAGTAGCTGAAAAAGTGAAGAAAAAGAGGGAAGCCTTCATGAAATACAAGAGATCACAGAGAGAGGAAGACAGGCATCTGTATTTGGAAAAACTTAGAGAACCTAGCAAAGTAGTCAAAACGGCAAAGATTCAAAAGGAGGAGGAAATAGCTAATACAATAAAATGGGGGGATAAGACATTTTTCAGATATATTAGTGAGAAGAGGAAGGGCAAAAGTGGTATTGTCAGACTCAAGGGTGCAGGGGGGAATATGTAGAAGCTGATAAGGATAAAGCGGAATTGCTTAACAAATATTTTTGTTCTGTGTTCACAGATGAAGAACCAGGAGCAGGACCTCAGAAAACACCCACAAATAGGAACAAAAGCGAGGGACATCTTGAACAATTTTCAGAAGACTGTGTTCGTGAGAAACTAGCTCAACTTAAAGTAGACAAAGCGATGGGACCGGATGGGATACACCCTAGAATACTGAGGGAACTTGGGGACATTCTAGCAACTCTACTGACTGACCTTTTCAATGCTTCGTTGGAGTCGGGAGTGGTGCCAAAGGACTGGAGAGAGGCTCATGTGGTGCCTTTTCACAAAAGCGGAAGTAAGGATGTGGTTGAAAACTACAGGCCAGTTAGTTTAACTTCGGTGGTGAGTAAATTATTGGAAACGCTGCTGAAAGAGAAAATAGTGAGGTTTCAGGAGTCCAGCAGATTACAGGATCCGAGGCAGCATGGATTCACCAGAGGCAGGTCTTGTCAGACAAATCTGATTGATTTCTTTGACTGGGTGACCAGGGAGTTGGACCGAGGGAGAGCTCTAGATGTGGTGTATTTAGATTTCAGTAAAGCCTTTGACACTGTTCCTCACAGGCGACTTATAAACAAAATGAGCACCCTAGGGATGGACCCTAAAGTTACTGCTTGGGTTAGAAATTGGTTGGGTGGGAGGCTACAAAGAGTACAAGTAAATGGAGCTCACTCTGAGGAGAAGGATGTTACCAGTGGTGTGCCCCAGGGATCTGTCCTTGGTCTGATTCTTTTTAACATCTTTGTTAGTGATATAGCAGAAGGGCTGTCGGGTAAGGTTTGCCTCTTTGCAGATGATACCAAAATCTGCAATAGAGTAGACACCCAGGAAGGGGTAGATAACATGAGGAGGGATCTAGCTAAGCTTGAAGAATGGTCTAGAATTTGGCAGCTGGGATTTAATGTTAAAAAATGTAAGGTCATGCATTTGGGCTGCAGCAATCTGAGGGAGCAATACAGTATAGGAGGTGAAGTACTTTTGTCCACTAAAGAAGAGCGGGACCTAGGCATGGTTGTGTCTGATGATCTTAAAGTAGCTAAACAGGTAGAAAAGGCGACGGCAAAAGCTAGAAGGATGCTTGGGTGCATACGGAGAGGAATGGCTAGCAGAAAAAAAAGGAGGTGATAATGCCTCTGTATAAGTCTTGGGTGCGACCTCATTTGGAGTATAGTGTGCAATTCTGGAGACCGCACCTTCAAAAGGATGTGAACAGGATGGAGTTGGTGCAGAGGGTGGCTACTAAAATGATTAGTAGGCTTCATTATAAAGCATATGAGGACAGACTTAAGGATCTTAATATGTACACCTTAGAGGAAAGGCGGGATAGAGGTGATATGATTGAGATGTTTAAATACCTCCGTGGCATAAATGTTCAGGGAGAGAGCCTCTTTCAATGGAAAGCAAGTTCTGCTTCGAGGGGACATGGGATGAGGGTGAAGGGAGATAGATTCAGGAGTGATATGCGGAAATATTTCTTTACGGAAAGAGTAGTGGATCCATGGAATAGTCTCCCAGTGGAAGTGGTAGAGATGAGGACAGTAACTGAATTCAAAAAAGCATGGGACCAACACAGAGGATCTCTAAAGGTAAAAAGTGGACTGTTGTAGTTGTTGATATGGAAGGACAGATTAGATAGACCATGTGGTCTTTTTCTGTCATCATGTTTCTATGTTTCTATGTTCCTGTTCAATGTAAGCACAAGGCAGATCTGCCCTGTCCTGTACAAGAATTGTTAATTGTGAACCACACTGATATTAGAGAGTGCGGTATAGAAAAGCTTCTAAATAAATTAAATAAATAAATAAATATGTTGACAATTTCCGGTCACCATCTTTGTTTTTTAATTTGTCAATCGTTTACATCTGTCTTTTTGAATTTTTAAATAACTTATATGCTACGAGATGTTCTCACTTTTTTTGGGCCACTCTGTATATATATAAAGAATATAAGGCACAACATTCAGCAGTGGCAGCTAGCCATGGCCACGGAAAACTCACCCTGGATATTCAAATATTCAAGGCCAGGGACATATCTGGCCACTGGCATTGAATATCCGGGTCATCACAGAGCCCCAAAGCTAATCAGACAGCAGTGATATTGAACCACTGCCCAGATAGCTCCCACGGGTAAAGATAAGCTAGCCATTGCCACGCCTAACTTGATCCACGGGTTACTAACCATGCAGCAGCTCAATATTGGTGGTCTCTCCCACATTGTGGCAGCAGCGGTGATAAACTTACTTCATTGTGTTTACTGTGCTGCTCCACTCCTGTCAATTCACTGCAGGCCCGGTGGCTGTTCCCCACCGGACCAAAGTCCGGTGTGGCTGTTATCATAAGACTTCAGCCCGGCAAGGAACAGATGCTAGGTCTGAGGCAGACATATAAGAGCGGAGCAGTGTGGCTCCAGTTTCTTTTCTGCATTCTTTATCTATCTACTGCTCTCTTTCCAGCATATGCTGTTCATTGGTCCTTTGGCTTTCCCTCTTTTTCCATTCCTGTCCTACATTTGTTTCTGACATATTGATTTTTGTCTTTTAGCTCTTTCTTCCATTTAATTTTTGTGCCTCTCTGTCCTCTCAACTTTCACCCTCTTTCTCATCCTTCACTCCTCCATCTCCTTCTTTTTACTTTTCACAATCTATCAACTTTGTCTTCTTTTTTCTCACCTCCTGCCCAGCCCATCTCCCCTAGCTCTTCAATTTTCCCTGTCTCACTCATTCCCTGTACTCATCATCCTTCTCTCCTTCCCTACCCTTGTAGCCCAGCATCTCCCCCTCTGTCCCTCCCATGTCCTATTAGCCCAGTAGATCCCTCTCCCCTTTCCCTTCCCCACTACCTTTGTGGTCTAACTACCTGTCTTGTCTCTCTTACTCTCCCCACTCTTCAGTCTAGGATCTCCTCTCTCTTTGTTCCTTCTTATCTAGCATCTCCCTATCCCTTCTCCTTTCACTTCCATCCATAGGGTCCAGCATCTCCTAGTCCTCTCTCTCTTCCTCTCCCACCCCCTCCACAGTGCAACATTTCCCCTTCCCTCTCCCCTCAGTGAAATATCTCCCCTCCGTCCAAACAGTTCAGCATCTCCCCTCTCCCCCCAATAGTACAACATCTCTCCTATCTCCCTTCCTCAAAAGTGCAGCAGTGGCAGAAGCAGCAGAAGAAAATCCCAACAGTGCAGCATCTCCCCTTCAATGCAGCAGGAGGTACACCCTGGCACTACCCTTGAGTTGATCCATGCTGTGTTCCATCCAAAAGATGCAGTTGCATGAACCACTTAGTATGATTTCAGCTCCAGTACGTGCTGGAAATCATAATAAGTGTCTCGTGATTGCTGAGACCTGGGGAAGGAGCACAGTGTAGAGCAAATTAAGGAAAGCATTGGGGCTTGCGTAGTTGTCAAAGGAGAGATGTTGCCCATTGAAGAGCCCATGCAGATGCTGGACAGAGTGGGGACACTCGTTCCAGAGTATTTGGAAGGCTGTTGAAGCAGTCATTGGATGAGAATACTTGGAGAGCTTATGGTGTGGGATGTAGGAGCTTTAAGGAGTTTCTGCTTTATAAGAGCAGTAATTTTGAAGAGCCCATAAAAAAGATACAGTTCTGTGCTTCTTTGTTTATATTCAATTTAGTAGGATGTCTATTCATGCCTTATCAATTGCCTTGGAGAATATTAATTTTTTCTACAAGTAATGGGAGTATGAAGACCCAATGGTTTCCTTTTTTGATGTGTAAACCCTCACATGGCTTTTCAGGGGCTTCAAGCTCAAGGGCTTAGTGATGAGACAGGTTTCCCATCTTGCACGGTGGATTGCTTGAACTGTTCTATATCCTGCCTGATATTTGTTCTTTTGTGAATGAGGTGGTTTGGTTCACAGTGGCATTTCTTTTTACCTTTTTACTGTTTTATGAGTGAACTACTGTAGTTGCAATGGCTTAAACAGCTGAGGGTGTCATGGGGTTGTTGGCAGATGATGTATGATTGCCTTAGTAGGTAGTGCACTTGAGGATATGCTGTTTAAAGTCTGAACACTTAGAAAGGGGTGTGTGGCTAAAATTGCATAGGATTTTTGGTATGACTATCTACCAAGTTTGCTATGTGAATGAGTACTTAAATTGCCAGGTGTGTGGTGGGTTTTTGTAGATTATTCATGCTGATAGGTCTCCACTAACCAGATTGTAGTTCACAGCAGAGTTGAGGAAAGGATTAGCTGATGTATTCCTTTCACATTAGAGCAGTGTCTTTTGCTGCAGCTCAGGGCCTTCCTGCACAAGTGATTTGGCAGATAGGGCATTGGTGATCTAATGCTTTTAAAAGCTACAGTATGTGCAATGATTTGTTGATGATTTCTTCTTCTTGATGTGCTTTCTCAGTTTCTGTTGCAGGACCTCGCATTACAGAATTACTAGTATGGATGTGCAGCCACTCCTTTGTTTTTCTGGGCCTCAAAGAAGGCAGCAGACTCTAGAAGGGGGTTACATCTTGGACTGGCATGTACTGGAATGCATCTGCATTGACAATATCTGAGGCATGTGATGGTCCTAGTTGCTACCTTCTCTGCTGGAGGCACTTTAGTTGTCATCAACTCATTGATTTTCTTTCATGTGTGTATCAATGATATTTGTTGGACAAAAGGAGTTGACTTGTTCTTAGTTTGTTGTTATTTCCTTTACACAAGAATCCTATGGTCCCAGATAATATCTAGGAGAGTGTGGTGAAATGCCCTTATTGAGAAGGCTGTGGGAAAACTAAGAATACGGGTGAATGTGGAAGTTCGAAAATTTGTGCTTTTGTTGGAGGGCTTGGTGCTTGTCCATGATTTGTTAGCAGTGGATTGCCTAAGGTAATATCACCCTGACAAAGTGCATTTGTTGGCTATTGGCTTAGACATCTTCCATAGTACTGTACAGGATGTCTTGGAGGTGACTTGCAGAAGTGTCAAGGCTTGCAGCTTGGGAAGTAAGGACATACAGATGGCAGCTGGGGACTTGCACTTCTCTTCAGGGCTGGTCCCAGAGTTTGTTCAAGGTATTGGTACCCTAGTCAAATCTTAAGCCTTATGCCCCCCTGACTGTCAGAATCTATTTTTTAGCTTTGGATGCCCTGCTGTTTGACGCTCCCCAGAAGCTGCCATCTCAAGCAATCGCCCGGTTTCCCTACTGGATGAGCTAGCCCTGTCTCTCTTCCCCACAGAGGACATACAAGGACAATGGGAGGGGAATTGAGCTAAGAATATATCTGGCCTGGGAGCTCATGTGCACCACTGTTGCATGCCCATAAACATGGAGAATGCTCCCTGCTTTTTTGGGAGACGGTTACAGCCTTGTGGCACTGCAGGCTGTGACTAGGGAGGGAGTGATTCACAAGGTACTCATTAGCTCACTGTGGCTAGGTTGTTCCCAACTGGTCGAGTGGCTGAGTTGGCTGTGGGCTGATGGATTGGGGAAGGAATTAGTGAAGTTATGGAATAAATAAATAAAATAAAATAAATAATTGTTGTGCTTCTTTTTTTTTTTTTTAGTGAAATATATTTATTTTTTTTCCACCAAATATAAAGATCAAATACAAATAAGGAAAATCAGAACAACCTTTAAGAGTGGGTCATGAAATTGGCTCTGTTTTCTGCTTATATTGCTTTTTTTTTCCCTTTGTTAATTATCCAATCTTGCTCCCTTGACGTGGACTTTATCATTTTTTGGTTAATTGCCTTAACGTACTGTATTTGGTTCCTAATTGTTGTGCTTCTTATTTTGCTGATGTTTAAATTACAAGATGTTTAATAAAGCAGTGGCCTTGGTTTGCCAGTAACCTCTTGTTGATATTCAGTTATGGGGAGGTTAGGAATATGATATGCAGATATTAACTATAGGATGCCATCACAAAGTAAAAATATATATAAAAATGGGCAATTAGATAGGCTAAGACTCAAACGGAGGAATCTATTGCCCAGTAAAGGCAGGGGATACAACTTTCTTTAGTGAAAAGTAAGACCACAAGGGGACACTTAAGAATTAATTTTAAATAATCCACAATGCTGCTTCAAATTTACTGTAACACATGTTAGCTTGCTGCAGTGTGCATTCTAATGAGATGCAAAGCATGAAAATCTATGCAAAGCACCTCATAAATATGAAAAATGAATAATGTAGCTTGCATTGAACCGCCCAAGCTGAGTTAGTTCTGGAAAAATAACGCCAGCCAAAAGTTGGTGTTTCTCCATCTGGGAACATGGGGCCCAAATATAAGGTACTGATAGGGAAGGCAAAATAAATTTGAGAAGAAACCTGCCATAGAGACAAAAACTCACAATAGAACATTTTTCAAGTATAACTGAAACAAGAATCTGGGGATAGGCTCAATTGGGTCATTAGACGAACAAGGGGCAGAAGGGAACTGTTAGGGCAAGGCCATAGCTGAGAGACTAAATAAATTATTTGCTGTGATGTTTACTAAGAAAGAATTGAAGAAGCTACCCATGCTATAAAAGGTATTTTATGGTGATGAGTCAAAAGAGCTGAATCAAATCTGAGCAAACCTAGAAGATATAGTAGAACAAATTGGCAAACTAAAGAGCAGGAAACCACCTGTACTGGATGGTATAACCAAAGAGTGCTAACAGAACTCAAGTATAAAATCACATAGCTACTATTAATAATTTAAAACCTATCATTAAAATTGTTGATGGTACCAGGAGATTGGAGAGTGGTCAATTCAACACAAATTTTTTAAAAAGAACTCCAGACTACATACTTCTGAGCCTAATGTCAGTGCCAGACAAAATATTGAAAATCATTATGATAACATGGACAGACATGGTTTTATGGGAAAAAAATCAAAATGGATTTTGCCAAGGGAAGTCTTGCTTCACCAATCTGCTCCATTTCTTTGAAGGCATGAATACCCATGTGAATAAAGGTGAGGCAGTTCTTAGTGCAGTTAGACTTTCAGAAAGTGTATAACAAAGTCCCATAGGAGATTGCTGAGGAAATGAAAAAATCATGGCATAAGAGGCAATGTCCTATTGAGAACTGGAACCAGCTGAGAGATTGAAAACCGAAAGTAGGGATAAATAGTCAGTTTTCTCAATGAAGGAAGGTGATTAGTGGAGTACCCCAATAATCTGCACCGGGACCAATGCTTTTTAACATTTATAAACAATCTGAAATTGGGAACAACAAGCAAGGTGATTAAATTTGTAGAAGACATCAAATGAATCAAAGTTGCTAAATCATATGCAGATTGTGAGAAGTTGCAGGAAGAGCTTGTGAGTCTGGAAGACTAGGCATCCAAATGGAAGACAAAATTTAATGTGGACAAGTGCAAAGTGATGCATGCAGGGAAGAATAACCCAAACTATAGATACACAATGTTAGGTTCTTCATTAGGAGTCAGAAAAAAGATTTAGGTGTGATCGTAGACAATACATTGAAATATATTCAATGTGTGAAGGCAGCTGAAAAAAGCAAATAGAATGTTAGGAATCATTAGGAAAGGAATAGAGAATAAAACAAAGAATAGCATAATGCTTCTGTATTGCTCCATAGGATGACTGCACCTTGAGTATTGTGTGCAATTCTGGTCTCCTCATCTAAAAAAAAAATATAGTGGCATTAGAAAAGGTACAGAGAAGGGAGATCAAAATGCGAAAGAGGATTGAAGGACTCTTCTATGAGGAAGCTTGGATAAGAGACAAGTGAGATGAGATATGATAGAGTAATATAAAATAATGAGTGGACTGGCAAGGATAAGCTTAGATCAGTTGTTTACTCCTTCAAAAAGTAGAAAGACTATGGGGCATGCAACAAAGCTACAATGTAGCACATTTAAGACTAATAAGAGAAAGCATTTTTCACTTAATGTGTAATCAGACTTTGGAATTCATTGCCAGAGAATGTAGTAAAAGCTTCTAGTTTAGCTGGGTTTAAATGAGGTTTGGACAAGTTCCTGGAGGAAAAGTCCATAAACCATTATTAAATTGGACTGGGGAAATCCACTGCTTACCCCCGAAATAAGCGGCATGGAATCTATCTGTCTTTTGGGAACCTGACATGTACTTGTGCATCTGGATTGGCCATTGTTAGAAACAGGACACGGGGCTAGATTGCCCTTTGGGTTGACTCAGTATGGCAGTTTTTTTATATTTTTAAGTCCTTTAAGACATGGAGACAAGAATTGCACACAATACTCAAGACAAAGTCACACCAGACAGCAGTACAGAAGCATCATGATAATCTTTGTTTTATTCTCTATTCCTTTCCTAATGATTCTTAACATTCTATTTGCTTTTTTGGCCGCCATCACACACTGAATATTTCTTTGATCACACCTAGATATCCTTTCCTGAATCCTGAGGAACCTAATATTTTATTGATTTTAAATAAACATCTGAATACAAACCAGATCAGCTATTACACAGCTCATGCAGGAGGAAAATCAGCACTACACTGAACCCATATATTTGTGCTTCCAAATTGAAAGGTGCTCTTGAGTACTATTAAGCTTTTCAACTGCCATACTTTCATATTTATATGCCAAACATATTGCATATTGACAGTGCTAAGGTTATAGGATTTCCAATTAGAGAGATTTAGTTGGGCCACAAGAGAGAAGAGTGTATCAAATAGCTTCTGTTTGCTCAAAAACAGCTTATCCTTTAAAATAGCAAAAGAAAACATACTGCTGTCAGCCAAATCTAAAATATCAGAAATTATTACCCATGTTTTAATCCAAGTGGGTTATATGTTGTTAAAGTAGAAAAATCGGAGAATGTGTCAGTTTCCGTACAATAAACCAACATTTTTTTTAGTACTTAATTTATATAAGAAGTTATGTTGAGTCAGACCAAATTCCAACATCCTAAAAGTAAACATTTTGATAGTCTTGAAGGAGCTTTGATTAGGTAATTTTACGAAGGGAAGTAATACACCTTAGACACAAAATATTAGAATTTACTAATGCAAAGTAATAGCTGTTTAGTAAGTAAGCAGGACTATAGACAGTTACACAGGACAGAGCTGTTAGTACACTCATAAAAGATGCTAGGGATCTGAGGACAAGTTAGGGACTTTGGTAGGTCTTTCTCATTTCCATCAACAAGTACCAAGTCTCCAAATATCGTTGAGAAGAATCATGTAGCCAAAGCTTTTACCCTCTATCCAGACAGCCCAATCCCAATCAAGTCCATGCCTCTATCCAAACAGCCCAATTCCAATCCCAATAAAGGGACTAGTTCCATGTGTATAATATCTGCAATCTGAAGCCCTCATAAAACAAGTAGAGGAGCTAAGAGGAGAGGTGGTGAGGCTGAGAAACATCCATGACAATGAAAAGTACATTGATGAGATGCTTCTTGAGGCATCCAAGTTCTCCAACAGAGGTGAAGATGGTATGCTACAGAATGAAGAGAGTAGGGCATGAGTCACCAGAGCCTTCAGAATTGACAATGCAATCTTCCAGCCCTCTTAAAGAACCATCCAAGGAATGGGAAGAACCAGAGCTCAAGCACCCCAAAGTTGTAGAATCAGTGACCGCAAGGAAGAGAAGAGTAGTGGAGGTTGGTTACTCTATTCCGAGGGGTACTGAAGTATCCATCTGATGACCAGACTTGTTGTCCATGGAGGTGTGCTGTCTGCTAGGTGCCAAAATCTGAGATGTTAACGGAGAGTTTGCCGAGATTCATAAAGCCTACTGCCCATTATTTGATTATGCTCATCCATGTTGGCACAAATGATACTGCTAGGTATCTCTCCAAGCATATCAAGAGTGACTTCATGGCTCTGGAGGAGGGGTAAAGCAGACCAATGTGTAGTTGGTGTTCTCTTCAATCCTCACTGTTGAGGGTAAAGGCTGAGGCAGAGAAGCTCACATCCTGGAGATGAATGCCTTGCTGTGTGGATGGTGTCATCGTGAGCAGTTTGGTTTCTTGGACCATGGGATGATTTTCCAAGGGCTGATGAGAAGAGATAGCATCTGTCTGTCCAAGAAGGGTCAAAGTGTCTTCTACAGAAGGCTTGCAAACCCACTGAAGAGGACTTTAAACTAGATTAATTGGGGATGAGTGAAGACAGCCCCCAAGTAAGTAAAATCTCTCAGCTAAGTAAAACATAACAACCATGACTGGGATTAATTATACTGGGTTATACTTTATTCAAGATGGACAGGGTAGGAAGAAGGGGAGGAAACATAGCACTATATGTAAAAAATAATATCAACACTATTGAATTACATGGCTTAAAATGGAGTGAGAAGGCACTGTGGGTTAAACTAAAAAGAGGGAACAGGAAATCCATTTGCATTGGTGTGTTATATAGATCTCCTTCACAGAGAGAAGAAACGGATGGAGATTTAAAAGAAGATATATGCAGTATTGCAATGAGAGGAGAAGTGCTACTAATAGGTGATTTCAATATGCCGAATGTTGATTGACATATTCCTGCTGTGGTGTCATCTAGAAGTAAGGGAATCCTGTATTCTCTACAGGAAGAACTATTCCAGCAACTGGTAACAGTACCCACACATGAAGGGGTCATACTGGATGGTGCTTACCAATGGGGAAAGTGTTTCCGATATTATAGTTGGAGATCATATTACATCCAGTGATTATAACATGGTGTTGTATCAGTATTAGGGCTGATGAAGACCATTCAAAAGTGAGGGTCTTAGACTTTAGGAAAACTAACTTTGCCAAGATGGGACAATACCCCAAGGAGTTGTTGGTGGGATCAGAATAGCTGGGTGATGTAGAAAAGCAATGATCAAAACTGAAAGGGGATATTTTAAGTGCAGCAAATCTTTATGTTAGAAAGGTAAAATGTAAAAGAAAAAGGAGGCCACTATGGTTCTCAAAAGAAGTAACTGAAAAAAAGAGGGTGGACTTCATAAAATACAAGAGATCACAGCGAGAGGAAGACACATCAATATTTGGAAAAACTCAGAGAATCTAGGAAAGTAGTCAGGAATGCAAAGAAACAAAATGAAGAAGAGATAGCAAATGCAATAAAATGGGGGGGGGGGGACAAGACATTTTTCAGGTATGTTGGTGAGAGAAGGAAGTGCAAAAGTGGAATTGTCAGACTCAGGGGGGAAGGGGAGGAATATGTAAAAGCTGATGAGAATAAGGTAGAATTGCTTAAGAAATATTTTTGTTCTGTGTTCACAGATGAAGATCCAGGAGCAGGACCTCAGAAAACACCGATAAATAGGAGCAGAAGTGAAGGGGATCTTGAACGATTTTCAGAAGACTGCATTAGTGAAGAACAAGCTAAACTAAAAGTACACAAAGCGATAGGATGGGGTGCGATACATCTGAGAATATTGAAATAACTTGGGGATGTTCTAGCGACTCCACTGACAGAACTTTTCAATGCTTCTTTAGAGTCAGTAGTAGTCCCAGAGAACTGGAGAAAGACAATGTGTACAGGTAAATGGAGCTCACTCTGAGAAGAAGGTGTGCCACAGGGATCTATCCTTGGTCCGATTTTTTTAACATCTTTATTAGAGATATTGCAGAAGGGCTGTCGGATAAGATTTGCCTTTTGGCAGATGATACTAAAATCTGCAATACAGTAGACACCCAGGAAGGAGTAGAAAACATGAGGAGGGATATAGCTAAGCTTGAAGAATGGTCTAGAATTTGGCAGCTGAAAATTAATACTAAAAAATGCAGGGTCATGCATTTGGGCTGCAAAAATCCAAGGGAGAGGTAAAGTGTAGGGGGCGAAGTACTTCTGTCGACTCAAGAAAGACGGGACCTGGGCATTATTATTTCTGATGATCTTAAAGTGGTTAAAGAGATAGAAAAGGCAATGGTAAAGCTAGAAGGATTCTTGGGTGAATAGGGAGAGGAATGCCCATCAGAAAAAAGGGGATGATAATGCCTCTGTATACAGTAAGTCTCTGCTGCAACCTCATTTGGAGAATTATGTGCAATTCTGGAGACCACACCTTCAATGGATGGAGTTGGTGCAGAGGGTGACTACTAAAATGGTTAGTTGTCTTCATTATAAAGGGGCTTGTTTACAAAATCAATGGGGCCGCGGCTCCGATAACGATCGGAAACCGCTACCGCGGCTTTGTAAACAAGCCCCAAAGCATATGAGGATAGACTTAAAGATCTTATTATGTATACATTAGGGGAAAGGTTGGATAGAGGAGATATGATAGAGACATTTAAATACCTCCATGGCAGAAATACACAAGAGGAGAACCTCTTTTGATTGAAAGCAAGCTCTGCTATGAGGGGGCATAGGATGAGAATGAAAGGGGATACTCTAAGGAGTAATATTCTGAAATTTTGTTTTATGGAAAGGGAGGTAGATGCATGGAATTTTCTCCTACTGGATATAGTAGAGACGAGGACAGTGTCTGAACTCAAGAAAGCATCGGACAAACACAGAAGATCTCTAAAGGAAAAAAAAGGACTACTGTAGTTGATATGGAAGGGCAAACTAGATAGGCCATGTGGTCTTTTTCTGTTGTCATGTTTCTATATTTCTCATATTTCTTCTGGAACAGGGTCTAAATCATTTTTGTCACCTTCTTTTGATCTTTTTCACATCTTTTTATATCCTTTCTGAGATATGGTCTCCAAAATACAATACTCCAATTGAGGCCTCACCAACGACTCAAAAGGGGCCTTAATACTTCCTCCTTTCTGTGGCTGTTTGTCAAGGATGTTCAGCATGATTGACTGAAGTGCCTTGTGCTGGCTGCTGATCACTCCTCCTTGACGTTCTCCTCTTCCCAGATTGACTCTAGTGTGTCTGGGCATGTGCATAAACAGTATACACATTAAAACAAAGCTTATGAATGGAGATGTCAAGAAAATTTGACAAACATGTGCAGCCAGTTAGTTGGCCCTTAAGCTAACTGAATTTAGCAATTTTCATCAATTTTTCCATTTGTATGATAACCAATTCATTTGCCTAGTAAGTATCTTTACAAAAAGAGCTAGAAATTAAGGGCCCTAAATGATACTCAAGACCCTTCTGGTCACGGAGTCCTATGAACAAGTAACATAAGTTGCCAATCACTAGATTCCACTGCAAATGGCCCACCAACAACCCACACCCAAATGAGAACTATATGCAGATAGCCTGTATGTATGTATGTCTTATCCTCCCTCCTGTTAACTGTATACCTACAATTGTGTTGTTGACTTTTTAATTGAAGGATAAGGTGGTATACAAAACTGTCTAAATAAATAAATATTTGGCTTTCACACATAGGTGGAACGGGTAAATATAGATTAGTTGTTTACTCCTTCAAAAAGTAGAAAGACTAGGGGACACACAATGACACTACAATGCAGCATATTTAAGACTAATCAGAGAAAATATTTTTCCCTCAATGCGTAATCGAACTCTGGAATTTGTTACCAGAGAATGTAATAAAAGTTGTTAGTGTAGATGGATTTAAAAGAGGTTTGAACAAGTTCCTGGAGGAAAAGTCCATACACCATTATTAAAGAGGACCAGGGAACTCAAGCTCTTACCCCTGGGATAAGCATCATGGAATCTGTGTACCTTTCTTGAAACCTGTGATCTGGATTGGCTGCTGTTGGAAACAGGATACTGGGCTTAATGGACACTTGGTGTGACCCAGAAATTTCATATAGTAAATGTTTTCCTGAAACTGCTTTTATTGGGGGTAATTTTATAATGAGTCAACTATAAGAATATACATATGGCATATCTTATATTCTTATGGTTCACTTGTTATAAAATTACCCCCAAGAAAAGCAGTTTCAGGAAAACATTTACTATATGAAAATTTTCTACCATTGAGGGGTAAATTATACCGTTCTTTGAGTTAGTGAGGCTGCCGGAGCATATTATTTTCCTTCAGTTCTAGCAGCTCTTTGCCACCCCTTAGAATCTGCCTAGACTTTCTAGTCTGCCTAATCATTAAGCCAGCCCAGGATATCCCCTGAGGGATGCAAAACATACTCCATAAGAAATCAAGTGACCAATTTCCTTTCAAAAAAGTTAACAAAGTTGGACACTGGTAAGTTTCATCCTGTTCTTCCAACCAGAGGACTTCTTTCCTAACTATGCTCTGTGGCATAACTGAAAATTCCTGACATTAAATCTCCCTTCCCCCCCCCAGTCTTTGGCTGCTTTGAGTGTGCCTAGAGCTATTTTTGTAATTTTTCCCCTTCACAAAAATCATGAACATGTGTTGACGCTTATTATAAGACTGCTTAGAATATAAAAGATGGAGTTATGCTAAAAGTATAGTAAACCAAAAGAGGAATCATCATTTTAATAATATCTAATCTACTTCAGCAAATTAGTTAAATTGAGAGCCATCTGTTAGGATAATTTTGCAAAAGAGTTATCAGTCTCTATTGTATTCATTCATGGCTTGTAAATCATAGTGAAATAAGACCAAAGTTATTCAGTACTTTGTGAGGATCACAAAAACTGAAAATCCATAATTAAAGCATAAGTGCTAAAGACATTAAGTGGCATATCCTTAGATTTTACCCCCAGAAAAAGTGAAGATTTTTTAATGAAACCCAACAGAGAGGATGTAGATTTTTGATGATCAATAATATGAAGCAGCATAATCTGAATATGCAAGTGGTTTGTAACCAGGGTCTTTAATATCAATTACAAAAAATGTGTTTCTTTACTGATAGAAATGGGTAAGAGTTTCAATGCTACATTAAATAGAAAGATCAATAAGGAACAACCCTGCTGTATACCATGGCATAGAGAAAATTGATGAAAGATGATTTTGTTGCCCCATGATTTATGCTTAAGGGTGACTACATAATATGGAGACCATTTTAGAAGCACCTACACATGTAAATAGAGGCATTTATATAGGTAGATTGGCTATATCTGTAAATGAAAATTTCAGAAAGCTGCTATATACTCATGTAGATGGCTAGGATGCAGGAATTTCAAGGGAGTGTATTCTGGGTATGGTTTGGACAGATAAAACACAGCTTATTCACAGGATCACCATGAGTCAACATCTACTTGACAACACTTTAACAACAACATTTTGCATTTTTAAAAAATATACTTGTATCCCCATTGTAAATATTTGTGTTGGTGTCTCACTAAAATTATAAAGGTGTATGTGAATGACTAGTTTATAATATTACCTCATTATAAATTGTTATGGGATGTGGCATCTGCTTGAAGGCTGCAGGGACAGTTGCAGTGGAGAGCGATAGGTTGAGAATATGAGAGATGGAAGGGACAACGGTGGAGGAGATGGGGCCTAGGAGATGGGTGGGAATAGGATCAGAGTAACAGGTAGTGAGTTTGGAGGAGGAAAGAAGGCATGTGGTTTCCTCTTCAGAGATCATAGAAAAGGAAGAAAGGATAGCAGAGATAGAGGGGGAAAATTGGGAGTGAAGAGGGGGAGGAGGGGAAGTAGCTGACTTTGTGGGGAATTGGAGGGTGATCCTGTGGATCTTGTCATGGAAATAGCCAGGGTTTGGGCATAAAGGGATGGAGGGATCAGAGGCAAAGATACCTTGAGGAGAGAGTTGAGAGTAGTAAAAAGACAGAGAGGATTAGAGGTAAGAGGGTTACTTAGATAGACATAATTGTCTTGTTTGGTGAGTGCTAAGGCTGACTGGAAAGAAACAAGCATGAATTTGAAGTGTAGAAAGTCTGCAAGGGAGTGAGATTTGAACAAAGCATGCTCAGCTGAATGGGCACAGGAATGTAGACAGTGCATAGTGGAAGACAGCCAAGACTGGGGTACAGTACGCCTTATAGGACGTTGCATGGGCGGAGCAAGAACATCCAGAGTGGAGGAAAGTGCAGCATTATAGGGAGCTACTTCCTCATCAACAGACTCAGATGACATAGTGGAGGAAAGAAGTGATGAGACAGTGGAGGAGAGAACCAAAGGGTCAATAGCATGAAGATTTCTAAAGAGGTTGGAGGAGAAAGGGCAAGCTTGAGGCAGCGGGTGATGAAGAGTGAAGCTTAGCAGGTGATGGTCCGATAACCGAAGAACTGAGGTACAGACGCTTGAGGGTAAGCAATTAGAGAAGAATGCAAGGTCGAGGCAGTAGCCGTGCTGGTGAGTGCTTTACAAAGCTGGAGGTCGAATGACGAGGTAAGGGAAAAGAGCTTTAAAGCATAAGGATCAGAAGGGTTATCAACATGAATGTTAAAATCCCTGAGAATAAGAGTGGGGGAAGAGGAATCCAGAAAGAAGGAAAGCAACAAGTCAAAGTCAGTGAGAAAAGTAGAGGTGGCTTGTCAGGAGGTCGATAAATAACAGCTAATTAGAGAGGTAGTGGAGTGAAAAGGCGGATAGAGTAGACTTCAAAGGAGGGAAAGGAGTGAGACTAAGGAGGAGTTGAAATTAACAGGAAGGAGAAAGTAGAAGCCTAACACCACCACCATGGCCAGTTGGAAAAGGCATGTGGGAGAACTGATAGCCACCATGACAGAGAGCAGCGACGGATGACAAGTCTTCTGGAAGGAGCCAGGTCTCAGTTAGAGCAAGAAAATGGAGAGCATAAGAGAAAAAGAGATCACGAGTAAAGACAAGTTTATTTGAGATGGAGTGTGTGTTCCACAAGGTGCATGCAAAAGGGAGAGAGGAAGGGGAACATAAGAACATAAGATATGCCATACTGGGTCAGACCAAGGTCCATCAAGCCCAGTATCCTGTTTCCAAAGTGGCCAATCTAGGTCATAAGTACCTAGCAGTTTCCCCAAAAGACACAGGTTCCTCAATGATTGTATTGGGTCAAGCAGTGATATCCTGGGTCCCTTTTAATAATGGTTTATGGACCTTTTCTCCAGGAACTTGTCCAAACCTTTTGTAAACCCAGCTACACTAACAGCTTTTACTACATCCTCCAGTAACAAATTCCAGAGTTTGATTACATGTTGAGTGAAAAAATATTTTCTCTTATTAGTCTTAAATAGGTTACCCTGTAGCTTCATTGCATGTCACCTAGTCTTCTTATATTCTGATGATGTAAACAATCGATCTACGTTTACCCGTTCCACTCCATTCATTAATCTATAGACTTTTATCATATCTCCCCTCAGCCGTCTCTTTTCCAGGATGAAGAGCCCTAACCTTTTTAGCCTCTCTTCATAGGAGTATCCTTCCATCCCCTTTACCTTTTTGGTGGCTCTTCTCTGTACCTTTTCTAATAACGCTATATCCTTTTTAAGATACGGTGACCAGAATTGCACACAATATTCAAGGTGTGGTCGCACCATGGAACGATAAGGAGGCATTATAATATCCTCTGTTTTATTTTCCATTCCTTTCCTTATGATACCTAGCATTCTATTTACTCTCTTGGCTGCTGCTGCAGACTGGGCCGAGGGTTTTAACATGTTATCCACGATGATGCCTAAATCTTTTTTCCTGGGTGGTGGTTCCCAATGTGGAACCTTGCATCGTGTAACCATAGTTTGGGTTGTTCTTTCCTAGCTGCATAAATTTGCACTTGTCCACATTAAATTTCATCTGCCATTTGGATGCCCAGTCTTCCAATTTATCAAGATTCTCTTGCAATTTTCCACAATCCTCATGGGTTTTAACAACTTTGAATAGTTTTGTGTCATCTGCAAATTTGATAACCTCACTCGTTATTCCCTTTTCCGGGGAATGGAGAGGGATAAAAATAAGATTTGAGGTGTTGCATGAACATCTCTTCTCAGAGTGTGACAAAAATCAGGGGAGGCCAGGGTTGAAGTTGATATCTTCGGATGAGAGAAGGAGAAGGAGTAGAAGAGTGAGGGGCAGAGAGGAGACAGCTCGGCAGAAACGAGGATGAGATTGTTTTAGAGAGAGAGGAGATGGCTGAATGAGAGGGAGAAAGTGGTTAAGCTCAAGAGGAAAGGATGGAGGAAGAAGTGAGGATGGTAAAGGGGAGATAAAGAGGGGAGGACTGAAGGTGTTGGTAAGAGGGGAGACAATTAGGGAGTATGAAGAATAGGAAGAGACAGTGATGAGGAGCCATAGAAGAGAGATGGAAAGGAGAACAGAGGCCAGAAGAAATATGACTAGGTAGGAGAGAGATCACAGGGGATTGAATGCACCTGTGTATAAGTATGGTAATGAACTGAAGATGGCTTTAAGAGACATAATGCCACAAGGTGGGTGGGTAGAGGGGAGGGTGGAGGGATAAAAGTTGTAAAGATATGTAGGAGACAGTTAGGAATGGAGAAAACTGAACAAGCTTACAGATAAATAAATAGCACACTAACAATGGCATAGATAAAAAAACATCACACTAATGATGAAAAAATAAATATTTCAATGGGTACACAAGATCACAAGCTGGAGTAGCATCTCCACTGCACTCTCCCTGTAGCCTTTAAGCATGCTGTAGTTACACCTCTCCTCAAGAAACCTTCACTAGATTCTACCTATCCTTCTAACTATCAACCCCTCTCCCTCCTCCCCTTCATTTCTAAACTACTTGAATGTGCAGCTCACTGCCATTGCCTTAACTTTCTTTCCTCTCTTGCCCTCCTGGGTCCTTTACAATCTGGCTTTTGTCCTTTACATTCTATTGAAACGGCTCTTGCCAAAGTCTTCAGTGACCTATTCCTGGCAAACTCCAAGGGCTTTTACTCAGTCCTCATCCTTCTTGATCTTTATGCTGCTTTTGACAGCAACCTTCTCCTTGATACTTTGTCTTCACTTGGTTTTAAGGGCTCTGTACTATCCTGGTTCTCTTCTTATCTTTCCCATTGCTCTTTCAGTGTTTGTTCCGGTGAATCCTCCTCTGCTGCTATCCCACTCTCAGTTGGTGTACCCAAGGATCTGTCTTTGGTCTTCTCCTTTTCTCTCTCTATACCCAGTCCCTTAGTACACTCAACTCTTCCCATGGCTTTCAGTACCATCTTTCTGCTAATGACTCCCAGATCTACCTCTCTACACCTGAAATCTCTTCAGCATCCAGGCCCGGATCTCTGCCTGCCTTTCTGACATTGCTGCTTGGATGTCTCACTGCCGCTTAAATTGAACATAGCCAAAACCGAGCTTCTAATTTTTCCCCCTAAAACCTCCTCTCCCCTTCCTCCTTTCTCAGTCTCTGTGGATAGCTCTCTACTCCTCCCTCTTTCCTTGGCTCGCAACCTTGTGGTCATCTTTGACTCCTTTCTCTCCTTCTCCACACACATCCATCCATCTGATAGCTAAGACCTGCTGTTTCTTTCTCTATAACATCAACAAAATCCACCCATTCCATTCTGAAAACACTACAAGGACACTTGCCCACTCTTTGGCCACCTCCCGCCTTGACTATTGTAACCTACTCCTTGCTGGTCTCCCTCTGAATCATCTATCTCCCCTTCAATCTGTTCAACACTCTGCTGCACAGCTAATCTTCTGACAGCCTCGTCATGCTCATATTATCCCTCTTCTCTAGTCACTTCATTGGCTTCTTATCCATATCCGCATCCAATTCAAACTTCTCCTGTTGACCTATAAGTGTATTCGCTCTGCAGCCTTCAATACCTTCCCTCTCTTATCTCTCTGTACACCCCTCCTTGGAAACTCCACTCTTCTGACAAATTGCTTCTATCTGTGCCCTTCTCTTCTATTGCTAACTCCAGACTTCGCTCCTTTCACCTTGCTGCTCCTTATGCCTGGAACAAACTACCTGAGTCTGTATGTCAGGCGCCTTCTCTGGCCCTTTTCAAATCCAGGCTGAAAACTCACCTCTTCACTGCTGCTTCTGAACTTAACTCACCTGTTCTCCTTTGTGTTTCCTTACTATTTCCCCTGGATGTATCCCGTGTCTACAGCTACTATGTTGTCTATCTTGACTGTGTTGTTTGTCTTGACTAGATTGTAAGCTCTGATGAGCTTGGACTGTCTCTTACATGTGTCTGTGCAATGCTGCATACGTCTTGTAGCACTATACAAATGCTCAGTAGTTTAATACGAAAAAAAGTTAAAATTTCTTAGCTCAAAAATGTACCTAAAGTTAAAGATAAAGCAGTGTGTCTCTGACTTGGAGACTTCAATAAGGAAAAATAAATCTAATGTTGCAGTGGTATACTTACCTAATAGAGAAGGTTTAGGATACTTGTTTGTAACAGAAGCAGATTCTGGCATCAGGTCAAGGAATGTGACCCTCCAGCCAAGAGATTATTGAAAACCTGTGTTTCCATCCTGACCTGCATGGGATCATGGGGAATTCTCATCTAAAAGTATTTTTGGTACTGGATATGACATTTTTCTGTAAAATGGTTTTGCTTATGTTTTTTTGCCTAAGCCAGTAGCTTGCTCATTGCAGTTACAATATATATTAATAGTGTTTATTCTAAAAATAGAAGAAGCCTCTGAATGTAGATAGAAAGGAGAACTTCGGTTCTTTTTCAAGGACAAATTCGGTGCATGATACAGATCCACTAAGAGCTCACCTTAGTAGTTCCCTAGCAATGAAACAATACAGGATTATTAGAAAAAATATTTTCACTGTATAGTTTGCCATGTTTTCATCTAAAGAAGGGGGAAAAAAGACAACTAGGATGTCAGTGTTTTGAGCAACAGCACGATACAATGCCCCTACTAGAATACTACAATGAAAGCCCCCAGGTAAGTGAAACATTAAATACCTTTATGGAAATGGGTAAAAGCAGTATGTATAAATGCCCATAGAATGGGAAATAAGATCCCAAATGTTGAAGCTTTAATGGGAGTGGATGACTTGGATTTAGTGACAGTTACAGAAACATGGTTCACAGAAAACCTTAACTGGGATGTAACTATACCAGGCTATACTTTATTCAGAAAAGACAGGGTAGGAAAAAGGGGAGGAGGAGTGGCCCTATATGTAAAAAATAATATTAAAGCTTTTGAATTACAGAGCTTAAAAGGGAGAGAGGAGGCATTGTGGGTTAAACTAGAAAGAGGGACAGAGAAATCTGTTTGCATTGGTGTGATATACAGACCTTCCTCACAAGAGGAAGAGGTGGATGGAGAGTTAATTGAAGACATACGCAGCATTGCTAGTAATGGGGAAGTGCTACTGATAGTGGATTTCAATATCTCAGATGTTGATTGGCATATTCCTGATGCAGTATCATCTAGACGTAAGGAGAGCCTGGATTCTCTACAGGGAGAACTATGCAGGCAATTGGTAACAGACCACACACGTGAAGGGGCCATACTGGACTTGGTGCTTACCAATGGTGAAAGTGTTTCTGATGTTATAGTAGGAGATCATTTTCATGAGTAGTGCCTTAGTAACTATATGGTTCCTGGAAATGTGTGACCTCCTGTCTTCTGCACAGCAAAGAGACTGCTGAAAGGACTAGCACTGGACAAGGCCTGGTTACTTACGCCTTATAGGTTAGGTTATTCTTGTTTGAGTCCTGTCAGTGCTGTTTTGGTATACAAGGTTTGCTGTATAGGTTCTGAGTGGCCCTGATGCCATAAACTGCGATATCTAGGGGTTATTTTTGGAGGGTGTAGGGAAGGGAGATGGATTATCTGGGGAGGGGCATGTCCATTAGGATAACCAGGGCTTATTCTTAGGAAGATAGTGGAGGTGGATCAGGGGTTCAGAGGGGGACAGTCGAGGGTCTTGTGTTGGTGTAGGCCCATTGGCTACCATGAGAATTTTTGAGGTGGGAGATGCCTAGCATCAGGATGTTCTATGGGTGGAATGGAGGTAGCACCCAGAGATAACTGGACTGCAGCAATATTGAGCTGCTGACCTGTTATCGCTAAGCGGCGAAAGGGTGGCCTAACTTTCACTGCAGAAGCTAAACGGGCAGCAGCTGACTATTGCCACTGCCCATTTAGCTTTCTGCTTCTCCAGCTATCCCAGATAGTCAGTGCTGGTGGCTGGATATGGCCCTGGCATTGCATATCTGGGTGTTAGTTTCAGCGGCGATGACTAGTTGCTGTAATCGTTTTAGCTGCCACCACTGAATATCTGCACTGTGGTTTTCCCTATATATTCCATGTGTTAAAGATTGTTATAAATCACTTCTCTCTGCTTGTGAGACAAAAACAGCAATGGTTTGGCTCTCTATCTGTATTCTCTGCCCTATATCACTCCGACTATTGAATAACTACTACCTTCCAGTTTGTAGACCAGACACAGATACAGTATTGCATTTGGCCAGGGCTTGCCCGTCCACTAGGTGGTCTATGTAGCCACCTAGGGTGACAGACCTCTGTGGGTGGCATGGCACCCGTGACAGGCCATGTGCCTTAGCACACATGGCCTCCCCGCCATGCGCCAAGCTGCGCAGCCCTACATCCCGCTGCTTCCTGCTGTGGGATCAGATCAGCACATGATCTGCCGCTTCTGATCCCCTGAAGTTGTGTTGGAGGGGGGGGTCAGAAGTGGCAGGCCTTATGTGCTGAAGCACATGGCCTGCCGCTGCTGCTGCCCTGCTGCCAGAGTCAACAAAAGTGGGGGTGGTGGCGTGGCTCAGCATTTATTTATTTATTTTATTTATTTAACAGTTCTTCTATACCGCTCTATTTTAGATCAGAGCGGTTTACATTTAACATCAACTATACAACACAAGGAACTTTGAGTTGTATTTACAATAAACAGGGAGATCAACTTGGAAGTAACTGGGGGAAACTATGTACAATTCTTAACTCTATACATTGTATCACACTGGTACCTGATTTCAGGCAGAACATATCTACATCTTATTTACACTGGGGTACATTCTGAGCGATCAGTTGATTATCCTTTTTCATGCTGAGTCTGATTGTTTACTTGTAATGAGAGATTGTCTGGGGGGCCATATGTATGGTTACTAAGGCTAGATTCAGGGTAGTATGTAGTGAACAGGTGCTGCTTTATTGCCTTCCTGAAGTGGGTTAGGTAAGTGATATTTCGAATATAGGTAGGGAGAGCATTCCATGCTCTGGGAGCGTAAATCGTAAAGGCCCTATTTGTTGTTGTTCTTGTGCATTTTGTCATTACTTTTGGGACCTCTAGGGTGTTTTGCATCATGGTTCTTCTGTTTCTGTTCTGTGGTACTTTATGTATCATCTTGCTGAGGGCTGTGGGGGTCAGAGTGTTTGAGGCTTTGAAAGTTAAGGTTAGAACTTTGTGGAGGGTTCTTGCTTGAACCGGTAACCAATGGAGGTTCATCAGTACTGGCGTTATGTGCTCTCTCCGTGAAGCCCCTGTTAGTACTCTTGCAGCAGTGTTCATTGCAAGCTGGAGAGGAGCTAACGTTGCTTGAGGGAGACCGTGTAGAATTACGTTGGCATAGTCGAAATGAGGTAATATTAATGCCTGATAGATCGATCGGTAGTCGCTGAAGTCGAGTAGCGGTCGGAGATGTTTTAAGGTCTTTATTTTCATGTATACTGTTTTTACTGTGTTTTTTATGTGAGTTTTCAGATCCAGGTGTTGATCCAGTGTAACGCCAAGGTAGCGGATTGTGGGTTTGGTTTTCAGTTCTGTGTTGCCGATTTTTAAAGAGAGTGGAGGGGTGAAGTCCTGGTTCCTTGAGATGAAAAGGACATCTGTTTTACTGTAGTTGAGGAAAGGTGGCATGACTTATTATGGGGGGGGGGGGGGTGTGGCATGGCCGTAGATTCTGCCTGGGGCAGCAGAAACCCTTGGGCTGGCCCTGCACTTGGCCTATACCGGGCATCTAGCTGCACCCCCGAAAAAGCTGTAAAGCTGTAAACACACTTTTCTCTGCTTCTGTACACAGATCTCTTTCACTCATTAAAAATTAGCCCTGTCTCCTGTTGTCACTGGCAATCCACTGATCCCCCCATCTAGCAGGCATGCAGACATACTGTTTCCCCTGGAAACTTGTCAAGTACATTCATGTCATTTGCATAAGTCCAGAAGGTATAGGTTTGTTTGGTTGCCTGTCTAAGAATTCCAGGATAATGCCTCATGCTTCTGGATATCCCCCCCCCCCCACTCCCTCCCATTCTCCCCTTCCCATAGTGGAACCACCATGCCCATGTCACACGTATATGTGCACCACCTTGACAAATACAAACAAGATGCATTCATTTGGCTTAGTGGTGACAAATTTAATAAAAAATGTTGTAATTTGTTATGCTTTATCGTAGTGTAAAAATGAATGCACATCACTATGCCCAGCCCCATTTCTTAGATTACTACAATTCTGATGAGCTCATCTGATCTTTTTCCTCTGAGGAAGCCCCGCTTTTGGACCTTTGATGGTGCTGGCAGATGTGCTTATCATCAACTTGACCTCTCAGCTGCTGTGCTCTTGATATACCTGCTGTTGTTCTGGCTGTCACCACTCCGTGCAACCAGGACAGGACTAGTGTATAGGCAAATTTAGTACATGACTAGGGCCAAAAGCTTTAGAGGGCCCTGTCATATATGTCTTAATGTAGCCCTCCCTGGGCCCCATGCAGGAAGCAGACTATGGGGATCTCTTACTAATAGGTGCCAACTGGCAGCATGTGTTCTGGAATGCATTGAAGGCATGCTGGAAGACACAATGTCAGCTATTGCAGGGCCATAACAGTACGGGATGATTCCCATGTTAACTCTTCATCCTTTATTAGGGTCATGAGTGGGTGGGTTAGGGACAAAGAGTGGGGGTGGTGAGTTCAGCACAGTTAGCGCTGGGTTCACACCACATTAACTGCATTAGCGAGGGTTCACCTAACGCCACCTCAATAGGTGAAGTTAAATGGACCCACATTAATGCAGTGCACACTAGGGGCCTGGGCTCCACGTTAACTGCTGGAGAAATGCTTTCTACACTCCCAACAGTTGACGTGGTGGTGTTGCACCTAATGTGCCATAGTTTTGGTGCTATTGGCACATTATGTACAACACCTCAGTGCCCTTTAGTAAAAGACTCCTTATGTTACCATTTGCAGCTGCTGCATATCCCTGATAGGACAAGATATGGTGTCATCAGCTGCCTGAGTTATCAGCTAGTGCCGTATATTGGCAACTCAGCCTCCCAGAGAAGGTTGCATCATGAAAAAAGGGAAGCATTAGCCACTGCCAGTGTCTTCAGGATCTCTTGGCCTGCTGGAGTTTTCAACCCCTGAAACTATTCTCTGCACCTAAATGCACAGGATGCTGTGGTCAGCAAAACATGTGCTTGGATTTTTAGAGGCTGAGGACAATACTTGCTTGGGTCTTGGGCGGGTGGTGGGTGCGAGAAAGAGAATGCTTACTGGGATTTGGAGAGGAAAGGGGATTGCTTTCTGGGAGGTAGGGGGAGCGTGTTTGCTCTGTATTAATGTGTTATAATGAGATGTAGAGACAAATGTACTCATGTTCACATATTTGTGGAGGTTCAAAAAATATGAAGTCAATATTCAAAAGAAGTTATACATTCACTGGTGGCTCGCAAACATATAGAGGGGGATTTTAGAAGATCCATCCTAGTGCAATCTGAGACATCTAAGCCAGAACTTCTGAAGAAAAGGTAGGCACATCCAGGTGCAGACATGATTTCACAAGCATGGACATGCCCAATAGGGATGTCTGCAGGGGTGTCTACTTAGACATCCCCAGAACCATATTTCAGGACCCAGATGTCTAGGATAGCATAATGGTTAGAGTAGTGGTTTAGGAATGTAGTGGTTAGGGAAAAGGGGGACTCTTGTAGTGGCTGATATGGAAGGGCAGACTAGATAGGCCATGTGATCATTCTCTGCTGTCATGTTTTATGGATAGGGCAGCCAGGATTCAAATTGTGCTGCTGCTATATGAAGTTGAAATTCTGCAGAGTAATGAGGATGATAAAGTGCTTTCTTCTCTACACTCTGTATGTTTTTCAGCTAAAACGAGAAAGTCTAAAGTTAGATGTGAGGCTGGATGTCCATGACATTTCTGTGATAAAGAGGGGGCGTCCTAGTCCCTGAGATCACCCTAACCATGCCTTCAAGTTCCCATTAGATTTGGATGTCCCCACAACAGACTCTTAAAATGGCTCTGGAGACAGTCTCTTTGCTTTGTACATCTCTATGCCTGCTTACTGATGCCCAAAGCATGAACAAAAATGCAAATGGAATCTGTGCCTTTGAGTCAGTCCTGATGACCCAGAAGCTGCTGGGTTTTCTTGGCAGTGTCACTGGAAGTAGATTGCCAGGCCCTTCTTCCAAGGCAGTGGAGGGTTAAGTGACTTGCCCAAGGCCACAAGGAGTGCTAATGGGAATTGAACCCTGGTTGCTTGGTTACCAAGCCAGTGTTCTAACCACTAGGCTACTCCTCCACTCCACAAACAGGCCTTTTAAAATAACCCTGTAACTTTCCTTTTCATGAATTTTCAGCCCTTTAGTGGATAGCATTGTACTGAAAATTCATGTAATGGCCCAATATTATCTGTATAATAAAGAGGGGGAAAGAGACCAAAAAATGATCCAGACAGAGGCAATACAGTATTCATCTGCTATCTGGATAAGTTCTATGTTTAATTTAGTTTTATATTGATATCTAGCAGGACTAAATATATATTGTAGCGTTGGCACGGTGTTCCTATAATACATATATTCAGCACTGCTGATTTTACGTACAGCTGCACTGAATATATGTAATTATTTGTACACTGGCAGTGGCATTGAAATTATTACAGTTACCACTGAATATTGACTCCTAGATTTATATTATGGTGGGGGGGGGGGGGGCAAAACACTTGTTCACCTAGGTTCGGCCAAAGGGTTAATCCTGCCGTGACTGCCACTTCTTACAGCTGCAAATGTGAGCCAGCAGATCTAGTCAGAATAAAATGATCAGAAGAAGGGAATGTTCATTCCCAAAACATAGTCAAGAAAGGCAGTAAGTTAGCTCAGTAGAAAAAAACCTTCATAAATATATATTTTGCTAAAGGTTAATTCTGTGCATTCAAGTCGACTGATGCAGTAAATACTTTAAGGAAAAGGCAGAAACATTAGACAAAATCTTTTCTTAGTATTCATCAAAGAAAGGGATGGAGAAAAACAAAAACTACAGATCATCTGAAGGGGTAAATATGGTAATGGCAGAAACACCGCACCATTTGTAGAACAGAACTGTTAAAGCTAAAAGCAGATAAGCCTATTTGGCAAAACGGGAAACATTATAGGATTTTAAAGGAGTTTAGCAAAATTCTCTGAATTGATCAATGGAAATATTCAATTTAGCTTTGGAGACAGCGATTTCATGAGACTAGAGGGGGATGTGGAGGCTAATTTTATAAGATGGCATCCCAGGATGCACCATATAGGGGCATGAGTGTGTGGACATTGCTCCCGCCCCCTGATTTTTAAGGTTCTGGAGGGGTCCCAAAGCATCTGGGGGCGGTTTTGGTGGAGTTGGTACCAGGAACCACTGGGCCACCAGACTATTTCCTTGGTTTGAAGGGAGGTTGGTGTGTGAGGGATAGGGGTCACTGGACCATGGCTATTTTCTTGGTTTAGGCAGTTAGGTGTAGGGGCCACTAAGCCATGGCTATTTTCTTGGTTTGAGGGGTACAGTCAGGATGGGGGATGTGATCAGAGTCAGGGACCATGATCAGAGGGTCTCTCATCTGAGCAATCCAGATGCACACAGGTGCCAGACTTAACACAGACCCCTGTTGTGTTTGTGTCTGGCTTGTTGCCCTTGTTTAGTGATGACTTCCTACACACTGGTGATTTGCATGTTGTTTGCTTACAGCATTGCTGTGCAAAAAGTCAGTGTTAAACTCGCATTAGGGAATCCTGCTCTAGAATTTTAGCACTGGGCTCTAGCACAGAACTTCTGCATTGACCTGCAGGTGTCCAGCATCTCCTCTTTTATCCATCGCCCCTTGCTGTCCAGCATCACTCCCATTTGGATGTGGCCCTGCCTGCACGCAGTGTAGACAGGAGCATGTTTGTGGTAACGGCAGGAAATGGGGCTGAGAGCAAGCAGCAGCAGCATGAATTACAGCAGCTTGTGTTGGACCTCCAAGTACCTTTGAGAGAGGGCCAAAGGGCTCCGATCTTCACAGGATGAGCTGGCTCGAAAAAGCTCACCCTGCACCTACCGGCATGCATGTCATTCTTTTACATCTGCCTGCCTCTGATTCCATTCAATCAGCTGGTGGGGCTACAGTAAAGAGAAAATATGTTTTCTAGCAGGGCTATGGAGCATGTGAGCTGCAGCTCAGACCAGCAATCCTCAAAAACAAAAAACAAAAGAAAGAAAATTGTGCTAAGGATTTAGTGGGGAAACAACAAAGAGGAGGTCACTATACCCCAGAATATTAACCCTGCATACCTAAAAGACCGATAATGATCAAGGCACTAAACCGCTTCTACAGAGCCGGAAAAGGAAAACCCATATATTCAATGTGAAAATGGGATAAGAAGCCTCAGACCAGGGCCTAACAGCTGTACACACCACGGCGCAAGCCGCTAAAGTCAGCACGTCAGTAAATCCCCTTAACATTTGGGTGGTCTATTTGATTGTTTGCCCCTGCAAAAATGTGTATGTCGGTAGTACAGTCCGATATATTAGAGAGCGACTTACTGAGCATAAATCTCACCTTACCAATAAAATAGTTATGGCACCTATGCTTAGATTTCCAACATTTCAACATTGGCAACATTGCTTAGATTTCCAACATAAATGCTGATAACTTCAGTGGTTGGTTATTGATGGTATACAGGATTCAGTGTATGGCCATACTGAACAGCGTCTAGCACAATTGGAACAAAAGTGGATTTTTACTTTGAACATGGTTCATCCAATGTAGTTGAACAAATTGTTGGATTGGTTTACAGCCCTAAGAGTATTTTCTGTTGACTGCTGATTGGTCTGTTTGAATGCTTACTGCCTCCAATTAAAGCTTGAGCTTTGAGCCAGTGTTTTTCCCTGCCAGACCTATGTTACTATCACCGCAAGGCATGTCCTGATGCAGCCATTTGAGAGGGGGCGAAACTCAAGTCGACAATACAGTTTCTTGTGGCTTGGTGGCATCTTTAGGAGTTTGGAGTTTTATGGGATTTCGCTTGACATTAAGTGTTGGTGGAAGTTTTTCAATTTATTTAAATGCATTTAAAAATTGTAAAAAATGAATTCCACACTATTGAAGCCGATGAATTACGTGTTAAGGGGATTTACTGACGTGCTGACTTTAGCCCGGTCTGAGGCTTCTTATCCCATTACCACATTGAATATATAAGTTCTCCTTTTCCGGCTCCGTTAAAGTAGTTGAGTGCCTTGATCATTATCGGTCTTTTAGGTATGTAGGGTTAATATTCTGGGGTATAGTGGCCTCCTCTTTTCTGTTTGTTCACTAAGGTTATTTGGTCAAAGAAGGTGTGGGGTTTTTTTGTAGTAAGGATTTAGTGGGGGCATGTGCCCTTCCAGCATCTGTGGTATCTATTCCCCTATCCCCTATTCTGTGAGACCAATTCCAAGGGGCAGCGACAGAGCAAGGGTGTCAGCTTGCACAACTGCTGTAGCTCTGGTCCTGTCTCTTGGGGAGGGGATGGGAGGGAGCTATTTCAGCTTACGTACTCTACTCCTCAATGACTGTGACACCATACAGCTTGCTGTGCTTTAGGCTGTAGTTCTGTCACGTCAAAACTGACTCCCAAATTGTGCTACCCTAGATAGATGCCTAGTCTTTCTAGTGCCAGTCTCTAAAATGATATAGAGCTAACACTCTAAGCCAAAAAATATTCTGAGAGGTATTATCAGACCACAGAATTATCAATATGCAGGTGGTCAACTCAATAATTTAACATTACAAATAAATCTGGACTGGGAAAAGAGACAGCAGTATGGATATAAGGACATATCAGATAATATTTGATATACTCACATGCATCACTATACCAGTGCTATTTGAAAGCATTCCTCTCAGAGGAAGTATAATTATATCGGAGACCCGTAACTATACAAGTAAATAAGTTCAAATCCTTTATAATGCGGTTTGAGAGATAATAATGTTGAATGTAATTCAAGTTTAATGTTCCTCATTCTAACACTGTGCTCTCTGAAATAGTTTTTTGGTTCTTGGTTTAATGTAAACTGCCTTGATGCTGGAAAGGCGGTATGTAAGAGCACATACATTAATAAATAAATATCACACCAATTCCTCATTATAGAATGTATTACTAGTCTGTGATGCATGATAACACATTACTTACCGTGGCCCCTATTATTGGCAGTGGGGAGTATCATTAATAATGCATGTTAGGTCTCTGCCATAGATCTCTATGCCAGCCAGCATCAAAACATATCTCAGCGTCGAAAAATAAAAGAATTGCATGATCTTTGTATCTCTCCATCACTTCTTACAAAAATAATACATTTGCAGATGATATTGATTCCTTGTTCCTCTTAATTGCAACAAGGTCATCTGCTTACCTTTGTGTGGATTTTCAGCTTTGCTATTCATTTAAGTGGTGCCTCTGAAATCTACACATAAAGTTAAATGTTTACCTGCTGAATGTCATATCCTAAATGGATAACATTTTTTACCAGCTCTTGCACACTCTCAACCACACCACTTTTAAAATTAGATGACTTTGGCTGTTTAGCAATTCTTATATAACTCAGATTTTAAAAAGTTATGCAGATGTGTTTTTACATATCGGGTCCAATACCCCGTATATCGTTTAGTATATGGTCATCCTCAGCATGGACCATGTTACACTCCAATGATCTGTTTAAAGGAATAGAAACCTAAGAGCATTAAAAATCTTTCATCAATAAAGAAAAGTTTCCCATTCGCAGTTCTTCAAGTAAAGTATAAAGTGGAAACATGCAGCAGAAATCTATGCAAGATTTTCCATTCATCACATGCTGTATCTCTTCAAGGATTTAGTGATATATAGTATAGAAGAAAAAAGGAAAAGAAAAGAACTTTTAAATATCTAGCAGGCTTCAATAAAGTACCAGAAATGGTATTTAGGGTGAAGGAGTGGCCTAGAACGGCTAAGAATTAGGAAACCATGGTTCAGACCGTGCATTTGTCTCTGGTACTTCTGCGATCTTGGGCAAGTTGTTTTATTCCCCTTTATTTTTATTTAACTGGTTTTATATACCGCTCTATCTTAAAGTCAGAGCGGTTTAAGAATTAGGAAACCATGGTTCAGACCGTGCATTTGTCTCTGGTACTTCAAGCAACTAGTTAAAGACCCTACTCATATTAAGGGAAACATCCTGGACCTAGTTTTCGCCCCGCAAACATCTCTTAACCCGGCCCAGGACCCCATAACTTCCATAATTTCTGTTCCCTGGTCAGATCACAAACTGATCATCATCCAAATTCCTTCTCACAAAGCCTATACAAAAATCAACAAAATACAAAACAACTCCGCAAGACCACCCTCTCGATGTTTCAAGCCTTACAACAGAGATCTTATCCTTGCGGAAACGCAACAACTCATCTGTAATGCCTCCCAGAACCTTGACGACCTAATTTCCCACTGGAACAATTGCCTTAGCTCAATCGCACTATGCACACCAGCCAACAAACCTCCAGCCAAGAGAACGAGTGCCCCATGGTACTCAGCTGATCTCAAAGCATCGCTTAACCAACTTCGGAAACTAGAGAAACGCTGACACCGATCTCATTCTTTAAATGACCAGACAACATACAACCTTCATCTGGCTGCACACCGCAATGCAATCACCGATACGATGAAACAGTACTACGCTGATACCTTAAAGAGATCGCTTAATAAACCACATGACCTCTTCGACCTAGTAAAGACTTTATCGAAGGAACCACCCTCTGGACCCCCATTCAAGATACACTCACAAGATTTTGCAACCTACATCCAATCCAAGATATGCCAGACCAACAAAACCACTATTACAACTAACGCCATAGAGCAAGACTACCAAACAGTCCTAATCATGTTCTCTACCCCCACCAAGAGAGGAATTGAAGATACTATTGTGGCCCTTAATACCACCACTGCCCAGTCGGATCCATGCCCAGCCTTCTGGATCAAGGAGCTTCGCAGTCACTTCAGCCCAGTACTATCCAAAATAATGAACCTCTCCTTCTCAACTGGCTCTTTCCCTTCAGCCCTTAAACATACTTAGACCTCTGCTAAAGAACTGCAAGCTCGATCCCCAACAGGTAGAATCTTACAGACCTATATCCAGCATCCCACTACTCGCGAAGATCATAGAAAAGGAGGCTCAACGTCAATTGCAAGATCACATCGACTCCACCGCACCGTTAGATCCTTGCCAACATGGTTTTAGGGAATTCCACGGAGTTGAGACCCTTCTTACCACTCTCTTCTGCAAGATAATCACCGGCATTGACGACATTCGTCAAGGATTTGCCCTCATCTTTCTAGACATCGCTGCAGCATTTGATTCAGTAAACCATGAGCTTCTATTAAGACGACTGTTTGACAAAGGCATAAATGGAAGAGCGCTTGAATGGTGCAGATCCTACCTGACCGAAAGATGGCAGCATGTTCGTTCCGGAGGGACAAATTCTGAACCATTCCACCAAAGCCAGGGAGTCCCACAGGGTTCCTCCCTCTCTGCGCTCTTGTTCAATATTTACATGCAACCAATTTGTAATATCATCCGGTCCTTCAATGTTGATTGCATGTTATACGCAGACGACGTCCTGCTTTACATTCCCTTCTCTACTGAGCATATGGACCTCTCTCTACTGACGAACTGTTTCAACGCAATATCCAAATGGCTTCTTGCTCAAAACCTCAGAATACAACATAAGAAAATGGAAGTACTCTTTATTACGAGGAACCCCAACTTTACTCCACCACAGTATCTTAAGGTGAAAGAAGCTGAGCTGCAATCTAAATCCTCAATACGTTACTTGGGAGTCACTTTATATCAGCACTTGGATTTGAAAGCCCATATAGGAAACATAGTCAAATCAGTTTACTACAAGATCCGCTCACTTAGGCATCTATGTTCCATGCTTGAACCAACTGATTTCCGGACAATTTTCCAGGCGTTGATCATACCTCATTTTGACTATGCCAATGCCATCTTACAAGGTCTTCCCCAATCTACATTGAACCCGCTGCAGCTAGCCATGAACGCTGCAGCAAGAGTCCTCCACGGAGCCTCCAGAAGCGACCATGTAACGCCTCTACTGATACAGTTGCATTGGCTACCCATCCAGGCTAGAATAGTTTTCAAGACCTTGATAACCACTTTTAAAGCTATTAACAATCTCTCACCTGCATCCTTAACCTCACTCATCCATACCACATCCCCAAATAGAGCAAGAAGATCCACGGCTATAAACTCCCTAAAAGTCCTGAAGGCACTAACTGTTTGCACCAAATCGACAGCCAACAGAGCCTTTAGTCTCAGTGCCCCAAGATGCTGGAATGCATTACCTCCTGATATCTGGGCTATTAAGAACCTACCACAGTTTAGGAAAGCCCTCAAATGCCACCTCTTCAACAAATACCTCATAGAGCCTAACGACACCCCCTAGAGCCTAAAGACACCCGGCGATACCATTTCCATACAAATTATGGCATTCTCAACAACACACCAAATTTGATACTCAAACCCTTAGTGGTGGTAATGTTTCTGTGAAACTACTGTTATTATGACTCCATGTAGTAAGTTTTGTAAATAGTTTTCCCCTGTTATCCAAGTTTTTGTACCCTGTTACCTGTAAAACTCATACGCGTTTAACTGTACTGAGCATTTTTGTTACATGTAAACCGCGCTGATGCTGAATAGTGCGGTATATAAGAAACTATAAATAAATAAATAAAATAAATAAAATGTGATCTTGGGCAAGTTTTTTTATTCCCCTTTAATTTTATTTAACTGGTTTTATATACCGCTCAGACAGTGTCTTCATAAATCAACTAAATCCAGATACACATAGCATACACAACTGTCCTAGAACATCTGGAAGAGGTGGTGGAGTATGCACCCTCACCAGCAAACAGCTAAACTTCACGCAAATCAACACCTTATCCATATTTAATGTGGATCTCCTAACTATATCAAATAAATACTACACCATCTGCCTAGCCTACAGAGCTCCCACATTCAACTTCGATGAGCTATCAAACATTCTAGATGTCATCTGCACATACTCCATCAAACAAAACACCTTTCTCTTAGTGGGTGACTTCAAACCAAGTCTCAAGCATCAGCATTCTTGGAGGCGATGAGTGACTTATAATACTCTTAAACCATCAAAGATCCCCCACACACACAAAAGAAGGCACCTAGACCTTATTTTCTTTCCATCAAATGATGACTCAAAGACACCACACCACTCATCTCATCAATATCATGGTCAAACCATCACCGGATAACATTCACGCTACCTCACCAACATGGAGCAACAAAGAGATCAAAATGTGAACCCACTAAGACAAAATTAGTATCAATAGACATACAAGAATTCACCTCCAGAATTACATCACAGTTGACAGAACACAACCCCGTGGACACCACAGATACCTTAATAAAAACCTGGAACACAACAATGGAAAATGCATCAAAAACTCCAACAAATACCCAAGCCTCCAAAAACAGCAGACTTGCTTCCTGGTTTTCATCTGAATTGAAACAACTAAAAAGTGATCTACGCCGACTAGAGAGAAAGTGCAGATGCATCCCAGACGAGCTAACACAGATTCACTATATGCAAGAGCTAAAGAAATATCATACCATCACTAAGAGGGCCAAAACCGAATACTATACAAACCTCATCAAAAAATCAGTCAACAAACATAAGAACATAAGATATGCCATACTGGGTCAGACCAAGGTCCATCAAGCCCAGTATCCTGTTTCCAACAGTGGCCAATCTAGGTCATGCGTACCTAGCAGTTTCCCAAAAAGACACAGGTTCCACAATGCTTGTATTGGGTCAAGCATTGATATCCAGGGTCCCTTTTTAATAATGGTTTATGGACCTTTCCTCCAGGAACTTGTCCAAACCTTTTTTAAACCCAGCTACACTAACAGCCTTTACTACATCCTCCGGTAACAAATTCCAGAGTTTGATTACACATTGAGTGAAAACATATTTTCTCTTATTAGTCTTAAATAGTTTACCCTATAGCTTCATTGCATGTCCCCTAGTCTTTCTATATTCTGATAACATAAACAATCAATCTACGTTTACCCATTCCACTCCATTCATTAATTTATAGAGTTCTATCATATCTCCCCTCAGCCGTCTCTTTTCCAGGTTAAAAAGCCCTAACCTTTTTAGCCTTTCTTCATAGGGGTATCCTTCCATCCCCTTTACTATTTTGGTGGCTCTTCTCTGAACCTTTTCTAATAATGCTTTATCCTTTTTAAGATATGGCGACCAGAATTGTACACAATATTCAAGGTGTGGTCTCACCATGGAACGATACAGAGGCATTATAATATCCTTTGTTTTATTTTCCATTCCTTTCCTTATGATACCTAGCATTCTATTTGCTCTCTTGGCCACCACTGCACACTGGGTGGAGGATTTTAACAAGTTATCCACAATAAGATCTATTTGATATAGTCAACTCCCTCACAAAGAACCCTCACACAAAACCTACAGACAAAGCACTCAGCCCACACTCATGGCACTGCTCCTACAAGCCAAGAATAAAAATGCAGAAGGCATTGAACTAGACACATGACAGATAAATGTCCAGCCTGAAAGCATGAACCAATGGACCACCTTCAAGCCCATCAGCATCACCTTGCTGGAGAACATTACATCTGCTCTCAACACCACCACCTACCCACTCAATCTCTGTCCAGTGTCTTGGATCAAAGCAGCAAGAAAACCCCTCATACCCTTCATACTCTCCATGGTCAATGGTTTACCAAAACAAGGAAATCTACCACCTGAGCTCAAACAATCCTCCATATGACCCAAACTCAAGAAACCCACCCTAGATCCAACAAACCCAGCATCATACAGACCTATATCCAGCATTCCTTTCATAGCCAAGATCATCAAAAAGGTAGTACAATCACAGCTCCAGGAACATCTTGACAAACATGCTCCTTTAGCCCCACAGCAGCACGGGTTCAGACCCAACCATGGAATGGAAAACCTCTTCACTTACCTCTTCAACTCCCTAATCACTGGCACAGAAACATTATCACAAGGATTCATCTTGCTATTCATCGATATTTCAGTAGTGTTCAACTCAGTATCGCACCAGCTACTCCTAATCAGACTATAGCAATTTGGAATACGAGGCACCACCTTAAAATGGTTCCACTCTACCTATCCAACTGATTACAACACATTAAAATAGTTTCAACCATATCCTTCCCTTTCTTCCTAAGACAAGGTGTACCACAGGGATCAGCTCTTTCCTCCATCCTCTTTAACATCTACCTACAACCAATTTGTGAGGTGATCAAGAGCTTTTACATACAGTGTTTAGCATATGACATAATGCTCTTTACCCCCTTCAGCACAACTTCCCCAGACTACACAAAGTTCAACAATTGCTTTATAGTGATGTCCAAGTGGCTCAAGGAACACAACCTCAATATAAACCATACCAAAACTGAGCTACTTCACATCACAAGAGACATAAACTTCACACCACCACCACCACCACCACCAATCACATTGGACAACAGTCAAATTAACGTCAAAAATGAGATCAAATACCTCGGCGTAACACTGGACCAACAGCTCACCCTGCTCCCACACATAAACCATATAACATCTACAATATATTACAAGCTCTGTATAATTAAGAACCTACACCCACTTCTCTCACAAGCCAACTTACAGGCCGTAATAACACCATTGCTTGATTATGTATAACATGCTGGATATCCTGGCAGAAAAAGTTAAACACATCCAAAGGACCAATAACAGGGCCTTCTTGCTATATGCCCTGGTTCTATGGAACTCACTTCCGCCACAAATAAGGGACATGCAACTCCTACAGGACTTCAGAAAATCCCTGCAAACTTTACTATTCACAGAATACTATGGCCTCGTAACAAACAACACTTAATCAGCACAGTATCTCCATGCACAATACAATCACCTTGAACTCTAAAAATGATAGCGCTGTTTCACATCATGTATATAGTTGTGTTATTACCGGCTTAGCCGCCGGGCCCCGGTCCCGTGGCTGCCTGGTAACCGGGTTCCCGGGGCCCGGCCACGAGGCAGGCCACTTCTCGTTGGGGGGGGGGCGAGGCGCAGCTAGGCGTGCGCCCTGGTAGCCTCCACGTGCTCCTGCAGGGAGCCCGATGATTGGCCGACGGAGGGTCGCGGGGGCGGAGGCAGCGCGATCAAGGAGGGAACGCCGGCTGGCGATTTCCCCTTTCCCTCCTTGCTCGCGACCAAGAAGGTTTGTCTTGCCGTTTGTCTTACCGTTGCGGGCGGTTGTAGGCCTCGGGTGCCCCGTCGTGTGCCGGGTCTTTGGGGGTCCCTTGATCGAGCGCCGATGCCAACCCGCACGGCGCTGGTACCTCTGTCTTCCTGTCAGCTCACCCGTGAACTGGGCTGCTTTGTCCGGCGTGCGCGCTCACTCCGGCGCACGTGGGGGGCCCGTTTTCTTTGTTCCCTGCCTCTCGCGGTTAGCGGGGCTAGCCTGCTCCTGCCTGCGGGGCATTTGGGGGATAGCGGGCCTAAGGTCGGGTGGTTGGTAGGCGGGCCCTCCCCTCTTTCCTTTTCCTCGCTTAGGCCACAGATACAAAACAAAAAAATAATAATAATAAATAATAATAAAACTAAATAAATACCTACTTATAAAAGCCTGCAACGCACCGGGACCTAGGCCCAAAGGTCAGGCACTGACTTACCCTAGCTGGTAGGCCGCCGGCCTCCCCTGCAAGCCCCTAGGCCACTTCAGCCCTTGGGCCACTGGGAGTACACATGGCCAAACAGGTCTCAGCGCGCGGCGCTGCTAAGGGGCCGCGGGGCAGGGCTCGTGGGCACGGTACGGTGCGGCGTGGGTCCGCTCCTGCGGGCCGCGCTAGGGCTGTGCCCCCTGCTGTTCCGGCTACCGGTTCCCGGGCTGGGGCCCGGCAGGGGCGAGGGCGCAGCAGAACAGGTGGGGCCCGGGGGGGTGGGGCCTCCGGTGGGCGCATCCTGCCCGCGCCTGCGGCCGAGGGCGCCTCGGTGGGTGATCCGGCTCCTCCTACGGGAATTTTGGGGGGGGACGGGGATTTGGGGTTGCTCGAAGGGATTCTTGAGCAGGGCCGCTCGGTCGTCACCGGGCCGGGGTCCCCGCATGCTACGGCGCCCAACCCGCCTCCCGGGTCGGGGAGCGGTTGGCTTCTGGCTCCCTCCCCTTCCCGTCTAGGGGCGGGGCCTTCCCCCTCCCCCTTGGTCGCTTCTCCTCCTCCTGGGTTCCTCGGTTCCCCGGCCCCTTGGGCGTATGGGGTGGTTCCGTGGGGGGGTCTGGGGCCCTGGGGTGGTGGTTGGGGGGGGTGGTTTGGGGAGGGGCAAGGGGGGGCTGGGGGTGCTGCGGCATGGGAGGCTGGGGGCTTGGGGCCTTCGGCGCGCGCCTGGGGGGTTGGTCCCTCGGCAGTTCTCAGTACCCCTGGGGCCCCGGCTGCTGCTTTCTCTTCTTTTTCTCCGCAGGTTCCGAGGAGCTCGACGACTGCCACTGCCATGGCTGCTTCCGACAGGCTGGTGGGAGCGGGCCCTTCGGGTGCCACGGCGTCAGCGGTTGTTCCGGCTCTTGCCACGCCCACTGGGGGCGCCCCGGTTGCCCCCTCCGGGGGGAGTGGTGAGTATACTGTCGGGGTTGTGGGTGGGGTTTTCGACTCGGTTCCGGGCTCCGGGGGGGTGGGCAAGGGAAAAGGGAAGCGTCCTCGTCCTCTTCCTCCTCGTCGTCCTCCTCGGCCTCGTCGTGCAGCTCTGTTCCGGGGGCGGCGGATGGCGGAGTCCCCGGTGGGACTTCCGTTGTACGCTGCGCCGAGCTGTGGGAGTCGGTTCCGCGGAAGTTGCGCCGGCGGATCAAGCGTCGTAGATATATTGACATCTTCCGTCTGCTCGACGGACGGAAGCGCTCTGGTGAGAGCAGGAAAAAGCGCAAGGATGATGAGAAGGCGGGCCGTGTGCGCAAGGTCTCTCGCAACACACTCAATTGGACTCGTGCTTTTTTGCGTCTGGCGAGTGTCTGGGGGCGTTACTTCCCGGACCAATTCGGGGCGTTATTGGCTTATGCCGACAACATTCTGGCGGCGTCCCAGGCCCACGAAGGGTGGGCCTGGTTGAATTACGATGAGGAGTTCCGGGACCAGATGGAGGAGAATAGTCTCTTGCAGTGGGGGACCAAGGACATCAACCTGTGGTTGACCCAGATGTCCGCGAGGGGCCGAGGCGTTGGAACCGGTGCGGTGGGGGCGAAGGCGGGTTCGTCCCCGCTGTTGCCGGGGGGCCGGTCCTTTCGTGCCCCCGGCCCCACTTTGCCATTGCAAAAGGCGGCGGTGGCCGGGGGGGACGTCTGTTGGCGCTTCAACAAGGTGTCTTGCCCCTTCCCGGACTGCAAGTTTAAACACGCTTGCTCCTTGTGCGGCGGCGCGCATGCGGCCGCGAAGTGCAGCAGAAAAGGGGTCGCTGGGGCCCCTGCGGGGGGGAAGTGAGGTGTCGCGCGGCCTGGCTGCTACCCCGGTGCTTGTCGCGGCGATGCTTGAGTACGGGCGTTCCCGCCGGGGTAGGGCGGCCGGCTTGATTCTGGGGGGTTCACGCGGGGTTTTCGCATTCCTGTCCGGGGGTCCTCCGCTCCGTGTAGTTCTCGCAATGCCGCCTCTGCGCGGCTCCACGGGGATTTCGTGCGCTGCAAGATCTCCAAGGAGTGTGCTCTGGGCCGGGTGGCGGGTCCCTTCTTGGACCCCCCCTTTTCCCCGTTCACGGTTTCGCCATTGGGCGTGGTTCCAAAGAAGGAGCCGGGCAAGTTCCGGTTGATACACAACCTCTCCTGCCCTCTGGGCGACTCCGTCAACGACCGTATCCCTCACGAGCTCTGTACAGTGCACTACGCTTCCTTCGATGCCGCCGTCTCCCTGGTCCGTCAGTGTGGACCGGGGGCCCTTCTGGCCAAGGTGGATATCGAATCGGCGTTCCGCTTGCTGCCGGTTCATCCCTCCGCTTTCCCGTTGCTCGGCTTTCGTTTCGAGGCGCGGTACTACTTTGATATGTGTATGCCCATGGGCTGCGCGATCTCCTGTGCTTATTTTGAGGCCTTCAGTACCTTCTTGCATTGGGTTGTGGAACGGCAGTCGGGAGTCTCCAGCATTGTTCACTATCTGGATGATTTTCTGTTTGTCGGGCCCGAGTGTACTCCGACCTGTCCCGCTCTTTTGAGCACCTTCCTCCGCGTGGCTGCCGCGTTCAGCATTCCCGTAGCTGCTGACAAAACAGTGGGACCGGTTACTTGCCTCACCTTTCTTGGCATTGAGATTGACACGGTGGCGATGGTGGTCTGCTTGCCGGCGGCGAAGGTGGATCGCCTCCGCGAGCTGGTGGCCTCTGTCTGTGCCGTTGCGAAGACTTCCCTTCGCGTCATGCAGTTGTTGGTGGGGCATCTGAACTTTGCTTGCCGCGTCCTCCCCATGGGGCGGCCCTTTACGAGGCGCCTTTCTTTGGCAATGGCGGGGGTGCGGCTGCCACATCATTGGATTCGCGTGTCCTTGGGGATGCGGGAGGATCTGCGGGTTTGGGACGCGTTCCTGGCCGGGTTCAATGGGAGCTCCGTACTTCAGTGGCCTGAGTTGTCGAATCGCGACCTTCAGTTGTTTACCGACGCGGCGGGTGGCTTCGGTTTCGGGGCCTTCTGTCACGGTGCCTGGTGTGCAGAGCCTTGGCCTGCGGCTTGGGTGCGCTCCGGCTTGATGCGAAATATCACCTTCCTGGAGCTGTTTCCTATCGTGGTTTCCTTTTGGGTCTGGCCTGACCGGTTGCGTGATCGGCGGGTCGTCTTCTGGTGCGACAACGCGGCGGTCATTGAGGTTCTGAATCGCCATGCTCCCCGATGCCCCAGGGTGGCTGCCTTGATGAGGGTGTTTGTGTTGGCTTGCTTGCGGCTGAATGTCACCGCTCGGGCACGGCACGTGCCGGGTTCTCAGAATTCGATCGCTGACGCTCTATCACGTTTTCAGTGGGAGCAGTTTCGGCGACTGGCGCCTGGTGCGGACGAGCTGCCCTCGCGGGTCCCGGAGCATCTCTGGACGATTGGGACCCCGACCTGATGGATCTCTTGGCGGCGTCGGTGGCCCGTAGTACCTGGACGACTTACCGTAGGGGCTACTTTCAGGTGAGTGCCTTTTTGCGTGCGCGTGGGTGGGCCGGGGGGGGAGGTGCCTGATGACCTGGTTGGCCGCTTTGTGCTTTGGGCGAAGAAGGCGGGATGGGCGCGGTCAGCTGTCACCGGGGCGCTCGCGGGCTTCTCCTTCTTCTGTAAGGCAGCTGGTTGGGGGAATCCGCGTGTCTCCTTTTTGGTTGGGCGGTTGCTCGCCGGTTGGGCCCGCGCGCAGCCTGCGCTGCCGGATTGGCGGCGCCCAGTATCTCACGAGCTCCTGCTGCAGCTTTGTGAGGTTTTGCCACGGGTGGCCGCCTCGGGCTTTGAGGCGGTGTTGTTTCACGCTTTGTTCACCACTGCCTTTTTCGGCGCCTTCCGTGTGTCTGAGCTGGTTCCTCGGTCGGCGCGGCATGGGGCTTTTGGGGGGCTGGCTGCGGGACACGTCCGGGTGCATCCTGCGCGTGTTCGCATTTTCCTCTCACGTTCGAAGACGGACCAGTCTGGAAAAGGGGGCTGGGTCCTGCTGAGCGCCATCCCTCCCTTGTTGTCCTGTCCCGTGCGGGCTCTTAGTGCGCATGTGCCGCTGCGCCCCGTGGCGCTTGGCCAGTTCTTCGTTCATGCGGATGGCCGGCCGGTGACGCAGTTTCAGTTCACGGCGGTTACGCCTGGCCCTCGTTACGCGGGGTTACGCGTCGCACTCGTTTCGGATTAGAGCGGCTACCAGCGCGGCGGCTTCTGGGTTAGACCCGCTGGTGATTCGGCGGATTGGCCGCTGGCGATCGGGTGCTTACACCGGGTATGTTCGCCCGTCCCCAGGCGACAGTGCGGTGTAGCTTGGGGTGCTGCTGAGGTGGCGGTCTGCCTGCTGGGGGGGTGGGCTGGGGGGGCACTAATCCTTTGTTTCCTATTGCAGAGTGGCTGGCTGGTGGTAGTCCATTCTTTCTGCTTTCAGATGGTGCGGCGTCCGGCGACTGGTGGATCATCGGGCACTCCTTTGTCTACTGGGCAGAGCGGCACGCGGCGGTGCGGCCGCTGGGTGTGCACCTGGGTCTCGCCGGAGCCGGAGTGCGGTTGTGCTGGATGGGCCGCCGCGGCATGCACCGGGACCAGCTCCTGGACTGTGTCCAAGCGGAACTCGGGCGGCGCCGGCGGCCGGTCGGGCTGCTGTTGCACCTGGGTGGCAATGACATGGCCGGTTGGGCTTGCCGGCAACTCATTGGGACTGTTCAGAGAGACATTGCATTATTGCGCGGGGTCCTCCCTGGGGTGGCCATTGTGTGGTCGGACATTGTGCCCCGCCCTGCTTGTTGGACCCAGCAGCGTTGGTCAAGGGGGTCTGTGCAAGGTTAACCGGCAGATCGGGCGCTGGGTCCAGCAGACGGGTGGGGTCCAGGTTCGGCACCCTTGGGCGGACGTTACTTGCGCTGGTCTGTACCGGCTTGATGGGGTTCACCTTGCCCCGGTGGGGCAGGATCTTCTTTTGAACGACTGGCAGGAGGCGCTTGAGTCGTGGTGCAGGTCGCAGCTTTCATTGGTGGGGGCGGCGCTAGGATAGCACGCTACCTAGCGCCGGTGGCGGGGTGGCGAGCTGGTGCTCGTTGACCCGGCGGCTCATTTCAGCTGGAGGCCGCTTTCCATGTGAGCGGCACGGCTATGTGGGTTGGGAGAGACGTCCCGGTTGGGGTCTCTACCCGGAATTAGGCAACCCCTTCAGCCGGCCTTTGCTAACATGGCGAGGCGGGCGGGAAGGGGTAACTGGGGGGGGGGGGTTGGATGGTGCTCCACTTTGCTATACGGCTGGTGGCGGGCATCATCCGGATGACGGGTGGGGGGGGGGGAGGAGGCTCTTCTCTGTTATGCTTTGAATTGCTGAGTTGGCCCATGTTGGGCCGGTGTTTTCTTACTGTTAATAAAAGCTGCGACCATGCTTTAACACCAACACTTGACGTCTGCTTGCTTTGTCAATGGTTGGGGGTGGGGGATGGAGGGGTGGGGGATCCAGGCCGAGTAGGGCATCCGGATACCTCGGTTACATGTTTTAGTGTTTGTTAAAGCGTGAGTTACAATGTATTCTTCATGTTTCATTGTACTATGCACTTCTGTTTGTTCTGTTTCATGTTACTACACTGAGTTATTTGTAAACAGTCATGACTTGTAGAAAGATGGTATAAAAAAACCTGTTACATAAAATAAATAAAAACATTTTGTTGGAATAAATGGGTCTTTAGTACCCTGCGAAAGCTAACAGTAAGAGGTGTATGTTGGTACAAATCTTTTCTGAGACAGTGTTCCATAGACTCAGCACATATAATGAAAATGCTCGATGTCAGGCAGTTTGGTTGCTTTTTGCTCTTGTGTTTTTCATGCTTTGTCTCTTTGTTCTATTATCTGCTGTTTTGTGTATGATAGATTAAAGAGAGATTATTTATGATTTACCTTTGCCTGATGTACCCTCTTAGAGGGTAATTTTATAACGGCATGTTCTATCTTTGTGCAGATGACCTTGGAAATTACCAATTACCACCCCCCCCCCTTCTCCTCCCAGGAAACTACTGTATAAACATGCATGTGTACTTGCTTTATAGCACACACATATTTATAAGGTTAATTTACATGCATACACTAGAATGTTCAAAAATATTTATTATTTTATTTATTTATTTATTTATTAACATTTCTTATATACCGCACTATTCGACATCAGCACGGTTTACATGGAACAGAAACATCCGACAAATTGCATATGTCTGGTCATTACAATTAACAGGATATGGAACTTGGATAACAGGGTAAACTATATACATGCATTTGTGCATAAATGCAAACCCCACCCCAACCCTGACTGTGGAAATGCCTCTGCTCAGTGTGAATAACTTTACACATATACAAGTCTGTAAGTGCATAAGTTTATCTGAATTCGGGGAAGGCAAGTTTGTAAAAGCACTGTTTTACCTATGAAAATGCTTTTGAAGATTATCGTCTTAGACTGTATACTCTTTGGGGTAGGAACTTGTACATCAATTCTGTAAGCTACGTAGAGCATCACATGGAAGTGGGCTAAAATGTTCATAGAAGAAGAAGAAGAAGCTCATCGACAAGCAATCATTTAAGGGAGCTGGAAGGAGGGAAGCTTAATAGTAACGTGAAAAATTGCTTTTTCATTGAGAGGTTATACATTAAGAACCGAAGCACTCTCAGAATCCAAGCATTCGCTAAACCAGGGATCCCCAGACTTTTCAAGAGAAAGATCACAGAGGATATTTCAAACCACCAAAAGAGTGTTTGAGGATTCCTGTGGCAGTTGGGTGAGTAGGTCTGCAAAGCGGGGGGTCCTCTTTGAAGTTTGCTGGATTTGTCAATATTGGCACTTTATTCAATTATCACAAACAGTCCTGGATATTTAAACTTGGCACTGTAGGCCCTAGGTGTTTAAATGCTGATATTGATTGACAGTTTTTAGTTTGATGAATGTGGAGTGGGTATTAATTAGAATTTCCCATGTGTCTTATTGGTTCATTTACTTCCAGCAAGTTTTCAAATTCATCTGTATCATTTTGTTTTTTAGAGGTAGTACCAACAATTCATGCTATGGAGGAAGAGTGAAACAATTGGTTCTCCTTCATTTCAGCATGTGAACAACGCAGTGCTTTGGAATGGGTTTTCTTGAATCCCTGACACAGCAGAAAATTTGCATCCTTAAAAATAGTAAACATAGTAACATAGTAAATGATGGCAGATAAAGACCAGTATGGTCCATCTAGTCTGCCCAGTAAGAGGGCAAGAGTAGGTGCACCTGCCGCTCTATGCAGGCCACCCCTCACCATGTCTTTGTTTTAGGACACCCCTGTATGTTGAGAAATTAGTTAAGTTTATTTTGATTTTATCCTGTTGTTGTAAAGGGATCCACTGTGTCTGTCCCATGGCATTTTGAATTCTGTCACATGGACCATGTTGGGTTTTCTAAAGTCAAATGGTCCTATTTTTCTCTCCATCAGATGCGCTCTGTTCTCTCCTTTCTGTTTCCATCCACTCTGATCACACTGCTTCTCTCTCTTGTCATCAGTTATCTTGATTACTATAATTCTGTCTTTGCCGGTCTTCCCAATTACGAAATCCAGAGGCTACATTGTGTACAAAACTCCGTCGTCCGTATTTTAATCTGAACTTTCAAATATGACCATGTTACCTCACTGCTGATGAGCCAGCATTGGCTCCCCGTTCGATACAGAGTTCACTATAAAATCCTTATCTTGACCCACAAAGCCTTACACACAAGTTTTCCCCTCTATCTTTCCTCTCAGGGTCTTTCTTCTACACACTCCACATAGAGCTTTCTGGTCTATTCATGCTAATCTCCTTGCTGCTTCTCAATCTAGGCTTGAGTGCACCAGACACTCCACTTTCTATTTTCTCACCCATGTTTTTGAATTCCCTCCCTCCCAATCTCCATGTGGCATTATCCTATCTCAGGTTCAAATCCTCACTTAAATCACATTTCTTTCAAAAAGATTTTCTCCCCTTCTGATGTAGACTGGCTTGTCCTCTGGGTTTTTCCTTCTTTCTTTCCCTGCTATATATTTCTGCTTGGTATGTGTGTTTCTTTCGTTAATGACTTTAGAGTTTCTTTTCGTGCTCTCTCTGCTGTTTTATTGTAAATCGCCTTGCTGGCTCGATATGGCAGTATATCAAATTTTAACTAAACTAAACAATCAGAGGATATTTAATATGGGATAATTAAGAAATGTTTATTTTTCTTTTTTGATTATTGAATTTATTTATTTTTGAATAAAAATTGATTATAGATGGAGGAGGCGCATGTCTAAGATCTTAGACATGTGCCTCCTCCATCTATAATCAATTTTTATTCAAAAATAAATAAATTCAATATTGAGAGTCAGCCACTTCTCAAGACGGAGGATGGCTGGGCTCCAGCCAAAGGGATCATGCAGGTACAAAAGCTCGGAAGGTATTCGGTGAGCCCGAAGGAACCCTGAGGCAACATTTGGTGATTGGGACACCGGTGGCAAGCAGTCCCGACGCAGGCGAACAGTCGACTTCAGCTGCTCCTAATGTGTTTTCTACTCTTGTTCCTCCTTTGCTTCAGCGGCCAAAAGTAATGACTTTGGAGGTGATCTGGGAAGCAATCATTTCATTGTCTGATGTGGTGACCAGGCAATTCTCTGATGTTTCAGTTAGAATTCAGAAGAATACGGAACAGATGAGTATCCTTAAGAACAACACAGATAATGTGAAAGTGCAGGTGTTAGATCATGAAAGCCAGTTGGCCAGTTTGTCTGATACACATGAAAATTTGGTTAAAGACAATTTTGCTCTGTGGTACAAGCTAGAGGTATTGGAGAATTCCTCACGGACCATGAACATTAGAGTTTTGAACTTCCCTAAGATTAAAGGGGTCTCAACCCTCGACATGTTTAAGTGGTACCTTATGGAAGTTTCTGAAGGTGCCTCCGTTCCTTGTACCACCATTGACTAAGGTCTGTTATCTCCCTACAGGGAAGAAGGAGCCATCGGCTTCAAAAGGGGACTCTAATTTGAACATTTAAATGTCTCTGATCATTTGGATGTGACCATTTCTGAGGAATGTAAACCTGCAACGTTTCTAGTGTCATGTGCCCTGGTGGCTCTTAAAGATGTTTTTTTAAAAAGCGAATGGAAATCTTTAGTGGTTTAGTGATATCTATGTTCCCTGACATTTCTAAAGAAACTCAGAAGTGGTGGGAGCAATTCCTTCTTCATGAGTCTGGAGTTTTGCAATTAGGGGGAGTATTTCATTTAAGGTTCCTGTGTAAATGTTTGGTTGTTTATAAATCTAACAGGTATATCTTTTTGCAGCCTGATGACCTGTTAGCCTTTGTAAGCGCCGGGCTTCCTTTGTCATGTATAAGTAGCATCAGTCTCACAGTATAATGTATGACCTAGGTTGCTCAGAGCTAATCTTATGTTGTAATTCTTTGTTTTGGGCTCTTGGGGTTTCCTTTCACCCCATGTAAAGCTTCATTCTCCCCCTTCCTTTATCAAACTCTGGAATTTGTTGCCGGATGATGTAGTAAAAGCTTTTAGTATAGCTGGGTTTAAAAAAGGTTTGGACAAGTTCCTGGAGGAAAGGTCCATAAACCATGATTAAAGGGGACCCGGGATATCCACTGCTTGCCCCAACTCAAGCATTATGGAATCTATGTCTTTTGGGAAAACTGCTAGGTACTTGTGACCTAGATTGGCCACTGTTGGAAACAGGATACTGGGCTTGATGGACCTTGGTCTGACCCAGTATGACATATCTTATGTTCTTATGTGGACTACAAGGGAACAATTGAGAATGTATTGTTTATGAAGTGTTCTTTATATAAACATTGACTGTGGTTTTCCTTTTCTGTATAGGACTTTGTCTTGAATGTTTATTAAACTTCGCATAAATATAAAATGAAAAAAAAAAAGATTATGGAGTATGGAGTATGGATTAGGACCAGGGCTGGGCCAGTCACCCAACAGACTAGGCATACACCTAGGGTGACACAGTTTGGAGCAGCAGCACGGAGACAGTGGCAGACCAGACAGAGCAGCATAATGACTCTTTGAACATTCACACACTACTGTGCATCTTACCTCCACCAGGGTTGACTCGGCCTTTCCAAAAATCAGCATTGTGCAGTGGTGAACCTTTAAACATCCATAAGCACATGCATAATGACTGCCTTGTCCACCTCCCCAGACATTCACTATTAGATGGAGTGGGACATGCAAACCTTAAGCTTGTGCACAAAGCTATTCAAATGCCCACTGATATGCTGTGATGCTCTTAGGCAGGATTGAGTTTGCAGAAGCAGGACGGGCAGCAATATTGGGAACATTAATAGTAGAAGGTAAAATAGGTGAAATACTGGAGACGTTAGGAGGAGAGAAGTGGAGAGGCTCGACAGTTGTGGGAGAGAGGAGTGAGAAGGGGAGATGTTAGACATCATGTAGTGGAGCAGATAATGGAGGAAAGATACTAGATACCTTGGGAGGAACATGCTGGACACCTGGAGCAGATAATGGAGGAAAGATACTAGATACTTTGGGAGGAAGATGCTGGACACCTGGAGCAGATAATGGAGGAAAGATACTAGATACTTTGGGAGGAAGATGCTGGACACCTGGGAAAGAAGGGAAAGGGGAAAAGATGCTGGACATCTTGTGTGGGGGAAAGGAATGGGGGAAGATACTAGACATGTTGGGGGGGGGGGTAGATGCTGGGCACCTGGGGGGAAAGGAAGGTGGGCAGATGCTGGACACCTTGGAGGGGGGAGGGAAGGAGGGGAAGATGCTGGACACATGAGAATGAATGGAAGAAGGCAATACTGGAGACTTGGGGGAGGGTAGGAAAGGGGAAATGCTGAAGACCAGGGGAGGTAGGTTGGGAAGAGAAGGAACAATGCTGGGCTATAGGGGGAAAGTGGGGCAGGGCAGTAGTGTATGACGTATGGTTTATCTAGGTATCATATACTCTTGGGATGACCATGATTGGTGTCATGTGATGTTTGTGCAAGCACCTTTTAAGTAGTTGTGCTTTGCTGATGGTCCTTTATTAATAATGCTAAAAAAAGAAATCTGATCAGTGCATTGAGTTTAACTAATCCATATTTTTTCACAATATTAAAATACATTTTGGTTTGATTAATATACTGATGGTTTGATTATTGTTTCAATATAACATTTGGAATCAATTACTGAGGCTTTTTTGGGTCAAGAGTTTGCCACTATGGAATGCTACCTTCATTTTTTGGGTGGTAGAATCTGTGAATGCAGCCAAACTTGAAAGAAAATGTAAAATTTCCTTCATGGGCCACACTCATCCATGGGCAGCAGAGGTATGGCAGCCCATTAAAATAAGTTCTACAGGCTGCATCTGGCCCAAGGGATGCCTACATTAGATAGACACATATTGTAGGCACACAAGAAGAGGGAAGGAAAAGACCATGCAGTAAGACCGTTGACAGCATAGTAGACAAGTAAAAATGGACAGACTGGTTAAATTGAGCAGTCCTGTTCACTGACATCTTATATATTACCAAATTATCTACTCTACCTTTGCTAATATCATGACTTTGTAGTATCGGTGCTATCTCTAATTATATTTTGGGGGGTTGACTAACAGACACATGATATTTATTTATTTTATTTATTTATTTATTTTTATTTAACACTTATTTATATACCGCATCTTCCAGCGATCAGTTGCGGTGTACAATTAACAACAGTTAACAATGCAGAGCTTGTTATACATGGAACAATAGAACTTTTTACATGGAACATCTTAACATGCACACATAGGGTTTAAAAACTAAGCAGAATAATTCAACTAACACAGATTGTGTAACAATTTAAACAAAAGTACTGACTCTACCGCATAGGCGGATCATATCAGTTGCAACTATATACAAGTAGGGTATCAGTGCATAGGAGTGGAGTGTTCATTCAATTATGTTTTGTATGTTATCCCATGTAAAAGGGAGTATACGCTTGATGTGGGCAGGTTCATGTTTAGCCTTTATCTAAGTTGAGTGGAAGGTTTTCCATGGTATTATAGTGTTTAGTGAATAGATATGTTTTCAATTTTTTTCTGAATTCCGTTATCTCTGTTAGTGATCGTAAGTCCTCTGGTAACGAGTTCCAAGCTGTTGGAGCTATGTGGAAAAAGGCTCTATTATTTGTAATTTTGTGAGTTCTTATATATTCTTTTGGAATCTTTAGTTTATTTGTCCCTTTCTATGAGTGGGCTTAGGTGGTTCTTTGGTTATTAAATTACATAGTGTCTTCGGGGCCATGTCATTTAGGGCTTTGAATGTAGTTATTATTGTTTTGTAAGTTATCCTGCTTTGTATTGGTAACCAGTGCAGGGATGCTAATATTGGTGTAATGTGTTGGAGTGAATTTATCTTTAATATAATTCTAGCTGTTGCATTTTGCGCAAGTTGGATTCTTTTGATGTTTTGTTTTGAAATGCCTATAAGTATTAAGATGGCGAAATCGAAGTGGGGAGTTATGGTAGCCTGTGTTATATTGATAAAATCTTGCATAAATACAAGGGGGCGTAGTTGTTTGAGGATTTTAAGTTTGAAGTAGATTTTCTGTAAGGTATTTCTAATGTGCGTTTCCATAGTAAGGTGTGTATCTAAAATGACACCTAGATATCTTATTTCATTTTTTATTTTAATTTCTTGGTTTTGTAGTGTTATGTGGGTTGGAGGAATAAATTATTGGTTTTTCGTTACGATTAAGACTTCGGTTTTAGCATGGTTTATATGGAGGTTTTGGGTTTTTAGCCAGTATGTAATTTCATTGTAGCAGTCTGATAGAAGTTGAATCGGTAGGTTAGGAATCGTAAAAGGTATGTACATCATAATATCATCCGCATAAAGGTGATATTGTACTCCAAATTTTTTAAAGATGTTGCAGACCGGTTTTATATAGATATTGAAAAGTAGGGCTGAAAGCGCTGAGCCCTGTGGTAAACCTATTTCTTGTTTGTATGTGTTGGATGTTTGATTACCTGTTCTTACATTTTGTGTTCTGTTATTTAAATATGAGGTGAACCATTTATGTACGGTAGAGTTTATGCCTAACTGTCGTAGGTTGTTGAGCAAAATTGAGTGATGCACGCTATCAAAAGCTGCTGATATGTCAATGAAAAGGAGGATGAACGCCTGTTTATGATTGTCAATTCCTTTTAGGAGTGTATCTATTAATACTGTTAGAAGTGTTTCTACTCCATGGCGGGGCCGGAATCCATATTGTTGATCATCTAGTGGGTAAGATAAGTCTATAAATTCCTGTGTCTGTAGTTGCACTACCTTTTCAATTATTTTGGCCAAGAATGGTATGCTAGAGATGGGCCTATATGATGTAGGAGATGTTTTATCTAGTTTGCTGTTCTTTAAAATTGGGCGTATTTGTGCATGTTTGAGCGGGGATGGAAGGTATCCTTGGGTAAGTGAGAGGTTTACTATTGGGAGAATAAAGGATAGTAGAGTTGGTAGTGTGTTTTTTATCCATGATACTGGGCATGGATCTAAATACGAAGTTGTGGTATTTAGGCCGGAGATGATTGTTTTTAATGACACTTTTGAAATGGGGTAGAATTCTGACCATTCATCTACAGTTTGATAAGAGATGTTAGTATTTTCTGAGGGCATGGCGGGTTTCTTTGATTTGTTTTGATAGTGATTAGCTAGGGTTTGAACTGAGATGTCTGTGATTTCATTGCTAGAAGTTTGCTCATTATTGGTTAATTTTCTGACTATGGAAAATAGCTCTCTAGGTCTATTGTATGATTTTGCTAAGGTTGCTGCATAATAATTTTTCTTCGTGCTGTCTATTGTTTCCTTATATTTTGTTAGATAGTTATTGTACATTTCCTTGTGTACAGACAACTTGGATTTCCTCCATTTCGTTTCAAGTTTTCTTAGTTCTTTTTTCATTTGTCTTAGAGTACTATTAAACCAAGGTGAACTATTTGTTTTGGTGTATCTGGTTTTTTTATTTGGTTGGTTATTTTTAGCTGCATTATTAATAGTATCATTCCAGTTGTTAACAGCGTCATCCAAATTAGTTGTTGATAAGAAATAGGGGATTGTAGAATCAAGGAAGTCTGTTTCATTAAATTTTTTGAATTTTGAAGTAGGGGTACTTCTTGTGTAATTATTGGGGCTAGGGATGGGATATGTAAGATTTATTTTGATGATAGAATGATCAGACCAAGGTGTCTCAGTGCATTCAATGGAATTTGAGTTAACTAGTTTGAAGAGTATCTCAGGAAGAAGAACCAAATCTAGTGTTCCTCCTTTGATATGTGTTGCTGTTTTAATTATTTGATGGTACTCTATGTCTGCTATGGTGTCTAGGAATAGTTTAGAGTCTAGTGTTGGTAGGGATGGAAGGTTAAAATCGCCTAGCATGATTACAGGATTTTGATCAGTAGATGAGCTGAGGAGTTCAATAAGAGAATCCAGACCATCTGTTTTATTGTCTAGGGGTCTATAAATTAAGCAAATTTTTATGAGGCCGATTTTTATTAATAATGTGTCCATGTTATTATTGATATTTGATTGGATTGGCTTGGCGTTACATTTTTTTTTTTGTCATCATTAGAACTCCACCACCTTTTTTGTTGGATCTATGTTTGTAAAATGTGTCGTAGTTCTCTTTATCAAGTTGATTTAGATAGACTGTATCTGCTTCAGAAAGCCAAGTCTCTGTGACACATAAGATGTCAGGTTTTAAGTCAGTTATCAGGTCATTAAATATGGGTAATTTATTTTTCATTGACCTTGCATTAATGAGGATACATGATAGGGAGGATGAGTAGTTAGAACAGATTTTCTTGTCCGTTTGTTGTGCATTTGTTTGTTGTATGTGTATTAGTCTATGATAATTAATTTTTGGGTGGTATTCATGATAATTAATGTTTGGGTGGTATTCATGAGTGTGTCCCATGTGGCAGTCATTTCTAGTTTGTGTGTGTATTATAGGTATAGTCATGTGATTTTTGTAGTTTAAACATAAGGATAGGTCAATTATTATTATTGCTAATACTGTACAGGTGTATGATATTCGTATGAGCATGTTGTTAGGGTGAAGCATTTTCTGTATTTGGCTCAACGGACTGTTGAGTAGGGTTGTGATAATGTAGGTGTATGTCAGCAGTGGTAAAATCTGGTAAGAGTTAAGTGGCAATATTGATTGTAGTTATTTAAAGTGAGTTACTGTCAACAGTAAGTCCGGATAAGTTACTGACGACAGTAATTCCAATGTAAAATACTGACAACAGTAAAACCAGAGTACTTCACTATCTACACTAAATCAACAGCGAGTTACTGACAACAGTAAAATCAAAGTAAGTTACTAACAACATTAGATCAGGACAGGATATTGGTCGCAGTATAGAGTCTATGAATTACTGACAACAGTAATATGAAGTGAATTACTGACAACAGTACATTCAAGGTAAAGTTACTGGCAACAGTAAGTCAAAGTGAGTTATTGATAATGGTTATGAATCTACAGTGCCTTAATGGCAATATGACATCTGGAATTAAGCTAGCCAGCAATTAATCTGAGTTGAAATACTGACAACAGTAATGATTCAGAGATAGATCAGGGACAGCAGCAAAAGATCTGGTGTGAATTAACAAAAATACTGGACTGCTAATAATGCTAAACAATAATAAATTCAGGTTGGGTATTATCACAGCTTAATTGTGATGATGTTAGTAGTAGGTTGCACCTTTATAAGTGAAGCTTACTACTATAGTCTAGTAATGCAGTATAATAAGAATTAAAGCTTCTATACAGATAGGGATTGATTGTTGGCCATAGGCTGTTAATCCTGTATCAGAATGATAATTAAAACATAATAATTGGTGTAGTCCATCAATTTAGCTGTTCAAGATAGGGCTGTTAAGAACTTAGAGTTATTTTGATAGTGTATACTTGCTGTGATTCTTTGGTGTGCCAGTTCTGTGGTTCCACGCGAGCTCGACCTTGAGGGAGCTCAGCAGTGCATTGAGAGAGGCTGTTGGTCTCTGCGAGGTGGAACTGTTTCGTTTCCGTGGGAGCTTGAAGTTCCTTGACTAGCCTTTGCCTAAGGGCCGTGCCAAAGGGCCCTCTTGCGCGGCCCGCAAGGCGCGGGCGCGCATGGCACGCTCTCCTTTTAAAGTAGAGAGTGGATCTCCGATTGGCTGGTGGAGCTGTGTGACGCCGTGTAGAAAGGTGGAGCCAGCGATCAGCACTCCGATTCTGCTTCGGTGCTCTTTTGTGAGGCAGGCTTTGCTCTTTTAGCCGCTGGTCACAGGCAGGCTGTAGGCTCACTTCCCCGGTGCAGGCTCGATTCTCCACTGCAGTCTTCGCTTCAGGTGCGCTAATGATGCGCTCTGGAGTTTATGCTCTAATGATGCGCTCTGGAGTTTATGCTGTTTGAAAGTTTCAATACCTTTGGGTTTAGATAGGCAAGCACAAAGGAAGTGGTCCAGGAGAAGCTCTCAGTGAAGTTCCAGACAGTTCAACCAAGCACAAGCCATCAATTGTTGAGATGTGGTTACTAGCGCCTTATTGTACATGCAGTGTAACTTCCATTATTGGGAGTTCTGGAGTGGCTACATAGCTAGAAGAAAGGGTCCAACAGCCCTCTCATCTCTACCTCTCTTGGATAAGGCTGTGGCAAAAATATAGTTTCTTCTGATGGGAGATGGTAGTATCAGCCAGCCAGAAGCTGTGAATGGTCTGTTGGCTGATGTGAGTTTGGGGGAGGATTTGATTCAGAAAGTCAGAGAGTAGGAGGCAGTAATTGAGAGTACTGAGGAGAAAGTTATTCCTGAAGTAATCATTCAGGGAGTTCTGGCTTGATAGAAAAGAAAAACAGCTTAACATTTCTTTAGTGGTAAATGAAGTGATAGTTAGACTGAGGAATAGATCTTATTTGTCTAAACTTAACATTATCACCCTGGAAAGCATTTGGAACTATTTAGCAGTAATAGAGCAATTGTTTTTATTATCTTCATAAACTGTGGATTAACATTTTAGGATATATATTCTACCTGAGCTTCCAATTATCAGCCTATCTTCCTCTTTCCTGTTGCATCCAAACTACTCAAATGTGTGCTTGCTCTCTTGACTTTCTTTCCTCTCAAACCATTCTGGATCCCCTACAATCAGTTTTTCATCTGATATGCTCTACAGAACCAGCCCTTGCCAAACATTTGCTATGACGGGATGTCCATCCCCACTATTCGTGCCTGCTCCTGCCCCCAGCTAACTTCCCCGCTGGTTGTGCAGGGAAGTTAGATAGGACTGGGGAATGGGTGGCCCGGGGGTGGAGTCTGGGCGAGCAGTGGTTGGTCATTGGCCCTGGACGTACAGGGCCGATTCTAATGTCGGCCCTGTACATCCAGGGTTGGCAAAATATCCGGGAAAGTTATTCCATTTCCGAGGTGAAATAACTTCCCTGGATATGATTTGTTTGAAAAGCCCAGGGCATGGATGGGGCGGGGAGGGGGGGTGGCAGGGTTTATTCACCGCAGCTCGGCCCTGGCTGCGGGGAATAAACATTTTTATTTGGTGGCCAGCATCACGGCTTTTAAATGGAGCCGTGGTGCCATGGCAACATGACACCATGGCGCAGTGGCTGTATTTAAAAGCCCTGACTAAGTTAGTCGAGCTGTGCATGTATGTGCAGGCTGGACTGAATCGCAATCCTGGGCTGCACGTACATGCCTGATCATGATTCTGATCCCATGGGGCTAGACGTTGTGACGTAGAACCTTTTCAAGAAGCAATGGAGATAGACAGAGATCTGGTGGAGAAAACTGGTACTGCAAGGGAAAGCAGGATTTTCTCTTCAGAAAGAAAAAAAACAGTGGGTGGAAAGACAGGAAGAGTTGGAGAAGGAGAGAGAGAAACAGCAACGGCAAGGAGAGCAACAAGGCAGCTGTGTTCCACTTAGAAGCTAATAGAAAGAAAACTGCTGAGCCTTATTGGAGAGACGTGAGCCAAGATAAACCTGACGTTTCTACTTTTAAAAGCCTGTTCAGAAACTCTCCAGAGCCACTTGAAGTTTTAAAGGAAAACCCAGCACTTACTTTTAAAGATAAGTGCGGGAAGGGTTTTACTAGCACGCCGAACTGTTGTGCTGACAAAAGCAGCCTTGCTAATTACCATGAGATAGACATCTTAAGCAAATGTTTACCTGAAGCAGGAGAAAGACTTCAGTGTAGCAAAGGGAAAACGCAGGCTGAATTACTTCTAACAGAGTTCAGGGAATTCTTAGAAAGAAAGGCAGTTTCTCCTTCTAATTCAGCACAGCATGAAAACAGCTGTGAAGAGGAGATGCCCCTAGATAGTTCCCTGCCTTCCACAGAGCAAGAGATAGCAATGGATTGCTCAACCCGTATCATTGAAAAGAACATTAATTAAAGTGCTTTAAAAGTTATATGAAAGAAATATAACAGAAGTTACCTTACTTGTTATCATGCTGAGAAAACTTATGAAAGTTGAATAAGTTAAAGCATTTTTCTGGATATAAGAAGCTTTGCTGTTGTACCAGACATTTTAGTTTCACTTCATGAAAGAGTCACATGACACTTTGAATGTGAATCCAGAAGCTAATGGACTCTTAGCCCAGCATTGCAAACCCTGTGTATTTTGGTTTTCTCACTCTTGTTTTTGTGCTATAAAACCTCTTAGCGTCTGTTTGCACTGAACTGCAAAGCGGGAAATAAACCTCATAAAAAGAAATTTATTTGCCTGCCTTTAACTACTTGAGCACACAACTACAATCTCAACCCCTTCAGGAGGCTCAGGACTACATCACCCAGAATCCCTAGGGTCTCATCGTAGTTCCTCACCCCTGAAGGACACCAAAGGCCACCTCCTCCTGGAAACCCTCAAGGTCCAGGTAGTGGGTGGGTGGCAAAGTGGCGTAGTATTGAGGATACTGCACAGGCGCAGGAAGTAGCCACATCAGGAGCTGCAGAAGCCAACTTCTCAAGAAGCCCAGCTGAGGAGCAGCCGAGCCAGCCGAGGAAGGGGACTGCAGGAGGCTACAGTATCTTCCATTGCTGATGTGCATGAAAACCACCTGAGCCAGGTAAAGGGTATCCACCCTGGGTAACCAGGATACCAGGGCAAGGGTGTGTCCTAGTGGTAACTAGTGGAAAAAAAAAAAGGGGGAAATATAGAAAATAAACACAGAAAAGACAAGTGTACTGTGGTATCGCACTTGGGTCTGTATTTTTCTGTATTCCAGGGTTCCAAGATGTCGATGGAAGCCAAGGATATCTTCCAGTGGATGGCGACACACCTGGAGTGTCAAAGAGACCTTTCCTTGGAGGCACAGGAAAGAGCAAACGCTAGCTTCCAAGAACAACAGAAGCCGCTGCTTACGTTGATGGAGGAATGGCTGAAAGAGAAGAAGCAGGCGACTGCAACACCAGCGTCTACAGCAGGTCGCGCTCTCAGAGACTCTTTACATCCTGTTAGTCTGCGGGCAGGAACTCTGTTTAATTTTGGTCAACTTACGGATAGAGACGATGTAGATGACTTTTTGGAAAGCTTCGAGAGAGTAGCACACCTTAGCGCCTGGCCTAAGGAAAACTGGGCAATAAGATTAGCAGCATCCCTTACTGGGGAAGCGCTGGCCGCTTACCGTGCCATGCCAGCTGCACTGGCCGGAAGCTATGAAGAATTAAAGAAAGCAATAAGGGAGAGATTAGGGCTCACTCCTTTGGTTTACCACACTCGCTTAAGAAATGTGAAACTAAGACCTAGTGAGACCCCTAAGTCTTTGTGTCATAGAATACGTAGTTTAATTGACAAATGGTTAACTCCAGAAGGGAGATCTGTGGAGTCAATTCTTGATGATTTGGTGCTAGAACAGTACATGAATGCTCTACCCAATGGAATCCGCACCTTCCTGATCTTGCAAAACTGCAAAACTCCCCAGGAAGCTGTTGCACTCTCTGAAAGATACATAGAGGCAGAGCTAACTGCCCATAGAGGTGGCACTACTTCCCAGGAGACAGTCATCAGCGGATCAGAAAGGAGACGGAGGGTGCAGGAGGACCCTATAAAATGTGTATGCCATTATGGAAAAATCCTGTGAGTAAGCAAAGATGCTATAAATGTGGGAAAGAGGGACATCTTCAAATGCATTGCTTTGTTAAAACTGCCTTAATAGCGGATGCCTCTAAGAAAGATAGACAGGGCTTTCTACTTTCTGTGGAAGTACAAGGAATTACAACCCAGGCTTTTCTAGATTCAGGAGCTGAGTTAAGCATGCTCTCTGAAGAGTTTTGGCAGAGAATTGAGGCCAGGCAAGGTGGAGAAGTAATTCAGCCTGTGAGCTCAGTAAAAATGCGATGCGTTGACGGAGGAACTTCCACCTATCCGGTCTATAAGCTCCATATAACAGGGTTAGGTGCACAGAGAACTATTCCCTTAGCGCAGGGGTCTCAAACTCAAATTGCTTTGAGGGCCAAATGAGGACTTGTAAAGTAACCCGGGGGCCGCATAAGACGCGGGGCCTCATTTGCATAAGGGGCCTCATTTGCATAAATATTTGCATAATGTTACCATACACTAACTTTTAGTAAACATGCCTCTTTAATGAGTATGGATAAAGAAAGACTAAAAGATTTAGAAACAGGAAGACAATAATTAAACTGGGAACCCCAAAAGCCAAACTTGGAATGTACAACAACACTGTAGAAATAAAACTATAAATTAATTTCCTCTTGTACTAAACAAAGCGCAAACATTAATGATGCACATTTCCCCAGAGCTGACATATTCCAGTTAATAAATTCAAAATAAAGAGATATTTTTCTACCTTTTGTGCATTTTTTTCAGTTGCAATTGTTCCAGCCACTTTCTTCTGGTTTCTTCATGTCTTCTGCTAACTCTCCATCGTCTGCTGTCCATTTGCCCTCATTTTTTCCATTCTCTCTCTACATCTGCTTTAACATACTAATCTTTCTCCTTTTTCTCTTTCCTTATTCCTATTTCATCCACTCAAATTTTACCCCTCCATCCTCAATCCCCACTTATTCTCCCAATACCTGGCCAATTGTAGATTTGTCTTCTCTCCATTTCACTTTCCCAGCTCCATCCCATTCTAATCCTCCCCCAACATCAGCTCCCTTCTAGTTCCAGCCCCACCCAGCATCCGCTCCCTTCTAGTCCCTGCATCAGTCCATTTCCAGTCCTATCCTAGCCTCACCATCAGCCCATTTCCAATCCTAGCCCCCCATCAGCCCATTTCCATTCCAAGCCCCCCTCCCCATCAGCCATTTGCAGTTCAAGCCCCCCTTCCACTCAGCCCATTTCCAGTCCTAGAAGCCCCCCCAGCCCATTACCAGTCCTAGACCCCCCATAGCCCATTACCAGTCCTAACCTCCCCATAGCCGATTACCAGTCCTAAACTCCCCATAGCGCACTTGCAGTCTTATCCCCCATCACCCCATTTTCAGTCTTACCTCCCCTCATAGGCCATTACCAGTCCTAACCCCCCAATCAGCCCACCTCCAGTCCTAATCCCCATCTGCCCATTTCCAGTCCTAGCCCCCACCATAGCCCATTTCCAGTCATAACCACCCCTGCAAGTAGCCCATTTCCAGTCCTACACCCCCCCTGCCAATAGCCCATTTCCAGTCCTACACCCCCCCTGCCAATAGCCCATTTCCAGTCCTACACCCCCCCCCCCTGCCAATAGCCCATTTCCAGTCCTATTATGTTTCCTGGGGGCTGGCTGTAGCCAAACTGTCCTTAGCCATGTTTTGTATTTCCAGTAATAGTTCCTGTTTCCTTAATGGCCCAACGATTGTCTGGTCTTGAGCTCCATAGAATCCTTCCTTTACTTTTTTCCAAATTTAAGAAAGTTGTGAAAGATTTTTTTCTTTCAGCAGGCATTTGGGGGAAAAGGTGTCTGAGCAGGGTAGTTTTTTTATCTGCAATTATTTTTCTTTTGTCCTATTTTTCATTTGCGATCCTGTCATCATTATATGGTCTGTAGTCTGTGGGTGGGGGGCTCTTGTTTCAATGTGACGTCACGCCGGAGCTGCATTTGCCTCACGCTTTGCCCGCTGGTCTTTCCCACTCGGTTAGCATTGGCAGCCCCGACCCCACATTGGGATTGGTGTGCAGTCTGAAGGAGGCAGCTTGGCCAAGCAGGGTGCAGTGGTGGAGTCAGCGTCTACCATCGTTGGGCTGACCGCGGAAGGCATTCCCTGCTGGATGGAATTGGAAGGAGGCGCGCAGGGGCAAGCCCAGACTGAGGCTCAGCAAATTCTCTCTGTAACTGCTGGGTCTGCTACAAGTTCCACTTCGGTGTCAACTTTTTCTTTTACTTTGGAGCATCCTATTACGTTTACATTGGAGTCCATTTGGATGGCGATTTCCTCTTTGGGTACAGTACTGGTGCAACGGATGGACAGTTTACCTGTACAAGTTCAATACAATGCTCAGTTGTCCCAGGCCAATGCGAGTGATCTTAGTGCTCTTACTACTGCTTCGCGCTCCTCCCCGGGCGAGGACTTGTTGGCGAAGAGGCAGCAGAGGCTCCAGCAGCAATTGTTGCTCGTCTCGCCTGTGGCTCCGCCTCGCTACCTGTCAGCGCGCTTCTGCCGCCGCCGGTGCTTCTTCCATTCATCCGATGTGACTGCGGCGGCACAGGAGGGACGAGCGCCGGGGATTTGGGACAGTTGATTCTGCCGCTGCCACGCAGCGGCAGCGGCAGCAGAAGCCGGGGGGAGGTTTTTGTTTCTTCGGCATCGCGGGCCGCACAAAGGTCTCTCGCGGGCCGCATGCGGCCCGCAGGCCGCGTGTTTGAGACCCCTGCCTTAGCGGTTGTCCCGGGTCTTCCTCAGCCTGTAATTCTAGGTAAGGACTGGCCGCAGTTTCACAAAGGGCTGGAACAAGGCTTACAGGAGAGAGAGGATTCCCACACAGGAAAAGTACCTGAGGAAGCTCAAGCTCTGGCAACGGAAAGAGTGAAATCAGTTCCTCGTCCCTTATTGGCCCATGCCAGCAAATATAGACAGAGGAAAGAAACTCCAATAGAAGATAATGCAGGAAAACCTAAATTTGTCCTGAGGTTCTGCAAAATGATCCCTAGTGCTCAGGCACCCAAGAGAGCCACGCCTAATGCAGCGGGATTTGACCTCACCAGTGCAGAAGACATCATAGTCCCGGGTGGCGGAAGGGCACTGGTGGACACTGCCCTACAAATAGAATTACCTGCTGGATGTTACGGGCGACTAGCTCCACGGTCGGGCCTAGCGCTGAAACATTTTATAGATATCGGTGCTGGCGTAATAGACCCAGACTACCGGGGTTCTGTAAAGGTGCTCATTTTCAACTTTGGGAAAAATTAGTTTAAGATAAAGACTGGGGATCGCATAGCACAATTAATGTGTGAACGGGTCGGACTTCCCCCTTTGGAAGAAGTACCTGTCTTGTCCACAACGATTCGGGGCACTCAAGGCTTCGGATCTACAGGGACCAATAGCCTGCAAGGATTGTCAGCATCTGTGGAGAGGGAGGAAACCGAAGAAGAGGACCTCGGACCCCAACTGACCGAGTGCAAGAAAAATCCTGAACCCAGACTGGATGAGGGACTTTCGTGGGCTCAAAGACAGGAACTTACACAAGTGCTATCTAGATACAAAGATGTTCTCACACCTGTACCTGGAGAAATGAGATTAATAGCACACAAAATTATAACACCCCCTGGCGAAGTGATAAGGCAACGGCCTTACCGATTACCAGAGGTGAAGAAGAACGAAGTAATACGACAGGTGGGAGAAATGTTGGCCATGGGAATAATCAAAGAATCCCGGAGTCCATGGAATAGTCCCATCGTTATGGAACCGAAACCGGATGGTTCAATCCGATCCTGTATTGACTTTCGGAAAATTAATTCTATATCCCGGTTTGACTCATATCCCATGCCTCGGATTGAGGAACTCCTCGATCGTCTTTATTTAGTTATTTATTTTATTTAGTATACATTTGTATACCGCTACTTCCAGCGATCAGCAGCGTTTTTTGATTATAGATTGGAAATTGTCAAATCATGACAGGAAATTTTTTTTTTTTTGAGGTCTTGGACAAGCTAAATATCTTACAACGCTCGACATGTCAAAAGGATATTGGCAAGTTCCCCTTACCAGAGAGGCCCGGCCGAAGACAGCATTTAGTACACCTATTGGCCTCTATCAATTCAGGAGAATGCCCTTTGGCCTACATGGGGCCGCGGCCACTTGCCAACGACTCATGGACATGGTCCTTCGTCCATATCAGGCCTATGCCATCGCCTATATGGATGACGTTGTCATCCATAGAGAGACCTGGACTCAACATTTACAGAGAGTTGAAGCTGTTCTATTAGCGATCCGGGATGCAGGCCTCACGTTGAACCCTGCCAAGTGTCTCTTTGGGGGACAAGAAGTTAAGTATTTGGGTCATGTCGTGGGCCATGGTATTGTAAAACCGCTGGTCAGTAAAATGGCAAGCGTACAAGCCTTTCCTAGAGCTGCCAATAAAAAACAACTACGCAGCTTTTTAGGATTGGTAGGTTATTACCGAAGATTCATCCCACATTTTTCAGAGAAGACCGCCTTGCTGACTGACATGCTTCGGAAAAATGCGCCCAATAAACTTAAGTGGAGTGAAGAGGCCGAAGGAGTGTTTGACCTCTTAAAGAAGCAACTCTGTGAAGCACCGGTTTTGAAGGGGGTGGATTTCTCAAAACCGTTCATAGTACAGACAGACGCCTCTGATACAGGCCTGGGCACTGTCTTGTCTCAACGGCACGAGGGCACGGAACACCCAGTCTTATTCCTTAGTAGGAAACTGGCACCGGCAGAGAGAAACTACTCCACTATTGAGCGCAAATGTTTAGCCATTAAATGGGTTATTGATGCTCTGCGCTTCTACCTAGTGGGAAGGAAGTTCATCACAGACCACGCACCATTAAAATGGTTAAATCAAATGCATAACCATAACTCCCGGCTAACGCGCTGGTTTATGGCTCTACAGGCTTTTGAATTCCAGGTGGAGCACAGGGCTGGAAAGCTCCATCAAAATGCAGACGCGTTAAGTCGTATCACGTGCTGTGCGGACGAGCCTAAGCCAGCCCGTGATATCTTAAGGGGGGCGGATCTGTGCTGTAGAACCTTCTCAAGAAGCAATGGAGATAGACGGAGATCTGGTGGAGAAAACTGGTACTGCAAGGGAAAGCAGGATTTTCTCTTCAGAAAGAAAAAAAACATGTAGCTGATCAGGAACCACACCTCAACTTAGGGGAGGAGATAGGTCAAGTCCCTGATTGGGCACGCCCAAACAGGAGGCGGGCAGTGCAACACACGGGGAGCTTGTTAAGCAATCAGACACAGAAACAGTGGGTGGAAAGACAGGAAGAGTTGGAGAAGGAGAGAGAGAAACAGCAACGGCAAGGAGAGCAACAAGGCTGCTGTGTTCCACGGAGGAGCAGTTTGGAGTCATGAAGCAAGTACTTGGGAGACTCAGGGGCAGTGAAAGACTTCTATGGGAAGAAGGGCTCAAAAGCACTGAGAGACCTGAAGACACAGCCCATGATTCCAGAGAACCAAGCAGGACCTTGGAGCAGAAACCAGAGGGATAAAGATTTCTCCTGGAGACACTCTCAGCACAAGGTGTGAAGTGGGGTTGAAGCAGCTAGCAGCTATAATATTGGGAAGCAGGAAAGCTGGAAGGATAACTTTAAAAGCCAGAACAAAGTCAGACAAAACTGTGGCAGTTTGGTGCAGCCTGAAAAGCATTCAAGCAGCACAAGATATTCTAATAAGCCAGCTGAAGCCTACAGCTTAGAAGCTAATAGAAAGAAAACTGCTGAGCCTTATTGGAGAGACGTGAGCCAAGATAAACCTGACGTTTCTACTTTTAAAAGCCTGTTCAGAAACTCTCCAGAGCCACTTGAAGTTTTAAAGGAAAACCCAGCACTTACTTTTAAAGATAAGTGGGGGAAGGGTTTTACTAGCACGCCAAACTGTTGTGCTGACAAAAGCAGCCTTGCTAATTACCATGAGATAGACATCTTAAGCAAATGTTTACCTGAAGCAGGAGAAAGACTTCAGTGTAGCAAAGGGAAAACGCAGGCTGAATTATTTCTAACAGAGTTCAGGGAATTCTTAGAAAGAAAGGCAGTTTCTCCTTCTAATTCAGCACAGCATGCAAACAGCTGTGAAGAGGAGATGCCCCTAGATAGTTCCCTGCCTTCCACAGAGCAAGAGATAGCAATGGATTGCTCAACCCGTATCATTGAAAAGGACATTAATTAAAGTGCTTTAAAAGTTATATGAAAGAAATATAACAGAAGTTACCTTACTTGTTATCATGCTGAGAAAACTTATGAAAGTTGAATAAGTTAAAGCATTTTTCTGGATATAAGAAGCTTTGCTGTTGTACCAGACGTTTTAGTTTCACTTCATGAAAGAGTCACATGACACTTTGAATGTGAATCCAGAAGCTAATGGACTCTTAGCCCAGCATTGCAAACCCTGTATACTTTGGTTTTCTCACTCTTGTTTTTGTGCTATAAAACTTCTTAGCGTCTGTTTGCACTGAACTGCAAAGCGGGAAATAAACCTCATAAAAAGAAATTTCTTTGCCTGCCTTTAACTACTTGAGCACAAAACTACAATCTCAACCCCTTCAGGAGGATCAGGACTACATCACCCAGAATCCCTAGGGTCTCATCGTAGTTCCTCACCCCTGAAGGGCACCAAAGGCCACCTCCTCCTGGAAACCCTCAAGGTCCAGGTAGTGGGTGGGTAGCAACGTGCAGGACGGAATCGGGCCCAAAGTCTCCAGTGATCTGTTCCTGGTCAAATTCTTTACTAAATCTTCATCCTTCTTGACCTTTCTGCTGCTTTTGACATCATTGATCACCACCTTCTCCTTGATACCCTGTTCTCACTTGGATTTGGGGGTTCTGCTGTGACTTGTTTTCTTCTTATCATTCCCACCACAGCTTTATTTTATTTTATTTTTTCTATATTTATACTGTTTTCTATACCGCCCCTTTCAGGGATCAAGGGCAGTTTACATCAAACATAAACTCAGTTACAGAGAACAAATTGAACTATGTTACAGAGAACTATGTACAAGCCAGATAATCACATATACCATAGTATATTTAGAGAATGTTCTGGCAGATCTTGTTCCATTGCTATCCCACTTTCAGTCAGTGTGCTTTAGGGCGTTGTCCTGGGACCTCTTTTTTTCTCCCTTTATACTCATTTCCTTGGTGCCCTGATTTCCTCCTAAAAGTTATGCTGACAACTCTCACATTTATCTTTCTCACCTGAAATCTCTCCAGAAATCCAAGCCTGTATCTCAGCCTGCTTGTCTGACACTGCTGCCTGGATGCCCTATCGCTATCAGAAATTGAGCATGGCCAAGACAAAATGCCTTATCTTTCCCCCTAAACCCACCTCCCCCTTCCTCCTTTCCATCCTCCTCCAGGTTTCCTCAGCTCGCAACTTTAGGGTCATCTTTGACTCCTCTTTCTTTCTCTTCACACATCAAACAGAGAGCTAAAAAACTGTTATTTCTTTCTTTATAACATCAGCAAAATGTGTCTCTTCCTTCCTGAATATACTACCAGGACCATTATGCACTCTCTAATCACCTCCAGTTTAGACTATTGCAATCGGTTCCTTGCTGGTCTCTTCTTGAATCATCTCTTTCCTCTTCAAGCCATTCAAAATTCTACCGCATTGCTAATCTTCCGCCAGTGTTGCAACGCCCATGTAGCCCATCTTTCCAAGACACTTCATTGGTTCCCTATCTGTTTCCGCATCCAGTTCAAACTTCTCCTATTGATATATAAGTGTAACCAGAGGGTTCAAATTTTCACCTGTCAGCCCAGGAGTGAAGCATGAGTTTTCTTTCCAGTACTAGAATAGAGCAGCACTTCTATGTAAGGCTGTTGGGTGACCGAATGCTGACAGGAGTATTTATAAGAGAAGTTGAGAATATAAAAGAGTTGAATTGGTGATTGGTGATTGTGGAAGTGTGATTTTTTTTTGAGAAATGAATTTAGTGACAGTTTTAAACTTTGCTGTGTGGGACTCTGGAAAGAAAGTCTGCTACCGGATGAGGAACATAATTGAAAATGAATATTTCTTAAAAAGAAATTTAACTCGGTGGTTTCTGGTTGAAAAACCAGAAACGGCCAGATTTCTAGGCAGAGAGCTTGGAAAATAAAGGTGACGCTTATTTATAACTCTTGAGCATTCAAGAGAAGGATTAAAGAGGGATACCTTCTCTTTATTCTGAGGGAGAAAATCTCAGAACTCTTATAATTGAAGTATTTCTGGTTGAGTTGACTGACTAGCCACTGAGGAAAAGCGTTTACACCTCAGCTGGGATGGTGCTGATTGTGAAGAGTTGAAACTGGGCATAGAGCTTTATTAATTGTGAATGTCACTCCATGATCCTGAAAAGAAGGCTCAATTTTGAATTTAAAACAAATCAGTCACTTGAAAGGTGTGTATGTAAGATGTGAATGTATTAGAGAAGCAGAAGAAGACAGGGTCCACAAATTATCTTTTGATTTTATTAGATTGGGGAAGCAATAGAGGGTTGAAAAGAAAGGCATTTTTGTATTGTAGATAGGTTTTTCCCTTATTGATTTTGTATAGGTAGGGAGTAGGATCCAATTTTGAAGAAAACACCTGAGAAGCCAAGGAACCCAAGAGGATCTGCAATCAAGGAGCTGAAGGATCCAGAGTCTAGGGCACCATCCCAAGAAAGAAAACTGCAAGAGCTACTGGTGCATCACACACTAAAAGAAAAAGAAACATTTGAGCTCAACTAACAAACATAAAGGAAAGACAAAGAGAACATTAGGAATTCTGAAAAAAAAATAAACATACCTGTTAGAGGGTGAGAAGTTTAAAGATTCTGAAAAGGAAAAAATAACAATTCCTTCACAGGAATTGTACAAGAGCATATAGAGAAAGAAATTTAAAATCTGATTTAAGAAATACTTGGACTTACTTGAATAACATGCTTTACTAGGCAGAAGATAATAGTATTTGAAAATATTTGTAATTTTAATAGCCAAACAAGAGTTGATACTGGATGTAACTGAATGCACAAGCCTGAATTATTACTCTCTTGATGAAAGAAGGTTACTGTGAGACAAAAGTAATATTTTAGATTTTAATTTCATTGATGCAGTAGAATGAGAATACAATATTTATTCTGGATTTTTAAATTAGATTTCAGAATTGAGTGCTTAATTTTGAAGACCCTATTTAATAATTCAAGTAGGACTTTAATAAACTTAACAGAAAATTCAGATTTATGGAATTCTGTTGTCTTGTTGAATTCCTTGGTTAAATTCCACTGCCTTACTATAATACATCTTCTGAAACATCTCATTTGCTTTGGATTTATCCTTTTTAGTTTATTGTTGACTCCTCGGTCTCCTATCACTTTCAACAGATTGCTAAAACCTGTTTCTTTTTGTTTAACATTTGTGAAATTTGGCCCTTTCTCTCTGAAGACACTACTAGGGCCCTTATTCACTCCTTAATTACTTCTCGTCTTGACTATTGCAACTTCCTCCTTGCTGGTCTTCCTCAGTCCCACCTGTCTCCTCTTCAATCTGTTCAGAACTCTGCGGCATGATTGATTTTCTGCTCGCCGTGTTCCTCTCATGTGACCCCCTCTATATGAAATCACTTCATTGGCTTCCCTTTCAGTTCCATATTCATTTCAAACTACTTCTCCTAACCTTTAAAAGCATTCACTCTACGGTCCCTCATTATCTTTTCTCCCTTCTCTCTCCCTATTCCCCCCCTTGTGAACTCTGCTCCTCCTCTGGTCTCCTTCTCTCTATGCCCTTCTCTTCTAATGCTAACTCCAGACTTCAATCCTTTCACATTGCTGCTCCTTATGCCTGGAATAAGCTTCCTTTATCTCTACGTCAAGCCTCTTCTCTCTCCCTTTTCAAATCCTTGCTAAAAACGTACCTCCTTGAGACCATTTTCAGACCATAATCTTTGTTTTCCTTGTGTCTCCTTTTCCCTTTGACCTCCTGCTTCTTGTATTGTCACGTCTGTTTGTCTTTTAGATTGTGAGCTCTTTGAGCAGGGATTGTCTTTTTCTGTGTTTGTAAAGCACTGCATATGCTTAGAAGTGCTTAATAAATGGATAATAATAGTAATAATAATAATCTTTCTCTTGTTTCTTCTTTACCTAACAGTGGAGGGGAATAAGAGGAGGTTAGTGAACTCTGTAAGCCCTCACCTGAGTGAGTACCAGACTCCGAGCAATCACCTGGCCAGTTTGACTACACTTATCTATCATCCGCGTTATTCTAGGAGTCTAACTGCATCTCTCCTCAGGGAGAGAGGCGGGGCTACACAAGTGTATTCTTTCTGCAGCTCCTCATTGCCTTTCCTCTCTTATCTCTCCCTACACCCCTATGCTCATGAGGCAAATCCCTTTGATCTGTGCCCTTTTCTTCCACTGCTCACTCCCAACTTCATTCATTGCAACTTGTGCACCATACGCCTGGAAAAGATTATCTGAATTGATATGTCATGCTCTATCTCTGGTCCTATTCAAATCCAGGCTAAAACCCCACCTTTTTAAAGACTGCTTTTAGATCTTGACCTCCCCCCTTATTCTGATATAAACAAATGTGCTATGTTAAGTGGTAGTAGTAGCAGCACTAAGTTTAATTCTCAGATGGTTAAAAACTCCTAGTATTACTATTATTACTTATCATTTGTATAGCATTACAAGGTGTACACAGCACTCTACAGACACATGTAAAAGATGTCCTTGCTCATCAGAGCTTACAATCTAGTCAAGACAGACAATACAGTAGCTGAGGATAAGGAAAAATCTAGGAGAGTGGCAAGGAAACACATAGGAGATCAAGTGGATCAGGAACCAAAAGCGGCCTTGAAGAGGTAAATTTTCAGCCAGAATTTGAAAAGGACCAGAGATGAAGCCTGATACAGAGACTCAGGTAGTTTGTTTTGGGGTAAGGAACAGCAAGGTGGAAGGATCGAAGTCTGAAGTCGGCAGTAGAAAAGAAGGCACAGATAGAAGGGATCCGTCAGAAGAGCAGAGCTCCCGAGGAGGGATGTAGGGAGAGATAAGGGAGGAAAGGTAGTGAAGAGCAGCAGAATGAGTGCATTTTTAGGTCAGTAGGAGAAGTTTGAACTGGATATGGAAATGGATAGGGAGCCAGTAAAGCGACTTGAAAAGAGAGGTTATATGAGCATATTGAGGCTGGCGGAAGATTAGTCGTGCAGCTGAATTTTGAACAGATTGAATGGAAGAGAGAGGATTCAGAGGGAGACCAGCAAGGAGGAGGTTGCAATAGTCTAGACGGGAGTTGACTATAGAGTGGATAAGTGTCTTAGTAGTGTATGTAGAAAGGAAGGGACAAATTTTGCCAATGTTATAGAGAAAGAAGCGACAGGTTTTAACTATCTGTTGGGTGTGTGCAGAGAAAGAAAGAGTAGCGTCAAAGATGACCCCGAGGTTGCAAGCTGAGAAAACAGGGAGAAGTGCAATATTATCCACAGAAATAGAGAAGGGAGAAAGGGGGAAGTGGGTTTAGGTGGAAAGATAAAGAACTCAGTTTTGGCCATGTTCAGTTTCTGATGGCAGTGAGACATCCAGGCAATAATCTGAGAGTCATCAGCATAAAGATGGTACTGAAAACCATGGGAGAAAATAAGTGCACCAAAGGACTGAGTGTAGGAGAGGCCCCAAGATCTGAGGTACACTAACTGAAAGCAGGATGGCGGTAGAGGAGGAGCCACCAGAACATACACTAAAAGTATGATGGAAGAAATAGGAACAAAACCAGGACAGAACAGAGTCCCTAAATCCAAGCAAGGACAGGGTATCGAGGAGAAAGTGGTGATCAACAGTGTCAAAAGCAGCAGAAAGGTGAAGAAGGATGAGAATTGAGTAGAGGCCTTTGGATTTGGCAAGGAACAAGTAATTGGAGACTTTGGCAAGAGCCATTTCTATGGAATGTAGAGAATGAAAGCCAGATTTCAGTGGATCCAGAGGGTCTTGAGAGGGAAAGAAAGTCAAGACAGTGGCAGTGAACTACTTGTTTGAATAGTTTTGAAGCAAAGGGGAGGAGAGAGATAGGTCATTAAGTAGAAGGACAGGTAGGATCTGGTGAGGGCTTTTTGAGGAGAGGTTGTCACAAGCACCACGCCAAAACTACTAGTCTTCTAGTTGTTGAGGGTGTGGTGGTTGAGAACCTTCTTCTATCAGCTGTTATATTTATGCTTTAAGTAGAAGGATTGTAGACGTGTTAAACCAAGGGTAAGGCTTATGACAGAAAAAGAATTTATTTTGAACACAATAGAACAGATCAGGTTCCTGGTACCATTTACAGAATTTTAAATTATAGGATTTTTGCTTAAGGTTCAGCAAGTTGGTGGCAAAACAAACAGAACTCAACATTGGCTTTTAAAGTCCTCTTCACTGCAGAAGCTTAGCCTTTTCACATATAACAAGATGCCACTTTTCTTATTGTCCTTTGTCAATCAGAGCAATAGAAAAACAAACTTTTACTTCTTTTATGACAAAATTATCTTCACTCAGCCATAATTCTCTCTAGGCTGCACTTCCAGGTGAAGAACCAAACTTAGGTTATGAAATAAGCATTCAAAGGGTCCTCAAGACTCTTATAGCAGGCTTTTCTTATAAACAGGAGCAAAGCACAAACTCTTATAGCAGGCTTTTTCATATAAGACATGAGCAAAGCACAAACACTTCTAGCAGTCAATTAACTTTCTCTCCGTTGTGGAGTTTCAACACAGCTGACACAGAAGCATGAATCACAGTCTTACTTCACTAGCTTATGCTGCAGTAAATTCCTCCTTTCAAAACACACAGGAATTTACTTTCTCACTGCTTAGCTCTGAGGTTACTTCAGCAAGAGGAACACTTCTTTCCAGGCTGGCCTTTCTTCAGACACTTTAAGTCTAGAGCTTGGCATAAAGAAAAATCCATCAACATATCTTCTTCTTCCACTAGCTCTGACACTGGTTCTCCCAATTGCATAGGTTCTGACTCACCCACTTGATCAGAGTGCCCTGCTGACAACCTCTCTGGTGGTCTGAAAGTAGCTCAGCCTGTCTCCAGAAGTCAGCACCTGCTCTGGCTTCTCCAGCATTCCATCGTCCTTGCTGCTCTGATGACTGTCCTCTGCTGCTTCCTCTGCTCCTTCTCCATTCACTCCTCTTCCTCCTTCTACCCCCATAATTTAACCAAGGTTTATACTCACTGGGATCCAACCCCACCTCTTTCTGTCCCAGGTGTTTGCAATCCCCCTGCCTTCTGACATCAGAATAATCAGTGCAGTTACTAGAGTGAGGATTTTTGTCCTCGCGCTTGCAATCTATCCCTCTTACACTGTCAAGCATTTCCTGGAACTTGTTCCAGCTGGGTTTTTTCTGCCTTTGAACTGTGGCTCTGGCCTTTTGACCCTGCACATCTAACAGAGGCCCTTTGATTAAGGTGAATTCCTTATGCTGTTCACCTCCCCCATGCTCAAAATGGTTGACTTTGCCACAAGGTGTAACCACAGTATGTTTGAAGGCCACAGGAACATTTGCAGTGGAAAGCAATAGGTTAAGAATATGACAGAGGGAAGGGATGATGGCAGAAGAAAGAGAGCTTAGTAGACAGGTCGGGATGGTATCAGGGAGCAGGTAGTCTGTTTGGAGAAAGAGCAAAGATTTGCAGTTTCCTCCTCAGTGATTTCAGAAAAGGAAGAAAGGGCGACTGAAGATGAGGGAAGGATTTGAGATTGAAGAGGGGGAAGATGTGGTGGAGGTAGCTCTGCAGAGGATTCAGGGTTAATCTTCTGGACTTTGCCATGGAAGTAGTCAGCCAAGATCTGGGCAGACAGTGAAGGAGGTATTGGGGAAGGAGGGACCTTGAGGAGAGAGTTGAGCATAGCAAGAGACGGTGAGGGTCAGAGGCAAGAGAGTTAGTCAGATGGACATAGTACTCTTGCTTGGCAACTGGAATGATGTTAGCATGTATTTGAAATGTAGGTAGTCGGCAAGGGTATGCGATTAAGTCAAAGGTGCTCAGCTGAGCGGGCACAGGAATGTAGAGAGCAGATGGTCGAGAAAGCCAGGGTTGAGGTGCGGTACACCTCACAGGGTGTGGAATAGGAAGAGCAAGTGTATCCAGAGCAGAGGAGAGTATAGTAGTATAGGAGGATACTGCCCCATCAACAGACTCAGATGACATAGTGGAGGAAAGAGATGTTAAGACAGCAGTGGAGAGAACTGAAGGGTCGACAGTATGAAGATTCCTAAACATGTTAGTGGAAATCAGGCAACACCAAGATGGGGGGTAGTTGAGTGAAGGTTAGCAGGTTATGATCATATAAGGGCAGAACTGAGGTGGAAAGGTTTAAGGGTGAGCAGTTGCAGGGGAAGACAAGGTCAAGGCCTACCACCTTTATTTTGGCTGCAAATTTGGAGATCAGGACAAAAGCTGGGCCCCGCAAATATGCTGCAACACTTGTGCAACAAATCTTCGCCAATGGTTGAATAGAAAAATGAAATCCATGCTTTTTGAAGTGACAATGATTTGGAGAGAGCTGACAGATCATATCGGCAATTGTTACTTCTGCATGGTGCCTCAGGTTAGGAAAGGTTTGTCGAAGAAGAAAAAGTGGACTGTGCAGCATCCAAACATTCCATCAGCTATATGCCCAGTACCCCATGGGGAAGGACTGACGTTCCTGATGCTCCAAAATCATTCTCACCTCAGTCAGACAAGGAAGAGGAAAGAGATTAAACTTCAGGTCTTGAACTATCAGTGTCATGTGATCCAGATTTTCTCCTATCCTCCTCGTTTGAACCACACCTCATAACACAAGATGAACTGAATAACTTTGTCAGGGATTTGTAACTACCTAAGAGAATGGCAGAGCTGTTGGGCTCCAGATTGCAGCAGTGGAATCTCCTATCAGGTGATGTTAGGGCTTCCATGTTGCATGAACGTCAAAAGGATCTTGTTACATTCTTCTTCACGAAAGGATAGCCTCAGATGCCTTAACCAAGGCACCAGCAATATATAGTTTATTTTATTTATTTATTTATTTATTTATTTTATTTAACGGTATTTCTATACCGCCTTATCATACAATCAAAGCGGTGTCACAGCAATACAATCAATAGTGGGGGAGGTTAGTGCATGCAGTGAAGATGTTATGAATTGCGTGTATGAGGGTATTACTTACTTATTTAACAGGTTTTCTATACCGCCTTCTCATATAATCAAAGCGGTTTACATCTGTAGTTGAACTATATGAATTTTTTGCCTCTGAGCTCATAGCCTGAGCTGAACACTGTGAGTTTACTGCTCTATTTTCTTGCTCAGAGTAAGTCTGCTTAGCTCATTACAAATTGAATGCTATGTCTGCAGCATAGAGGGCCTTCAACTGCCCATCAGCATGACCAGCTGGTCTTCATTTCTCTACTTAGGCACACTCCAAATCACTAATCTGGTGCCAAAGCTGGCTAGACTCTCAAATTTTTCCCTCTTCAGGTGAACCACCTACTTAATCAGCTCTCTGCATACCATTGCCTTCATTGCATCCCAGATAGTGTCAGTCCCCACTTCCCATCAGCCTTATTCTGAAGAAAAAAGGGTGGTTGGCAAAAGCTATTTGGAATGTTGGACAGTTGTTTGAGAATGGGGACTCCATTTCTTTTGAGTGCTTCATGGAGAAATTTGGTTTGATGCAATTAGAGGCCTTTATGTGTGATCATTGGCTTTAAGCTTGGCATGGTCTGAGGGGATATGTCCTCCTTCAGACTTAATGGCTGTTTGTGAAAAGATAATAGTGAATGGTAGAATAATCTCCAGCTTTTATGCTTTATTGATGCAGCGTAAATATCCATCCCTTGATGGTCTATAATATACATGGAAATATGATGCAAGATGGTATTAACTGGATGACACAAAACTATTTAAAGTTGTTAAAACCCAAGAGGATTGTGGAAAATTGCAAGAGGATCTTGATAAATTAAAAGACTGGGCATCAAAATGGCAGATGAAATTTAATGTGGACAAGTGCAAGGTTATGCACCTAGGGAAGAACAACCCAAACTATGGTTACACGATGCAAGGTTCCACATTAGGAACCACCACCCAGGAAAAAGATTTAGGCGTCATTGTGGATACCATGTTAAAACCCTCAGCCCAGTGTGCAGCGGCGGCCAAGAGAGCAAATAGAATGCTAGATATGATAAGGAAAGGAATGGAAAATAAAACAAAAGATATTATAATGCCTCTATATCGTTCCATGGTGAGACCGCACCTTGAATATTGTGTGCAATTCTGGTCGCCGTATCTTAAAAAGGATATAGCGATTTTAGAAAAGATTCAGAGAAGAGCCACCAAAATGGTAAAGGGGATGGAAGGATACTCCTATGAAGAAAAGCTAAAAAGGTTAGGGCTCTTTAACCTGGAAAAGAGACGGCTGAGGGGAGATATGATAGAAGTCTATAAATTAATGAACGGAGTGGAACAGGTAAACGTAGATCGATTGTTTACCTTATCAGAATATAGAAAGACTAGGGGACATGCAATGAAGCTATAGGGTAAACTATTTAAGACTAATAAAAGAAAATATTTTTTCACTCAACGTGTAATCAAACTCTGGAATTTGTTACCGGAGGATGTAGTAAAGGCTGTTAGTGTAGCTGGGTTTAAAAAAGGTTTGGACCAGTTCCTGGAGGAAAGGTCCATAAACCATTATTAAGAAGGGACCCAGGATATCAATGCTTGAACCATTACAAGCATTGTGGAGCCTGTGTCCCTTGGGGAAACTGCTAGGTACGTATGACCTAGATTGGCCACTGTTAGAAACAGAATACTGGGCTTGATGGACCTTGGTCTGACCCAGTATGACATATCTTATGTTCTTATGGAATACCTTTTGGGGTTCTATGATAAGTCCGACTATGTCAAGCAGTTTATCTCAATCACTCTACTTTGTGGCTCATCGAGCTATATGGGCACCAGTGCAGTTGCTAAGGGCAAATCTGCTTCCTTCCAACCTATGTTGGCAATGCTCTTCTGCAATTGGGATGCTAATACATTTATTTAGCTGTATTTATATCCCGCTTTTCACATACGTTATATGAGTGTGTCTCTGTGCAAAGTTTTTGGGAGGGTATATGGCCCTTCATTTGTAATGTTTTTAAGTTGCATGTCAATCTGACCTTGCAGATTGTTCTGTTTCATTCTCCTTGCCTACAGGAGGAACTTATAAAGCATGAAAAGAAGCTGTTTGACATTCTTGGGTCCATAGCTTTACGGCATGTGTTACAGCATGGGAAAATGCATCCTTTTTAATGTGTTGACTATTATGTTTATATACAGTACAAGACAAGGGGAGAGATTTGAGCCGTATACTCTGCATGTGAGAAGTTGATTTCAAGGAGTGCTCCGATTGACAGTGATTACTAACTACAGAACAGCTCACAGCTGCTGAGCTGTTTCTGCTAGTGCATGCCTGGAATGCAATAGTGGAAGAGCAACATACATAACATAGAGGAGCTGGCAGCTGAGGATTTTTATGACAATAACAAAAGAGAAAGCAACATTGTTTAAAAAAATAACATTGTTTGAACTGGGCTCCGAGTTTGCGTTGGAGGTGCAATGCAAGAAACAGTGGAAGAGCAACATATATAACCGAGAGGAGCTGGCAGCTGAGGATTTTTACAATGATGACAAAAGAGAAAGTAAGATTGTCTAAAGAAAAAAGTGACATTGTCTGTGCTGGGCTCTGAGTTTGCACTGGATTTTGCTGCTTTGATGGAGTAGTTAGTGACTGGATAAGGATTTTCAATACCTAAAGAAGCCATATTGGGATGGTGAAACCGACGGCTATGGTTGTAATACAATAAGGGAAGTCATCAAGTGGTGCCGCTTGTGGTGATTGAAGAGAGGAAACTAATGAATGACAATCCTGGAATTCACAGTTTTTACTAGTGATTATACATTTATTTGAGCAGCAGTAGTTGGGCATTGAATTATTATTATTGTCATTATTGTTGAAATGATTATTGTATGGTAAATATATGATACGTGTATAAGACAAATATGTAAATTTTAATTTGAGTCAGATGTGGTGTGCAATATATAAATAATAAATATGCTGACAATGTATAAAGTGCAATAGATAAAGAATAATTATATGGATTTATACTCATATGCAGAAAGAGATGTAATGATATATAAAGGTGTTTTGGAAGGGAAATATATATAAATGAGGGATATTTTCAGTATGGAGGATGTATACTGTCACAGCCCCTCCCTTTGGCAACGTGCTTGGAGGTCAGGGTGGACATTTCTTTCTTTCTTGAAGTGAGAAACTTCTTTTGCCCAGAGGGATTCTGGGACTAGTAGTTCACCTCTTTGTAATGAATATTTGTGAATGCCAATATAAGTGGTAAGGTAAAGGGTTTTATTCCCATACAGCACAAAAGGTTTCCAAATGAAAGCAAACAGGTTTCACCTTATTCTGGATTATCACCAAACATTTACAAAGTCCAAACTGTTATACGTGTTTCACAGTTCTTGTTACTTAGGTAGGTTGAAAGCAAACAAACAGGTCAAATAAATCAAAGTCAAAGCTTCTTCTTTTCAGCCTAAGCACACAGTGTTTTCAAATATGTCCTAGCCACTGTACTTCAGGTAGGGATTCCATACTCCCTGCAATACATAGTGTGCAGTCCATAGGACATTCAGACTGGGCTAATTCTGGTTTCACAAGGTTCAATTGCATAGCCTCTGGCTCTGCTATATTAATTGCTAAGCCTGGGTTTCCTTTCGGTATGTCTGGCAATATGTCAGTGGTTCTCTCCAGGACTTGCCAGCCCTGCTCTGCTTGTTCTGGCAAACAGGTAATGTGCTCTTTGGCTAGTAAATTCTGTACAGATTTCCACACCTTCTGCCAACTAGGTTTGCTATAGCCATGGCTCCCTGACTTCCAGGCTTCTCTAAGACCTGGCTCAGATCTAGGAAAGGAATTATATCTGTACCTCGGCTCTCTGAGCTGTGGATCTCCAGCGTACCATCTGCAAGGCACTCTCCTGCTTTCTCTGTCTCCTCTGAAGACCTCTCTCTGGGGCTCTCCAATATGAGACTGTCCTTCCTGGAACTTGTATTTTCCCTGTAAGGACTTCCATTTCAGCTGCCTTTCCTTTTGTAATTGGAGCATTCTGCTTTTTCTCTCCTCAGTATCAGTAGGAGCTCTCCTCCTCTCTACAGCAGCAACGCTTTCAGTTCCTCTCCCTGGAAGACTTCCCTTCTGAAGACTTCTTTCCTGAGGGCTTCCTTCCTGAGGACTTCTTTCTCTCCTATTTGGGGACTGCTTGTAAGAGCGTTCCTCAGCTAAAGTTCCTGGCATTCTAAACAGGTGTGTTTGATTACTCTTTGAATTAGGCTTTGCCTCATCTACTTTACTGCGTGTCAGCTTTCCTCGTGAGAGTCCTTGCTTGCTCCCTCTAGCTGCACTTCTATCTAACTGCACTCTACACATGTCTGATTCTTTAACAGAATCAGTGTTTTTTTCTAACTCCATAGGTTCATAGGTTCATAGAAACATAGAAATATGACAACAGAAAAAGACCACATGGCCTATCTAGTCTGTCCTTCCATAACAACTACAACAGTCCCCTTTTTACCTTTAGAGATCCTCTGTGTTTGTCCCATGCTTTTTTGAATTCAGTTACTGTCCTCATCTCTACCACCTCCACTGGGAGACTATTCCACGGATCCACTACTCTTTCCGTAAAGAAATATTTCCGCATATCACTCCTGAATCTATCTCCCTTCACCCTCATCCAATGTCCCCTCGTAGCAGAACTTGCTTTCAATTGAAAGAGGCTCTCTCCCTGAACATTTATGCCATGGAGGTATTTAAACATCTCATTCATATCACCTCTATCCCGCCTTTCCTCTAAGGTGTACATATTAAGATCCTTCAGTCTGTCCTCATATTCTTTATAATGAAGCCCACTAATCATTTTAGTAGCCACCCTCTGCACCGACTCCATCCTGTTCAGATCCTTTTGAAGGTGCGGTCTCCAGAATTGCACACTATACTCCAAATGAGGTCGTACCAAAGACTTATACAGAGGCATTGTTACCTCCTTTTTCCTGCTAGCCATTCCTCTCCGTATGCACCCAAGCATCCTTCTAGCTTTTGCCGTCGCCTTTTCTACCTGTTTAGCTACTTTAAGATCATCAGACACAACCACGCCTAGGTCCCGCTCTTCTTTAGTGGACAAAAGTACTTCACCCCTTATACTATATTGCTCCCTTGGATTGCTGCAGCCCAAATGCATGACCTTACATTTTTTAACATTAAATCCCAGCTGCCAAATTCTAGACCATTCTTCAAGCTTAGCTAGATCCCTCCTCATGTTATCTACCCCTTCTTGGGTGTCTACTCTATTGCAGATTTTGGTATCATCCGCAAAGAGGCAAATCTTACCTGAAAACCCTTCCGCTATATCACTAACAAAGATGTTAAAAAGAATCAGACCAAGGACAGATCCCTGGGGCACACCACTGATAACATCCTTCTCCTCAGAGTGAGCTCCATTTACTTGTACTCTTTGTCGCCTCCCACCCAACCAATTTCTAACCCAAGCAGTAACTTTAGGGTCCATCCCTAGGGTGCTGAGTTTGTTTATAAGTCGTCTGTGAGGAACAGTGTCAAAGGCTTTACTGAAATCAGTGGTTCAGTGGTGTCAGCTTCATCACAATACATGTATACATGACAAATGATAATAGAGTCCTACTTTTAATTTGTGGTCCTTTTTGAATGTCACATTTTGGTGGAACTCTGGTTAATCAATAAGTTAGAGGGGGCTGCATCAATTTCTAATTGTACAGCTAAAGTTGAAAAAATCTGGAAGCCCCTTGATGCTCATTTGTCCACCATCTGGATTTGTTGTCATTTTCTTTTTATGGTAGCATTGCCTCTGCCCTATTTGTTTTGTTTCATTTATTTTATTTCATTTATTTTGTTTCATTTATTTTATTTCATTTTATTTTTAGTTTATTTTCCTTGAGCTGTTCCTTTTGATTAAAAACTGATGGTGTTGATACAATTTGTTATTCTTTGAAAAGCTTTAAATAAATGTAAAAAAAATATCTGAGTGATTTCCACCTGATATGTTACCCTTTTATCATCTCTGTGAAAAAAATGTCCAATTCCTCCTCAATATACAAAAATAACAGCAAAACCAGAAGAAATATTTATTTTTTATAAAAAACATATTACTATTGAAAAAAACCCTCAAGGAGACATCGAATCATGAATGGCTAAGGCATATCACTTCTCAAGTTCTGCCATTCTTTTTTTCATCATCTATCTTCCGGGCAGAACACTGTCTTTTATTTATCAAATTTATCATATATTTTTTTTAATTTGCTTGACACACACAGTTTGGTTGAAGAGTAGAACCTGTTTTCCTTAAGTTCAAAGAACACATTTAAATCACTCTTTATAAAAAAAACAGCACTTCATTGAACACATACAGTGCAAAACCACACATGCCCATGCTAGCAGTGCTTCAAATATGCCATGGCATCCCATTGCCATGGCACCAACACGTCCACTGAGCTGCACAGGATCGGCTGTGACCCTGTGGCTCCTGCCCCCCGGTGCATGCCTGCAGCTGGTGGCCAGTATGGGCAGAGTCAGGCATGCAGGGGCCACAGCCGGTCATCACCATGGGGGGGCAATGGGGTTTGCTGCACGATGGATGCTCTGCCTGACCCTTATTCCACCTGTGTCCAGGAATAAGTTAGGCGCCTGTTCGCATGCTGGGGAATGTACAGAGGCCTTACCAAAATAGGCTCTGTACATTCTGGCAGCTGGCCACTCCCTCGCTCCGCCCACTCTTCACCCCATCCTGCCACATCCAGGGCTCCCCGTGCAACTGCAGTGTCACTCAGGCTGTGGAATACGCTTAGGGAGCTGATGACAGCCTACACATCTGTCCTTCACAAACACTGCTGCTATTCCCACTACGGAATGACCTCCTAAGTGTTTTAAATTAGCTTGATCTTCAACAATGAGAGCTGCAGTAAAATGGTTGAAACAATTAGGCTGATCAGGTTTGGCAGATAGTAGAAAAGCTATGATAAGAATAACCACAAGAAATTATTTTTATGATAGTTTAATGAAATCAGAATCGGAACTGGAACTAGAACTGGAATGATCCAGTCAAAACTTGTTTGTTTTGAAGCAGGTATTGAAATGGCTTATCTATTTATCCACTAGTTCTTGATATCCCACTAACAGTTAATTAAGATCCTAGAGCAACTGACAATAAATAAAAACAGGAAAAACAGACAAAAGAGACATAGCCAAGACACGTAGACCCCCGGTACTCCCCAAATACCCAGTATTGATCCACCCTAACCAGGCCCAACCTCCCTGTCCCCAGTGAAAGTCTCCTCAAACAGCCATGCCTTTAGAAGTTTCCGGAAGCGCATATGGTTCCTCTCAGCATTTCCATAACTCTGGTACAAAACACCAAAAGCACCTACCTTATCACTGGAAAGCATTCGACCTTATCTGTGGAAAGCAGACCTTTCTGGGTTGAGCACAAAACCCTGTCCATCATACAAGGTTAAAAACATTTGCCAGATACATTGGTGGGCACTCACCCAACAGCAAAAGACCAAACAGAATCTTAAATTTTAGTGTCTGTTTACGGACAGCCCATGCAACTCCTTTAAAAGAGGCATCACATGATCATGTTTATGTTTTGCAAAGATCACCTTAGCAGCTGTGTTTGTTTAGAGAATATACTGTGGATCAGGAAATTATCTGAGCTCATATGCTGGCTTCTTTGAAAATTTACAAGGGCTGAGTGGCTAAATATATGCTCCATATTGCACTGAACTTCTAAATTTAGGATCCTAAAATGTAAATGGCAACAGAGGTGGGTTTAGGGTGGGGAAAAAAGTTAGAAGCTTAGTACTGATTTTCATTGCTAGGCACCTAAATTAGACTCATAGATTTGGAAAAGAAATACAGGCCTGAATTTAGGCATGTGGAGGCCAATTTCATTCAGGCCGTGCAGCTCCTGTGCGACCAATCAGAAGCGGGGTGTACAGAGGTAGACACGATTCTGGTTTCGCGGGAGCTAGACGTGACCGCAGGATCAGAATCTGGTCTATGGCCTGGACGTGCAGGCCGGGCCCCAATTCTGATCGGCCTGAATGCTCATCCACATACCCGGCCACCTCAGCCAGGCTCATGAATGGAGCCACAGTGCCATGGCATCTATCAGGAGCCGCAATCCCCAGCCACCAATCAAGCTCTTTTTTCCCTGCAGCCCAACCCCCAATCTGGCCTTCCATTCCAAGGCCTGGGTTGGGCTGCGGGGAACTTTCCGTGCCCCCTCATCTGCATCCCCGGGTCCTGCGCCACAATCCCTCTCCATCCAGGGGGACTTATTCCACCTTCGATGTGGAATAAATCTTCCGTGTAGATTCGAAGCCCTAGATATACAGGGCCGACCTCTGAATCGGCACTGTATGCCTGGGGTCACGTCTCGCCAAAGCCCTGCCCTCGCTCTTCCTCCAGAATGCCTCCTCCCACCCCCGTCTAGGCTTCCCCATAAAAAATCCTTTGTTCATATGAGTAGGATATTGCCGGGGCTGGCAGGGGGACGAATAGCAGGGATGGACATCCCAACGGGACGTCTATCCTCGCTATTCGTGGGACAGAATGACCCCCATAACATTTAAGTTCCTAAATTTAGATGAATTTTCAGATGACAACTTAGGGGCCAGTATTCCGCAACCATGGCCAGTGTTTGATTTTAAATGCCAGCCACAGTGGTCCAAGAAAATCTAGATATTCAGTGCCAGTGTCTGCGTAGAGGCTAGTGCTGAGTATAATGAGGTGACCAGTGCCATGTTCAGACTGCTATCCTAAGAGTTTTCCAGATCAGGAGTTAGGGTTAGGAGTTGGATAGTGGTCTGAATAGCACCACTATTCAGCTTATTCACTACTCCAGCCATGGACTGCCCTGACACTATTTGGATAGTGCCAATACAGTCTGTAAGATTTTCAGCAGCACTATCTGGATAGTGTCGCTGAATATTGCCAGATAGCCTCGGCCAGAGGCCACTATGCCTACAGCATGTGTTGCTATCTGGATAAATGCCTCTGAATATTTGACTGAAAATAGGGGACAAAATTACACATCTAACGTAGGGGTTTAAATTGTGGATCTTAACTATTTTGACTATCAAGCTCTTTATAGAACTCTTTATAGAGCTTATATGTGATAGAGTTTCAAGCGATTTTCCCTTTCTTGATTGTTAGGATCAAAATCACTGGAAAATCGTCAATCAAATCTGTTTTAATTCATGCCTGTTTAAGCACTTAGCCCTAGTAAATTCTAATTAGAGCTAAGCATGTACCAAGTACTGTAGTTCCGTTTTTAGCAATGCACCAACTTCATACCAAGCCTTGCTTTTTGGGTAGTCCTTGATAAGAGCCAGATGAGGAGCTGTAAGGCAGTAGAGAGTTAGTAAAAAGGACCCTTAGTTCATGTTTGTTCTTTACACTCACAGAGGGCTTTTCTGCTTGCGAAGTCAAATCCCATATTTCAATTTGGTTTTGGGAAACCATTTCTGAGAGAAATGTACCTCACTAGAGAGTCCTTCTAAAAGATCTTGCTTATGCAATAAATGTCTGCAAAATAAGAAACACAATTGTATTAATGTCCCAGTACCAATATGATTTCTTAAATTTCTAAACCTGCTGTGGTTTATCCATTATTTTAACCCCCGGAAACACTTATGCATCAGCAATCATGACAACTGGATTTCCAAACAATGCCACATGGCTGAGCATTACAAGCTTTTGAATTAAAGCCATTACTAAATCAATTACTAATAATAAAAAAAACACTATATTTAGAATCCTTACATGGTCTGGAAGAAAAATCAATAAAAATGGATTATACTTATTCTCTACTAGCAACTGCAACTTCTAAGTGTAGAATATTACATAATCTGCTCTAGCAGCCAAAGCAGAAGCTCTGCACTAGAGCCCAGTGCTTAGAGCTCTAGCTCAGGGTTGCATAGCATGACTTTAACGCTGACTCTTTGCACTGGAATGCAATCTTCAAATTACCCAGTGTGCAAAAAGTCAGCGTTAAACTGGCAGAGCAAGCCAAACACATGCACACAGAAGTTGACGCAAGGTTGGCATGCTGTCCTGGAGGAAAAGGATCAGCTGAGGGGAAGTTTGACACTTCACATCAGATAACCTAGGCATTGGAGAATGCCCCTGATGCCATCAAAATACTGTCAGAGGGACGGTACCTCCGACAACGACCCCCCCCCCCAACTGAAACCAAATCCCCGGCAGCACCACCTGCCTGCTCCATAAAAACAATCCCTGGTGGCCCAGCAGCCCCAAACCTCTCACTCACCCACTCACTAACATAAAATACCTGGTGGCCCAGCGGCCCCAATTCCACACACCCAAGCCCCCTCCTCCTCCCAGTACCTTTAATATGGAGCAGGATTGTTGCTCACGCGCTTCTGCCCATGCACCTCCATCTTGAAAAATGGCAGCACCTGGAACCATCCGGTGCATTCTGAGATGTACTGGGTAGGGTCAGACTGCCATATAAAGCAAAAGATGCCTTATATGGCAGCACAGGGGCAGGAGCATGTGGGCAATGCACCCACTCCAGATTAAAGGTAAGGAAGGGGAGTGGTGTGTTCAAGGGCCACTGGACCCCCAGGCCTTTTTGTTATTGGGTTGGTGGAATTTGATAGGTGGGTGGGGGGATTGGGGCCGCTGGGCCACCAGGGATATTTTTATTGGGCAGGGATCGGGGCCACCGGGTTTCTGTCAAGGGGTCAGTGTCAGAAGCACCAGCCCCCCGACAGTATTCTGATGGTATCGGGGGCTTTCAGATGATACTTTTGCTCCCGACTGGATTTTTATGCCTACCCTAAGCTGGAGTGAAGATCCAGCATTAAAAAACAGTGAAAAAACTGTGCTAAGTTTCAGTGCAGTTTTTTTACATCAAACACAATTACTTATGCAGCGATTTGCATGCCAAGTGTGCTGCAGTTTAACACGGTTGTTGTTTTTTTGTCGGTTTTCCGGCGCTAGCTTGCTTTCTGCATCGGAAAGCAAGCCTAGTGCAGGAAAAGCGCCAAAAAATGCTGCGCTAAGCTTTTCTGCATCGGCCCATATATGACTCAAAAATTTAAGTCATTCTGAGGTAGATATCCTAAAGATTTATACTGTCAAAATTACATTTAATTTCAGAAATCTAACCAACTAAAATCCTTGTATACCCCACTGTTGTTGTTAAGTGCCGTCGAGTCGGAGTCGACTCATGGTGACCCTTTGGATAGCTATCCTAAATTGTGTTCGGTCTTCAGTCAGGCGGCTCATTGTTGACAGACTGGCACCTGTAGCTGCTGTTATTGTATCGATCCATCTCATTGCTGGCCTTCCTCTTTTGCGTAGACCTTCTATCTTGCCAAGCATGATGTCTTTCTCTAATGATCTCTCTCTTCGCATGATGTGTCCAAAGTATGAAAGTCGAAATCTTGTCATCTGAGCTTCTAAAGAAAGCTTAGGTTTGATCTCCTCTAGTACCGACTGGTTTGTTCTTCGGGCAGTCCATGGTATACACAGTATTCGCCGCCAGCACCATAATTCAAAGGCATCAATTTTCTTCCTATCTGTCTTTTTCACTGTCCAGCTTTCACATCCATATGATGTTATTGAAAATACCATGGCTTGAACAAGTCGAATCTTTGTATGGAGAGAGACATCTCTGCTCTTGAGAATCTTATCTAGGTCTTTCATAGCCATTCTGCCAAGAGCAATGTGTCGTCTGATTTCTTGACTGTTTGTTGCTTCTTTATTGATGGTTGATCCAAGTAGGTTAAAGTTGTTCTCAATTTCAATTTCTTCTCCTTCAATGATGAACCTGTTGATACCCCACTATCTGATTAAAATACATCTGCAGAAAACAAGGGGGAGACACATGGGGCCCGATTCTGTCCCACACGTACATCCCCTTTATATGTCCGGTCTGAGCCAGACGTATAAAGGGAATGCGATTCTGATCCCACGGGGCACGACTAGCCCCGAGGGATCAGAATCGCAAAAAGACCTGTATGTGCAGGCCGGGACTGCGATTCAATTCTGTCCTGCACATACAGGCACTGCCCGGATGGCTCAGTCAGGCTTTTAAATGGAGCCGTGGCGCCATGGCATCATGTTGCCATGGCACTGTGGATCCATTTAAAAGCTGTGGTTCCAGCCGCCACAGGAAAAGGTTTATTGCCCACAGCCTGACCCCCGATCCAATCTCCTAAGGCCACGGTCGGGCTGCAGGGAATAACCCTGATCCCCCCAGCCCCTCCCACGCCCCGAGGTTGCAAAAAACCCCAAAACTTCCACGGAGGTTATTCCACCTCGGAAGTGGAATAACTTCCCCGGCCATTTCTCCGGCCCTGGACGTACAGGGCCAAGATTAGAATCAGCTCTGTACATCCAGGGCTGGTGACCGCCCACTCTCTGTCCCCAGGCCGCCTCTTCCCCGCCCCCGACTAACTTCCCCGCACAGCCCGTTAGGACGTCCATCCCTGCTATTCGTGTCTCAGAATAACCCCCATGTGTGCTAGGAGATTTTTTCTCTTCGTTATTTCTATGGTGGCATAATATTCCAAAGCAAAAAGGGAAATCATCTGAAGTGCCTTCTAATCCTTTAAAGGTGCAGCCCAACAGACCACCATACCAGAGCACCTAGCTCTTAGCAGTTCAGTTGTTTTTGGGCTAGAGGGCTGGCTGTACTTGGAGCTTATAGAAGCCACTCCTTCTTTGAGCTGAATGTGTCATTGAGCACAGTTGAATAAATAAGAATCCAGCAACTTAATGGTATCGTCATCCTTGGTGCACCTGTTGTTCTGACAACCCAGGGAAGGGATTGGAGTTTCGTGGGAGGAGGAGCACCATGGGAATGCCGGAAAGAATGAACAATCACCTGGAAACAGTGTGGATCAATCACCTACCATGCCTGTTGCTGGTAGTGAGGAAGGTGTAAGATAGACTGCTATGGGTGATTCACCAAGGCTTGGGGGTAAACTCATTTAATGATTATCATAGCTAGCATTTTAGACTTCATCCTGAAAAGAACACCGCTTGAGTGAACCACCAGTGTAATACTGGATTTGATATGGTCTGTATTAGCCTTCCTTGAGAAGCCAGTTTCTTCTTTAGTAACTGTTTACCTAGAGATTAATAGTGGATTTCATACCATACCCAGTCTATTGGGGAGTATAAGGAACAGATGAAGTCCCTGGAGCAGAGAATTAATACCGTGTCATCTGTTCAGACAACCCTGACTCAAGATAAATTGGCTGTCCGCAAGAAGTTAAAAAATATGGAGAAACAGCTAGGTGCTGTAAACTTGCACATTTTTAAATTTCCAAAGGTCCCTTTGTCTCTTCTGCTGGAGGCTTCTGAAAGGTATCTATGCAAAGTTTTGGAGATACAAGAGGATGTACTCCTAACCATAGCCAAGGCTAATTTCCCATGCAGGTAATGGGATCTGGGGAGGCTTCTTCTATTATGAATGCATATGAGGCCAGTTAGAAGAAGCTGTTGGAAAAAAATTATGCGAAGAGAACATCAGAGGGACTATATTTGTTTCCTTCATCTTCTAGATGGACAGGGATCACATACTGAGACTTTATTTTCATTGAAGACATGTTAAGTTTTATGGACATAGCATTTTCTGATCTCTGCAAAGCCAAACAGAAGTGGAGGAAAACATTTATTTCAATGCGCCAAGAGATTTTAACCATCAGTGCACTTTGTTTTTTGTGCGAATGTATGATTACGTTTCAGAATATAAAATGTCTTCGTTGAGATACTGTAGCTTCACTCTTTTTTTTGGACCAACACAGTCCAAGGTTCTACTGTAGAAGGGCTGCTTAATTTGCTTCATTATTATATGCAGGTTGATCTATTCGGGTTTGGGTATGGCTGATAACCTCATCTAAGAGTACATCACTTATATTGTTCTTTTGTTGCATCTTCCTAAGCTTCTTTTTCTTAGTCTCCCTTTGACTTGTAGACGTCTTGTTTTTTTTTCTTTCTAATATTAAAGTGCATTATATAACTCACCTTTTTTCGTATTTTGTTTTTCTGAATTTCTGGTCAAGTTTATTAATGCTTGATTGTAAAATTGAAAATGCAATAAATAACAAGTTTAAAAAAATCAATCTGCACAGAACTGTTTAGGAAAACAGCTACTTAAATTAAGCAGTTCACTCATGCTCAACAAGTCTTTGATTTTCCTAATTTTACAGCACTGATCAATGTATCAACTAAAAATAAGCACTCACTCAAACATAAGCAGGTACTTTACTTCATCCCTCACCAAGCTGATATTTAAAGATGGGACAAAATCTAATGGAATACCCAGTTCACAGCACAAAACTGCTATTTAGGATCAAGGCTGTGGCATGTCCAAGGAGGGATTTTCAAATTAAGGTCTAAATTTGCTAAAAGGCACTCTTACCTTAACTGCAGGTCCCATTTTATGCAATGGGATCTATATACTAATTTTATTTATTTGATGGGTTTTATATACTGCTTTATCAATCAAAGTGGTTTACATTGAAACTTGTACTTGGTAATGTATAGTACATTGAACAGGGACATTGATAACTTGGATTTTTCTGAGGCAATGGAGGATTAAGTGGCTTGTCCAAGGCCACAAGGAGTGCTAGTAGGAATCAAACCCTGGACTCTGGGTTCCCAAGCCAGTGTTCTTAACCATTAGGCTACTCCTCCACTCCAGTATCCAACACTAATAACATTCATTGGTGGCATTAGTGTACATGAATGCAGTAGTGGACTTTATAAATTTAGCCCTTTGTGAGTTAGTGTGATACTTAGTGATAGCCAGATGTCTGAGTAAGTTTGTCTTAACAAATAGCTGCGTTAAATCTAACCACATAAGTTGGATTTATCTAAATATTCAGCTGCAAATTTAGGACTTAATTTACTACTGTGCCACTTGCCAAACTTTACAGCATTTTCAACACCAAGGGTGGGTCGCAGTGGTAGAGGTGTAGCGGCTCTCTTCCGGTCCTCCCTGCTTGTTTCCAAAGTTTCCTCCTCTGCTTTTCACTATCGTGAGTCTCTCCTCCGGCTTGATGTCTCCCTGCCCCTCCTCTTCCTGTTTATCTTTGCTTCCCCAACTCTTTGGCCCCATCTTTGGGTTCCATCTTCCTCACCCTTTCTGAAGCCTCCCTTCTCTACCCCCAACTCATTGTCTTGGGTGATTTTAATATTCACTATGACTGTCCTCTCAAACCTCATAATAGGGCACTAGTGCAGCACGTTTTGGATTTCTCTTTTAGTCAACATGTGTTTTTTCTCACCCTTGCTGCAGGTCATATTCTTGACTTTATTCTCTCCTCTCCTCCTTTACACTGCTCTCACTCTTCTTGCTCAGCTTCTGCCATTCTCTGGTCCAACCACCAATGCATCTTCTTTGCCTTACAAGTCCATTTGTCTACCTCCTCTCTTTCTGCCAATCATCCCCCGAGGCTTCCCATTCTTTTCTCTCTCAACATTACCTCATGCACTCTTAAGCTCTTCCTTCCCCTTGACTTCCCCTCCCTCCCAGTTGACACCCAAGCTTAGTTCTGGCATTCTACACTGACCACCACACCTTATGAGATCGCCCCTTTCTGCTCTCATCACCGGCCAGTTAAGCGCAGTCATCCTTGGTACCATCATGGCCTTCGGCTCCACCACAGGCATCTCCACCATGCAGAGCATGCCTGACAGAATCACCCCTCCTCTGACTCACTTTGGCTGTTCAAACACTTCCACCATGCTATCACTTCATGATCCATGCTGTCAAGAGAACTTATCATGCTGACCTTATTTCCTCCTCATCCAAATCTGCTTGCCAATTCTACTCCATTTATGTGACTCCTTCTAAATCCATGATCACCTTGCAATCCTACCCTTTGATTGTTTCCCCTGGTCGAGTTCTTCTCGCTCACCACTTCCAGAACAAAATCTTGTCCCTCTGTGCTACTTTCACAAACTACCCTCTTCCTCTGTCTCCCAGCTTCCCTAATCCTCCTCCTCTATCTCCTATGACTCCACCTCCTCTTCCTTTTCCTCCTTCTCTCATTCCTAGTTTTCTCACAGCTCTCTGCTCACCTTGGCTCCATGAAGCTCTTCACCCCATTAATATGGATTTCATACCGTTCATAGCACAGAGATATTCTTCTTTCCTTTCTGAGTGAAAGTCACGAATCCCATCATCATTGTAACCTATCTCTTGTGGTTTCTTTGGATCTCTTGCCTGCTTTCAACCTTGTTGATCACCCCACCCTTCTTTCTCGCCTTCATGATTTCAGCATACGTGGCACGGTTCTTCGCTGCTTCTGTATTTTTCTCTCTCAGATATTTTCCCATTGTCTCCCACATCTCTTCTTCCTTGTACCTCCCACTTCCTTGTGGTGTCCCTCAGGACTCAGTCATAGAACCTCTTCTGTTCAATATCTTTCTGGTCCCTCTCACTCTTCTGATCCAGCAGCACAATGTCTCAGCATATTATTATGCCGATGACAACATTCTACTCCACTACACTGATCCATCTGCCACTGATCTCCTGCCCTAAATGCCTGCCTTTCCCACATTTCCACCTGGATGTATGATAACAACCTTCAACTTAACTCTGCAAAAACTGCAGTTATTTGGTTCCCCTCCAGTCACCTCCCCCTTTACTGGCTCTGACTCCCCCCGATTCTACTGTTATTCTAGTTGATTCAATTTGTTATCTGGGTGTGACCTGAAATTCCTCCCTATCCTTTCACATGTACCTCTCCTCTCCTGTCTGTTGCTCGTTCATCTCTCTTCAACAGATTCGCACTGTACATCACTTTCTTTCCCCTTCTTCACTGACCACTCTTTTGCTCACACTTGTTATCGCTAGACTCAACTACTTCAATACCATTTTCTTAGGCCTTCCACAGTATCAGCTCCATTGCCTACAACTTGTACAAAACACAGCTGTCTGTATTCGTGCACGTTTCCCTCTTTGACCACATCATCCCCTTCTGATCTGCTTTAATTGGCTCCCCCTCAAGTATCACATCCAGTATAAGCTTCTTACCCTGGTCAATTGAGCATTGCACACCAGTATCCCCTGCTACCTCTCTGATGTTCTTCACCTCCACTCTCCTCATCGTGTCTTCCGTAACATTCATGCTAAGTGCCTATACTTTCCCTCTGCCTCAAATGCTCGGCTAGAATCCACCCACAACTCTGCTTTCTCATGGAATGCATTCCTCTCTGACCTCCATCTTGAACCCTCACCCCAAGTTCAACACCTTGCTCAAGACCCACCTTTACCACATAGTCTATGACCTGCCATCCTCCGGTCCCTAACCCCTCTCTCTATAGCTTCTCCCTCCTCTTCTCCTTTCCCAGTGTTATTGTGCTATCTTTCCTGTTTCAATAATGGCATTCTTTTCTGTTTCTTTCCTTTCTTTTTTAAGTTGTACACCACCCTGCTGCATCTTGTGAAGGTGCGATATATCAAGACTAACAAAACATAAATATAAACATTAAGCAGTTAACTTGTATTAATGCACATTAATATGTATTGATATGATTTAATGCACATTAAATAAAGCAAGTTCCAAAGGGGCCTATTTACTAACATTGTGCTTAACTCAAATTGCCATGCATTAACTGGTTAACGCACATTACTAAATAGGGTCTATTGATTGTTATATGGGGCTGAATGTTTAGGAAAACAGCTACTTAAATTAAGCAGTTCACTCAGCGCTCAACAAGTCTTTGAATTTCTAATTTTACAGCACTGATCAATGTATCAACTAAAAATAAGCACTAACTCAAACATAAGCAGACACCTTACTTCATCCCTCACCAAGCTGATATTTAAAGATGGGACAAAATCTAATGGAATACCCAGTTCACAGCACAATAAAGCTTATAAATGAAACATGAAACAGTATATTCCACTGTTACAGACTGTACTGTAAAACATGCAAAGCACTGATCTTCAAAGAGTTTTGAACTGCATTAAGCATTTATGGGCATACTCCATGCATCAATAAAGAGAATTATACCATAGAAAACTGTAGCATCAGCCTGTCATGAAGGACAAAATGAAAATCTGCTTTTGTGCCACAAATGTATTTTCTGCAGATTATAATATTTTTATTAATTCTGGGGTCAGTTTTTAAAGGGTTTAGAATCTTTTACTTTGAGTTTAAGTTCCTAAATTGGTTTCTTTGAAAATTTACTAGGGTTGAATTCCTAAATTTATATTCCCAAATGAGTGCTGAGACAGGATCTGCTACCTACTGGGAAATTGTCTTTAAAAATGTGAGGAAAAGGGACATTTGTATTAAAATAATAAATTGTGTCTCTTTAAAATGATGTGTTTATTAATATGGCCAGTTAAGACATAGCTTAATAGTAAAACTTTCTAGTAGTGTTTATTAAAGCCAATTAGGGCCAGACTCAGCTTTTAATCATTAGGCAAACTCGGTGGTTGCCTAGGATGGAAGCTTCTGGAAGCAGCAAAGAACAATGCAGTCAAGGCAAAATGATAGGTTTCGAAAGCTACGCAAACTCAAAGAACAGTATAGTTATACCACTCAGGAGGGTTGACAAACTCCATACAACAAATTTGCCAAGGGAAAATGTCCTTGTTATGAATATTGTTTTATATTTTTTATTTTATTTAGTGTTTCTTTTATACTGCGCTATTTAAAATCAGTGTGGTTTACATACAACAGTAACTTATACAGTGCGACCTAGGCTGCACTGTATTTACAATGAAAAAGGTGCTGTAACTTGGACATCGCTGGGGTAACTATTTACAAGTTGAAAATCAAATCAGGTCCATGCCGGGCTATCATTGAGTAGAGACTATTTACAAAAGTTTATATACAACAGGACTGTATACATGTAGCTATTTACCTGGTGTGCATGGTTGATGATTGCGCCAATGGGTGTTTTGTTTATATACATATATATAAAGCAAAAGTTTAATATTTAAAAGTACATACATAGTAACATAGTAGTTGACGGCAGATAAAGACCAGCATGGTCCATCCAGTCTGCCCAGCAAGATGGCAAGAGTAGGTGCACCTGTCGCTCCGCGCAGGCCACCCCTCCCCATATCCTTGTTCAGGGGTAAACCCACCACTCCATGTAGGACATCCCTATTTGTTGAGACGTTATATGGTTCAGAAGTTAGATGGTACCGTTTATTTTGTTTTTTTCCTATTTATTAATGTAGAGAAAGAAGTACGATGGACCATTATGCATTTTTAAAGGATCCTTCAGGGATGAGTGATGTTGAGATTATCATGATTATTATGTTTAATTATCTGAATCTTGGGAAGGGGAGCTAAGAACCTGTAAGATAATTGAAGGTGGCACAAGGCTGAAGGTGGAGGTACCCCTAAGAAATCAGTATCTAAAATCATCAAAGATATTGAGGAAGATCCAAAATATCAAATGAAGTGTGTATTAACAAAAGAAAATGGGAAAAAAGATATTAAAATAAACAATTTAGAAAGAACCCAAAGCAGATCTACAGGGAATTGGGAAAGAATATTAAAATGCTAAAAACATCACCAATTAAAATTGAAAAGGTAGCCTTCTGGAGAAAACCATATCCTGTAGAGCACAATCAATAAGCAGAATGGTAACCCTGCATATGGGAGCATTTAGAAAAGCCAAACATCAAATGCATAGAATGGCCTGCAGTAACAACAAAAAATCTGGAAGGAAGGTTACAAAAAAATCCGAAATGGAAGAGCCTTGACCCAGATGGAGTGGACAACGTTTGGCTCAAACATTTAAGATCACGCCACCAAGACTTAGAGAACTGTAAAAACCAATTGATCAATCAGCCAGACTTAACACCACAATGGCTTATAACAGGAAAAACATGTCTCCTTCCAAAGGGGGATGAAAGTAACATTCCACAAATGTTCAGAACGATAACTTGTCTACCTACAGTTTGTAAGTTGTTCACTGCAATAGATGCAGACAGAATATATGATCATATTGATTCCAATAACATCATGGCACTAAAGCAGAAGGGCAACAAGAGGGGAGTATATGGAACCTCAGCTCACAATCTTGGGGTGTTGTCTTTGGCTCGTCTCCTTCTCTACACATCCAACTGATAGCTAAAACCTGTCATTTCTTTCTCTACATTAATAAATATGCCCATTCTTTTCTGAACACACTACTAAGGCACTTATCCACTCCTTAGGCACCTCCCATCTGGGCTATTGTAACCTACTCCTTGCTGGTCTCCCTCTGAATCATCTTTGCTCCTCCGATCTGTTCAACACTCTGTTGGGGGACTAATCTTTAGCCAGCCTCGTCATGCTCATATTACCCCTCTTCCCAAGTCACTTCATTAGCTCCCTATCCATTTCCACATCAGTTCAAACTTCTCCTGCTGACCTATAAGTGCATTCACTCTGCAGCTCCTCACTCCCTTTCCTCTCTTATCTCTTCCTACAACCCTCCTCGGGAACTCTGTTCTTGCAAATTGCTTCTATTTGTGCCCTTCTCTTATATTGCTAATTCCAGACTTCGCTCCTTTCACCTTGATGCTCCTTATGCCTGTAACTAACTATCTGAGTCTGTACATCAGGCACCTTCTCTGACTCTTTTCATATCCTGACTGAAAACTCACCTCTTTGCTGCTGCTTTCAGATCTTGACTCACTTGATCTCCTTTGTGGTTCCTTACCATTCCCCTTAGATGTATCCAATATCTTCCACAACTGTATTGTCTGTCTTGACTAGATTGTAAGCTCTGATGAGCAGAAACCATCTTTTACATTTGTCTGTGCAGCGCTGCATATGTTTTGTAGCACTATGCAAATGTTCAGTAATAGTAGTAGCAATAGAACCAAAAACCATTAATGTTGAATAAGGATATCATGGCCAGCACTAAGAAAAGCAGAAATCTCAGTATTGCATGGATTGATTATAAGCACTCATTTGATAGCATCCCACATTCTTGGATTTACAATTGAAGCATTTAAAATAAATCCTGGCTTGATAGAATACATTAAGTTCACCATTAAAGTATAGCAAACCACACTCTTTCTGAAGTATGGAGATAGTCAGGTCATCATCCCTAACATCAAGATCCAGCAAGGAATATTTCAAGGAGATTCCCTGTCACTACATCTGTTTTATATAGTGCTTAATCCAATGAGTACTCTCATGAACGTTTTGGCATATGGATTGAGCCTGAATCCTAAAGAAGGTAATGTCACAGAGGTAATATCACACTTATTATGTTCAAACAACTAACAACTAGCAAAAAAACAAAACAAAACTGTGTAGTGAAAAGTTTCTCAGGTGACATCAGGATAATTTTTGACCTTGACAAATGTGCTAAGGCAATCTTCCTTAGAGGAACATTGAACAAAATGGAAAATATCTCCCTGACTGAGGGCTGTGATATCAAGGAACTTGAACAGGAAGGGATATATAAATATCTTGGAGTAGAGGAAAGAATGACAATCAAGAAGAAATTACTGAGAGAAAGGATCAGTAAAGAATATTACAGGAGGTTAAAATCATTAATGAAAAGTGTTTTAACATCATGGAATAAGATATAAGCCATTAATCAGCTGGCGATTCCTATACTCATACAGCTTTGGGAATGTAGATTAGCCTGTTAAAGATAAAAAAAAAACTGGATATATGAACAAGAAACTTCCTCCTTGTTCAGGAGGCAATTTATAAGAACCAGTGTATACTAAGACTATATCTTCTTAGAGCTGTAGGCGATTGGGCCTTATAGAAATTGATTGTATATACAAACCACTATCATAGGCCTCCAAGCCCTTTTCACAGCATCGTTAGATCCAAATACACAAAAAGTGCTGAAATTAAAAAAGAAACATCCAGAATCTGTCTCCATCATCAAACTTGCACAAGCATTCTGACAATTAGAAGGAGTAAGAGTCCGCAAGTAGGGCCCTACCAAGGGCTGTGTGAACGGTACAGCCACACATGACACAAGTACAGAATGAGCACTGATGTCATAACTGGACTTCCAGGAAGCTCAACAAGAATGCATTCCTGCACATGGCTAGTGGGGGAGGTGTTGCCCAGGCTTACAAGTCTCATAGGGCACATTTCCAGCTTGATAAAATCCTATCTACAAGTACATACAGGAAAGAACAAGAGGAACCCCCTCTTTTCTGTGTGTAGTTGTAGAGAGGACCGCTGGGGGACTTATTTTTTCTTAAGTTTCTATGTACATGTTTAGTTAAATTACAATTTGCTTTTTATATCTTTTTTGAACCATCTCATTTACTATCTTTTATTAATGCCCGCAGAACCATTGTCCTGGGGATTCCCAGCTGTAGTACTCCATAAATAGTGTATGCTGGTTGATTGTGCTTGCTTATATTTCCTTTCACTTTTCTGAATTTTTTTTTATATGGGCTCCTTCTCTATTTGTGATCTAGAGCTAAGAGCAGTAGAATGCTAGTATGGCTATGCTAATTATTGGTATTTATTTAGCTATTTAGCTGTGTTTATATACTGCTTTTCACCGGGTCAAAGCTGGTAGTTTCTTATTTTCCTTTGTTGCTTTCACTCTGCTCTTTAATTTCTGTACAAGTTGTATAATGCTTTGTAATTGTTTAAAATTCATAAATAAAACATTTTTTGAAAAGTACACACAGGGAATGAAGCAACAGAATTTGCAAAACAAGAGAAAAAACTCTTCAAAGAATTAGATCAGCAAACAAGGGAAAACAAGTGGCAAATGCACAAATACAGTAGTAAATACAAAATGTTACTCCAAGAAACTTCTGTTGCTCAAAACTGGTTAAGGAGAGACAAACTGAAACCAAAGTTTAAAAGTTGCAGCCCAGGACAGAGGGTTACAAATGAGATGGTCTATAGCAAGCATAGAAAAAACTGCACAACAGAGATAAGTAGATATTGCAAGAAAGAGATGGAAACAGCAACTCACCTCATAGCTGGCTGTGAAGTTCAGATGGCAGAAAATTTCTGTACAGAAAGGCACAATAAAGAAGTATGTTTCATCCACTGAAAACTCTGCAAACATTACAACATCACTGTACCAGAAAAGCACTGGGAGGATGATCCTAAGGATTTCTTTTATGGACTTGAGGTCTTCTGATGGGGAGTTCCATAGTGTAAAGATTTCTTTTTTTTCACTCTTCATCGCTTTCATGCAATTCGCTCCTTTCTTGATTTATCTGCCCAAACTAGCATCCTGCTATCTACAGTTATCTCATGGTTAGATTACTGTAATATGATTTATTCAGGCTTACCGCAGTATGAATTGAAACATTTATAATCAATCCAGAACACAGCAGTACATATTCTCTCTCATGCTAAGAAATTTGACATCACTCCTCTTCTCAATGATCACCATTAGCTCCCAGTGACCTCTTGTATTAGGGTCAAGACTCTTCTTTTGACTTATAAGGCTCTCCATAATGCTGCTCCATAATATCTGTCTTTTTGATTTGCTCTTATGCCCTTGCTTGTTGTCTTTATTCACTCCATCCGTGTCAGGTCTTATGTCTTTAGAGTGGAAGATTAATGACAAAATCTATGAATGTGCTTCTCACTCAATTGCAATCTTACTGTTATGATTGTAGTTTACTCATTATCCTTAGTTTCAATATCATGGGACAACCTTTAGAATATCAGAGGGAATTTCTTTTGGAAGTTAGTTTTAACAGCGGCAGTCACTATAGTGAAGTAAAAAGAGAGGGGAAAGAGGATTTTTTTCTTAGGTTTTTCCTTTAGGATTTTTTCTCTTAAGATTTTTTCTTAAAATCGTTTGACAAACTATAATAGATGGTATATAATAGGTTAACGTCGGCCGCCGGGACCCTGCCCGCGGCCTCGGGAAAATCGCAAGATCAATCATTAATCATATGCGAACAGAAATGGATTTTCAGGCTTAGTACGATATCACCAGGAGGACTGAATGCCCAGATAGAATGGGCAGCTTGTGTTTGACATCTAATGACATAAGACGTGATGTGACATCAGTGTAATAGGAAGTATATTATGAGTAGGAAGGTTCGAACCTGCATGCGCAGCATTTTTTGAAAGAGCAGTTGAGCCACAGTAAGTGGGGAACAGAAGATTGTGAACGCATGCAGCATCAGCGATACTCAAAATAAAGAAAATGTTTTTCTAAATATTCGTAAGAGATCAAGTGAGGTCATAAAAGTGAGTAATATGAATTTCTTTTGGAAGTTAGTGTTAACAGCGGCAGTCACTGCAGTGAAGTAAAAAGAGAGGGGAAAGAGGATTTTTTCTTAGGTTTTTCCTTTAGGATTTATTCTCTTAAGACTTTTTCTTAGAATCTTTTGACAAACTATAATAGATGATAGTATTATAGATGAATTATGATAATGTGGATTGTTTAATTTTTAATGTCATTAAGGAGGTTTTTACGATTGAATTAATAAAACATTGTTATGAGTAGTATTCGGGTTTTCAAATGGCCTTATATACTTTTTTGTTTTAACAGCTTTTTATACCCCTGAAGAAGCTACAATTAGCGAAACGCATAGGGCGCCGAGTGAAGGCGTTGGGGCAGTGAAAGAGAGACAGGTAAGTTCTATTTCTGTCTTGTTCAAGTTGTACTTTAAGCTGGTTTTTGGATATTGAAAATGGTCCTTGATGCAAAAGAGGCACATGTTCACAGACTAAAGTCTGAGTTTCATGCCGAATAAGTCTGAGACCATCCATATATAGATGTAGAAAGTATAAAGTATTGGTAGCAAGATATTGAAACTAAGGATATTGAGTAAACTACAATCATAATAGTAAGATTGCAATTGAGTGAGAAGCACGTTCAAAGATTTTTTCTTGCACCCCATGCCAACCGACTTCATATTCCTCCACCTTCTAAGGGAAAATATGAGTCAACACGTCATTCCACATTTTTCTTTATAGCTCCTACTCTCTGGAACAGCCTGCCTACACATGTGCAGCTGGAGCCTGTCCTCCAGAAATTCAAATCTGCTCTAAAGACACACTTCTCTGAGCAGGCTTTTGCAGTTGTGAGTTAGGAGCATTTCAGCAGAGTGCTGACATAGTTTGTATTTGTCTTCTGTTTTCCCTCCCCACCTGCCCTACGCAACCTGCTGGATTACCATCTAAGGTTTCTTTGTATGTGAGTTACTTTCTCTCTTTCCTATGCATAATGGGGGGTTTCTCTTTTGTGTTTTATAATTATTTTTATTTTAATTGAATGTAAACCACTTTGTTTGCAGACTGGTGGTATATCAAACATAATAAACCACAAACCACAACCATAAACCTGGGATGCTCACATTCCAACTCATAAAAAGCTGGATGCAAGGAAGCCAGCCATAGGGGTAAAGGAGAGCACTAGAACAACATTGCTTATAGAGGTATCATTTGCAAACAATTACTCTGTGACTTGCATTGAGAGGAAGAAGATCTCCAAGTATCAACAAATGCAGTTGAAGACCCAAAAAAATGTGGCAGAAAGATACCAAGATATTTCCATCTAGCTGGGTGCGACAGGCCTGATTAATAGGAATTTCCAAGCACACCTTGCTACAGTAAAGTCTCTATACATGTTATATCTTATGAATTCCAGAAGAAGGTACTATGCCAAACATTAGCAGTAAAATTTTCTGTTAAATATGTATTCCAACCCCCCCCCCCCCTCCGCTTCTCAACTCCCACCTTCTCTAGGCTAAGTCTTTGATTTATAGATTGTGAAGCATATTATGGAGAATAATTTTTACCTCAAGATTTAAATGGCGATCTTCATCAGCAAGCTATTAGCCTTTAAGAATAGATTAGCACTAGGTCCTTGAAGTTCATCTTGAAGCAAGCATAACATAAATAGCATACAATATCCCTAATAATTTAAGGGACTTCATATTTGTTTATGCATCCCTACTGTCTTAACACCTTTAAATAATTAAACAACTCACCAATGCTAAGATGCAGACCTCCAATCTGGCAGTATCTGTGCTGCCATGGAAGAGAAAGATCATCTAAAAAGAGAGCATCACCTTGGCATGGCAGAAAGTGCACCACTTTCTAGGTGATGCAGTATCCTCATGCATCAAACATGTGTCTCCAGGGATTGTGAGAAATTGCAGAACATTATGAGACTGAGAGACTAGGCGTCCAAAGGGCAGATACAATTTAATGTGGACAAGTGCAAAGTGATGCATGTAGGGAAGAACAATCCAAATTACGGCCACATTATTCCACATTTGTAGTCACCAGGAAAAGGATCTAAACATCATCATGGACAATACATTGAAATCTTCTGTTTAGTATGTAGCAGCAGCCAATAAAGCTAACAGAATGTTAGGATTTAGGAAAGGGATAGACTATCATAATGCACTAATTATCCACTTAGGCACAACAAACGACCTGGCTAGGAACAGTGCCTCCACAGCCCAAAAGGACTTCCAATCTCTGGGAGAGAAACTCAAGCGCGTTGTTAACACTGTTGCATTCTCAGAAGTTCTACCTGTTCTTGGTAAGGGGACAAAAAGGCTGCATCGCATTAACAGCTTTAATACATGGCTCCAGACCTGGTGCAAACAAGAAGGATTCAGATTTATTGGTAACTGGGACAACAGATGGACCAACAAGAGACTATACTGTGCTGATGGACTACATCTCTCTGTCGCAGGGAAAATAATCCTAAGTGAAAAATTCAGGCAGTATGTGGATATGCATTTAAACTAGGAAGAGGGGGTGACAGATGTGGAAGGTCAACATCTGCATGCCACCCCCAGCAAAAGCAGAACACCATCAGAAACAGCCACACTTTTAAACCACACATCAAAAACATGTGGGAAGAAGTAGGCAGAACAAAATCAATGCAAAATACACACAAGCCAGGAAAATGCTGGAAAGCAATGAGCACAAATGCTCGAAGCTTAGCCAACAAAATTCCAGACCTGGAAGCCCTAATGGTGGAAACGAATTTGGACATTGTGGCCATTACAGAAACATGGTTTAATGAATCGCACGATTGGGATATAGCCATAGCTGGCTATAATCTATTCAGAAGAGACAGAGAAAATGGAAAAGGAGGAGGAGTAGCCTTGTATGTCAAAAGCAATATCCATCAATATCCAATATCCATATCCATCTATCTGGATTCATTTTTACCTCCGCTGCTATCGACTATACCATCGTACTTGCAAGATACTACACATTTTTTAAGATTAGTGGAGGATATTTATTTATTTATTTATTTAGCATACATTTGTATACCGCTACTTCCAGCGATCAGTAGCGGTTTGATTACAGACGAAAGACTGGCAAATCATGACAAATTTTGAGGAATATACACATTGATTCGAAAGGGAAAGCACAGCACAGCACACAGAGAGTGGGTCTAAGGAGGGGGGGTCAGAAATTTACATATTTACATATATACATAACTGCATCTATGGTTCCTTTAGAGGCCTATTGCAGACCCGCTATGGTTTATATCAGATTGTAGTAGCACTGGAAAAGATGCGTCTTGAGTTTATTTCTGAACTCCATAAGGCCTTTAATGTCACGTAGTTCAGTCGGTAGCTGATTCCAGAGGGTCGGGGCAGAGTAAGAGTATACTCGGTGGCTTGTACTGGTTTTTACGGATCTGATATCAAGAGGCACTTGGAGTCTGTTCGAGCTGATTGTTCTTCTGCTCCTGTTGGGGGGTTGCGTGTTGATGAGGGTGGCAAGAAAGGATGGTGCTATGTTATGTATGAGCTTGTATGTGGTTATTTGGGTTTTATATTTCACCCGGGCAGCAATGGGGAGCCAGTGGAGTTCAATCAGTACAGGCGTGATGTGTTCAGCAAGGTTTTTTCCCATGATGACCCTAGCTGCTACATTTTGTGCCATTTGCAGAATGTTAAGGGTTTTCTTTGGAAGGCCCTGTAAGATTGCGTTGCAATAGTTGAAGTGTGGTATAATGAGTGCTTGTGCAACAGTCCTGAAATCATGAGGTTCGATGATATTCCTTAGAGGTTGTAGGACTCTAAGTTTGTAGAAAACAGCTTTGTTGGTTTTGCGGAGGTGCTTTTCCATTTTTAGGTTGCTGTCAAGCATTACCCCCAGATATTTATTTCATTCTTTGAATTGTACTTAGTGTTGCATAGGGTGACTGACGCAGGAGGGTCAAAATTTGGTTTTCCGGAGATATACATCACCTCAGTTTTTTTATGGTTGATTGTCATGTTGTTTTGCTGTAACCATTTTAGCATCTCATCTAGGCATGATTCCAGCTGAGTATAGTTAGGGTTAACGGTATCCAATTGTGTGTAGAGCATAATATCATCCACATAGATGTGGTAGTTGATATTATGCTGTTGGAAAATCTTACAGAGGGGTTGCATGTAAACGTTGAAAAGTAGTGCAGAGAGAGCCGATCCCTGGGGTATTCCTTGCGTTTGCGTGAAAGCTTCTGCTTGTTCACCATTGAAGTGAACCTGTGGCATCCTGTTGGTTATGTAGGAAGAGAACCATTTCAGGGGGGTTCCCAATATTCCTATTGATTCTATCCTGTTTAGGAGGATTCTGTGATGAACTGTATCAAAAGCAGCTGAGATGTCAATGAAGATGAGTATAAACATTTTATTTTTTTCTTCAAGTCCTTTGAGTAGGTTGTTGAGCAGTGCTATTAGAAGTGTTTCAACCCCATGATGTTGTCTGAAGCCGTATTGGTGTTCATCTAGGGTTTTATGTTCGTCTAGATGATCTTGAAGTTGAATTAGGGCTGCCTTTTCAATGACCTTTGCTAGGAAAGATATGCTGGAAATGGGGCGGTATGATGCCGGGTCGTCCTTGTTGAGTGAATTGTTCTTTAGAATTGGCCTTATTATTGATTTTTTGAGTTGTGTGGGCATTATTCCTTGCTGTAGTGATTGGTTTACAATATGGGAGACTTGGTTTGCAATATCTTGTTTCGCCTCCTTAACCCACGCAGCTGGGCAGGGATCTAGCAGGGAGGTGGTGGTACAGATGTTTGTTATTATTCTGATAATTTGTTGAGCATCAATGTTGTAAAATTGTCCCATGTTTTTTCCTGGTCCACAGTGGCTGTCGTGTTGGGGTCCACAATGGTTGTTGTGATGGGGTGGAATGCCTGGTAGTTTGTGTTCCAACAGTGCGTGGGTGTGTTTACAGTAAGTTTCTTTGCGTAGTGGTCTGCAAGCGTTTGGGGTTTAATGATGTTCCCATAGTGGTCTTCCTGAGATACTTTGGTTAGTGTTTTCACTAGGTCGAATAATTCACGAGGCTTGTTGATAGCTTTGCTTAATATGTTGGTGTGATGCGACCTTTTTGCGGAGTTAACTTCGTCTTTGTATTTTGCAAGCTGATTGATGTATCTAGTCTTGAGTTCGGTGGATTTGCATCGTCTCCATTTTCTTTCTAGTCTTCGGAGTTCCCTCTTCATTCTGGTCAACGTTTCAGTGTACCAGGGTTCAGATCTGAGTTTAGTTGAGTTTGTGGGGGTTTTCCATGATGGGTGCGATGCGGCCTCAATTCCCTTGTCCCAGTTGTTTATAAGTACATCGAGGTCATTGCATTCTAGATCTATGTGGGCGGTAATGTTACTTACAAGACTTTCCAAGTTGAATTTGCTGAATCGCCTTTGTGGTTGTATTGTTCTTCGTGCTTTTGCGTCTTTGGGTAGGGAGGGTAGTTTTATTTGAAGATCAATTTGATGGTGGTCAGACCATGGTACTGGAGTTATCCTTACCATTGGTTTTGCTTCGTTACTCTGGTGATTCATGGGGGTGAACACCATGTCTAGGGTATGACCCTTGTCGTGGGTGGCTTCACTTATTATCTGTTGATATCCTAGTTGGGTCATGGCCTCCAGGAAAGTATTCGCATGGGTGGGTGGCACAGACACTAAATTTAGGTCTCCCAGGATGATTTGGAATTTCCTGAGTTGCGTGGAGGAGATGTTCTCTAGGGCAGCAGCAAGGGTTTCGTGGTGTGGCGAGGGGGATCTGTATATTAGGCAGATGGACACAGTCCAAGACGTGATTAGGGTGGAAAAACAATTTATTAATATAATAATCTAAGACCTATTATACAACCCGACACAGGCCGTGTTTTGAAAACCTTCATCAGGGGTTGTTGAAGTAGGTACTTAGTATTAATGACCATACAGCACTGAGTAGGAGATAACAGAGTAAAGTTAGTAGCTGTCAGGATTTCAGCTTTCAGAACTAAACAGTGTGTTTAAAGGGACGGAGTTTAAGCTGTGAGGGTGAAAAACACTTTTGTCTGCTAGCTGTGCTACAAGGAGTCTGAGACCTTTAGAAACTGGTTTCATTTATAATGAAAAATAGTGACACAGAAGCTTATTTTTAAAGCTGTTGAAGTTGAACGCACCATAGTAATCAGAAAAGCAATATTAAAGCTACTGAAATGCAGGGGACATGGGGAAAAGAAGAAGCGCTCTGGATTGCGTTGGAAAGAGGAGATGGCACTGTCATCCATATTGCTGTAGTCTACAGACCTCCGACTCAAATTGAAGAGAGAGATAACAAATTTATTAAAGATATTGCCAAGATAGCAACAAAGGGGGAAGCGATCATATTGGGTGACTTTAATCTACCTGATGTGGATTGAATTACTCCTTCTGCACATCTGGAAAGAAGCAAAAAAATTGTGGATGTTCTCCAAGATGCATTATATAGACAAATGGTGATGGAACCAACCAGGGAAAGCTCAACGCTGGATGTAGTGCTCACCAACGGTGATAGTGTGTCAAATGTCTGCGTGAGTGCCCCTGTGAGCAACAGCGACCATCACACGGTGTGGTTTGAGATAAAAGCCATGGTACAGGCCAATCATAGCAAGCTCAAAGTCCTAAACTTCCAATACACTGACTTCAATAAAATGGCAGAGTACTTAAAGGAGGAGATGACGGGGTGGAAGGAGATAAAGGAGGTGGAATTGCAATGGGCTAAACTAAAGAAGGCAATAAAAGGGGCAACAGATAAATATGTAAGAAAAGTAAATAAAAACAAGAGGAGAAGGAAACCTATTTGGTTTTCCAAAGAGGTGGCTGCTCAAATAAAGGCAAAAACCACAACTTTCGCAAAATTCAAAAGCTTGCAAACAGAAGAACACAGAAATGAATACAGGATCCAACTCAAAGAGTCTAAAAGAGTAATAAGGATAGCAAAATCAAAGGCAGAGGAAAGGATGGCTAAAGATGTTAAGGGTAGCAACAAAACTTTCTTCAGGTATATTCGGGAAAGGAAGAAGATCAGAGTTGGAATTGCAGGACTCAAAAGTGCTGGGAAAGAACTCGTGGAAAGTGACACTGAAAAAGCAAAATTGCTAAACAAATACTTCTGCTTTGTTTTTACTAAAGAAGATCCTGGAGATGGACCAGCTGTGACTCCCAAATATAAAAATGGGAATGAAGTAGATACCACACCATTCACAGAAGACGAGGTGTTAGAACAACTTGCTAAATTGAAAGTGGACAAAGCCATGGGACCAGATGGGATACATCCCAGGATACTGAAAGAGCTCAGAGAGTTTCTTGTAGGACTGTTAAAGGATGTCTTCAACAGATCCTTGGAAACAGGAGAGGTTCCTCAGGACTGGAGAATGGCTGATGTCGTACCTCTACACAAAAGTGGTGACAGGGAAGAAGTGTCAAACTACAGGCCCGTGAGCCTTACCTTGGTGGCGGGAAAAGTAATGGAGGCATTCCTGAAAGAGCGAATAGTGAACTTTCTCAAAACCAACAGGATGCAAGATCCGAGGCAACATGGTTTTACCGAAGGACGGTCTTGCCAAACAAATCTGATTGAGTTCTTTGACTGGGTGACCAAGGAACTAGATCAGGGGCATGCGATGGATGTCATCTACCTGGATTTCAGCAAAGCCTTTGATACCGTTCCTCATAGGAGGCTTGTCAACAAACTCAGTAGCTTGGGGATTGGTCCCAAGATGGTAAACTGGATTAGAAATTGGTTGGTTGACTGACAGACGACAGAAGGTGATTGTACATGGAGCTCACTCGGATGAGAGGAAGGTGATTAGCGGGGTGCCCCAGGGTTCTGTCCTGGGCCAGGCACTGTTCAATGTATTTGTGAGTGATATTGCTGAAGGACTGAATGGAAAAGTCTGTCTTTTTGCAGATGACACAAACATTTGCAACAGAGTGGACTCCCCCGAGGGAGTGGTTAACATGAGGAAAGATCTACAAAAGCTGGAAGACTGGTCTAATGCTTGGCAACTACGATTTAATGTGAAAAAGTGCAGTGTCATGCACTTGGGTAGCAGAAATCCAAGGGAAATGTACGCGATAGGGGGCGAGAGGTTGGTATGCACGGTTCAGGAGAAAGACCTTGGTGTGATTATCTCTGATGATCTCAAGGTGGCAAAACAGTGCGACAAGGCAGTGGCAAAAGCCAGGAGGATGTTGGGCTGCATACAAAGAGGGATTACCAGCAGAAAGGAAGAGGTACTTATGCCACTGTATAAGTCACTGGTGAAGCCTCACTTGGAATACTGTGTTCAGTTTTGGAGACCGTATCTTGCAAAAGATGTAAAAAGACTGGAAACTGTTCAGAGGAAAGCGACCAAAATGATTTGGAGCCTGCGTCAGAAGCCTTATTATGAGAAGAGACTTGAAGACCTAAATATGTACACTTTGGAGGAGAGGAGGGACAGGGGAGATATGATTCAGACCTTTAAATACTTAAAGAGAAATGATGAACAAACAAACCTCTTCCAAAGACGGGGAAGCTGTAAAACTAGAGGGCATAACATGAAACTGCAAGGTGGTAAATTTAAAGGCAATGTCAGGAAATATTTTTTCACTGAAAGGGTGGTGGATACTTGGAATGCCCTCCCGATGGAAGCGTTGGGGGCAAACACGGTGACGGAATTCAAAAAGGTATGGGACAAACACAGTGGATCCCTTTACAGCAATAGGATAAAAACAAGATAAACGGTACCATCTAACTTCTGAACCATATAACGTCTCAACAAATAGGGGTGTCCTACATGGAGTGGTGGGTTTACTCCTAAACAAGGACATGGGGAGGGGTGGCCTGCACAGAGTGACAGGTGCACCTACTCTTGCCATCTTGCTGGGCAGACTAGATGGACCATGCTGGTCTTTGTCTGCCGTCATTTACTATGTTACTATGTTACTATGACTGTATCTTAAATATTTTGTGCAATTCTGGTCACTGCATCTCAAGAAAGATATACAGTAGAAGACTTAGGAAAGGTACAGAGACAGGTGACCAAAATGAAAAAGGAGATGGAATGACTATTCTCTGAGCAAAGTCTAAGGAGGTTAGGAATCTTCAGCATGGAGAAGAGATGGCTGAGGGGAGATATATCCGAGATCTATAAAATCCTGAAAGGAGTGGATTGGAAATACAAATCAATTGTTTACTCATTTAAAAAGTACATAAAATAGAGGACATGCCATAAAGTTACAAAATGGTATATTTATTACAAATAGGAGAGAATAATTTTTCACTCAACGCATAATTAAGCTATGGAAGTCATTGTCGGAGGATGCAGTAAAAGCATTTAACATAGTTGTGTTTAAAAATGTTTTGGACAAGTTCTTGGAGAAAATGCCAATAGAATGTTATTAATTAATTTATTTATTTAGTGACTCTTATACTGCGCTATTTAAAATCAGTGCAGTTTACATACAACAGTAACTTATACAGTGTGGCCTAGGCTGCGATGTATTTATGTATTTGGAGTGGAGGAGTGGCCTAGTGGTTGGGGCAAGGTACTTCAGGCCAGAAGGTCAGGGGTTCAAATCCCACTAGAGGACAGCAATCTTGGGCCGGAAGGACTGGGGTTTCTAGTCCCACAGGTGCTCCTTGTGGTCTTGGGCAAGCCACTTAACCCTACATAGCCCATGTTCCCTGTAAAATAGTTATCTCTGAGTTATAATGCCCTGTTCAATATAATTTCAGTTTGTTCAATATAAACTGCACTGACACAGAATAGCACGGTATATAAGAGAATATAAATAAATTTACAATGAACAGGTGCTGTAACTTGGACATCGTTGGGGTAACTATTTACAGGTCGGAAATCAAATCAAGGTCCGCACAGGACTATCGTTGGGTAGAGTAGCTTTTTGCAAAGATGAGGGCTATAAACAAGCTGCTATTTACAAGGATACATGGTCGATAATGGTGCCCCTGGGTGTGGTTTCCTCAACGTGTGCTGAGTGTGCTAGTGGGGCAGACCTGGTGGAAGGGGGTGGCGGTTTGTGGGCTGTCATCAGAGTAGTGCTTGAGAAAAAGGTGGTGCTTCAGGGCCTTCCTAAATTGGGCAAGGTCAGGGATTGCCCGGATGTTGGGCGGCAGGGCGTTCCAGCATCTGGGTGCATAGAACCTAAATGTCCTGTTTATCGTTGCCTGGGTGCATTTTGTTATTGCCTTCGGAATTACCAGTGTGTTGACGGCTGTGGATCTTCTTGATCTGTTAGGGGGCGTGGGGTGGATTAACTCCATGACGGAGGTGGATGAGAGCTTGTTGATGGCCTTGAAGGTCATTAATAGAATTTTAAATGAGAGTCTGCAGTGGATGGGGAGCCAGTGGAGGTATTTCAGGATTGGTGTTACATGATCATTCCTGGAGGCTCCGTGTAGAATTCTGGCCACGGCATTCATTGTGAGTTGGAGTGGATTCAGGGTGGTATGTGGGAGTCCTTGTAGAATTGCATTGGTGTAGTCAAAGTGCGGGATTACCAGCGCTTGATAGATTGTCCGGAAGTCCTCTGGATCTAGCAGGGGACAAAGATGCCGGAGTGTCCGAATCTTGTGGTAAACTGCTTAAGGTAGATTTGGGGAAGCCACGGCATATCCTTGGCGTTACTTAGCATACCAGAGGAATCTTTGATGAAAGCACTTTATTGGAAACCCGAATTGGCCAAGTTTCGGTAGCACACCTTCATCAGGGATCTATAAAATAGCAACAATAAAAAAGAAACAACATAAAAATACAAATCATATGTAACATAAAAATTATGAATGTGTCTATATATCTATATCTATAGGTATCTCTCTCTCTCTTTGTAGTAAGGGCGCGGGCAAGGTCCCGGCGCCCGCGCGTAACCGGGTGCCCGGTCCGGCGCGGGACCCTGCTCGCATCTTGGCCGGGGGAAAGGGGGGCGGGGGTTGTGCTGGGCGACACGCGCTCAGGCGGTGAGCGCTGTGGCGGCCGGCGCATCTTTTGAACTGATTGGCTCCGCTTGTTGCTGTGCGCGAGCGGAGCCAATCAGGGACGGTTTCGCCATGTGCTCCAGCGTGCGCGCTGCCAGGCTGGAGCACATGAGGCCGGTCTGTCGGGCAGGTTGCTTGCTGTGTCATCGAGCAGGTTGCTTGCTGTGTCGGGGCCAGCGGTTTTCGGCGGTTCTGGTGGTGTGAGCTTCGGAAGGCACAGAGGTCGATGGCAGTTCACGGACACTGTGGTCAGCGGCGGCGGTGCTCTTCTTTCGGAGCTCGTGGAATTGGCAGTGTTTCCGCGGCAGTCCTTCCACAGGTGCTGGGGGGTTTTGTCTGTGGGCTCTTCTGCCATAGCCTGTGTATTGCTTTGTGGGAACAGGGGGGGGGGGTGTACAGTTGGGGAATTTCTGTGGGCTGGTTTGTCTTTGTTGACTGTGCAGGGTCAGGTGGTTGGTTTTGATGGCTGGTAAGCAGGCTGTTAGAGGTCGAGGGAGCTGCAGGGCTGCTGTGTGTAGTCCGGTGGGGAGGCAGAGGGGTCGGGGTTTGGTCAGGGGGGGGAGGCTTGGGCTACGGCGTGGGGGTGATGGATCAAGGGCTCATAGGGGAGGGGGGCGTGCTGCCATGGCTACGGGCATTCTATCTGTTGCTGCGAGGAGGCCGCACAGGGGGTCACTGCACAGGATAGGGGGGGGGTGAGGGTTCAGGGCGTGGGGCAGGTAGTGTTGTGATGGGGACGGAGGGGGGGGCTGGGCAGAGGGCTGCGGGTGATCCGAGGGATAATGTAGGCCCTGTGGGGGGCTGGGGCGTGGAGTTTCAGCCTGGGGAGGAAGGGGCTCCGGGAGTGGGTTGCGTCTGGGGTCCTTCGGGTGGGAGCATTTCGTCGCCTGGAGGGGGTGGCAGGGCGGGGCAGCTGGCGGGTTGGGAGCATTGGTTGAGTGGGGGGTAAGGCTCTTCCAGGTCAGATTGGGCTGGGGCCTGGCATCCCGCCTGGTCTGCTGCTTTTCCCCCTTTTGGTTTTCCTTTTGTCTCTCCACAGGTTCCTTTTCTGTCCGGGGGTGTGCCGTCGGCTGTGCGGTCTCCGGCTGCGGCCCATATGGATTCGGGACCCTCTCCTTCCGGGGGTGCACTGCGGGATGTGGATCATGGACAAGGTTCCGCTGTGGTGCTGCCGCCTGCTGATCCTGGTGTGGGTTCACCACGTTCCTCAACGGTGAGGGCTGCGGAAGCCAGTTCAGGTGAGTTGCTGTCAGTTGAGGGCGGCGAGTGTGCCGGGTTGCGGGCGGAGCATTCGGGGCCGGTGCGCAAGAAGCGGAAGTACGTCTGTCGCCATCGGCGGCGTTCTGATTCGTCCTCTTCCTCGTCTTCCGAGTCGGCTGAGTCTTCCCCGGGTTTGGCTGCTGGGGGCGACTTGGTTCCAGGGCCCGGTTCTTCTGGTGTTCCTTCTGGCTCTGGGTCCTCATCTTGGGTTGCGCTTTCGGAATTGTGGGAGGGCGTTCCTAAGAAGTTGCGCCGGAAAATTCGCAAGCGGAAGTACATCGATATTTTCTGTTTGCTGGAAGGGCGGAAACGTTCGGGAGAGAGTAGGAAGAAACGCAAGGAGGACGAGAAGGCGGGTCGTCTTCGGAAGGTTTCCAGGAATGTTGTCAATTGGACCAGAGTGTTTTTGCGGCTGGCGAGCGTGTGGGGTCAGCATTTTCCGGATCAATACGGGCGGTTGTTGTCTTACGCTGACTCGATTTTGGAGGCTTCTCAGGTTCATGAGGGCTGGTGCTGTTTGAATTATGATGAGAAGTTTCGCGACAAGATGGAGGAGAACAAATTTTTGTCTTGGGGTATGCAAGACATTAACCTTTGGCTGACTCAAATGTCTGCCAAGGGTGGAGTGGTGGGAGGGGGTATGGGGAAGTCTGGATCGGCGGCTGCGGCCGGGGTGGGTCGTTCCTTTTGTGGTGGCGTTTCCCCAGTTCAATCACGACCTGTCACCGGGGGAGGGGGCGATGTGTGTTGGCGGTTTAACAGATCAGTTTGTCCCTTCACAGACTGCAAATTCCGCCATGCGTGTTCGAACTGCGGCGGTTCCCATTCCGCAGCTAAGTGCGTCAAAAAAGGGGGGCCCCCCCGCCCCGGGTGCCAAATAGATTTTCTCTTACTGAGTTGGCCCCGTCTCCAATTCGGGTACCCGTATTGCGTAGATGGTTGCGTGGTTATCCGCGCAGATGGGATAGGAGTATTTTGCTGTTGGGTTTTCAGTTCGGTTTTGTTGTTCTGATTCGGGGTTCTGTTGGTTGCTTGTCGGCTCGTAATTCACCTAGTGTTCGGAGGTGGGCATCAGTTGCTCGCGATAAGCTAGCAGTGGAGTCGCGGTTGGGCCGAATTGCTGGCCCATTCCGACATCCTCCTTTTCCGAATTTTGTGGTGTCCCCGTTAGGGCTTGTTCCTAAGAAAGAGCCGGGGAAGTTTCGTTTAATCCACAATTTGTCTTGCCCTGCAGGGGCCTCGGTGAATGATTTCATACCGCGCGAGTTCTGTACAGTGCGTTATGCCTCATTTGATGGGGCGGTTGATCTTGTCAGGCGGGCGGGGCGCGGTTCCTTGATGGCTAAGGTGGATATTGAGTCTGCTTTTCGCTTGTTACCTGTGCACCCATCCGCTTTCAAGTTCTTGGGTTTCCAGTTTGAAGGGGAGTTGTATTTTGATAAGTGTATGCCGATGGGCTGTTCGGTGTCTTGCTCTTACTTTGAGAAGTTTAGCACTTTTTTGCACTGGCTCGTAGTGAGGAGAGTGGGGTATTCGGATGTCGTTCATTATCTGGACGATTTTTTATTCGTCGGCAAAGCTGGGTCTACGCATTGTGGTGAGCTTCTTGATGGCTTTGTTGTTTTGGCCCATGAGTTGGGGTTGCCTTTAGCTCAGGATAAAACTGTGGGCCCAACGACATGTCTCACCTTTTTGGGCGTGGAATTAAATTCGGAGCATATGGTAGTGCGGTTGCCTTTGGAGAAAGTGGACAACTTGCGGGTTCTGGTGGCTAATTCCTTAGCTTCTTCCAAGTTGACCTTGCGGGAATTACAGGCATTGATCGGATCACTTAATTTTGCCTGTAGGGTAATTCCGATGGGGAGGGTGTTTATTCGGCGGTTAGCAGCGTCGACGGCGGGTGTGCGCAAACCGCATCATCGCATTCGTGTGTCTCCAGTAATGTGGGACGACTTGCAGATTTGGGACATCTTTTTGCAGGACTTTAATGGCGTTTCCGTCTTGCTGGATGGGGCGATTTCCAGCGAGGATTTGCAGTTGTATACGGATGCGGCCGGCGGTGTTGGTATGGGTATATATTTTGGCGGAGCCTGGTGCGCCGACAGATGGCCTCAAGCATGGGTTGATGAGGGGCTGGTTCGCAATATTACGTTTCTGGAACTTTTTCCCATTCTGGTGGCGCTCGAGTTATGGCCTGACAGGTTGGCTAACCGTAAGGTGGTGTGGTGGTGCGATAATGAGGCTGTGGTGGCGGTCATTAATCATTATTCCCTGCGCTGTCCGGTCATTGCGTCCCTCATGCGACTGGTCATTCTTGCTTGTCTGCATTTGAATGTGGACTTGAGGGCTCTCCATGTCCCTGGGCGTACTAATGATATCGCTGATGCTCTTTCTCATTTGCAGTGGGAGCGATTTCGGTGCTTGGCTCCGGAGGCAGACGAGAAGGGGCTCTTGGTCCCCTGGAGATTGTGGAGCTGTGGCCGGCTGAGATGAAGAGCTTACTTCAGAATTTGGTGGCTGAGCGGACATGGGTCGCATATCAAGGCGGTTGTGAGCGGGTGCTAGACTATTTGCGGCAGGCTGGTTGGGATGGGGGGAAGTGCCGTAATATTTGTTGGGGGGTTATGTTGGTTGGGCGAAAGGGCGCTGGGTTGCCAGATCGGCTGTGAGGCTTCATCTGGCTGGGTTTGGATTTTTTGCCAAGGCGGTGGGTTGGGGTCGTGGCGGTGACGGGTTTCTGGTGCGGCGGCTGTTGCATGGCTGGGAGCGTTCTCTGCCAGGGTCGCGCGATCACCGGCTGCCAATTACGCATGACTTGTTGTGGAGGCTGTGCCAAGTCTTGCCGGTAGTGGCGGCGTCCCCTTGCGAGGTGGCTCTTTTTCGAGCGGTTTTCTGTCTGGCTTTCTTTGGTGCTTTTTGGGTTGGTGAGTTGGCCGTCGAGTCGGGAACTGCGGGCTTAGGCAATTGCTTGCGCCTCCGACATGTGTGGTGCGGGCATGGTCTCCTGCGCGTGTTGTTGGCTAGATCCAAGACGGATCAGAAAGGGAAGGGGTTGTGGGTGGTGCTTGGGGCGATTGGTGGGTTCACGTGCCCAGTGGTTGCCATGGAGGGCTATTTGGGCGTGCGCCCGTTGGGGGGAGAGGAGCTGTTTGTGCATAGGGATTCCCGCGCGCTAACGCATTTTCAGGTGACGGCGGTGCTGCGCTTGGCGTTGCGCCGGCTAGGGGTGGATCCTCGGTGTTTTTCGGCTCATTCATTTCGTATCGGTGCGGCAACTAGTGCTGCAGCGGCGGGATTGTCTAGGGCTCAGATTCAAGGCATTGGTCGGTGGCGGTCAAAGGCTTTTAAGGGTTATGTTTGCCTTTGAAAAATGTGTCTTCTGCTTGGGGGGGGGGGGATATTAATGTTGTTTTTTCTGTTTCAGATGTGGGCTCCATAGTCCGGGGCTGTTGGATCGTTGGGCACTCCTATGTGTTCTGGGCTGGCCAGAGGGCGGCCGTGCGGCCTATCGGGCTGAATCTTGGACTGGATCCTGCGGTGGTGGCTGTTTCGTGGCTGGGCGAGCGGGGGCTCCGCTGGCCTCTGCTTATGCCTTTGCTTCGTCATCATCGGCGCATCTGGGGAGTGCCAGCGATTATACTTTTGCATTTGGGGGGCAATGTTCTGGCTGAGTGGTCCTGCAAGCGGTTGATCAGGGCTGCAAAAAGAGACTTTGCTGTACTGTTCCGTATGTTGGTGGGTGTTATTTTGGTTTGGTCCGATATTATTCCCCGACCGTCTTGCTGGGGGCAGAGAAGATGGTCTCGGTGAATAACCAAGATAAATCGGCAGATTGGGAGGTGGGTGTGCGAGCATGGGGGGTATCAGGTGCAGCATGCTTGGGTCGAGGTGGCCTGAACTGGTTTGTATCGGGCGGATGGGGTGCACCTCTCGCCGGTGGGGACGGATTTGCTCCTCAACGATTGGCAGGAGGCCTTGGAGAGGGTGTTGCGGGATCAGACACGCTGGTCGCAGCTTTTGGGGGGGGGCGGCACAGGTAAGGTTGGCGCCTGTGCCGGTGGCAGGGTCCCGGAGGTTTCCGGGGTCCGGAGCCTTAGGCGACTTGGGTCGGGGGCGGGGTGCCCTTGACCCTGACTACCCCTGGAAGACTTTTGCTAGTAATATGGCGAAGTCGGATAGGGGTGGTTGGAGCGTTGCCGGTGGTGGGGCTGGAGCGGAGGCGAGGTCGCCTTGCTAATGGCATGGCTGGTGACTCATCGCGCCACTGGGGGGTTTCCTGGAATACTGTCATTGTCAGTTATGTTGTTTGGAAATAAAGCTGCGACCAGTTGTTACCACAAAGGTTGTCTGTACAATTTGTGGGATGGGGTGGTGGAGGAGTAACTGATAAGGTTAAGCTATACAAGGGGAGCGTCGGGTCCGGCTACCCGGTTAGTAGTAAGGGTGCGGGCAGGGTCCCGGCGCCCGCGCGTAACCGGGTGCCCGGTCCGGCGCGGGACCCTGCTCGCATCTTGGCCGGGGGAAAGGGGGGGGGTTGTGCTGGGCAACGCGCGCTCAGGCGGTGAGCGCTGTGGCAGCCGGCGCATCTTTTGAACTGATTGGCTCCGCTTGTTGCTGTGCGCGAGCGGAGCCAATCAGGGACGGTTTCGCCATGTGCTCCAGCGTGCGCGCTGCCGGGCTGGAGCACATGAGGCCGGTCTGTCCGGCAGGTTGCCCACCCGCCCACCCTCTTTTTCTTTTGTGGGGGGCGTGAGTTTGGGTCGGGTTGTTGCAGCTGGGGGTGGTAGGGGCGAGCAGCGGGATCCCGGAGGTTTCCGGGGTCCGGAGCCTTAGGCGACTTGGGTCGGGGGCGGGGTGCCCTCGATCCAGACTACCCCTGGAAGACTTTTGCTAGTAATATGGCGAAGTCGGATAGGGGTGGTTGGAGCGTTGCCGGTGGTGGGGCTGGAGCGGAGGCGAGGTCGCCTTGCTAATGGCATGGCTGGTGACTCATCGTGCCGCTGGGGGGTTTGCTGGAATACTGTTATTGTCAGTTATGTTGTTTGGAAATAAAGCTGCGGCCAGTTGTTACCACAAAGGTTGTCTGTACAATTTGTGGGATGGGGTGGTGGAGGAGTAACTGATAAGGTTAAGCTATACAGGGGGAGCGTCGGGTCCGGCTACCCGGTTACTGTATATATATATATCAGACATGCAGTGAAGGAATTAAGGTATCTATATATAAATAAACTTGCAATGAAAATATGCCATAAAAAGGCATAAATGTACTTCACAAGCAGAAGGGAGGAGTGGCTCAGTGGTTGGGACAGGTTACCTTGGGCTGGGGGTTCAAGTCCTGCATGGGGACAAGTAACCACAGGCCAGAGGGTCTGGGGTCTCTAGTCCCATGGCTACACCTTGGGCAAGCCACTTAACCCTCCATTGCCTCAGGTACACTTAGATTGTGAGCCCTTCTGGGACAAGGGAATTTAAAAAAGTACCTGTTAGTAACATAGTAAATAACAGCAGATAAAGACCAGTATGGTCCATCTAGTTTGCCCAGTAAGATGGCAAGAGTAGGTGCACCTGCTGCTCTGTGCAGGCCACCCCTCCCCATGTCTTTGTTTTAGGAGTGAACTCACCGCTCCGTGTAGGACACCCCTGCATGTTGAGAAATTTGATAGTTAAGTTTATTTTGATTTTATCCTGTTGCTGCTCTGATGCGTAAGTAAAGGGCAGTATATCAAGTACCTAAACCAAAATAAAAGACACATATAGTATTTTTTTAACTCCCTTCAAGTCAATGCTGACTCCTGGTGACCCAGCAGTCCCTGGTTTTTTTTGGCAAGGTATAACTGAAAGTAGATTGCCAGGACTTTTCTTCTGAGGCAATGAAAGGTAAAGTGACTTGCCCAAGGTCTCAAGGAATACCAGTGGGAACTGAATCCAGATCTCCTGCATAGTAGGCTGTTGCTCTAATTACTAGGCTACTCCTTCACTACATACAGCATAAGAAGATAAAAAAGCATAAACGTAAATATTAAATTACAAAAACATCGAAAGTAAAATTTCCTTGTATGCTGTCTGTTGCGGACATCATCATGATAAGCATACTGTATCTCTAAAAAGTGAAAAAGTGTGAAAGAGGAGATGTACTTGAGTATTTGCTACCAGACTCTCTTGTTCTGTTTGGTATTGTTAACCCCTCATTGTTTTTACACATATTTTGATGATTTATCCATAGTTTTATTGTGTTTTACATATTTATTCTGTATTATTTTATTTTTTAGGTTATAGTTTCTGATGGTTTATTGATTTTTTGTAGTGCTGAATAACTGCAGTTTATTTACTTTTTTTTTTTACCTTATGCTGTATGTGTTTTTTATTTTATTCTGTTTCTGAAGTACATTTGTGCTTTTTTATGTTATAGTTTCTCGGAAGGTTTTTAATATATAGTATGGCTAACATTCTGACCAGTGCATATGGGCCAGATGTCCAACCTGTGTACCACACCTGGACCCAATTCAGTGGCATTCGCTCCCCGCACATACACAGAGGATGTGCAGGGAGCGCTGGATCTAAGTGGGAGGGGGTGGGGCTCAGGTGGAGCATGGGAAGAGCATAGGTGGAGCAGGGAGTGCCCAGATGGCGGGACATACAGAGGCAATTCAGGTCATGCCTCTGTATATTCCCCAACAGCATGGTAGACACCCGGCTTATTCCATCCCAAAGGTAGAACAAGTGCCAGACAATATGTTGTGCGTGGCCTGCATCCCCCCCGTACCCCCAATCCATTGTGATGCTGCAGGAGGGCTCCCTCCACCCAATCCCAGTCGTGGGTCCCCCGCCAAGGGTCAGATGGTGGCGAAATGGGGGCACTCTGTGTCTGGGCTATTGGTGACTCCTGCTGGATGTGCCAGTGCATGGCAATGGGACGCTACTGCACTGGCACACCAGCTGGAGCATTATGTGAGCTGGATGTGCGGATGTTGGGAAGGTTCCTGCGAGTGAATCAGGTGCATTCCTGGCTGTTTAATTGCTCATTTCTGCAACTGCAGGAATGTCGAGCTCCCATGGTTGTGACATTAGGTACAAATTGGCTCCATCCATATTTTGGGAATCAGGACGGCCATGCCGTGCACATTTCAGAATCGGCTTCCACATATCTTAATTCATTTACTGCAGTTCTGATATATAGTTGTACTGTATACATGCAGGTTTTTTATGTTATACATGGATTTATATTTTTATGGGGTTTTTTTGTTTTTTTTTAATGCTTGTTATTTTGTAGACCCCTGATGCAGGCATGTTGCCGAAACTTGATCAAGTCAGCTTTTCATTAAAGTGCTTAGATAGAAGATTTCTCTGGTGTGGCTGTGGTCTTTCTACGCTCTTTCTAAAGAGGCCTTCTATCTAGGGGGCATCAGACCTGTGAAATGTTTTAAATAGGTGTTAAAGCCAGGTAGCAGGTCAAAAGGCCATTTTGAAAGACTCCTTCTATCCAAACAAGGACTCTTAATCACCCAGGAAGTTGGTCACAGCTTACCTTAGAAGCACAGGACAGGATACTGTGTAGCAGTCCTCTTTTTATAAGCCATATTTCCCTCCCGCCCTCCCCAACACCCACCCACCCCTGGGATAATCGTAGCTTTAAAGGTACTTACTCATCTTAAAGGAAAGGGGGTGCTCTCAGGTGCAGCTCGTTATCCATCAGTCATACACTAAGGACCTGAGATTAATTCAGCTTCAGTTGAACAAGGTATATTAAACATTTTAGGTACACTTTTATTATTATAAGTATCCACAGCAACCCGTAGTAAGTAAAGAACTTAAAGATCTAAACACAAGCTTAAAACTAAGATGCAGACAGCAGTCCAGCAGTGGGATGGGGACTTTCCAGTCTTTTGCATTGAGTGTCACATGTATATTTTTCTCCCAGTTGGTGAGAGGTCTTACGTGTGCACTAGGTGCAAGGAGCTCTTTGCTCTAAGGGATACAGATTTTTCTTATCCGAGATCTAGGTAGTTTAATAGGTATTTGAAGTTTTCTGATTTTGACGGTACTGGCAGCTCAACATAAAAAGATCCCAAAAAAATAGAAAGTAGCTTATAATGCTGTAATAGCTACAATTTTGCAAATAAAAGTATTTCTAGATTTTAGAAAATAGGCTTAGATAACTGTAAGTAACCGAGGGAACGCGGACTCACAGCTCCTCCGCACATCTCCTTTCCATTCCTACCCTTTTCTACCATTTTTGCCCTTCCTTTCCCCCTCCCCTCTACCCCTCTCTTTATAAGGGTACATAAGACTCTGATGCCAATTTTGTTTGGAACACCACTGGTCGCAGCTTTTATTAACCATTAACAATTGAAAACATCAACTCGGTCAACATAACATATAACAGCAGAATAATGCATCACCAGCCATATCACTAGCAAGGTGATTGCCCCTCCACCTTGTACTCTTCTTTCCCCCCCTTAGCCCCCGACTTCGCCATGTCATTAGCAAAAGCCCAGCCAGAGGGTTGTCCGGGTTGGGGGTACCCAACCCCCGACCCAAACTTATCCTCAGCGTCCGGACCCCGGAAACCTCCAGGATCCCGCCTCACGACTCCCCCTACAACTGCGACACCCCTACCTAACTCACCCCTGGTATCAACCGGAAACTAAGGGCGGGTGGGTGGGACACCGGCCTCCGGCTCCGCACCCGCTCCCTCTGCCATCCCGGCCAAATCAACATCCCGCCTCTTCCTTCTTTGCACTCATTGGCTCCCTCTCCAGGCTCCCGCCAAGTAGGAAGCCAATGAGTTCAAATGTGCGCCTCGCCTCCACAACCCCCCCTCGCTACCGCCCTACCAGCCTCAGCATTGCTCTCACCACGCCGCCCGGTTACAGGCGGCCGGCATGGACGCGGCCACGCGGCCTTCCCTAACCGAGGGAACGCGGACTCACAGCTCCTCTGAACATCTCCCTTCCATTCCTACCCTTTTCTACCATTTTTGCCCTTCCTCTCCCCCTCCCCCCTACACCTCTCTTTATAAGGGTACATAAGACTCTGACGCCAATTTTGTTTGGAACACCACTGGTCGCAGCTTTTATTAACCATTAACAATTGAAAACATCAACTCAGTCAACATAACATATAACAGCGGAATAATGCATCACCAGCCATATCACTAGCAAGGTGATTGCCCCTCCGCCTTGTACTCTTCTTTCCCCCCCCTTAGCCCCTGACTTCGCCATGTCATTAGCAAAAGCCCAGCCAGAGGGTTGTCTGGGTTGGTGGTACCCAACCCCCGACCCAAGCTTATCCTCAGCGTCTGGACCCCGGAAACCTCCAGAATCCCGCCACCGGCACATGCATCTTCCACGCTATTGCGCCGCCCCCCGACCAAAGCTGCGACCAGCGCAAATCCCGCAAAGCTACCCACGCAACCGCTTCTTGCCAATCGTTGAGCAACAGATCTAACCCCACTGGGGATAAATGTACCCTGTCCCTTCCATACAAACCCGCACAGCTGACCTCTACCCAAGAATGCAGTATTTGGTATCCACCCCTCTCACAAACCCAATGGCCAATCTGTCAGTTTATCTTTGCCAGTCCCCGCGACCATCGCCGCTGGTCCTGACAACTCGGCCGTGGGATAATGTCCAACCACATTACAATCACCCCCAGGAATAGTTGCCAAACTTCCCCCAAGTCTTTCTGGACCGCTCTAATCAGCTGCTTGCAGGTCCAAGCTGATAAATCATTGCCCCCCAAATGAAGCAATATCAGGTCAGGTGCACTCCTCAGTCGCGCATGGTGCCGAAGCAAAGGGAGCAACTGAGTCCATCGTAGACCTCGCTCACCCAGCCATGAAATGGTCACCACTGCGGGATCCAGTCCCAGATTCAACCCCAAAGGCCGCACTGCTGCGCGCTGACTCGCCCAATGCACAAACGAGTGTCCGATCAGCCAACAGCTATGCGGGATCCGTCTTTGGTCTGCAAAAGAAAAAACAGAATTAGTCACCTGCTTCTCCCAACCCCCAACCTCTTACAAATGGATATAACCCAAGAAAGCCTTAGACCACCATCTCCCAATGCGTTGTATCTCCGGACCGGACAAACCCGCTGATGCCGCACTAGTAGCTGCACCTATGCGGAAGGAGTGGGCTGCAAAGCGCAGCGGATCCTCACCGATCCTCCGCAGTGCCATTCGCAGTACTGCTGTCACCTGAAACCTTGTCACACTTCTAGCATCAGCGTGTATAAACAACAAACCCCCAGTCAATGGACGGCACCCCAGGTATTTCCACAATGCCGCTACTGAACATGTCGGCTCTCCAGCAATCTCCTTCAACTCCACCCACAAACCTTGCCCTTGCTGGTCAGTCTTAGACCGAGTCAAAAATACCTGCAGGCTCCCGCCTGCCAGCTGGACATGCCGGAATAACAGCTCCCCCGAGCCCTCCAACCCCCCCGATGAAGCAACCAACTCCCCAACCCGGAAGGCACCAAAAAACGCCAAGCAAAATATAGCCTGAAACAGCACCGCTTCATAACCAGAGAACGCCACCTCAGGTAGCACCGCACACATCTGCAACAGCAGGTCATGCGTGATCGGCCTCCTGCGGTCACCGTGTGTGGGCTCCACTCTCTCCCAACCCCGCATCATCCTCCTGGTTAAGAACCCGCCTTCTGCTGAGGCCCAACCCCCCGCTTTTGCAAAAAACATGAAACCAGCCAAATGGGCCCACACCGCAGCTTTAGATAACCCTCTCTGTTTTGCCTCCACCACATACTGCGGAAGCATCCAGTCAGACACAGAGTCCAAACACCACCCTTGCACCTCGCAAAACTCTTCAATCTTGGCACAACCCCGCTGAAAAGCCACCCACGTTGAATGCGCCACTGAGCTCCGCAGCAAACTCAAAATCCCCTCAGGCCAAGATGCCACAAGCGCTCCGGGACCTTCCATCCTGATGCATCTGCTCCTGGTGCCAGCTTCCGAAACCGTTCCCACTGCAAACGAGAAAGAGCAACAGCCACCACATTGGTACATCCTGGGATATGCCTCGCTTTGATGAATACATTCCCACGTAAGCAGGCCAATACCACCTCCCTCATTAGCTCCGCTACCTGAGCGCACCGTGGCGTATACTGGTTAATCATGCTAACCACTGACTCGTTATCGCACCACCACAGCACCCTCCGATTATTGAAGTGCTCTGGCCACAATTCCAAGGCTACCAGAATGGGAAATAGCTCCAAAAACGCGAAATAAATGCCTAAACCAGTTCCTCCTGCCACATCTGTATACAACTGCAAGTCCTCCGATGAAATCTATGCCTTCATCATGACCAAAGTCCCATTAAATTCCCTCAAAAACATGTCCCATATCCTTAAATACGCCCTCACCACCCCTGACACCCTAATGCGATGGTGCAGCTTTTTACACCCGCCATGGCTCTTGCCAACTGTCTCAGAAACACCCTGCCCATTGGTATAAACCGTCAGGCAAAATTCAAAGCACCCAGCAGAGCCTGCGCCTCCCGTAACGTCAACTTACGAGACGCCCTTGCGTTGGCTACCAACACACGCAACCTATCCACCTTCTCACTCAGAAGCCTGACCACCATCTCCGTGGAGTCCAAATATATCCCTAAAAAAGTCAACCGCCTCGCAGGAGCCTCCGTTTTACCTTCTGTCAGCGGCACACCCAGCTCGTTCGCCATGCCAAGAAACCCAATTACTAGGTTCTGGCACTCCTGAGACTGTTCGGTTCCCACAAAGAAAAAATCATCCAAATAATGTACGAAATTCGAAAACCCAACTTCCTTCACCAGCTCCCAATGCAAAAATGTACTAAATTTCTCAAAGTATGCACAAGACACTGAACAACCCATAGGCAGGCACTTAATAAAAACCATCCTCAAACCAAAAACCTAACAATGGAAAACTATCCGGGTGCACCGGCAGTAGCCGAAATGCCGACTCGATGTCCACCTTCGCCATCCATGCCCCCCTCCCAGCCCACCTGACCAACTCCACTGCCTGGTTGAAGGATGCATAACGCACCACACACTTATCCCGCGGTATACGATCATTAACCAAAGCTCCGTCCGGAAACGACAAGTTATGAATGAGTCTAAACTTTCCCACTTCTTTTTTCGGAGTAATCCCTAATGGGAAAACCACTAAATTCAGGAATGGCCTCTCGGCAAAGGGTCCAGCTACGCGCCCCAGCTCCAATTCCGTTAACAACTTTTCCTGCACAATGCTCGCCAATCGCCGCACTGCAGGCACGTTGCGTGACACCCTGCCTATCACGTCTCCCACTATCGGAATGACAAAACCCTCCCGAAACCCCTTCTCCAAAATTACCCTGTCCCCCTGCTTCGGATAACTGCACAACCTGGCCTGCAACTCCTTCACCTTAATCGGGGTAGGGGCTAGACTGCCCAATCCTGCCCTATTTTGGCAGAGGCCCTCCGGGCGTGGCAGAGACTTTCTTGCCACACTTAGCCGCCGAATGCGCCCCTCCACAACTGGAGCATGCATGCCGAAATTTGCAGTCCAGAAAGGGACAAGAGGCCTTGTTAAATCTCCAGCACACGTCCCCCGATCCAGATCCCCCCCCCCTCTGCTGCAAAACGGCTCCCGTATTCCGAAAGGAACGACCCACACCCCCCAGCATCGCCCCTCCTACTTTACCTCCTCCCGTACCTCCCCACCCCCCCTTAGCCGACATTTGCGTTAGCCATAAGTTAATGTCCTGGGATCCCCACGACAAGAATCGGTTCTCCTCCATCTTATCTCTAAATCTCTCATCGTAGTTCAACCACGACCAGCCCTCATGTTGCTGCGCTGCCTCCAAAATAGCATCCGCATAAGCCAGCAACATCCCATACTGCTCGGGATGATAATGCCCCCACATGCTCGCTAAACGCAGAAAAGCTTGTGTCCAATTCACTATATTCTGCGACACCTTCTTCACTCGACCTGCCTTCTCATCTTCTTTCCTCTTCTTCCTACTGTCCCCCGAATGCCTCCTCCCTTCTAACAACTGGAAGATGTCAATATACCGCCGTTTTCGAATCTTACCGTGCAATTTCTTCGGGACACCCTTCCACAATTCCGTATACGCCGCGTAGCAAGGTGCTCCACCCACCTGGGGACCCGACAGCCCGCCGTCGCCTCCGGCCGCCAACCCCGTGTCTCCACCACTCGAGGTGGAGGACAACGACCAGCTCGACGATGACGATGAGGAATCAGACCCATGCCGCCTTTTTCTACCACGCCTCCACTTCCTACGCCCCTTACCGTGTTTATCTGCCTTCTTCGCTGCTGCCTCACCGCGATCCACTGGCAGCTCACCTGCTGTCACCGCTGCAGCGCCTGATGCCATCACGCCGCTCTCCTCCGCAGGCTTATGCCCCTCAACTGGCCGCTCGCTCGCCCTCTCCTCCTCTCTATTCGTCTGGACGCCAGGTTGACCTTCTCCTCCGCCGCCTTCTCTACTTGTCATTGGAGGGTATGAACCCCGTATTGGCATCTGAGGAGACAAAATTGGAAACGCAGGGGGAGGGACCACCGCATGCCAAGCCGGCTGCCAAGCCCCAAGCCACTCAGCCCCAGATGAACCCTGCCCACCTTTGGACCAATGCTCCCAAGCCTCCCGACTCCCAGCCTGCCATGCTGCCCGGTGATCTCCCCAACCCAGAAACGGCATGTGTGGATCCAGCCTCACTGCTCTGTCAAAAACCTGACCCATGGGGCCCCCGTGATCACTCCCTCCTGATCCCTGTATGGCCCCTTCCCCCCTGTGTACCCCCCGGCCTCCACCCCCTGCCTCCATGCCCCCCACGCCTCCCATCAGGGTGCCCAAATCCTCCCCTCTCTGTCCCCCTCGCCTTATTGACCTTGAGCGAGACCCCTGGATCGGCCCCCCTCTCCCCTCTCCCCGCCTTGCCTGACCACCCCTTCCAGCCCCCTGAGTGGACCACATACCTCTGGACCCTCTGCCCCCCAACCTGGTCCAACCCCCCTCCCCCGCTCCCGCTGACCCCCGCCCTACCTGCCTAGTTGCAGGATTCTCATTCCCTGCATCACCAGCCCCCCTCGCTGACTGCCTTACACCCCTACCGGAGGCCTCCACCATCCTCCCCGGCCCTTTACTCCACTGTTTCCCTCACGCTGGCATTGCCCAGCAACTCCTTGAACCTTCTACACTTCCTGATGATGCTGCTTCGCCCTCCCCGAGCGTTCCTATTTTTTTTTAATTTGCTTTGAATAGAATATATGTATAGCCCCAGGAACACGCTCCGACCGCCTTTCCGCCCGCACACCAAAGCCGTCTAGCTTACCCGACCTTTTAGTTCTGCTTTCTTTCTGCCACATGCCTTCCCCAGGCTCCGCTCGCTGCTCAGACCCCGTGCAGCATGCCACGAACCTCGCCACTCTCACGCGGAGCCGCCTCCGCAAACTTCACTGCTCTCCACCCCGACTGGAATTCACCGCCGTTTCTCTTCCGACGCTACCCGCGACACATGTCCTACACTGGCCTCCGGCTCCGCACCCGCTCCCTCTGCCATCCCGGCCAAATCAACATCCCACCTCTTCCTTCTTTGCACTCATTGGCTCCCTCTCCAGGCTCCCGCCAAGTAGGGAGCCAATGAGTTCAAATGTCACGCCTCGCCTCCACAACCCCCCCCCCTCGCTACCGCCCTACCAGCCTCAGCGTCGCTCTCGCTGCGCCGCCCGGTTACAGGCGGCTGGCATGGACGCGGCCAAGCAGCCTTCCCTTACTTAGTGTCAGAGTTATTGGTGCGTATATTGGCCTTGTATGTTTTTCATACGCTGGGCTAATATGTTGTCAAAACTAATTGCTCTCAAGCATTCTGTTCTAGGTGTTTCAATGGTGCAATATCGACGCACTGCATCAGAAGTGTTTTCACTTGTATCACATTCCGCAGTCAGAATGGACTGTTGACAAACTATATTATATCATAATAAAGTGTTTTAAATGAAAACTGCAGTTTCAATAGTATCATACAGTATGTTTATGTCAATGAATATTGGAAATGAATCCTATCTTTTCTGAAGACGGACAATATACTATATTGGACCAGTGTATGAAAAACATACACTATGTGAAACTTCTATTTTCTGCAAAGTTTTAATATTTTTTATTATTGCCGGTATTTCATAGTTGTTTGAGTGTAACAAATCTAATAAATCATCCAGAACAGAAAAAGAATATGTGAGCTGTCCAAAACGGGCTAACCTTTAAAAAGGAGATAGAGCAGCTTTAAAACTAGATAATAGGGGAAAGTCGATAGTCACACAAGAGCATATGGTTCGGAAGAATGTATCCTTGAAGGATACTACCAAAAGCAGAGAGGTTCCAAAAATGAGTAAAGTAGCCCTAATGCCCTTGAGTATGGAGCAGACAGAGCTTAAAGATTCCAAATTACTCATGCCTACCAATAGCCAAATTAATATGAATAAAATAGTCTCTAAAATGCTTATATGCAAATGCTAGAAATCTAAAAAATAAGATGGGAGAGTTAGAATATGTAGCACTAAATGAGAGGTTAGATATGACTGAAATCTCAGAGACATGGTGGAAGGAGGACAACCAATGGGACACTGTGATACCAGGGTACAACTCTATTGTATTGAAAGAGCTGATCAAATTGGTGGAGGGGTTGCGCTCTATGTTAGAGAGGGCATTGAGTCAGAAAGGATTAAAGTTTTTCAGGAAACACAATTTGTTGTAGAATCTCTATGGATTGAAATACCATGTAAAAAGGGGAAGGTGATGGCAGTGGGGGTGTACTATCAACCGCCTGGCCAGAATGAACAAATGGATGATGAAATGCTCAAAGAAATCAAGAAAACTAACAAAAATTACAGCACAGTAATAATATAGGTGATTTCAATTACCCCGGTATCGACTGGATCAGTGTCACGGCAGGACATGCTAAGGAGATAAAGTTCCTAGATGAAATAAATGCCTTCTTCTTGGAGCAGCTGGTTCATAAACCGACCAGAGGGGAAGACATATTGGACCTAATCCTTAGTGGAACACCAGATCTGGTGCAAGAGATAAGTGCACTATGCAGTTAATGTGGATTCCAACACGCTGTATTCACTGTTAGCAAGAGGCCAGCATGGTTAGCACATCCTGATTTCTGTGGTAACTGTGCTGAAGGCATTGCGGTGGTAGATGGGCAGATTAAGCATGGAAGGTGGACAGGGTGAGCACCTTGCAATCAGTACACCCCACACTAACTGCAAGGCGTGCCATTAGTGCAGGTGTACTTACCACCACCTCCATAGGTGGAAATTAGTGCATCCACACTAACCTTAGGGTGTGTAAGGGCAGTGTGCACTACCTTCAGCGCCAGGAAAAAGCTTTCCACACCTCCAGCAGTAAACATGGCGGTGTTGTACCAAATGTGCCAAAAATGAAACAAACCAAAATATTCCCCCTGCACATCTCTACTAGGAACCCCCTCCCCCCCCCCCCCCAAAGCATGAATTCTATGTGAGCCTTTTAATTTGGAAAATTATTTCACATTCCTGGAATTTAAAAAAATATATTTTTAGATTGTATAAAGTTCTGTCAGAGCTGATTAGAAACTAGAATCATTTGTAGATGACCAGACGGACCACAGTCCTTGGCCTGCAAAGCATAGATGCCTTTTGGACAAAAGTCAGTATGCATACAATACATTTAAAGGCTTGATTTCCCTCATTAGAATCTCCACTCAATGATGACATTTCTATAAGAGGCTGTTTAACCCCACAGAAAATGCATACATGGGACCCACACTCTTTGCCACTTTGTGGGAGAAATTGTGGATATGTTGGTTACTTTGATCATTTGTAGTGGGACTGCCAGCAGATAAAAACTTTGGACTATGGTATATAGTATAATTTCCAGAATAATGGAGACAAATATCCATGTTTAAAAGACATATTTTGTTATGTTTGGATTTATTGCCTAATTTCTCCAAACAACAAGACTTCAATAAAAAATGTATTGTTATCAGCTAGATGTGTTGTTGACAAATTTTGGAAGAGGAATCCACCTCCCTCATACTTGGAGAGGCTGAACCAAACCTGGGACATAATGAATATGCAGAATAACACAGGAACTTGATGAGTAAGTTAACAAATGTCAAAAATGTATGTTACCCCATTATGAGATTTAATGAAGAAAGCTTATTGGAATAAGTAGTACAACATAGATGTCATTTACTATGTTATTATGTAACAGGAGTAATTATTAGTGAGTGGTAAGAGTGAATTCGATACACATTTCTTCTGAACACCTTTCTTTTTTTGTTGTTTTTTATTTCTTTCTTTTCATCTTTCTCTTCTCTCTCAGGTTCTCTTCTTGTTTATTTTTCTGTTGCTTTCTTCATCCTTTCTCTCGAAGGGGTGCCATCTTTGGGAAGAGATGGGATGGGTGTTGGGGAATTTAAGGGGAAGATGTTTATTCTTCTCTTTTATCTTTGCTGAACATGCCGATATTTTGTTCTAGGAATGTACGATGTTGCATGGTATCAAAAGGATGCATTACTGATTTTTAAGGATATGCATTGTCAAAATATTTTGGTTTTGGTTTTGGATTTTTCCAAAATTTTAGTTTGGGGTTATTTTTTAATGTCTTTTTACACGTGTTTTAATAATAAGGGGTATGTTTACAAAGCAGCGGTAGCGGCCTTCATGAGATATTGGAGTAACGGCTCCATTGAAATCACGGCCCCATTGAAATCAATGGGGCCGTGGCTCTGATATCACATGGAGGCCGCTACCACTGCTTTGTAAACATACCCTAAGGGGCTTGTTTACAAAGCCGCGGTCGTTATCGGAGCCGCGGCCCCATTGAAATCAATGGGGTCGCGGCTCCGATAACGATCGCGAACCGCTACCGCAGCTTTGTAAACAAGCCCCTAAGTGTTCATGCATGTGAGAACTTTCTAATGCATGCAAATTAATTTCACCTGTATTAACTCATAGGTTTATGCATATACCTTCAATTTTGCATACACTACAATTTTTAATTCACCCAAACTGAGTATGTGCCAATGAATGAATAATGCTTCTGATTTCACTTTAAGAAATGAATTTTGTACTCATAGAGGGGAATTTTATAAATTTTTGTGGAGTTTATTTGTTGTTGTTAAGTGCCATCGAGTTGGTGTCAACTCATGGCGACCCTCTGAATAATTGTCCTAAATTGTGTTCAGTCTGTAGTCAATCATAGTCAGTGAGCTCATTGTTGACAGACTGGCACCGATAGCTGTTGTTATTGTATCAATCCATATCATTGCCAGCCTTCCTCTTTTGTGTTGACCTTCTACCTTGCCAAGCATGATGTCTTTCTCTAATGATCTCGCTCTTCACATGATGTGTCCAAAGTATGAAAGTTGAAGTCTTGTTATCTGAGCTTCTAAAGAAAGTTTAGGTTTGATCTCCTCTAGTACTGACTGGTTTGTCCTTCAACATTCCATGGTATACACAGTATTCATCGCCAGCACCATAATTCAAAAGCTTCAATTTTCTTCCTATCTTTTTCATTGTCCAACTTTCGCATCCATTTGATGTTATTGAAAATGCCATGGCTTGAGCAAGTCAAATCTTTGTATGGAGAGAGACATTTCTGCTTTTGAGAATCTTGTCTAGGTCCTTCATAGCCATTCTGCTAAGAGCAATTTGTAGTTTGATTTCATGTTTCTTCATTATTGATAGTTAATCCAAGTAGGTTAAAGTTGTCCACTATTTCATATACCACTTTTCTACAAGTCAAAGTGGTGTACATTCAGGTACTGTATGTATGTTTTTCCCTTATCCCTCAGGGGCTCACAATCTATGTTTTTGCACCTGAGGCATTAGAGGGTTAAGTAGCTTGCCCAAGGCCACAAGGAGCACTTGTGGGACTAGAAACCCTAGTCCTTCCAGCCCAAGATTGCTGTCCTTTAGTGGGATTCAAAGCCCTGGCCTTCTGACCTGAAACAACTTGCCCCAACTACATGGCCATTCCTCCCTAACACACATTGCAATGTGTGTATTTAATGCTTATTTATAAAGTAAGGCACACACATACTTTATTTAGACAGTTTTATTTATTTATTTAGACAGTTTTGTATACCGCCTTATCCTTCAATCAAAGCGGTCACAACACAATTGGGGGATACATTTAACACTTTACTTTATAAAATAAGGATGTAGGTGCTGAGATATATGTACCTATTCTAGATGTGATCACTTCTGGTGTAAATCCTTGTACCTAGATTTGCAAAGAACACACGTAAGTTATAGCATTTTATAATTTATGCATGTAAATTTCTGCTCCACCCACACTCTGCCTCTCAGATACCAAATGTAAGCACCATTGGCCTGATGCACCTTTTATACAGAATAACACCTTTCTAAAGTATGCACATAAAATCTCATCCACTCACATTAGTTATTTAAAATAAGTGATTACACACATTAATAGCATATAACTTTATGCAGCTTTCCTAGAATTTCCTCCTAAGTGCTCTCAGTTGTTTGTGTTTTAATTTCACATTTACCAGGGCTGGCCTAAGGCAAGGACAGTCACCAGCCCCCAAAGCTGACACTGTATCTAAATACTGCTATTTTATTTTTCTAGGAAAAAAAAACACTGACTGAATATTGCAAATCATGCATACGTCTACCTGCTGGGAAATCTATAGGTACCATTACACAACATTTGAGCTTTCCACCATTGAGGAGTGGCAAGCATGGTTAGAGTGTGTCTGAATATGCATATTCTTCCTTTACCTTCCTACTATATTTCAGTTTTAATGTCTCCTTGCTGAGATTTGGTATAGATTTAATACAATGGGGTTCCACACAAAGGTACTCTGCAAGATTCAGGAAGAGTAACTTATCCTCTCCCTCTTCAGAAATGTACAGCAATTCAATCATTTCTCTGCTGAACGGTATGTTGTGCCTCCCTTGACCCCTTTTACTTTATATCAGCATTGAACATTTGGGCAATATCCTCCTCTGCTTTAACCTGCTCATTTTAAGAAACGAGTATAGCTTTCAAGCACTAGTCAGAAATGCATTACGTTAGATATCATTTACAACTCATATGTTGACATTTTTGCTCCCTCTTACACCATGTCATTATCTAAATGCATTTTTTCTTCCAAATCTTCTCCAATATTTAATGAGATCACTGCATGCAAACTACATAGAAACATTCTCGGAGCTCATCAATGTGGTGTTAACAGAGGTAGTGCCGGGAAAATAATAAGCTTGTGTGTAAGTGATGTCACAATGCAAAGCTGAAGTGCCCACACAAAGAGGAAACCTAACTGGTGCTCTTAACCAATGACCTCTACTCAGAAACATAGACAGAATTAGCTAGTTGTTGCCCAGTTTGGGCAGACTGAATTCAGACACCCACAGCTCGTAATTTTGATACTATTAAAACAGTCAGTCTCCAGAGTAATTAAAATAGCATACATAAAATGCTTCAGGCTGTTATCTATATCATTTTAATGTTCTCTTTGTATTTAGTCTTTTTATGAGACAAAAGGTACTTCAGTGAACATGCAGTTTGATAATAATATTCGTTCAATAGCTGACGGTTTAAACTTATCATGTGAATCAACCACATAAAAGGGTGAAAACAAAAGCACACAAAAAAGCATTGAAAGAAAGGTCTCATAAAATAAAGCATACAATTAAAAATGTGTACCCTGTATTTTAATTCTCTTGTGTACAATGATGGCTGTTTAAATATGTTAGAAACTCATGATTGGTGTTATTGAAATAAAGTCTGAGTTGCTACAGTAACTCAGCATAAGATCAGGCATACTTATAGACTGCCAGCATATTATAATGGCTGCTGGTATTATGCTCATACCATTTGCTGAAGTTTCATTTCAGTAAAAAAAGGGGAAAAAAAGTATAAATCAACAGGGATATGTATTTATCAGTGCACATTAGAATTAGCTCGCAACTATTTTCTCAGGAGTTAGATTCTGGTACAGTAGATATTTTCCTATCCCAATAAGGCTTACCTGAGGCATTTGAGGATTAAGTGACTTGCCCAAGATCACAAGGTGAAACAGTGGGATTTGAACAATGACCTCCCAGGCTAACCCACTGCTTCTAACCATTAGGCTAGTCCTCCAAGCTATTCAGTTCAATTGTGCTCCTTACAAAATTTAGTATATGCTAAATTAATTGAATGCACACAAACCTATGAATTAATAAACATTAGGGGCATGTTTACAAATACCTGTACTGATAACGCATGTGTAAACTGCGTTACCAGCATGGTGTGCTTCGCCCTAAATTCAGAGGGAATGTGGGTCTGTCCCCTGCAGTTGGCGCAGTGCAAAGATGCAGTATTGTGCAAGCTGGCACCCAGGTGCACTTAATGCCTCCCATTGAATGGCATTAAGTGCACCAACGGTAAGGGCAGATGCAAAATGTGAAGTTCTGAGCCTTAGAGATATGTTTACTAAACCACACTGAGAATCAGCATCTTAGTGCATAGTTAGTGCCAAAAATTAACTTGGGAGGGGTGGCCAACTTGTGCTAACTGCTAGGGACATTCCCACCAAGTCCCCATGCAGTTAGTGGTGGGAAGCACCTCACCACACTAAACCTATAGAGGTAGTAGTAAGTGAACCTACTCTAACTGTAACATTGACCAAGACAATATGTTTATGAATGGGCGATATTTAGAGGAACTATTTGGCCCTATTACCTAAGACTGATGGGACTCCTGTTCCTTGGGTGAATGAAGTTAAATCATAGCTATAACTGAATCTGTTTTCTCTAAATTATAGTTGGTTCAACAACTTAACATTATGTGAGAGATAAGGGCTCACAAACGGTGACACAAGTTTTGTTAATTGGTGTCTTAGATTATTGCAATGTACTGTATTTCTGATTAAAAGATAAACATATGAAAAAACATCAGACCACTCAGAACACCTTTGCTTATTGGGTGGCAAAAAATGGAGAGTGTTCATCATTTATTCAGGAAATTACATTGGTTTCCCCTTAAATAAAGATGAAATTAAAACTTTTGATTAATGGGATAAGATAATACGAACAGTGGCAAGTATATCCATAGCCACAAGGGTAAAAGAGAATGCTTATAAATTGTTGTTCAGATGGTATTGGACTCCAATATGTAAAAAAAGAGCTGGAAGGGGGATTAATGATCAGTGTTGGAGGGGATGCAATGAGAAAGGGAATTGGTTGCATATGTGGTGGGATTGTAAGTGGATACAAGCCTTTTGGATTGAGATTTTAGAGTTGATATATAACATGACAGGATATTGAATACAAAGAAAGCCAGAGATTTGTTTACTACATGATTTAGATGTGGACATTCCAAAGAGAGTTAGTGGAGTGATACATCACTGTATAGTAGCTGCTAGAAATGAAATAGTACAACATTGGCAGGGGAAATCCATGCCACATAAGGCAGGATTTGTGAAAACAGTGGCAGAGATGTGTTTGATGCATAGATTGATGGAGATGAGGCGGGGGACAGGTGAGAAAGTTGTGGAACAATGGAAGAGTGTGCGTAAGTGGTTGGAAAAATGGAAGGAAGAATGAGTGGGAGTGCTAGAGAACATATGAGAGAAATTTTATACAAAATTTAAATAAAATTTTACTGGAAGGATAAATGGTGATTGGGTGAAAGGAGAAAGGATATTAATTCAATAATAGATAAGGATAGATGAGCGGTGAGGGTGGGAGAGGGTGGTTAGAAAGGGAATGATATATAGAGTATTTAGAGTAATATTATATGAATTAATAAATAGAATATATAATTGTTAATAAATACAAATGTTGTGGGAAGTTTGATACATAAACGTTATGTGTAGTTTGATACATGTTAAGTGATGTTTGTAATGATACTAAATACAGTACTTAATAAAATGATCAAATGGAAAAAAAACCTTTTGATTAATGGTCTTTAAGGCCTAAGGGATGAAAATTTTATATTTCAGAAACAGATTATAATATTATTTGCAGAGGAGAAATTTGTGTTCCTCTCAAGGTAATCTTCTTGAAGTTCCAGATGAATCAACTTATCATAATTATCATTGGAAGATCCAAGCCTTTAGCGTAGTTTGCCCTTAATGTTGGAATAAATTACCCCTTAATTTGAAATCAGAAATTAATCTTCTGAATTTTAGAAAAGGTGTTTAACCTTTTTTTCCATAGCGTGCCGCCAGTACATTCCATACTACTAGGTTTTAAATCCCTTCCAGCAGATTGGAGACTTAGAATTCCAAGCTTTTGTGATGTCATTCCATAACATAAAGGAACACATTGCTATCACCTAGCCAGTATTTTCAGTCTCCAAGCAGAAAGGGGTTGAGCCTTGCATAGCTAGGCTCCTTGTTGAGAATTCCAGGCATTTTAAAAAAAATAAATAAGGAGTTTAGATTAATTCTAAAGACAGCAGGTTTTTACCTGGAGCCTTATCATTCTGTCAATGGCAGTGCAGAAGTCTGCCCCAGAGCTGTGAAGTTTCTCTGACTTGATGATTGCTGGATAGCCCGATCCTGTTCAGTCGGGGTAGGGCTCTGCAGGGGAGGAGATAGGGTTGCCAACTGGCCGGTTTTCAGACAGCCTGGCCGGTTTTTCCATGGCCAGGCCGGCTGCCGGCGCAGATGTAAAACCGGCCCTTGAAAAGTCGGTTTTTTGCTCTGGCCGCAAGATCGGGAGCGGCCAGAGCAAAAAAACGGCTTTTCTTCCGACCCGAAGTCCAAAAAAAACCCCATCCAGGGCCGGCCCACACACTGGAGGGCTTCAGAGGGAGCAGGGTAAGCTCGCGCGAGGCCCCGGCTCCCTCTGTACAGCCGCCAGCGTGAAGAGCCTTTTCCTTCACGCTGGCGGCTGTATTTTTAAAGCCGCGATTGCTGGGAAAGGTTAAAGGCAATACCCTTTAACCTTTCCCAGCATTCGCGGCTTCACAGATACAGCCGCCAGCGTGAAGGAAAAGGCTCTTCCCGCTGGCGGCTGTACAGAGGGAGCCGGGGCCTCATGCGAGCTTACCCGGCTCCCTCTGAAGCCTCTCAGACAGCCGCGGTGCAGGTCGGGGGGGGGGGAGCCAAGGACTGCATGGGCTGTGATTGGGGGGGACATGGACCGGAAAAGGGCTATGGGGGGGGGACTTGGACTGGAAAGAAATGGGCTGTGATGGGGGGTGGGACCTGAACTGTAAAAGGGCTATGGGGGAGGGGGACTTGGACTGGAAATGGGTTGTGATGGGGGGGGGGGACCTGGACCGGAAAAGGGCTATGGGGGGGGACTTGGACTGGAAATAAATGGGCTGTGATGGGGGGGGACCTGGACTGTAAAAGGGCTATGGGCGGGGGGGGACATGGACTGGAAATGGGTTGTGATGGGGAGGGGGACCTGGACCGGAAAACGGCTATGGGGGGGGGGGGGACTTGGACTGGAAAGAAATGGGCTGTGATGGGGCAGACCTGAACTGTAAAAGGGCTATGGGGGGGGGGACATGGACTGGAAATGGGTTGTGATGGGGAGGGGGACCTGGACTGGAAAATGGCTATGGGGGGGGGGGGGTAACTTGGACTGCAAATGGGCTGTGATGGTGTGGGGGGGAACTAGAACTGCAAATGGGCTGTGATGGTGCAGGGGGACTCGGACTGCAAATGGGATGTGATGGTGGGGGCTAGGACTGGAAATGGCCTGTGATGTGACGGCTAGCACTGGAAATGGGCTGATGAAGAGCTAGAATAGGACTGGAAATGGGCTGATGTGGGGCATGGGAGAATGGGACTAGAAGGGAGTGGATGCTGGGTGGGTCTAGAACTATAAGGGAACTGATTTTGGGGGAGGACTAGAATGGATGGGGAATGAGAATGGAGAGGGGAAAAATATTTTGTGTGGAAGAAAAGTCTATGATGGGCTGCGTTTTGGGAGAGTAAGAGGGGCTTGAAAATGGAAGGGTGAAATTTAAATGGATGATAAAGGAATAAGGAAAGAATTGGGGGAAAGAGCAAAAGGGAAACAATCAGTATGTTAAAACAGAAATAGAGAGAGAATGGAAAACATCTAAAAGAGAAGAAAGGACAAATGGATAGCTCGCAGAAGACACGAAGAAACCAGAAGAAAGTGACTGGAGCAATTGCAACTGAAAAAATGCCCAAACAGAAGGTAGAAAAATACTTTTTATTTTGAATTTATTAACTGGAATATGTCTGGTCTGGGAAGTGTGTATTGCTAACATCTTTGCGTTTTTGTTTAGTGCAAGAGGAAATTACTTTATAGTTTATTTCTCTAGTGTTGTACATTTAATGTTTGGATTTTGGGGTTCCCAGTTTAATTATTATCTGACCAAGGAAGTTAGCCTACACGTATCCTCGGTAATTTTTGTGGGTGGGGCTGGGGGCGGGGCAGGGGTGGGACTAGGGGCGGAGAATGGGTGGAGCATGGCGAGCCACAGGTGTCGGGTTTTTCTCGATGAAAAAGTTGGCAACCCTAGGAGGAGATCATATTTCAGACAGCTTCCTGCATTCAGCTACTACAGCTTAATGGCAGTTGAAGTTCAGAGCTGACAGTTTGTTTATCACTATTCTCAACATTCCCTGAGGAGGCAGCTGTGGGTTAGGGCTTCTGGCTTGCTGTTTACTTTCAGTTTCTCTGTCAGATCCTGTTTACTTTGAATTGTGGCCTTGTTGTTTTAACCCTGAAATTGCCAGTAACTCTGGTAACCCGGAAGCCCTCCTCGCCTCCGTCCACCTCATTACACAGCCCCACGAGTACCTCAACCTTCCCCCCCCCCCCAACAAAATCACAAACAACTGTATTTGGTACAAACATTTTGGTCGCAGCTTTATTTACAACTTGTAAACCGCCCAAAGGGCCTGAATAACCGTTAACATAACCCAGCCCCGCCCCCCTTTACCGGAGGTTGCCCCCCACCCGCCATCCTAGTAGCAAGGCGGAGCATCCTCCTCCCCCCCAAACCCCGCCGCCTGCCTCGCCATCCTAGTAGCAAAGGCCGGCTCCCACCCCCCCGCTACCGGGTCGAGACCCCCAACCGGGCTGTCTCGCCCCACCCCCAAGGAGCATTTCGCCCCCCACTGCTCATAACCAGGTCAAGCCCGCGCCGCTCCTGCGAGCGCAGGCTCTGTACCCCCACCCCCACCAGCTGCGACAACTTCACCACCCCATCAAAAAAAAGGGGGCGGGTGGGCGGGAATACGACCGGATTCCCGAGGAGCCGCGGCCAGAAGAAGACGGCCACGCGGCTCCTCGCCGGCACAGCGCCGCTCCCCCGCCGACCGCCGGCCAATGAAATCGCTCCGACGTTGTGACGGAGCGATTTCAAATGCCGCGCTCGCCGTTCCCTCTCAACCCTCCCCCTCCCCCCCCCCTAGCCACCAAGCACGCTGGAGGCCGAGGCCGGGCCCGGGCCCAGGTTACTGACGGCCGCGGGACCCGGCCCGCGGCCTCGAGCATTAACTCTGGTAACCCGGAAGCCCTCCTCGCCTCCGTCCACCTCATTACACAGCCCCACGAGTACCTCAACCTTCCCCCCCCCCCAACAAAATCACAAACAACTGTATTTGGTACAAACATTTTGGTCGCAGCTTTATTTACAACTTGTAAACCGCCCAAAGGGCCTGAATAACCGTTAACATAACCCAGCCCCGCACCCCATTACCGGCGGAGGCCCCCCCCCCCCCCATCCGAGGAGCAAGGCGGAGCATGCTCCTCCCCCCAAACCCCGCCGCCTGCCTCGCCATCCTAGTAGCAAAGGCCAGCTCCCACCCCCCCGCTACCGGGTCGAGACCCCCAACCGGGCTGTCTCGCCCCACCCCCAAGGAGCATTTCGCCCCCCACTGCTCATAACCAGGTCAAGCCCGCGCCGCTCCTGCGAGCGCAGGCTCTGTACCCCGCCACCGGTGCGAGGTATGAACTATCCTCGCACCGCCCCCCTCATAAAGCTGCGACCAATCAGTTCCAAAGCTTCTTGCCAATCATTGAGCAATAAGTCCTGGCCAACCGGGGACAAGTGTACCCCGTCAGTACGATACAGTCCAGCGCACCGAGGGTCCGCCCAAGGGTGCTGGACCTGCCACCCGCCAGCCTGCTGCAACCACCGGCCGATCTGCCTGTTGATCTTGGCTAGCCCTCTAGACCACCGCCGCTGCGACAAGCAGGCCGGCCGCGGGATGATGTCCGACCACACGATCGCCAAGTCCGGCCACTGCTCCTGCAGTGCCCGCAGATCCCGTTGTACAGCATGAATAAGTTGCCGGCACGTCCACCCGGAAAGATCATTGCCTCCCAGGTGTATCAGAAGACCCAATGGCAGCTGCCGCCTCTCCGCGTGCTCTCGAACCACTGGAAGTAGCTGCCACCAACGCATGCCCCGCTGGCCGAGCCACACCAGCCGGAAATTACAGGACACCAAGCCCAGGTGTAGACCCAGCGGACGAGTTGATGCTCTGCGTTCCGCCCAATAGACGAAGGAATGTCCCAGAAGCCACCATACGCCTGGCGGGCCCCGTGCAGCACTCCATGTCGGCACGCCTGGCTGAACACCTGGAAAAGAAACACAGCATTAATACCCCCCCACACCCCCCCCCCCCGACACCCCTGCAGTTACAACTGTTCTGGGTGCACATAGCCCGTGTAAGCCCTGGAGCTCCAACGCCCGATGCGTTGAATCACCTCACCCCCGAGGCCCGCGGCCGCGGCACTGGTCGCCGCACCTATCCGAAAGGAATGAGAAGCGTACCCACGCTCGTCCACGCCCAACCGCCTCAAGGCCAGGCGGAGGACCGCCGTGAATTGAAACTGGGTGACGGCCGCACCGTCCTCATGACAAAAGAAACAGCCAGCCCCAACCCGACGCTGACGCCGGTACATCAACAAGTTCTGCACCGGACAAGATTCCAGACCAGGGATAGCCCGCAACAGCACCCACTGACCCCGCCCCTGCGGGTCAGTTTTTGAGCGATCCAGAAATATCCGAACCAACTGTTCCTGCAGGTCCACCTGATGCTCCTGCAACCCTCCCCGACCCCTCCGCCCGCCCGCCTGGGGGACCAGTTCACTAACTCGAAAGGCCCCAAAGAATGCTGTGACAAACAACGCCCGGAACAGGACGGCCTCCAATGCGGAAGCCGCAACCTCGGGCAGGACACCCCAAATCTGCAGCAGCAAGTCATGCGACACGGGACGGCGCCAATCTGAGGCAGGGGGCTGCACTCGAGCCCAACCGGCTAGGAGCCGCTTCACTACGTACGAAGTGCCCGGATTGCCCCAACCCGCCACCCTGCTAAAGAAGGAGAAACCGACCAAAGCCGCCCGTGCCGCTGACCGGGACCAACCAGACTCCTTTGCCCAGACTATGAAAGACCCTGCCAAGAGGTCCCCAACGCTGCCACCCCTCCAGCCCCTTCCCCACAGAAACTCATGAACCCGTGCATACCCCCGCAGATAGGCTTTCCACGTACCTGGAGCCAGGGAAGAACGCAGCAACGAGATCATTCCGGCGTCCCAAGCTGCCAAAGGTGCTCCGGCACTACCGCCGCGGTCTCGTCCGCCCCCGGTGCCAATTCCCGAAACCGCTCCCACTGGAAACGAGACAAAGCATCAGCAATCCCATTCTGAATGCCCGGCACATGACGAGCCCGAGCCGTGATATTAAGACGAAGACAAGCCAGCACAAACACCCGCATCAACGCTGCTACCCGTGGACACTTGGGAGAATGGCGATTAATGACCTGCACCACCGCAGCGTTATCACACCAGAAAACAACCCGCCTATCCCGTAACCTCTCCGGCCACAGCCATAAGGCCACCACAATCGGAAATAATTCGAGGAACGTCACGTTGCGCGTCAAACCACCCGAACACCACGATGCGGGCCACGGCACTGCACACCACGCGCCCTGGAAGTACAATCCCATGCCCGAACCACCAGCGGCATCTGAAAACAATTCCAGATCCCGGTTGGAAATCTCCCTGGACTGTAACAACGAGCAACCATTGTAGTCCGCCAGGAACGCATCCCACACGCGCAGATCGGCTCGCATCCCCGCAGTGACTCGGATGCGATGATGCCCACATCGGACCCCTGCCATCGCCAAAGCTAATCTTCGCGCAAAGGGCCGCCCCATAGCAATGACCCGACATGCAAAATTCAGGTGACCAACTAAACTTTGAAGCTCGGTCAAAGTCACCTTCGCAGCGGAACCAACCGCCGCCACCAAGATCCGCAGCCGCTCTACCTTATCCGCAGGCAACCGGACCACAAACTCCATCGAATCAATCTCTATCCCCAGAAAGGAGATACGAGTCACCGGTCCGACCGTCTTGCCCTCTGCCAACGGGATGCCAAAATCAGCCGCCAAGCCTGAAAAAGCCCCAGCAAAGATCCGCACACGTCGGACTGGCTGGCCCGACGAACAAGAAGTCATCAAGATAATGCACTATAGTCCGCCGCCCAGACATCCGCACCAGCACCCAATGCAAGAAAGAGCTAAAGGCTTCAAAGTAGGCGCACGAAATCGCACAGCCATGGGCATGCATTTGTCATAGTAGTACTGATTGTCAAAACGAAATCCGAGCAAGGGGAAAGCGGACGGGTGCACCGGCAGGAGACGAAAGGCTGACTCAATGTCCACCTTCGCCAACAGGGCCCCTTTCCCACATTGTCGCACCAGCTCCAAGGCCTCATCAAAGGACGCATATCGCACAGAGCACAGCTCACGCGGGATATGGTCGTTCACCGAAGCACCGAGGGGGCAAGAAAGATTATGGATCAGCCAATACCGCCCCGGCTCCTTCTTCGGGATGACCCCCAACGGCGATACGATAAAAGGCGAGAAGGGGGGCCGTTCAAACGGCCCAGCCACTCTGCCCAGTGCACGCTCCGCCGCAATCTTTCCCCGGGCCACCTCCCCCAACCGCCTCACCGATACCGCATTCCCCCTTTCCAACCCCTGAACCGCCCCCCGCACTGGGATACGAAAGCCCTCGGAAAACCCTGCCCATGACATCGCCCCCGCCTTGCCATGTCTGGCAGCCGCATAAAGCTCCAGCCACGGCTGCAGCGCCAGCCTCTTAATGGGGGTAGGCGCTAGCCCCTCTGCATTCCCGTCACTTACTGGCAGCCGCCGTCCCAGGCACCGCTCTGCGGCTGCACTTGACGGCCGAGTGACCGGCGCCGCAAAGCGAACAGGCGTGCCGGAACTTACAGTCCGGGAAGGGGCAGGACGTTTTATTGAAGCGCCAGCACAGGTCCCCGCCGTGACCGCTCGCCCCCGTTCTGCTCGTCTCGGGCCCCGGGCCCGCTGGCCGAAAGGGCCGCTGGCCGACCGGAACCGCCGTACCCGCCGCCTTACCCGGACCCGAACCCCCCCCCATACCGCCCCTTCTTGCCGACATTTGCGTGAGCCAAAGGTTGATATCCTTCATTCCCCACGTCAACTGCCTGTTCTCCTCCATCCTGTCGCGGAACTCCTCATCGTAATTGAGCCAGGCCCAACCTTCGTGCACCTGGGAAGCCGACAAGATGGCATCAGCGTAAGCCAGAAGCTCGCCGTAACAACTCGGGTCCTCATGGCCCCATACACTCGCCAGCCGCAAAAAAGCCCGCGTCCAATTCAACGTGTTCCGTGACACCTTCCGTACCCTCCCCGCTTTCTCGTCCTCTTTACGCTTCTTGCGACTCTCCCCTGAACGTTTTCTCCCCTCCAACAACCGGAAAATATCCAGGTAACGCCGCTTTACGATCCGCCTCCGCAACTTGCGCGGAACACCCTCCCACAATTCCGCGCAACGGACCACCGCGGACCCTGCCCCCTCGTACCCCGCCCCCGCTTGCGGGACAACCGTGGAGTCAGCCGAGGAAGTGGCGGAGGACCCGGACGACGAGGAGGAAGACGACGAGCTCCTCCGCCGACGCCGTCGGTGCTTCCGCTTCGCCTTGGCTTTCCGTGCCGGCGGAGCACACTCGCTCGGCACCACCACCACCCCACCTCCCCCCACCGCAACCCCCGAGCACTCACCTGCTGTCAACTGCGCCGCCGTCGCCTGCGCCTCCGAAGTGGACTCCGTCTGCTCCACCGAAGACTGGCCCAGCTGGCTAGCAGTCGAAGACATCACAGTGGATCCCACAGCCGCCGCTGAGGACCCACTCGGAGGAACCGGAGCCGACCCCGACACCTGCAACGAGAGAGGAGAGCCAACACACGGGGAGCCTACACCCGGGGAAGGCGGAAAGCCCGTCCCCGGAGGCGCCCACCCATACGGCCCCATCCCCCACCCAACACCCCGTCCCTGCGCCCCTCCAGAGGATCCTAACCCCCGGCCGCCCAGTCTGCTGCCCCCCAGGGGGGCTGCCCAACTGCCGGAAGCCCGGCACCCCAATGGTTCCCGCCCCACCCCACCCCCCAGGCCGGAGCTTGCCCAGGTACCGGGGACCAAGCCGGCCACCCTCCCCCATGCAAACCGCCCCCCCCAACCCATAGGTAGGGACCCATAAGCCCCAGCCGCTGCCTGCCCCATCCAGGCCCCCCCCCCTCCTGTACCATCCACCCCATCTCCAACCCCCCCGTGAGACAAGCTCGCAGCAACCACCCCCCCTTCAGTCACTCCCCCCCCAACAACCCATCCACATCCACCATTCCTGGGCCAGCGCCCACCCCCAGGGGGCTCCCCACCTCCCCAGGACCACTGAGACCACCTACAGGGGCAGTGAGAGCTCCCCGCTTCCCGGCCCCGACCCGCCGCTTAGCCGCCTTTCTACTACCCCCCTGCACTACTCCTCGACCCGCTCCGGCGCCTGGCGCCGCCCCCACCCCGCGGGATCCCCGCGGAGTACCCCCAGCCCGTGCCCCCGACATCCTCCTGGCTCTGCTGGAGCCAGCCATGATAGGGCTACCCTACTCTGCGTCACCTCCCCACTGGTATCCTTCCCTTTCTTCTAATGTTATCTTGCCGCGGTTTTTTTTTTTTTTTTTTTTTTAACCAGCCCCCCTTCCTCGATGCGCCCCCCCTCACCGAAAGCCCCTACCCCGCGACCCCCGAATCCCCCCCCCACCGAACCCACCTCACCAGGACCCTCACCGCCCGGAAAAACACGACCGGATTCCCGAGGAGCCGCGGCCAGAAGAAGACGGCCACGCGGCTCCTCGCCGGCACAGCGCCGCCCCCCCGCCGACCGCCGGCCAATGAAATCGCTCCGACGTTGTGACGGAGCGATTTCAAATGCCGCGCTCGCCGTTCCCTCTCACCCCTCCCCCTCCCCCCCCCCCTAGCCACCAAGCACGCTGGAGGCCGAGGCCGGGCCCGGGCCCAGGTTACTGACGGCCGCGGGACCCGGCCCGCGGCCTCGAGCATTACTGTTAATCCTGGTAAGTTAAAGGCTATTTAATACAGCATGCCATCAAAGTCTGTTTGTGCAGCATGTGGGCTCAGGAGTGGCCTGTTTGTCAGATTTAGGGCTGTGCAGATCATGTGAGCAAGCAGATCAAGAGGCAGGGGGCTGTTTGCTTAAATCGGCAGAGGAGGAAGGTGCTCATCTAGAAGATTTAGATGAGTTGAATTGTAGCAGCAAAGCGCAGACAAACCAATGATACCAGGAGTCTGTTCAGAAGGTCCAAATCATTTATTTGTGCACAAGTCTCAAGCAAGTCAATTTCAGAATGGCTGAGCAAAGTTTTCTAGCATTACAACAAGTTTTATAGACTTCTGTTCCATTCTAGGTATAGAAAAACATTTCATTGGTCCCGGTACTCTCCCGTACCTCTTCCATTGGTGCCGGTACTGATAAGATTATCCAATTATGTTCCTTCAGTGGGCATGACACCTGCATACCCCCCTTCTAGTCCCAATTACAATGGTCAGTTCATCAACTTGTTACTTTCATACTCTCAAGGCAATAGAGCCAATTTGTGCATGCAAGGGAGCAGGGCTCTGCAACTCATCTGTCAGCACTCCCAATTATATTCCTTGCAGATGTACTTTTTCTTATCAGTAACTTTTAAACATGTTTTTCTGTATTTTTCCATCTCTCAGTTTTGCTTACCTAAGTTAGTTTAGTTCTCTTACAGAGTTCTATCCTACAATAGCAGCATATTGGGGAATGTGCAATTCCTATGTGCCTCTCCACAGGCTTCATTTACAGGTCAAGCTAGTTAGGCCTGCCTGCTTATGTCAGACACCGTGGATCACAGGCCTGCACCTGCCACATTCCCCCCTTTGATTAATCTCACCCTATTACTTAATAAGGTGTGAGAATTAAATCACCTTTTGAAGAATCACATCATGATTGAAGGATTACGACTAGGGCTGGCTTTATATAAAGCCATTATTTTAGTTGCGGTCTTCCGCTCTACTGTGCTGTCAATAGCATTATGAATGGAACGCATACAACATGGGATTAAACATGGTAATAAGAAGATAACAACAACAAGAATTAGTACTAAGACAATGAAAGTCTTAAATCCTCCCAGCCAGGAGAAAAGGTTAGCAAACCAGTTAGGGAATTTCAATGAGTGCCAAGTTTGCACTGGCACATAAGCATGTCTTTGCATATCTTTAGCAATTTCTTCAACTACTTGACCCTTATCATCTATTTTTAAACAGCAATTAGTTAAATTCAGTTTACCACATACTCCTCCTTCTGCTGCTAACAAATAATCAAGTGCTAAGCGGTTCTGATATATAGCAGTGCGCATCTGAGTACTTTGTCTAGCTAAAAGTGTAAGAGCATGACTAGTTTCATTGGTTATTATTTCAACTACTGCTTGTAAGCGAATAATACGATTAATCATATAGATTGGAGTGCGGTAACCATACATACCATCATCATTCCAGGTGGCAGGCCCATAATACTCAATAATTCTTTCTGGTGGCCAATCATCACCCTGCCACTTCTCCCACTTGCCTATCTGTAAGGCTTCTCTTTTCTGTCTTAGTGCTCGTTTGTATCGGTGGGTAGTGTATACAGGGTATCCTAATTGTTCTCCATGTTCAGTGTTTAAAAGAAAGAAAGAAGGTCTGATGGTTCCTAAGACACATGCTCCTCCCCATTGTGGCGGGAGTTGGGCATACGCTCGGTTTCCACAGATCCAATATAGGCCAGGTGGGGCTTGCCAGGCATGGACTTTGGCAAGGTTAGTCCATAAATCTGCAAGTTCAGGAAATCTAGCTAATGGGTTAGGAGGTTCAGGGTGTCTGATTCCTGACCACCATGCTGTCTTTTTGGTCGTGGCATTATAGTACTTCTGGCTAAGACAGACCAGCTGTCCTACCTTTTGGGTGAACTGTGGTCCAGTTCTGGCATAGCAAAGACGTCCAACGATTGAGTGCGCTAACACCCATTCACTGGTAGTCTTGTGTAATTCAGTCTGATTGTAAATCAAGGAATAATTCAATTCTTGGGCTTCCCATGGCCACTGGTCTCCCATTTGGGTTCCGCCACATAAATAGCAATCTGAGATCTTAATACTAGATACTACTGCTCCGGCTAATTCTAGAAATAAATTCTGTGAGGGATGAGGGATCTCAAACTTATTTACATGCATGGCTTCATAGAAGGTATTATGGATATGATATTTAGATGACTTGTGTGCTTGGGTATTCAATCTAATATACACAATGGTTCCTGGATCTACTGCCCCTCCAGCAATACGCAAACCAAACTTGTATCCTTGTTTCCATGCATAGGGATTGTGTATACGTAAGTGTAAGGGGTTACAAGCATCTTTCTGACATTTATCATTTGTGGTTGGCTTGGTTAAAGTAGCCATTCGTTTATCTATCTTCTCATCAACTATACCATTATTCCAGGTAGCATATAAAAACACATCCCCAATACGGGCAATAGTAATCTGCTGCTGGTGCAGTACTATAGCCTGATCCCGTTTTACCTGTACACTTCCACCATCCTGTGGCACCTTCCGGACACATGTACTTATGGTCATTTCGATACGCTTTCTCCCAAGTACCACAGGTGGAATAACTATCTCTATTAATGACATTACATGCATCAAAATTCAAAACAGCAGGTTTAGTAATGTCCTTAAGTGGTGGTGTAGCAGCTATTATAGGTCCATCTGCATCCTTCCATCGTATTTCCAACGTGTAATAGGATGGATTCTGATGCGGATTATAGCATGCTCTAATTTTGCCATAAGTGCAAATATTTAGTTCAGTGGTGTTATAAATACACCGAGTCACTTTTCCCTTGCAGGTATAGTATGAGTGGTAAATCAAAGTCTGAGTTACTTTCAGTCCAGTTCGAGTAGAAGTAATGCAAGCAGTGCATGGAGGTAAAGCATAAGTCTGTTCAAAACCTCCAAAGAAGGCAACCAAAGCAAAGCAAAAGTAAAGATGCATGTTGATGTTGATTGGAGTTCTTCTGAATCCTCAGCTTGCTGATCTTGATCACGACGGTCTTTTATTCTTCATCCCGTTTGCTAATGAAGCAATTTAACAGGTGCTGAGTGTTGATTGAAGATCCTCAGGTTGTCCAGTACACATTAACCAACTTATTAGCAATTTCAGTTGGCTTGTGATGTCTGGCTAGTCAATGTAGTATCAAAGTAGTGTGCAGAATCACGCACAGATTGAGTTCGTTGAAACAAAACTGTTGCTGCATGGAAAACAGCAATCCTCTTCGAAAGACTTGGCTACTGCAAGGCACTGTGACAAAGTGTCTAAGTTGCTGGTTGCCGTCTCAGAGTAACTCGCAAGGGTGCATCAAGATGCTGCTCTGCTGTCCACTGCTCAGGTTCAGGATCAGCGGCAGGCTTGACTCTGCTGTGGTGGATCCAGGCGTCGATTTCTGCTACCTTTACTGCAGTTGGGGTAGACAGGATGACGGTGTACGGTCCCTTCCAATGGGGTTCCAACGGTGTGTCTTATTCCAATCTTTGATCCACACCGAGGTACCAGGCTGATAGGGATGCAAGGGTTCCGTCAAGTTGATAGGCAACTGGTCTTGGATCCACGCATGGAGAGTCTGCAGAACAAAACTAAGAGCTAGGAGTTCTTGTCTGGTTACTTCTGAACCAATTTGGGCTAAACTTCCTTTGACTCCCTGCACTATTGGTGGGGGATTACCATACAAAACTTCAAAAGGGGAAAATCCTGTTGACTTTACAGGAGCTGAGCGTATTCTGAGTAAGGCTATCGGGAGCACTTGGGGCCACTTCAAGTGTGTCTCCTGACAAAGCTTGGACATTTGGGCTTTTAGGGTACGATTCATTCGCTCAACTTTCCCTGAACTCTGGGGTCTGTATGCAGTGTGGAGTTTCCATTGTATCTGCAAAGCTTTTTCTAACTGTTGAGTAACTTGGGAGACAAATGAGGATCCATTGTCTGACCCTATTACTGCTGGAATTCCGAACCTAGGGACAATCTCTCTCATTAAAACTTTGGTAACTTCTCGAGCTTTCTCAGTTCTGGTTGGGAAGGCTTCTACCCACCCAGAGAAAGTACAAACTAATACTTATAGATAATGGTATCCATTGGCTCTTGGCATTTCGGTAAAATCAACTTGGAGGTTGTGCATGGGGGTTACACCTCCTGACTGAACTCGGGGTGCCGTTATAAGGCCTTGCTTGGCATTATTTTTGGCACAGGTTAGACATTGACGTGCTACTGAAGCTGATATGGTTGTTAATAGAGGGATGTAAAAATGTGGTCTGAGTGCTTTTTCCATAGCACTTTTCCCATAGTGGGTGGCTTCGTGGAAAGCTTTGACAAAAGATGGTCCTAACAGTTCAGGAATTACTATTCGTCCAGGGGGTTGACTGCCCTCTTCTGGTGGCAGCTCAATCCATCCATCTTTCAGTACTCCATCTTCTTTGTTACAGTAGTAATCCAATTCTTTGGTGGTATATCGTGGTGTCCATAAATTCAGAGGTACTGGAAACAATGCTGCTTGCATTGGCATAGCTTGTGGAGTAATCTGTCCTGTCATAGCTGCTTGTCGTGCTGAGGCATCCGCAAATCTATTTCCTCGGGCAACCTCTCCTTTTCCTGCTTGATGTCCTCTACAATGCATGACAGCTACACGTGTTGGGGCCCAAACTGCATCAAGTAACATTAATATCTCGGGACCATATTTGACTGATTTTCCTCCAGATGTGATGAGTCCTCATTCTTTATAGAGAGCTCCATGGGCATGCAGAGTGGTGAAGGCATATTTGGAATCCGTATATACATTTAGCACAAGGTTTTCTCCTAACAACAATGCTCTGGTGAGTGCTATCAATTCGGCTTTCTGGGCTGATGTGCCTGAGGCTAGAGCTGATGATTCAACTACTTCGTGTTGAGTGACGACTGCATATCCGGCACAACGTCGTCCATCGAGGATGAGACTGCTCCCATCAACATAATAGATTTGGTCAGGATTGTCTATGGGCACATCTGTCAAGTCGGATCGACTGGAGAACACAGTTTCCATGACTTCGATACAGTCATGTTCTGGGAGTTCTTCACTGATGGGTATCAGGGTGGCTGGATTCAAGGCATGACTCACTTCTAGTTGTATCTGTGGGTTTTCACATAACATGCTCTGGTACTTCAACATTCGGGAATTGGTGAGCCAATAATTTGCTTTCTGTTCCATGAGGGCAAGGACTGCATGTGGCACAGTGACTCGTATGTTCTGTCCTAAGGTGAGCTTGTCTGCTTCACTCACTAATAGTGCTGTAGCTGCAACGGCTCTCAGGCAAGGTGGCCATCCTTTGGCCACAGTGTCCAACTGTTTCGATAGGTATGCTACAGGTCGTTCCCAATTTCCCAATTTCTGAGTCAACATGCCTAAGGCATTTCCCTGTGCTTCATGTACAAACAAGTGGAAAGGCTTGTGGACATCTGGTAGTCCAAGTGCTGGTGATGACATCAATTCTTCCTTTAACTTCTTGAAGGCTGTATCCTGCTCAAGTCCCCACTCCAGTGGCGACTTTTCTTCTCCTTTTGTGGCTTCATACAGTGGTTTGGCAATTTGGGCGAAGTTGGGTATCCAGATTCGGCAATATCCTGCCGCTCCCAGAAAGGCTCTGACTTGCTTTCTGGTTGTTGGAGTTGGAATTCTACATACTGCTTCTTTTCTTTCTCTGCCTAATCTTCGGCTTCCTTGGGTTATACGAAAACCCAAGTATTTCACTTCTTTTTGACATAGCTGTGCTTTTGCTCTGGAAACTTTGTATCCAGCTTCATCTAGTAACTGCAAGAGATCTTTGGTGGCTAGTATACATTCACTTTCTGATATGGCAGCTATCAGCAGATCGTCCACATATTGGAGAAGCACTCTCTTCCCCGGGGCCACTGGATAGCTTGAAAGGTCTTGATTCAGTGCAGCACTAAAGATGGTAGGCGAATTTTGAATCCTTGGGGTAATCTTGTCCAGGTGAGTTGGCCCCCTCTTCCAGAGATGGGGTCCTGCCATTCAAAGGCAAACAATATTTGACTTACAGGGGCTAATCTTATGCAAAAGAATGCATCTTTTAAATCCAGTACAGTGAAATGGGTAGCTTCAGCAGGTATCAGTCCTAGAAGAGTGTAAGGATTGGGTACAACTGGATGTATAGTTTCAACTGCATCATTTACTCTTCTTAAGTCTTGTACTGGGCGGTAATCATCCGTTCCAGGCTTCTTTACTGGCAAAAGTGGAGTGTTCCATGGGGATTGACATACTTTTAGTAGGCCATACTCGAGCAATCTTTGTAGGTGGCGATGAATGCCTTCAATTGCAGCTCTTGGGAGAGGGTACTGTCTGACGTGTACTGGTGTAGCACTAGGCTTGAGGGTTACAATCACTGGAGCTATATGCTTGGCTAGGCCTGGGGGACTGCCTTCTGCCCATACTCCAGGTGGTGCATGAATGTTCTTTAGAGTTTGTTCGAAATAAGTGTCTTGGATAGAGTCATCAATGTAATACCTCCATTCTTCTTCTCGGGGAACTGTCAGCAGCATTATTCCTGCTGGTTTGGCTTGGGGATTTACTGTCATTTGCATTTCTCCTTCTTCAGAGAAAGATATTTGTGCTTGGAGTTTGGCTAACATATCTCGTCCCAGTAATGGCACTGGACATTCGGGCATGTAAAGGAATTGATGAGTTATTTGCTGTCCTCCTAGACTGCATATACGATTCTGAAGAAAAGATTTTGTAGCTTTGGCACCAGTTGCTCCTATAATGGTGACTGCTTTTGTAGAAAATGGGGCTATCTTCTTGTCTATTACTGAATGTTGTGCTCCAGTATCAACCATAAAGTCCATAACTTGGTCTCCTATTTGTATTCCGACCATAGGCTCCTGGAGACCTAAAGCAAACTTGGAGCCCGGTCTGTCCTAATCCACGTCATTTTCATCATGGATCGTTGTGGCCAATGCTTGAATGGCTCCTCCTCCTCTTTCTTGCTGGAATTGTTCTCGATTGGCTCCTCCGCGGTTTCGGGGATAGCCTCGTCTTTCTTCTCGCCACTGATGATTGCTGTCGTCATCTTGCTGGGCGTCTTCGAGTTGCGGGCACGTATCTCTCCAATGTCCTTCTTCTCTACAGTAGGCGCATTGGTTCACGCCTAGCTTCTAGGTCCGGCCTCCGCCTTGACCCCGCCCTCTTCCTCTGCTCCGTCGACTAGGGACACCTCCCCTTTTCTGTTCAACTATGGCCGCAGCCAAAAAATCAGCTTTCTTCTTCATCTTTCTATCACATTCTCTCTGTCTTTCATTATCACGATTCACATACACTTTATGAGCGACTTCCAGTAACTGTGTTGCATTCATGCCCGCAAACCCTTCTAACTTCTGTAGTTTACGTCTAATGTCTGGTTGAGACTGGTTTACAAAAGCAGAATTCACCATACATAAACTTCCTGGTGCCTCGGGATCATAGGGGGTATACATTCTGTATGCTTCAGTTAATCTTTCATAAAAGTCTGCTGGGCTCTCATCTGCACCCTGGATAACTCCTGCGACTTTGGAAAGGTTCATAGCTTTTTGGCCCCCCCTTTTCAGGCCTTGTAAAAAGCCTTGGTGAAAACGGGCTAGGGCTGTGGATCCTTCATCTGTATTTGGATCCCAATGGGGGTCTTCATTCGGGAATTCCTTCTGAGCCGCTTCCCGATAGTCTATTCTGCTCAGTCCCTGTCCCGGAGCTACAGGGTTATCTGACATCCACTCAATAGCTGCTTTTCTAATTCGTGCTCGCTCTTCTGTCGTGAATAGGGTGGACAGGAGCTGGCGGCAATCTGCCCAGGTGGGTTGATGGGTTTCCATTAGAGTAGTTACTAATTCTGTAAGTTCCTGGGGCTTGCTAGTATAGGAGGCATAATGCGACCTCCAATTTAACAAATCAGTTGTAGAGAAAGGGATATACACATAAGTTAAGGGTCCCGCTACCACTCCTCATTATCGTTCTTTATGGGCACTCCCGGGACTTGCCGTAAAGGCAGCATTTTGGCGGTAGCTGTCTTGTGGGATCTAAGGGCTGTTTTCTTAACTATCTTTCCAGAGATTACTTTCGCTTTCTCAACAGGTTTCACTTTGGGTGTACATTTTGCTGGCTCGCTGGCACTGGCAATCATTTGTTCGCTATCTTCCTCGCTTTGGGCATTCTCATTTTCTCCCTCTTCTACCTCTGCTTCTGACTCGCTTTTTATAGCATCCTCTTCTTCAGCTAATTCCTCTCTATGCCCTCCAGGAGGGGTTCAGGGGTTGGGTCCCGCTCCGGCCGTCTCTGGGGTTCTGGGGCAGGACGCCGGGCTACTCTTATCGGACCTGGGGTTCGGGGCTGTCTGAGAATTATCTCCGGGGAATCAGGATCTACCAGGATGGGCTTCTTCCTGGACTTCTTATCCTGCTCTTTCATTCTAGGCTGTTCCGTTTTCTGTCTAGAATCTGTTTTCGCTAACATTATCCTGCACTGTTCCTCATAACAGCGCTGCGCCCAGGGGGGCGGATCTTCACAAATACTTAACCAGGAATCTATATAGGGGTACTGATCGGGGTGCGCTATCCGCACTCTACGGTGTACTGACTGAATAATCTCTACATTAAACGTTCCCTCTCGGGGCCAGATGGGGTCTAGATCGGGCCACTCCCTAGTACACAAAATCTGCAAACGGGCTGCTGTCATTTTAATACGATAATCTCCAGAATATCCCTCTTTAAAATGTGCGATCATACATTCTAATGGAGTGTTTCTAGTAGACCCCGCCCCTCCCATTTCGATGTGTGCGCGCAACAACAGACAAAAGGGAAAAGGAGGGCGGACCGTGGGTAAGGGGTCCTCACGGCCCTGGAAACGTATAAGGTGTACAAATAACAAGACAAGACGACAATCGCTTCCCCCTTTTTGCGACCTGAACGCGGTCGCCCGGTCAGGAAATGCGCTACTCAGGGGTCCGCCTTCACTTGGTCCGTGCTGCCAGACCTCTCATTCACACTTCGTTCACACAATCATGCTAGCAACGTATCCCAGAATGCATTCGTTTCTATCTATTCTGACTAGTCTTTTTCCCAATTACAAAAAGGATGAGGGTTTCACCCGGCGAATTCCCATGCGGGGTTACTCGGCCCTTCCTTGAGAGGTGATCATGCTCTCTTACCAATTCCCAATATCTCGAGATTACAAATTCCAAATTCCAAGTTCCAATGGCAGTACTGCTCTTTCTATTTCTGTCTAGACACCAAATCAAAACTATACTCACCGGATCCGGTCCTCAAACTTCCCAAGCAGGCGCATGAGTTGGACCTCGGACTCCCCTCACTCGGGTTCGAGGCGTTGGCTCCAGCCGGGCCTGGCACCCGCCGAGGTCCGACCAGCTCCCTCCGATACAAGGGACCGGCGGCGCCAGGGAGCAGCCCTCGTCGGAAGGGCGCGATCCCGGCAGGACCAAGCCTATAGAGGCGGAAAGTCGTGGTATATTGCCCTATATACACTTTGATTCCACAACTTCCCGGCCAACGCACCAAGAATATGTAGCAGCAAAGCGCAGACAAACCAATGATACCAGGAGTCTGTTCAGAAGGTCCAAATCATTTATTTGTGCACAAGTCTCAAGCAAGTCAATTTCAGAATGGCTGAGCAAAGTTTTCTAGCATTACAACAACTTTTATAGACTTCTGTTCCATTCTAGGTATAGAAAAACATTTCATTGGTCCCGGTACTCTCCCGTACCTCCCGTACCTCTTCCATTGGTGCCGGTACTGATAAGATTATCCAATTATGTTCCTTCAGTGGGCATGACACCTGCATACCCCCCTTCTAGTCCCAATTACAATGGTCAGTTCATCAACTTGTTACTTTCATACTCTCAAGGCCATAGAGCCAATTTGTGCATGCAGGGGAGCAGGGCTCTGCAACTCATCTGTCAGCACTCCCAATTATATTCCTTGCAGATGTACTTTTTCTTATCAGTAACTTTTAAACATGTTTTTCTGTATTTTTCCATCTCTCAGTTTTGCTTACCTAAGTTAGTTTAGTTCTCTTACAGAGTTCTATCCTACAATAGCAGCATATTGGGGAATGTGCAATTCCTATGTGCCTCTCCACAGGCTTCATTTACAGGTCAAGCTAGTTAGGCCTGCCTGCTTATGTCAGACACCGTGGATCACAGGCCTGCACCTGCCACAGAATGTGTTATCAAATGTGTCAGGTATACAAGGTAAAAAGGAAAGGTTTTTTAGGGAGACTCCTCTGATTCAAGAAATGTTGGCATCATCAAAAGGGAAGCAAAGTGAAAAAGAAGCTTTGTCTGATTTAAAAATTAAATAGTCAGAACCCTTTTCACCTGAATTTGTGATTTTACTACACAAGGCATTTATTTTATTTACATTCTCTTATATACTGCATCAGTGTGGTTTACATTGAACAAACTAAAATTACATTGAACAGGGCATTATAATTTGGAGATAACTATTTTACAGGTAACATGGGCTATGGAGGGTTAAGTGGCTTGCTAAAGACCACAAGGAGCACCTGTGGGACTAGAAGCCCCAGTCCTTACAGCCCAAGGTTGCTGTCCTCTAGTGGGATTTGAACCCCTGACCTTCCAGCCTGAAATACTTTCCCCCAACCACTAGGCCACTCCTCCACTCCAAGGCATCCTTATTAAAAAAGGGAAATAAGCAGCAGGTTTCATCAAAGCTTTTACAAGATCTACTTCTTAACTCTGGACTTTTGGAGCCTCCTGTTTTATCTTTAGAGGGAGCATCTGATCACTCAGGAGACTCAGAGGATCCGCTGGAAGGAACACCAAGTTCTAATGAAAGTTGTCTTCATTTAGGACAGGAAGACTATGAAATTCTGTCTGGAGAAGACCCACGTATTGTAAGAGTCTTTAGAAGGGAAGAGCTTAAGGAGTTCATCGAGCACTCCTTAGAAGCACTTCATATTCCTTTACATTCACAGGATCCAGAATCAATGCTGGAAGATCCTTTCCTGCAAGGAATCCAGACAACAGAAACAGCTTTTCCAGTTCATAAAGCTATAATGCAAATGATAGAAGCAGAATGGGAATCACCAGATGCCGGATTACGGGGCGCCCGATCTATGGCTCGCCTATATCCTATTTCTTTAGCAGAGAAAAAACTACTAAGTCTTCCTAAGGTAGATACCCTAGATCAGGAGTGACAAAAAGGACCACTATTCCGGTGGAAGGAGGAGCAGCACTAAAAGATCCGCAGGACAAGGGACTTGAGACTCTACTAAGAGGTATTTGAGGTTAATGTCTTTGAACTACAGACTTCGGTGTGTGGAGCGTATGTAGCAAGGGCATGCCTTCGCTGGGTCCAAGCTCTTTCTGAAACTGCGGCACCAGATGTGTCTCAAATGTAGGAGGTAATAAGAATGGAGACAGAGATGGCATTTTTGGCAGATGCCCATTATGATCTCATTAGAGCTTTAGCAAACAGCATGGCTTCGTCAGTAGCAGCTCTACGATTGCTATGGCTATGCAACTGGTCAGCTGATGTCTCCTCAAAGACTAGACTTAGTAGGCTTCCTTTTCAAGGTAAAGTACTTTTTGGGGAAGCTTTAGAAAAATCGGTTAAAGATTTAGGAGAGTCAAAGCCAGCTAAGCTTCCAGAGGATAAGCTAAAGACATCTACAGTACTGTAGATCATTTGGCAATTCAAGGCCATCTTTTAGAGATTTTCATAGATACAGAGCTACAAGGTTTGCCCATTATCAGAGGTCAAGGCCTTATTCCAGGGGTCAACCTTTTCATGGAGGAAAAGAGCAGGATGAGGTTTCTTTTCAAGTTCAGGAACAGGTCAAAAGAAGACACAATGAGATTCAGCAGACCCAGGCAGAGGAGATTCAAATAGGCGGCCACCTTCAAAGGTTCTACTCTGCTTGGGTCCAGATAACATTAGATCAATGGGTACTCAAAATAATTTGCAAGGGCTATGTTTTGGAATTTGCAAAACCTCTCAAGGATGCATTTGTTCTGTCTCCATGCAGAACTCCAGAAAATAAAGCTGCGGTCCAAGAAACTTTGCAACATCTGCTTCATATCCAAACTGTAGTTCCAGTACCATCACAGCAGATAGGCTCAGGTTATTATTCCATAGACTTTGTGGTACTCAAGAAAGAAGGAACATTCCATCCAGTCTTGGATCTAAAATACGTAAATCGGACTTTAAAGATACCTCATTTTCATATGGAGACATTACGGTCAGTAATGGCAGCAGTACAAAAGGGAGAGTTTCTAACATCCTTAGACCTGACAGAAGCTTATCTCCACATCCCAATTTTCAAAGGATATCAGCATTTTCTTTGATTTGCAGTGCCAATAGGCCATTATCAATGTCAAGCACTGCCATTTGGGTTGGCAACAGCGCCAAGAACCTTCACAGCAGCTTTGCATCAGGAAGGAGTGCTAGTTCATCCTTATCTGGATGATTAGTTAATATGAGTGAAAACGTTGGAGGAGAGCAAGGTGGCAACCAAGAAAGTGATCAATCTCTTACAATGTCTTGGTTGGGTCATCAACAAGGCCAAAAGTCAGATCATTCCATCTCAATCTTTGATACATCTAGGGGCAAGATTTGACACAAGGCAACGAATGGTGTACTTGACACACAAGAGAATAGTCAAGACTCAGTCACACATTCTGAAAAACAGAGCTCCAACAGCATGGTCGTATCTTCAGATACTGGGGTTTATGGCGGCAACATTGGATTTGGTACCATGGGCATGAGCAATTATGCTGACATTTCAAACAGCATTATTGACATGGTGGAGTCCGCAAACGATGCCATTAAGTTGCAGGCTTGTTTGTCCGGCAGAATCAAGAATAAGTCTAAAGTGGTGGCTTCGCAAAGAGAAGCTGTTGGCAGGCATGCCATTAGAAACCCCAAAATGGATAGTGGCTATAACAGATGCCAGTCTGAAAGGTTGGGGAGCTCATTGCCAAGGGAAGATAGCTGAAGGAGAATGGAGTAAGGAACAGAAGATGTGGTCAATCAACCAGTTGGAGATCAGAGCAATCTTTCTAGCACTGAAAGCTTTTCAAATAAGTCTCGTGGGAAAGGCTGTAAGAATGTTCTCGGACAATGCAATAACAGTAGCATACATCTATCAGCAAGGAGGCACAGGCAGTCTAGTACTGTCCAGAGAGATAGTGCCATTGCTATTTCAGCGACTCATGTAGCAAGAGTCAAAAATGTGGAAGCAGACTTTCTGAGTCGAAATCATCTGGATCCAGGATAGTGGTCTCTAGAGGAGAGAGTCTTTCAAGAGATCATTCACAGATGGGGAATTCCAGTAATGGACTTGATGGCAATGCTAAGAAATACAAAATGCCCAAGATTTTTCAGTTGAAGAAAAGAAAGAATGGCTGAAGGAATAGATGCTCTGACACAACCTTGGCTGGAGAATGCACTGCTATATGCATTCCCTCCATGGCATCTAATAGGTCGGATATTGCAGCGGATAGAGAGACACAAAGGTGCAGCGATTCTGATAGCTCTAGATTGGCCTCGGAGACCTTGGTATGCAGATCTCATTTGACTGGTGCAAACAAAACCATGGAGACTTTTGTTAACAGGAAATCTTCTATCACAAGACCCAGTGAGTATGCATCAAGTCGATCGGTTCTTGCTTGCAGCTTGGCTCTTGAAAGGGCTCAGTTAGTAAAGTGGGGTTACTGAGCAGCAGTAATTGCAACACTCTTAAAATCTCGTAAATGATCTACATCTGGCATATTTGTGAACACTGGAGTAATGAGAACAGAATAAAGCCATTCCATGCTACTATTCCTGATATTTTGTCTTTTTTACAAGTAGGAGTTGATAAAGGTCTTGCAGTGAATTCCATAAAGGTGCAAGTAGTGGCATTATCATGCTATAGAGGTCAAGTTCAAGGTCATCTTTTAGCATTACATCCAGAAGTTATATGTTTCATCAAGGCATTGAGGCAATTAGACCACAAGTACATTCAACAGTTCCGTCTTGGGATCTAAATCTGGTGCTCACAATGCTGACAATCTCCATTTGAACCTTGGAAGGAGGCAACTTTAAAAGTTTTGACATTAAAGGTTGTATATTTAGTCACAATGTGTTCTGCATGTCGTATATCAGAGTTGCAAGCATTATCTTGTCAAGAACTGTTTCGACTGATATCAAAGGAAAAAGTTGTTTTGCGTACAGTACTATCTTTTCTGCCTAAGGTTGTGTCACCATTTCATATTAATCAACAAATTGTTTTGCCCAGTTTTCAAGAAACAAATAATCCTCAATTACAAAGTTCGGATATGCATTTAGTAATTCATCATTACCTGAGGCATACAAAGTCATTTCGAAGATCAGAACATTTATTTGTGCTGTATGGAGGACCGTGTAAAGGAGAAGCGGCTTCAAAGACAACAATTGCACGCTGGTTGAAAGAGACAATAGCGTCTGCTTATTTACTGCACAAAAAGACCATACCTAAGGGCTTAAAGGTGCATTCTACTAGGGCTCAGGCAACCTCATGGGCAGAATCTAGCCGGGTGCCACCAGCAGACATTTGTAAGGCGGCAACGTGGTCTACCTTACATGCCTTTAAAAAACATTACCATTTAAATGTACAAGCAGAAGCAGAATCTCACTTTGGAGCATGTGTTCTACAAGATGAACTTTTAGGACCCACCCATTCGTAAGTACTGCTCTGGTACATCTCAATAGTATGGACTGTACAGGAGGGATACTATGAAAAGAGTGGAGGAGTGGCCTAGTGGTTGGGGCAAGATACTTCAGGCTGGAAGGTCAGGGGTTCAAATCCCACTAGAGGACAGCAACCTTCGGCCAGAAGGACTGGGGTTTCTAGTCCCACAGGTGTTCCTTGTGGTCTTGGGCAAGCCACTTAACCCTCCATAGCCCATGTTCCCTGTAAAAATCATTATCTCCAAGTTATAATGCCCTGTTTAATGTAATTTCAGTTTGTTCAATGTAAACTGCACTGATGCAGAAAAGCACGGTATATAAGAAAATGTAAATAAATAAAATAATGGAAAGAGAAATTAGATCTTACCTGCTAATTGCTTTCCTTTAGTCCCTCCAATACAGTCCATAGCCCATTCCAAAGAGTCATTGCATATTCTTATTTGATTGTTAATTGTTTAAATGTTTAATTGTTTTCATTAGTAGTAAGAGCTTTGAAGAAAGTAAATAGAGTTGTTAAGTTCAGAGGTTAATTACTTTACTGTAAGACTATGAGGTTTCTACTTTGATAGTGGGATACTGGCTAGGCGATAGCAATGTGTTCCTTTATGGAAACTTGGAATTCTCAGTATCCAATCTGCTAGAAGGGATTGAAAACCCAATAGTATGGACTGTACTGGAAGGACTAAAGGAAAGCAATTAGCAGGTAAGATCTAATTTCTCCATTTCCTGTAGAGAATTGATGTAATTCGTGGATGAAAATATTTACTGAGTTTTTGCTCACTTGTAGATAAAAGCATTACTATCTCTGTTCTGTGCTTACAGTAAATCTCTGTTTTTTCGTGTCATAATTGTTTTTTTTTATAATATAAGTGTAAACCATTTGAATGATGGAAATCATTAAGATGGTATATAGACATTTTAATTAATAAATAAATAGATTGACAATTGGCAGGCACTAATGATCCCTAACTTGCCCAGTTCCTGCTTGATTGTGTGCTAAGCAGTTAGAACAAGATTTTTATCATACTGGCATTTTTAGCATGCAGTAATGGTTATTGCAAACTTGTGTTAACCATTTACCATACACTAAACCCTATACTAACTGTTAGCACACTTTAGTAAGCATGCCTCTTAGTATATGGTTGCTTACACTCTCAACCTTAGCAACAGCAAAGAAGAGACAGAATAGGAAAGATCACACATACTTAGTATATTTGGGCATAAATATGTCTTTTGGCATGAAGAGTTTTGAATATGAGTCTTAAAAGAAAAAACATAGAAATGTAAAGCAAACAATGAAGCTATTAAGAAGAATCTAAAGGGACTGAATGAATAAAGGATGACTATTGTGGGAAGGGTCGGTATTACATTTAATTAAGGGGCATGTTTACTAAGCTGGGCTAATGGATAGCACATGCTATTTTTAACTAGGTCCCATATTCCTCCCCCCAAGACATTGTTGCCCTAGGTGGACACCTGGGCCTTCCTGATGATTGGTCCACCCATGGATTTAGTGGCAGTGATAGAGACATGGCTCATGGGATGTAATTATAGTGGGCTATACTTTATTCAGGAAGAACAGGATAGAAGGAAAGGGAGATGGAGTAGCACAATATGTAAAAAATAATATTAAAGCTATAGAATTGCATGGCTTAAAAGGAAGAAAGGAGGCACTGTGGGTTAAACTAGAAAGAGGGAAAGGGAAATCCATTTGCATTGGAGTTATATGCAGATCCCCCTCACAGGGAGTAGAAATGGATGAAGATTTAATAGAAGACATATGTGTATTGCTATGAAAGGTGAAGTGCTACTGATAAGTGATTTCAGTATGCCGGATGTGGATTGGCACATCCCTGCTGCAGTGTCATCTAGAAGTAAGGAAATCCTGGATTCTCTATAGGAAGAACTATTCAGGCATCTGGTAACAGAACCCATTTGTGATGGGGCCATACTGGACTTAGTGCTTACCAATGGGGAAAGTGTTTCCGATTTTACTTTGGGAGATCATCTTGCATCCAGTGATCACCTGATGGTATGGTTCAGTATTAGGACTAGGGCTAATAAAATTGAATCACAAGGAAGGGTCTTAGACTTTATAAAAACTTAACTTTGCCAAGATGAGACAATACCTCAAGGAGCCATTAGCAGGATGAGAACAGCTGGAGAATGTAGAAATACAGTGGGCAAAACTGAAAAGGGATATTTTAAGGGCAACAAACCTTTTTATTAGAAAGGTAAATAAATGGAAATGGAAAAGGAGACTGCTATAGTTCTCAAATGAAGTAGCTGAAAAGTGAAGAAAGAGAGGGAGGACTTCAGGAAATACAAAAGATCACAGAGAGAGTGATGTGGGAATAAATGACTATAGCTTTTTTCCTCTCTCTATGTGCCTTCCCAAACCTCTTTTGGGGAAACTTCTAGGTACTTGTGACCTAGATTGGCCACTGTTGGAAACAGGATACTGGGCTACATGAACCTTGGTCTGACCCAATATGACATATCTTATGTTCTCTCCAGGATCATTGCTGACAAGCAAGACTTTATTTTTGTCCAATCAAGTTAAGTTAGTGGTCTTAATTTATCTTTCAGATGGAAGGCTCTGGTAATGTTGGGTAAATAGCATTCTCATATTTTCTGGGAGCTCAGTTCAATCTTTCTGCTAAATATAGTCTTTATACATGAAAAATAAAGTAATTTCAAATCAGTCTCCATCCAAATTCCAACAAATTTAAGGACAATGCAAGTTCAAAAGAAACAGTACTATTTACTTACCCTGTGATTGCTGTCTATATACTGGACCTCTGCATAATATAGTACTACAAAGATCGCATTTGGTGATACGTGCATGTGTATAAACTAGACAAAATAAAGCAGCAAACAGTGAAGCCTGCAGTAAACGTGATCATATTTGTATACTACGAGACAAAAAAGGTATGTTTCCTCTAAAGACCCCCTGAAGAAGGCTTCCCAGCCGAAACGCGTAGGGGCTATTAAAAAGGGTTTTTACCTGAACTGGATTACCGCCAGTCTCTTTCTTGCACCTGCTTGTTTGGTCTTCTGTGTTAGAGTGCAGGTACTCGCTGCTCTCCTTGGTTTTCACTGGCAGTGGGCCAGAAAGAAAAGTTTTTAAACCTTAGCTTTTGACTGCAGTCAGGAAGGGCACATAGCATACGATCCAGGTTTTCCTGATGCACAGAAAACAATGGTTCTGTGTCTTTTAGGGAGAAGTTACAGTCCAGGTGATTTTCCAACCATCCTGTTATCTGTTTTGTTTTGTTTTTTAGTGCCATCAAGTCAGTGTTGACTCCTAGTGACCCAGCTACCTCTGGGTTTGGCAATGTATCACTGGAAGTAGATTGCCAGCCTTTTCTTCTGAGATAATGGAGGGTAAAGTGACTTGCCCAAAGTCACAAGGAGTGCCAGTGGGAATAGAACCCTTGATTCTCTGGGTACTAGGCAGCTGCTCTAACCACTAGGCTACTCCTCCACTCCTATCTGTTTTAATGTATGCGAAAAAAAAAGTCTCTCTTGTGACAGTGAATTGGTTTGAAATTTTCCTACTGCTGTTCATGTTAACAGGTAATGAAACATTGTGCATTAGCTCAGAATCAGTTTAGGAGAAGGTGGGCTGTTTGGGGAGCTAAACACAGGAGTGTACCTCCCCCTCTTGCAAGGATTCAAGTCCCAGTTCTTTTCATGGAGTAGGGCTAGAATGATTCTGACAGTCTTGCACTACCAGGGTTTGTGAAGAGACTTTATAGCTCTCTACTTCAGAATTTGCAGAATTGGGTCTAACTCTGTCCTGTCTTAGGTTTAGCCATGTCCACGGCCCAGGCATACAGAATATGGAATCTGCCTCCATGTGATCCATAGTTTGTCTGTTCAGAAGCAAGTGCTAAACACTGCAGGTTGTTTTACTCAGTAAATTAAATTGCATTGCCCCACTGCCCCAGTTACTTGCTCCAAAGCCTTCGTCCATGTCATGTACTCTGCCAGACCAACTGCATGACTACGTCTAAAGTGTACCATCTGGGGCACATTCAGTTGTGGTCAACATTCTTGCATTTTAGATATGTTGTGTACAATATCTTGAGAAATAATTAGAAATATTCCAACTGTATGTCATCATAATATTTTAATAGTATGTTTAAAGGTATACAGCAAGAAAAAAGATGTCTCTGCAACATAGATGTAGTAATTTCTGAGAAAAAACTAAATGTGACCCTTCACTAATATTTTGTTGTACAACCCTAGGCAGTGATGACAGCCTCCAAACGTTTCTAATAGCCATCTGTAAGTTTCTTACATCTGTCTGCTGCTAGTTTCTCCCACTTTTCAACTATGATTTGTTCCAGCTCATGAATGTTTCCAGGATTCTTTTTACCAATGGCAGATTTCAGTTCTTTGCAAAGATTCTCGATTGGACTGAGATCGGGACTCATTGCTGGGCAGTTTAAAACAGTCCATTTCTTCTTTTTTTAACCATTTTTTGTACTTTTGGATGTATGTTTTGGATCATTGTCCTGCTGTAGGACTCATGACCTTCAACCCAGACCTAGCTTTCTGACACTAGATAGCACATTTCACTCTAAAACACCTTGGTAGTCCTCTGACTTCATGATTCCTTTAATACTTTCCAGGCCTCCAGTTCCTGAGGCAGCAAAACAGCCCCACAACATTATGGAACCTCTACCATATTTAACTGGAAAGGATGATTTTTCCTTATAAGCTTCATTTCTTTACCAGTAAATGTATCGCTGGTCTGCATTGCCAAAGAGCTCATGTTTGGTTTCATCTGTCCATAGAACATTTTCCTAGAAGGATTGTGGTTTCTCAACATGGGTTTGGGCAAAGATCAGGCGTGCCTTTATATGCCTATCTTTAAGCAGTGGGGTTCTCCTTAGCCTTTGCCCATGAAGTCCTTATTTGTTTAGTGTGCGGCGTATGGTGCAGGTTGAAACCACTACTGCAGATTGCTCCAAGTCAGCCTTAAGCTCTTTGGATGCTGTACGTGGTGTTTTTCTACCAGTTCACAATAACCTTTGAAGATTTCTTGGATTAATTTTCCTTGTCCCACCACGTCCTGGGAGGTTCTAGATACAGGAATCCCAAGGTCTTTGGAGATGGCCTTCTACTCCTTTGAAATTTGATGTTTGGTAATAATAACCTTTCTGACAGTCTCAAGTAGCTCTCTTTATTCACCATTGTTAAAAAGGAAAAGGGAGTGAATGTGGGTTTTTAAACGTTGGAGTCATCATTCACTGGTTGATTCAAGTCATGTAAATACTGACAATTGATCACAGGTGCATCTAATTTTACTGCAGTAGGAATATGGTTCTTCTGTTCCACCTGATTTGAATTGTTTATCAGAGTGCCAATAATCATGTCCTGGCAATTTCCCAGTTTTTATACTATTACCTACTGTTTCCTTTTTTAACTGTTCTTGTTTTATTTGATTCTTTTATGTGTCAAATATATGTGCATATATAATCCAGAGCAATTTCACTGGCACTTTGTTTTAGAAGATATTGAACATTAAGGGGTTGAACTGCAAGGGTGCCAATAATGTTGACCATAAATGTACCCAGCCAACCCCAGATAGTGGTTGGCCATTATGCCATCTTCCGAAATGGAATAATCAGGCTTGGTATATGCCTTAGACAGTTCATCTAGTCATAGCACCACAGATTTTCTGACACAGGTACATAGCAGGGATGGATACCCTGGAGAATGTCTCAGAAACACCTGAAATCATATTGTCTGGGCTACAAAATGCTGCATAGAGTGTGGCACCCTGCCTAGGACCAGACACACTTTGAAACAGAGAGAACAGAAGCTTATAGCATCAGTCCTAGAGGTTAGATCACTGGCTTAGGAATCAAGTACCAGTGTCTGATTCCAACTAACACTCTTTATGGCCTTTGGCAAGTCACTTAACCCTCCATTGCCTCAAGAATACAAGCTATCAATGTCCCTGTTTAATGTGTGTGTTTAAGTTAAAACGTAAACCACTTTGACTGAAATGATAAAGCAGTATAAAAACTTGTTAAATAAATCAATGTCCCTTAATCAATGTACATTGCCAAGTTGAAGTTGCAATGCACTGTAAACTGCTTTTACTAAAATGATAAACTGGTATTAAAAACCTGTTAAATAAAAAATATATGACAGGGCATGGCTGGAAGATCTAGGTCACAATGGGTACATTTGGAAGTCAACTGTTTTCCAATCCAGGGCTGAGCGTTTGAAAACAGGCCATGTTGCTTATAAGGAAAGGTGGAAAGCAATTGCCACGTATGTTGGTCTGCTGCACCACAAACTCCTAGCATACATTCAGATGTGAAATATTATTTTTATGCATGGTCAGTAGCCACATCCTCCTTGGAAGTAACAAATACTTGTTCAAGACCATGGATGTTAATGAGATGAAACAGATATGTGATTGGCCATGCAGGATGAACCATAAAATTTAATTCATTTGGTTGCACATCTGCAGCACCTCCCAGCACAGTCCTTGTAATATATGCATGAGCCTGTAAATGAGGGTGGATGGGGCAGTTTCTCCAAATGGGTTAAGGAAGACGTTTGTAGCTATGAGACAAGCTATACTCAATTTAGATGCTTCCTTTAGTCTCCGTTCTCCTTGTAAATGTATTGTGCATTTTGAAAATAATAGATATATCTTTTTTGAGCCCTCTCAGCTCAAATTTGTTTTGGATTCCAGGCGGTTGCTGGCTCAAATATCCTCTCCAATTGATCAGCCTTAATGTTATTTAATTCTTGAGTTTCCTTCTCTGTTTCCTGTGAAATTGTCCTGCAGCTTACTTCTTCTGGTGTTAGACCTCACTCCCCTGGTGCTTTGTATAGTTTTCTGTATTGCACTGAAGTTTTTTCTTTTTATTTGTATCTCTAGATTGTGTTCCCATGTCTTACTGGTGCTTTCTATATTTATTTTATTTATTTATTTATTACAGTTTCTTATATACCGCGCTATTTAGAATCAGCGCGGTTTACATCATAACATAACGACCATAACGACAAGCTGTCAGGTTTTACATCGAACAGGAGTACAAACTTGGATAACAGGGTTAACTATATACATAAGCTATTTACACTGCAGATAATACATGTAAGGGCCATTCTAGATTGGGTCATTTCCTGGGAGGGATATCTAGGTTCAATTGCTGTCTGGGAAGTATTGGAGGAAAAGGTGGGTTTTGAGAGCCTTCCTGAACTGATATAGATTGGTAATGGCCCTGATGTCAGGGGGAAGAGCGTTCCAGCATTTGGGGACATAAAAACTGAATGCCCTGTTTGTGGTTGTCGTGTTGGACTTTGTCGAAGCCTTTGGTGTTGCTAGCAAGTTCACAGCTGTTGTTCTTCTGGATCTGTTGGGGGGGACAATGTGGATAAGATGCGTGAGTGAGGAGGATGAAATACCTTTGATTGCCTTGAATGCTAATAGAAGGGATTTGAAGGTGATCCTCCCATGGATCGGTAGCCAGTGCAGCTGTTTGAGAATAGGGGTCACGTGGTCGTTTCTGGATGCTCTGTAAAGGACCCTAGCTGCGGCATTCATGGCCAACTGTAAGGGGGTCAGTGTGGATTGGGGGAGACCTTGTAAGATGGCATTTGCAAAGTCAAAATGCGGCAGGATCAGCGCTTGATATATGGTTCGGAAATTGTCTGGGTCCAGCAGGGAGCGTAGGTGCTTGAGTGAACGGATTTTGAAATAGACGGCTTTGACTATGTTGCTTATGTGGCGTTTCATATCTAGACGTTGGTCCAGAGTAACTCCCAGGTATTTTATTGCATCTTTAGTTTGCAATTCAGCTTCCTTGACACTGACGTGGGACGGGGGAGTATATTGCAAGTGATTGCATGTATACTTTGTTGTAAAATCACATTTTAAAAAAAGATGGGCTTGAAATTTTTTCTTTTTCAAGCCTGTGGCTCACAATACCATGGGAAATATTTCTCTGTCTTTCTGCCATATTTTCTTGGTCTCTAACTGCATTTTTTGTTGCTTCAGGATTTTCTGCCTCTTCATACGATTCACAGAATAATCACTTGGAACCAATAGTTCTTTAATCAATGCCATTCAGGTGTTTTTCTCCTTTACCACTATGTCAGGTTTCCTCACATCCAGTTTCTTATCCGTCAGAATGGACATGTCCCAGGTGATCATAACCTCTTCATTCTCTGTAATTCTCTTAGGGTCATGATCTCAGTGCTTTTCAGGCACAGTGATGTTGTAGTGTTTACAGAGTTTCCAGTGTATGAGGCATGCTACTTTGTTGTGCCTTTCTGTATAGAAATTTTCTGTCATCAGAACTTTACAGCCAACTAAGAGGTGAGTCACTGTTTCCAGGTCTTTCTTACAGAGTTGACATACATCTGTTTTGCCAGTTTTTTCAATGCTCACTGTAAACCATCGGTAATTCACTGTCCTGGACTGCAAATATCAATCTCTCATCCTTCAGTTTCATTTCACCTCTCCTTAACCATTCATGTGTCTGTTCTTGATTGACAAAGGGTTCTTGGAGTAACACTATATATTTCCCTCTGTTTTTGTGCATTTGTCACTTGTTTTTCCTTATTTGCCTCTTTGCGGATGATACTAAAATCTTCAATAGAATAGACACCCAGAGAGGAGTAGATAACATGAGGAGGGATCTAGCTAAGCTTGAAGAATGATCAAGAATGTGGAAGCTGATATTTAATGCTAAAAAATGCAGGGTGATGCATTTGGGCTGCAAACAATCCAAGGGAGAGGTATAGTGTACTTCTGTCCATTAAAGAAGAGCGGGACCTAGGCGTGATTGTGTCTGACAGTCTTAAAGTAACTAAACAGGTAGAAAAGGCAATTGTGAAAGCTAGAAGGATGTTTGGGTGCATGGGGAAAGGAATGGCCATCAGAAAAAAAGAGGTGATAGTGTCTCTGTATAGGTCTTTGGTGTGACCTCATTTGGGGTATTGTGTGCAGTTCTGGAGACTGCATCTTCAAAAGAATTTAAACAGGTTGGAGTTGGTGCAGAGAGTGGCTACTAAAATGGTTAATGGTCTTCGTTATAAAGCATATGAGGACAGACTTAAGGATCTTAATATTGTGATGTAGAAGCCCCTATAGAGCACATGGAAATAGAAAGAAAGGAAAAGGTTACCTTTAAAACTGACAGTCAGCCAGCTCACATAGCTCGCTGTTTACAAGAGAAAGACAAACAGTGGGAGATAGGAGCTGAACTGACACGCCCAAGCTCTGACGTAGCAGCAAGCCTGGAGCTTGATCACTCACACCTGTTGTCCCCCGCAGCCCCCCCTGGTGGCGGCGTAGTTTTCCACCGAAGGGCTGGGGAGCGCACAAGACTAGAGATATTGGGGTTGGCCAGGTGCGAGGGTCAAAGGTAGCAGTCCTTTGTGCCGGCCTCGTTACCAACTTCCCAAAAAGAATAACTTCACACCAAAGTGGAGGGAAAAAGAAAAAGGCTTTATTTCCCCTTTGCACAAAAATGGTTCAAAAACAAACGGCTTTGGAAAGTAACAGAATTGTACCAGTCCTTACATCAGGTTTAAAGCACAAAACGGTCAAAGTAATAACTGTTAACTTCACAGTAACTTAAAGTAGGACATATACTGCATTCCCTTTATGCATTCATGGAACTCCAAATAGACTACAGCTTCACTGCTGTACAATATGTACATTCCATTGGTTCCTCAGCCTCTTCACCCGCAGATTCCACTTGCATCCATTCTATATCAGATGGCTCTGAGTCTGAGGCTTCTGCATGGCTGAGCTCTGGCTTTTTAAAAGCGTGCCGTACAGTTTCCCAGTGCCTGGTGGTTAGGTTAGGGCGTCGGTTTCTGGCTACTGGGTAAAACAATGGCTCTTCATCAGCTATAGTTTTAAAAGCTCTCTTATCACAATGTTTAATATTGGCAGTTCTCTTCTTAGGGAAATTATCTGCTAGTTTTTGCTCATAAATGTCATTGTCATGCAGATAAACTTCTTTCCCCTGCCTTTCTTCTATGCTAGGCTTAAGCAAACAATTACAAAAAATGGAAGCTTTACCTTTGAGCTTTCTTCTGTTTTTCTCAGGGAAGGCTTGAGGCCTAGTCTGGTTGTCCTCCAACTCAGGATGGCCCAAGTACTCCCACGATATCTCTCTTGCCTTAGTGTGTGGAGGAACCCCTCTGAGCCAAGGCTGCAGCTGTTGCCATCTGCCTTTGCTTTCACTCCTGAGGCTGTTGTCTGGTGGCCTCGCCCTTTCAGCTTCTCCCTGCTCACCAGGCCTCTGTGTTCTCCACTTTTCTCTCAGGTTACTTCTATGGATATCTCTCTGGATACCTTTCTCTCCTTGGATATCTTTTCCTTCTGAATATCCTCTCCTGGATATCTTTTCACTGGATATCTTTCCTCCACGACATTCCTCGGATGTCTTTCTCCCAGGATGTGTCCTAGCACTTCTCCCTGGACATGTCTCTCTCCCAGACTGGGTGTTAGAACATCTCTCTCAACCTGGCTTGGTACTTCTCTTAGCACTTCTCTTTTGGCTTGTCTCTGGAGTTGTCCCTGGAGTTGTCTCTGGAGTTGTTCCTTGACTGGTCTCTGGAGTGCTCTCTGGACTTGTATGCTTGATTCAGACTTGCCTCTGCTTAAATCGGAACTGACTGGGCCCAAGTCCTGCCCATAGAGGCGTGGTTCTTCTGACTCTATGCTGGCTCTCCTGCTCCCTCTATGTGGACCTTCAGGATATTGCAGCTTAAACCTGGTTTTTTCTGAATTTAAAACTTTTCTTCCTTCTGCAAGAGGGTCCGCTGCATCACACTGTTCAGAAAGGCAGGGCCAAGCCTCAGGGGACAGAAATATAAACGCTGGTTGGGAGCAAAGGAGGGGCAGTGAGGACAACAAGAGAAGCAAGGAAGGAAGCCAGAGAGGGAGCACGAAGAAAGAGCTCCTGAGAGACCTGGTTGGAGAGGCTCAGGAACCTTAGAGAATTGGAGACTTGGCAAAGAACCTATCTGCAATTCTGGGAGAGAAGCCGGCAGACTAGAAGGTGGGAAGTCACAGCCTGTTGCCAGGAACCAGCCTGGGCAGAGAGAACAGGGAGCCCTTCAGTCCTTACTGCCTGAGGAAAGGCTTCAGAGTTTGCACAAGTGGAGACCCAGCACCAAAGCAGGGAGGTTAAGAAGCTCTACTTGGAACAGAGAACCAGGGGGTGGCTCTAGTCAGGAATTACAAATGGAGAGTCACAGAGCATTTCCTTATAACTGGAAGGAACTAGATGAGAGCCGGAGAAGAAGCTCCAAAGCCACAGGTATTTCTAACCCTTGCTGTCTAGAACTGTATACAGGGGAAACACCCAAGTTTGCAGAGGGAGGTTACCTTAAAAACAGTAGTAACCGCTGGCAGTCAAGCTCAGTAAATCCTGAGCTGGAAGATATGCAAACGGACTGTAATGTTAATGACATAGCTGAAGTTCCAATGGATTGCACGCTTTGCTTAGCCGATGATATCGAGTCACTGTGTTAAGTCTTTGAGTTAAAGAGCTGTGAAACAGCAAAGGAAAAGAAGTTATTTTACTTTGCCAGAAGAAGCTGTTTGGTTTTCCCATCTTTGTTACTTAGAAAAGGCACAGCACGTTTTGGAGCCAGAGTGTGAAAAGCAGCTACCTTGTTTTGTTGTAAATAATCCTCAAGCAAACACCTGGACACTCTCCTATTTTGTTCTACACTAAGTCCTAATGTGAGGGGAATAAATTTCTTGTCATTTTGCCTTAAACACTCGACTCATAACTATTCCTTTATCAGAGGTCTAAAAAGGGACTACAACTCCCAAGAGGCATTGCGAAAGCAGAAAGGTGTGGTCTCACTTTCTGATTAAAGGACATCATGGCAGACCATCCCTAGGCGGAGGGCTGACCTCGTGACAATATGTATACTTTAGAGGAAAGGCGGGATAGAGGAGATATGATAGAGATGCTTTCAATCAAAGAGGAGAGCCTCTTTCGATTGAAAGCAAGCTCTTCTACGAGGGGACATTAGATGAGGGTGAAAGAGGTTAGACTCAGGAGTAATAAGCAGAAATGTTTATTTATGGAAAGAGTGGTAGATGCATGAAATAATCTCCCAGTAGAGGTGGTAGAGATGAGGACAGCATCTAAATTCAAAAAAGCATGGGACAAACACAGAGGATCTCTAAGAGAAAAGATAGACAGGAAGAAAATTGATGCCTTTGAATTATGGTGCTGGCGGTGAATACTGCATATACCATGGACTGCCTGAAGAACAAACCAGTCAGTAGTAGAAGAGATCAAACCTAAGCTTTCTTTAGAAGCTCAGATGACAAGACTTTGACGTTCATACTTTGGACACATCATGCAAAGAGAGAGATCATTGGAGAAAGACATCATTGAGTGGAGGAGTGGCCTAGTGGTTGGGGCAAGGTACTTCAGGCTGGAAGGTCAGGGGTTCAAATCTCACTAGAGGACAGCAACCTTGGGCCAGAAGGACTGGGGTTTCTAGTCCCACAGGTGCTCCTTGTGGTCTTGGGCAAGCTACTTAACCCTCCATAGCCCATGTTCCCTGTAAAATAGTTATCTCCAAGTTATAATGCCCTGTTCAATGTAAATTCAGTTTGTTCAATGTAAACCGCACTGATGCAGAATAGCACAGTATATAAGAGAATATAAATAAAATCACGTTTGCCAAGATAGAAGGTCAATGTAAAACAGGAAGGCCAGCAATGAGATGGATCAATACAATAACAGCAGCTATAGGTACCAGTCTGTCAACAATGAGCCACCTGACTGAAGACTGAACACAATTTAGGACATCTATCCAGAGGGTCATCATGAGTCAACACTAACTCAATGGCACTTAAGAACAACAACATTGTAGCAGTCTATATGGAAGGTCAGGTTAGATATGCCATGTGGTACTTTTCTGCCATTATGTTTCTATGTTTCTAATTCTTTGAAGAATTTTTTCTCTTGTTTTGCATATTCTGTTGCTTCCTTTCCTGTGTGTGCTTGTAGATTCTTGCTCATTCCTTCTAGTCATCAGAATTCTTGTCCAAGTTTGATAATGGAGACAGATTCTGGACGTTTACTTTCATATTTCAGTACTTTTTGTGTATTTGGATCTGATGATGCTGTTAGGTAGGTCTGGAGGCCTATGATAGTAGCACTGCATGTGTAATCAATCTCTATGAGGCCTAGCCCTCCTTGAGCTCTAGGAATGTAAACATAGAAACATAGAAATATGATGACAGAAAAAGACAACATGGCCTATCTAGTCTGTCCTACCATATCAACAACTACAACAGTCCCCTTTTTACCTTTAGAGATCCTCTGTGTTTGTCCCATGCTTTTTTGAATTCAGTTACTGTCCTCATCTCTACTACCTCCACTGGGAGACTATTCCATGGATCCACTACTCTTCCCGTAAAGAAATATTTCCACATATCACTCCTGAATCTATCTCCCTTCACCCTCATCCCATGTCCCCTCGTAGCAGAACTTACTTTCAATTGAAAGAGGCTCTCTCCCTAAACATTTATGCCACGGAGGTATTTAAACATCTCAGTCATATCACCTCTAGCCTGCCTTTCCTCTAAGGTGTATATACTAAGATCCTTAAGTCTGTCCTCATATGCTTTATCATGAAGACCACTAATCATTTTAGTAGCCACCCTCTGCACCGACTCCATCCTGTTCACATCCTTTTGATGGTGCGGCCTCCAGAATTGCACACTATACTCCAAATGAGGTCGCACCAAAGACTTATAGAGAAGCATTATCATCTCCTTTTTTCTGCTAGCCATTCCTCTCCGTATGCACCCAAGCATCCTTCTAGCTTTTGCCGTCACCTTTTCTACCTGTTTAACTACTTTAAGAACATCAGACACAACCATGCCTAGGTCCCGCTCTTCTTTAGTGGACAAAAGTACTTCACCCCCTATACTATATTGCTCCCTTGGATTGCTGCAGCCCAAATGCATGACCTTACATTTTTTAACATTAAATCCCAGCTGCCAAATTCTAGACCATTCTTCAAGCTTAGCTAGATCCCTCCTCATGTTATCTACACCTTCCTGGGTGTCTACTCTATTGCAGATTTTGGTATCATCCGAAAGAGGCAAACCTTACCCGACAGCCCTTCCGCTATATCACTAACAAAGATGTTAAAAAGAATCGGACCAAGAACAGATCCCTGGGGCACACCACTGGTAACATCCTTCTCCTCAGAGTGAGCTCCATTTAACTGTACTCTTTGTTGCCTCTCACCCAACCAATTTCTAACCCAAGCAGTAACTTTAGCAGTAACTTGGCATAAACTGCCTTGGCATACACTGATTCTTGTAAATAACTTCTTGGGCATGGAGGAGTTGTCTTGTTCACACATCCAGTTTTTCAAGATCTTTAAGAGGCCAGTCTAGAATCCCAAAGCTATATGAGAGCAAAGGAACTGCCAGCTGATTGATGGCTTGTATCTTATTCTGTGATGTTAAGGCACTTTTCAATACTGATTTTAACCTTCTATAGTATTCTTTACTGATCTTTTCTCTCAGTAATTTCTGCTTGAATGTTGATCCTTCCACTACTCCTAGATATTTATATACTGTATGTCTTCCTGTTCAAGTTCCTTGATGTCACAGTTGTCACCCAGGGAGGTTTTTACCATTTTTCTTAATTTTCCTCTAAAAACAGTTGACTTAACACATTTGTATAGGCCAAAAGTCATCCTGAGAAACCTACGAGAACTTGGAATTGGTTCTTCGTAAACTTAAATATGAAGACCATGGTTGGCAAGTGTGTGGGGACTTGAAGGTCTTGTGCATGCTGCTCGGGCAACAAGCTGGGTGTACCAAATATCCTTGTTTTCTGTGTCTATTGGACAGTCGAGACCGACAAAATCACTGGACTGAAAATCACTGGACTGAAATGATAAAGCAGTATAAAAACCCTGATAAATAAATATTCAATTTATTTTGGTGATGTCAATAAATGATCCCTTTATACTAGATATGGCGTTGTTATTCTTAAGTACAAATAACTGCCTGTATTCTGCTCTGCTGTAAATACATTATGTAAATAGTTCAGACCTAGCTTTCATTACATCTCGGTTTATTTAAATTGATTTGTAATATGTATATAGGTTATTGTATTATAGTTTGAAATATTCTCTGTAACCAGGGCCCTGGAATGTTGTTCAATGTAAACCGCCTATGATCGATGGAAGGGGTGGTAAATAAGAAATGTTCAAATAAATAAATAAGTATTATAGTTTTAACCTTAGGTGTTATATTTAACTTGGATAATCTTCCCCTTGTCTGGAACCCACCATATTCTTCTTTTTTCGATGTGGACAACTTCAATCTTGAATTCCTCCACTTCTGGATCTTTCCTTTCCCTTTCTTCCTCCTCTTCAGTTGATTTATGGACCTGTCCTTTATTCATCTCACTCTCTTGCAGTTCCTGATCTGTAAGCTCCATCCCCCCTCAACTGCTCTTTCTTTTTCTGTGTATTCCTTTCTTCTGGTACTCTCATCTAGGTATCCTCCCCCCTCCCCTTTATTTCTTTTTCCACAGAAGCCCTTAGTTGATTCCAGATGTTATTTCTTTACTTTGATCTGTGAAATTAAAGATATTAAATTTGCATCTTTTGCTTTTTGCAGATTTTCTTTTGGCAATTTTCCTCTTTCTTCCAGTTTTTGGTGGATTCACTTTATATACCCTCTTGATTTAAATATAGGGTTTGTAGCATAAAAGTATGAGTGAAGCAAACTTCACCATCTTCAATGAGCAGCCATAAGACTCCATTGTCAAATGTTGACATACCATTCCAGTAATGTCAAAAGATATATATACCAATCATCTTGAGAAGGTAATGGGAATCCCCCCATCAAAACTACATCTCCGGAGGGCGCTAGAGACAATTTTGTCAGCTTAAGGACCCCTTTTGAAGTGAGCACCACTTGAAGAACAGCTGACAAAATTGCTTTAAGCTCAAAACACAGAAATGTGTCACAATTTTAACCGAAGGGATTCTTCATTTGTCTGAAGATTTCAATAGTATCTGAAGTTTACTGTCTGGGGGTTCTGATAGACTCCCTTTTTACAATGTGCCCGCAAGTGAGGAATGTGGTGAAGTAGGTAATTTTCTAGGCTTCAGTAGGTACAAAGGTTAAAAGTATTGTTGTGTAATCAGTTTACAAATAAAATAGCATACATGTATTTACCTGGGATGCTGATGGTCCCAAGGGGATTGCTGGGTGCATGGTTTGTTGTGCTTTATGAGGTTCATCGAGGAAAAAGAAACAGCTTAAAGCTAGCACCTATATAATTAGAGGTGGTAGAAATCAATAGCTGCAGGCTCTTCCCCATCACTATCTAAAACTCTATCTAGGTGGTACATAAGGTCCACTATCTTTGCATCAGGTGGGCAAGTAACCAGGCATTCCTCACGTCCACCAGCCACCCAGCTATCTACATGCCTAATGATCAAATCACCATCTATTATGGCTGCCCTAACCTTTCTCTCATGGGCACATGGCCCTGGAGTCACATCCTCAATGTGAGAATGTAATACATCATATGGAGAATAGATCCTAACAAGAAATGTTATACTGGGTAAAACCAAGGTCCATCAAGCCCTGCATCCTGTTTCCAACAGTGGCCAATACAGGTTACAAGTACCAAGCAGTTTCCCAAAAAGACACACAGGTTCCATAATGCTTGTACTGGGGCAAGCAGTGGATAACCTGTGTCCTCTTTAATAATGGTTTATGGACCTTTCCTTCAGGAACTTGTCCAAACCTTTTTTAAGCCCTGCTACACTAACAGCTTTTAGTACATCCTCTGGTAACAAATTTCAGAGTTTGATTACGTGTTGAGAGAAAAAATATTTTCTCTTATTAGTCTTAAATGGGTTATACTGTAGCTTCATTGCATGCCCCCCAGTCTTTCTACTTTTTGATGCCGTAAAGAATCGATCTACGTTTACCCCTTCATTAATTTATAGACTCTATCATATCTCCTCTCAGCCGTCTCTTTTCCAGCTTGAAAAGCCCTAATCTTTTAAGCCTCTCCTCATAGGGGTATCCTTCCATACCCTTCACCATTTTGGTGGCTCTTCTCTGTACCTTTTCTAGTTCTGCTATATCCTTTTTAAAATACGGCGACTAGAATTGCACACAATATTCAAGGTGCGGTCGTACCATGGGACCATACAGAGGCATTATAATATCCTTGGTTTTATTCTCCATTCCTTTCCTTATGATTCCTAGCATTTTATTTGCCTTCTTGGCTGCTACTGCACACTGGGTGGAGGTTTCCAACATGTTATCCATGATGACACCTAAATCTTTTTCCTGGGTGGTGGTTCCTAATGTGGAACCTTGCATCGTGTAACCATAGTTTGAGTTCTTCTTTCCTAGGTGCATAACTTTGCACTTATTCACATTAAATTTCATCTGCCATTTTAATGTCCAGTCTTCCAGTTTATCAAGGTCCTCTTACAATTTTTCACATTCCTCTTGGGTTTTAACAACTTTGAATAATTTTGTGTCATCTGCAAATTTGACTACCTTCCTCGTTTTTCCCAGTTCCTGGTCAGTTACGAATATGTTAAAAGCAGCTGACCAAGCTCAGATCTCTAGGGTACTCCACTAGTCACCTTTCTCCATTGGGAAAATTGGCCATTCAGCCCTACCCTCTGCTTTCTATCTTTTAACCATTTCCTGATTCACAATAGTGTACTGCTTTCTATCCAGAGGCAGTTCTATCATTAGGTCAACTGAGGTGGCCGCCTCAGGCGGCACTTTCAAGAGGGCGGCACTTTGGCATTCGTGAATGTGTTTATTTTTAATTTTGCCACCACTGGCCTGCCACTGCCTTCCCATTGGTTTTTTTTCCCTGCTCAAGCTCGTCCGAGTGAGAAAAAAGCGACAGGAAGGCAGTGGCAGACCAGTGGCAGCAAAATAAAATATAAGCACAGCCGCGACTGCCAGAATGCCACCCTCCCTGCTTGTTTTTTCCTGCTCAAGCTCGGGATGAATCAGGCTGATTCCTTGGAGGCAGGGCTGGCATGAGGCATGTGTGGGAATATCACTTGCACATGGTCCCGCACACCCCTGACCGGTTAAAGAAGCATGCTCTGAGGCTTAAGTGGGAGTCATCAGGAGGTCTGGGACTGTGATCGGGAACAGCTGATGGTGGGCCAATCACAGCTGGGAGAGCAGTAGAACATCGGGGAAGGAAGTGCCCCTATTTAACCTCACCGGGGACTCTAACAAGCCTGACTCCACCTCCGCCCTCCCCAAACCAGGAAGAGCTGTGTTATTCGCGGCCTTCCCCGATGCTCTACTGCTCTCCCTACACAGCCTCAGAACTCTCGATGACTTCTGCTCAAGCCTCTGAGCATGTCACCACAACATGACTCTACAGGCCCAAGGCCTCACATCAATTTTTCTCTTTTTTTTTTCTTTTATTATGCAGATGTCGGTTCTCAGAACTCTGAAGTAAAAAAAACTATGTGGCTGCAAATCGCAGCCACAGGAGCACCAACAAACCACTGATGCCGTTTAATTATTTTAAAAACACACTGGCTTTTTCTACCTTCTCTACAGCTATAAAAAGGGGAAAAAAACCCTTCTTAACTGCTCCCTGCAGCCCTAGAGTGGTGTTGAACCCCCAGATCAACAACACAACACAAAAAAATAAATAAAACCAACTGCTTCAGCAGCCATCTTCGGGCACCCAACAGGTACCTTATATATTTTTTTCTTTCTTTTCTTTTGCAACAAGCTACATTCTGTTCATGCCATACAGCAGTGTTGTGAGCCTTTAGCTATTTACTGAAAAATATGCCTAGGTTAATGATTTAATAAAATCTAACTTCATAACATACAAGCATTGTTCTGAGGACCCAACATGGTGGATGACTGAAATTAACAACAGTTTTGGCCTTTGTCATGTCCTTAATATTTCAGCATGAATAAATGTAAGTGATGGCCATTGACTTCTCAGTTTTTGACCATCCTACTTCAAGTGTAGTTGAAAGAAATTGCCCCTGTTTAACCTCTACATACTGAGCGGCACCGGCAGCTACAACCTAGCACAGCCATGGGACAAAAGGGAAAATGCTCCGGCGGCTCTTTATTCCCATGGCTGTGCAAAGGTGAGACGGGGTGCCAGGCTTCGAGCTTCACCAGCTCCCTCTTAAGCCAGTCAGAGGCACGTTGGGCCCCTCGTGGGGAGGGGTCATGGGTATGAGCGTGTAGGAGAGGAAGGGGGAGCCGCAGGCACTGGAAGAGGACTGCTACTGAGGCTAGAATGAGAAATGGGCTATTGTTGGGGGATGGGGAGACTATGATTGAAAGGAAGACAATGCTGGGAAGGATTGGGACTGGAGGGGGACAGGTACTAGGGGGCTAGGACTGGAAATGGGCTGATGCTGGGGTATGAGGAGCCTGGGGTTGGAAGGGAGATGATTTTGGGATGAATTGGAACTGGAGGAGGACTGATACTGGGTAGCTAGGACTGGAAATGGGCTGACGCTGGGGAGAATGGGACTGGAAGGGAGTGGATTCTGGGAGTGGCTGGAACTAGAAGGGAACTAATGCTGGGGGAGGAATAGAAGGGGGTGGGGACGGAGCTGGTGGAGAAAAAAAGAAGCTGGGGGGAGTGAGGATGGAGAGGGAACAGATATTTTGTGTGGGAGGGAAGAAAAATGATCATACAGAAGGAAGAGTTGAAAGAGAGGGGCATAAGAGTGAATGCTGGTGTAAGAAAGAGGAAAGGCAGAATTAAAGACTGTCTAAGAAGGAAGTAACTAGGAGGCATAGGGGAATAAGAGGCTAGCGAAGGAGTGAGATGAGAAATGGGGAGCTGGGCTGGAGGTTAGAAGAGTAGATGGAAAGTTGCTAGGTGAAAAGACAAAAAGGGATTGAGGACAGAGGGTTAAAATTGAGTGGATGAATTAAAAAAATAAATGGAGAAAAGAACGAGCAGGGTTTTATAGTAATGCACCTGGCAGTTGGCACTGGAGGAGAGTGATGCAGAAATATGGTAACCTTTCTTTAACATAAGAACATAAGATATGCCATACTGGGTCAGACCAAGGTCCATCAAGCCCAGTATCCTGTTTCCAAGTACCTAGCAGTTTCCCCAAAAGACACAGGTTCCGCAATGCTTGTATTGGGTCAAGCATTGATATCCTGGGTCCCTTTTTAATAATGGTTTATGGACCTTTCCTACAGGAACTTGTCCAAACCTTTTTTAAAGCCAGCTACACTAACAGCCTTTACTACATCCTCTGGTAACAAATTCCAGAGTTTGATTACACGTTGAATAAAAAAATATTTTTCTTATTTATCTTAAATAGATTACCCTGTAGCTTCATTACATTTCCACTAGTCTTTCTATATTCTGATAGCGTAAACAATTGATCTATGTTTACCTGTTCCACTCCATTCATTAATTTATAGACCTCTATCATATCTCCCCTCAGCCGTCTCTTTTCCAGGTTGAAGAGCCCTAACCTTTGTAGCCTCTCTTCATAGGAGTAGCCTTCCATCCCCTTTACCATTTTGGTGGCTCTTCTCTGCACCTTTTCTAATAACGCTATAGCCTTTTTAAGATACGGTGACCAGAATTACACACAATATTCAAGGTGTGGTCATACCATGTAATGATACAGAGGCATTATAATATCCTTTGTTTTATTTTCCATTCTTTTCCTTATGATACCTAGCATTCTATTTGCTTTCTTGGCCGCTGCTGCACACTGGGCGGAGGGTTTTAACATGATATCCACGATGACGCCTAAATCTTTTTCCTGGGTGGTGGTTCCCAATGTGGAACCTTGCATCTTGTAACCATAGTGTGGGTTGTTCTTTCCTAGGTGCATAACTTTTGTAAAAGGGGGGTGCTTGTTATGAAGGTACCACCAGCTTGGCAAGTATGTAAATTAACTATCTTGCAAAGGATTGTGGTTATTGAAGTCCATTCAAACAAAGCTTGCCTTTTTAAAATAAATGAAAACTCTTGTAGTTGGTTGAGTGTAAGGCAAAATTAGAATTTATTTATGGGGTGAATATCCCACACACAGATATGCTTGGTAACACCATCCAGATAACTTCTCCAGGGTTTATTCAACACAAAATAAGGCAACTGAAAAAAAAATTATGCAAATAAGTATTAAAGTCCTTTATGGAACAGAAAGGCTTCCTTACAGCAACTGCTAATAAACTCCTGAGGTAGAAATAAATCAAAGAGGAAAACGTCTTTGTACAAAAACATAGCTCACTTTCTCCATACAGAAAAGAACTTTTAAAACCCACGTGTGCACGGGGAGGCGGAGCCAGCGGAGAACAAGATGGACGCATAGAGTGGTGTCTCCTGCAAGCCCTGAGCAGATTCCTGGAAAAGTTGCCTTATTCGGAGGTGGTTGCAGCGCTTCTTGGCAGCAAGAATTGTAGGAAGGAGAAGGGATGACTTCAGTCAACAAACAAAGTTGGAGTTCCCATCGGGGGGTAATACAGGGTCTAAACGTGCGAAACAGGATCCCCCTTCACCTCTTAAGATGGCGCCTGACCGAGGCCCCGCTGAGGGAACGAAAGAAATACTAGGAGAAATTCGGTCACTGCGATCATTAATATCGGCGAATGGAGAGATTTTGGCCCTGATGCAAGGCGATATGCAGGAGCTCAAGGAGCAAATGCGGGGCATTACAGCTCGATTGGAAAAGGTTGACGCCACAGTCACTGCGCACGAGGAACGCATACAAAATCACTCTAAGGCCCTTAAAAAGGTAGACACACTAGAAGCGAACCTGGAGGATCTCAGTAACAGGTCGCGCAGAAACAATATAAGAATTATCGGTATTCCAGAAGGAGCGGAGGGTACTGACTCAATCGGTTTCATTGAAGCGCTCCTGCCCAAGCTGCTTAGAATTAGCTTTACCAAGCCTTTTGAGGTGGAACGGGCCCATAGAATACCGGCCCACACGGGAGGGCATAGCCCGAGGCCAAGACCCTTTATTCTGTGCGTATTTCGGCACCAACAGGCCATGCAAATAATGGCCGAGGCGAGGGCGTCGACTTCAGTCATGTATGAAGGGCACAAGCTTTCATTTTTCCCAGATCTCAGCAAGGCCACGATGGATAAGAGGAAGAAGTTCCTAGAGTTGCGTCCCCGTCTTCAACATCTACAGGCAAAGTATGGCTTATTTTATCCTGCAAGATTTAAGGTGACTTTGGACATCCGCACTAAAACATTCGAGGATCCCAACGGCCTGGTGCGATTCCTAGAGGACCAAGAGGCGTTAAGAATGCAGGTGGAAAGGGACCCCTAACGTATGGACTTTATGGACTTTATATTTATCTTAACAGTTTCTGAGAATATCTGTAAATGCTCTAGGTTATGTATGTCGTTTGGGTAATGCATGGAGACTTTCTGAGAGGGAAAGTAGAGACTGTTAAGCGTAGAGTTGCAGTATGCCTGCTTAAATAAGGTCTGTATGATAGCGCTACACACGTTTGTATCTATAATATTTACTAATCATAGGCAATATTAAGTTTTGTGATAATGGGAGTCTCAGGGCTTGGGGGTTTGCAGTTGCTCTGTGCAGCCATTTTCCCTTCTGCTGTCTCACCCAATGGTGTGGCTCCGATTACGGAGGGATAGGTTGTGGTGCCGCAGACTACCTTGGGATGATCAGGAAGCCTGGGAGGTGGTTCAGTGTTGCATGCTAGACTTGGTTATGGAGAGCTTGGCCCTTATTTTCAAATGCTTCCCTGACAATGCGCCCCCTTAGAATCTTGTCGCTGAATATGAAGGGCATTATACATCCTGTGAAAAGGAAAAAGATCTTGGCGTATGCCCAAAAGCAAAATGCAGACTTAGTTTTGCTGCAAGAAACGCATTTGTCCTCTAAAGAGTCCCTGAAACTAGTATCGAAGCATTTCAAAGTGATTGCCCACTCACCTGCTATGGGGAAAAAAAATGGGGTAGCCATTCTGCTACATAACAAGGTGCAGCTGCAAGTCTTGTCCACACGGGCGGATTGTGAGGGACGGTGGACTAAAGTGCACTTGGCTGCTGGCAACCGACAAGTGGTTGTAATCAACGCTTACGCCCCTAATTGTCAACAACCTGCATTTTTTCATACTCTTGCAGAAGCAGCACAAGAGAGTTCCCCTATCCCAGTGATCATCGGGGGTGATTTCAACAGAGTCCTAGATCCCCTGCTCGACTGCAGCCCAATTAGGCCTCGTGGTGGCAGCGCCTCACAGGTATTAATCTCACTAATACAAGAAATAGGTCTTGTGGATGTATGGAGAATATTGCATCCTGTGGAGAAAGATTATACCTTTTTTTCAGTGCCTCACGGCTCCTACTCCCGGATAGATTTTTTCTTAATCTCCAGACCCTTAGTGGAAGCGGTGGATGATGCGCGTATCCTCAGCACTCGTATTTCAGATCATGCGGCCGTTGTGCTTGATATAACCCTAGAGGGAAGTATATCCAGCCAGCAAGTGTGGACGTTCAACAGAACTCTCCTTGCGGACATACCCTTTCAGGAGGCCATGAAGCGAACTATTGAGGAATACTTCCGTTGCAATCTTCAGGCAGACACAGCGAACTGGGCATGGTGGGAAGCCTTTAAGGCTACGATTAGAGCGCAGATCACCAGCTACTCAATTGCTAAAGCTAAGCAGGCGAGAATCACACTCAAGGAGCTGGATGAGCAGATCAGAGCAGGAGAAAGGATCCTTCAGAGAACTTTCACTCCGGCAGTGCTGAATCACCTGCAAAAGCTAAGATATCAATATAATACCATATTAAGCATGGAAATGGAACAGCAATTGTTTGTTAGCCGAGCCCGATACCATACCGAAAAGAATAGGGCGGGCAAGATGTTAGCTGCGAACTTGAAGGCCCGGAGGAGTAAAGCACATATTACTCATATCTCAAATGGACAGCGAGATCTTCTGACTAACAGCTGTGAAATAGCAGAAGCTTTCTGCCAGTTTTAAACCCACCTTTATTCCTCGGAGATATCCTTTGATGAGACGGCTTGCAAAGATTTTTTGGCTTCCATTGATAGACCGGTGTTGCAGCCCGACTTGGCGGCCGAGTTAGGCAAGCCCATAACACTGGAGGAGGTACGAGAGGTACTAAAGAGTATGAAAATCGGCAAAGCGGCTGGTCCGGATGGCATTCCAGCTGAGTTCTATAGAACCTTTGCGTACGTCCTCCTCTCTCAGCTTTTGGAATATTATCAGTCGCTCCTGATACAGGGTCAGACAACTGGCGCATTTGCCAAGGCTACAATTGTTATATTAGAGAAACCAGGAAGAGACCCAACGAGTGTTAGTAACTACAGGCCCATCTCCATGTCCTGAAAAATTCTTTTTTGGCAGCAACAGCCTCTCTGACCTCACTTTTAAACCATACTGGCAGTTTTTTGGACTTTCTTCCACTTTTCTTAATGTGTGGAATACAGCTGGTCTGGGCTTCCAGGATAGTATTTTTAAACAACACCCAAGCTTGATGTAAGTCTTTAACCTTTGCAACCGCTCCTTTTAATTTTTTCTTAACTATTTTCCTCATTTTATCATAGTCTCCCTTTCGAAAGTTAAAAGGTAGTATTGTGGATTTCCTTACTATCCCTCTCCAGTAACACAGGTACACTAAAAATTTTTTTTTTTAAACTGCCTCTAATGTTTCGATTGATTTTTACGTTTTTTGGTGCGCTGAATCCAAATTTGGTAACCAATTTGCTCCATCACGTACAGATTTTTTGCTACATTGGGTTAGCAGTTTGAGGTGAACGTTTCAGATTGAGTGCGATCGAGATAAAAGTTTCTTGGATGAATTCTTTATACTAATTGTTTAGTAGTTATTCAAATAAGAATAAAGAAAATTGTAACAAGGCAGCACATAAGAATAGAGTAATGTCAACAAAACACACTGTGATGGTAGCAAAATTGTCTGCACTTAAAACAGCCACATACATGTGCACAAACATTGAGCATATAAGAGCGAGGTTAGACACAAAGCAAAGCAAAGAAATGTGCAAAAAATGTTGTACAGGTATGTATGTAAGAATAGAAAACGCAAACTGCACCATTGCAATACATGAAGACAAACACCCGATGGTGTGAAAATAAAATTCTAATAAATGAGATCCAACACTGTGGTAATAACTAGCAAATTTTTATTTCAAAGTTTAGTAAAAACACGATATTTGTCAACACAGTTTAGATTTTAAAGTCATTCTTGGGTCAATCAATCTCCTGGTGGGCCCGTTTCTTCTTCCCCCGAATGCTTCTCTTGGTGCGCTGCTTGGCGTATTTTTCATCTGGGGTTTCCCGCAGCAGCAACCAGCAGAAATCAGCCATCATAGTGGTGTTCCATCTTCCTTGGTACCTTCTCTCTGCGTCCTTGATGTCCTGGTGAAACCTTTCAACTTGTTCTTCACTGTACGCCCCCAAGTTTTCGGGAAAGTAGTTCACATGGGAGTGCAAGAAATGGACTTTCAGGCTCATGTTACAGCCTTGTTCTTTGAAGGTATTGAGCATCCTGGCAACAATATCCTTATAGTTCTCATCCCGCCTGTTCCCCAAGAATTTGAGAACAACATCCTTGAAGGAATCCCAGGCTTCTTTTTCCTTCTCAGACATCGTTTCAGCGAATGCTCCATCTGAAATGAGTTTCCTTATATCAGGGCCAACAAACACTCCTTCTTTTAGCTTTGCTTCAGAAAATCGGGGGAACTTTGAGCAAAGGTACCGAAAGCACTCACCATCTTTTGGAAGGGACTTGATGAATTGCTTAATGAGACCCAACTTAATGTGGAGAGGTGGTAATAGAATTTTATCACGAGGTACCAAGCTCTCATGAAGAACATTTTTCTCACCGGGTCTCAAATACTCCCGAATTGGCCAGTCTTTTTTCCCCCAGTGTAGGTCGCGGGCCCAGCTATCCCACAAGCAAAGGAAGCAGGGATATTTGGTGAAACCGGATTGCTGCCCTAATAGCATGGATAGAATTTTAAAGTCTCCACAAATCATCCACTTATGCTCATCATAACGAATCTTCTGAAGAATCAGGGCCAAATTCTCGTATTTTTCTTGGAGAATAACAGAGTGAGCAATAGGAACTGAAGCGAATGTGTTGCCATTATGAAGAAGAACACCTTTTATGCTGTCTTTTGACGAATCAATGAACAGCCGCCATTCAGCAGGATCATACTTGAGTTTAAACTTTTCCATCACTCCGTATATATCGTTGCAAAATACCAAGGGGCATGTTTACTAAACATTCTTATCGTGCGGGGCTGCGGTAGTGTACCTGTGCCATATAAGGAGTGGGCGGATCAGGCTGCCAAAAGAAAAAAACCGGGAGTAAGCAACCGGACGTGTGCGCGTCGCGGTAATGTGCGGGGTCGACATTAGCACGCCAAAATGCAAAGTGGTGCGCTGCCGGGTATAGAAAACAACCGAGCCGTAGTACAACGGTGAAGACACTGACCAATGTTGCAGGGGCCATGGGTTCAATCCCCCATTGTGCACAACGACAAAGGCCAGCTGAGACAGCAACTGTAATGATTAAAATTGTTTTAGGAGGCAAATTAATTTTGAACGGCATAAGGCGGCGCACAGTTCTTTTTCGGCGGCATAAGGCGGCGCACAGTTCTTTTTGGGCGGCCTAAGGCAGCGCACAGGTCCTCTTGTGCGGCAGAAGGCGGCGCACCGGTCTTCTTGGGCGGCAGAAGGCATCGCGCTGATAGGCACAAGGCGGCGCGCCGATAGGCACAAGCACAGGAACAGAGCCACAGCACATTGGTTAAAACACTGACCAATGGTGCCGGGAGCAGGGGTTCAATCCCCCCCCCCTGTGTACACTGAAGGCAGTTGTCGGTGTTTGTTTTCTATTGGAGTCACAGAAATTATGGCCGCCAGAGGTGCGTGCGCTGCTGTACGTAAAGCGGCGCACTAATGGTATTGGAGGCCTCTGATGACTGGGAGGCATAAGTCGCGCAATGATGGGAAAGCAGAGGAACCGAGCAACAGCATGATGGTTAGAACACTGACCAATGGTGCCGGGAGCAGGGGTTCAATTCCCCCCCCCCCTGTGTACACTGAAGGCAGTTGTCTGTGGGTTTTATTTTGGAGTCCCCGAAATTATGGCCGCCAGAGGTGCGTGCGCTGCTGTGCGTAAAGCGGCGCACTAATGGTATTGGAGGCCCCTGATGACTGTGAGGCCTAAGTCCCGCAATGATGGGAAAGCAGAGGAACCGAGCAACAGCATGATGGTTAGAAAACTGACCAATGGTGTAAGGAGCAAGGCTGTGAACACCCACAGTGCACACTAAAGACAGCTGGCTGAGGCATAGGAAACATAAGTGGCATAAGGGGCTGTGGTGCTGGTCAGAAGGGTGTGTGGCAATGTTTTTTGAGGAATAATAATTTGGGAGAGGTAAATGGTGTTGTGCTGATTTGCAAGCACCCAAACACAATCAGTGTGCAATGGTGCAGGGATCAGGGGTGCAATCCCACACAATGGCAAATGAACATGTCTGGCAGAGACAGCACCTGTAAGGGGTAAGATAGCCCCATTAGGGTGTTATCGCATATCTGTGGAATAATTGGTTTCCAGCAAATGTACTCTCAGAGCACTGTAACATAACGTGCCCTTGAAGTCACCCCACAGGACACATCTCCAAATGCAGTGTCCACCACGCCACCCAACAATGTTGGTGAAATAGTGGCCGAGGGGGCGCCACATAGGGTGCCCTATGAGGCAGGGAAAGGTCACAGCACTCTTTCTACTGTTAGCACTGTGCATTGTAACGTATGGAAAACATAAGTAGTTGTGCTGACACAGTTCGTGCATATGTGATTTATCAGTGAGGGACTGCAGACAGCCCCTGGCGTCTGATATCCACAGGGTGTCAGAGTTAATCTCATATTGCAATCCTTAGCCTGGGCCTGTCTGCAGCCCTTTGCTCCGAGATCATCAATGGCAGACCTGGGTCAGTCATTAGTTACACACCAAGGAGGGGCTGCAGACAGTTCCAAGTGATGCATATCAACACAGAATCAAAGTCAATATCATCCATTAAACTGCCCCATTACCTCTGGAGATTGAAATCCACAGACTAACACAGCTCCATGACAGCCAAGGTCTGTTGAAAAAACACACACTCCTATGTCATGTATGTAGAAAACTGGTGAATACACCAATGATGTTGCAGGGGTCATGGTTTGCTCCAGTTAATTAATAAGGGTGGGTGAGGTATGTTCCCACTCTGTGATCAAGTGTACAGCAACCACTCCTGGCATAGTGAGACAATTACACCCTTGTGCCATATATTATTGCACCTTTTATGGTGCAGCAGATGTAACATCACAAACATACCCTGTCAGCAAAGGTGAACTGTAATCTATTTCCATAGGCCATGTTGAAAGGCTGTCCACTCCCAGGCCACTATCGTAGCTGTGTCAATCAAAGGTGTGCCAGAAGATGCCATAAGGACGTATAGGTAAAATCAGAAAGCTGAGCCAATAACAGTAACATCCCCCAAGCTGAATGCAAACAGAGGAATGTGCTAAACACACACATAACACAAACACTGCACAGAGCATAGAAGACAGACAATATCAAATTAAATGAAGGACCTACATAAGTTGATGGGCTGCCGAAAGCAGCTGCAGGCCATGTGACACCCATAAAATGTGAAAAACATATCATGGGCAGCTATATCCATGCACAGATTGATGGTAATGTACCCTGCTACACTGACAGTGTGAGACAGAGGATGTGCAGATGTGTGTAGTAGGGGAGTCTGAAACGGAAGAATATGTGAAATATCAGGATGACGGTGGAGTACAAGTGCTAGGCAGAGCACACACAGGAGAGGCAAGCAGGTTGAGATGCAATGCACGAATGTGTGTTAGTCGATGACGTGGTTTAGCAGCATACACATCAGGGTAGGATGGCACATAGCTGGCAGAGAAAGGATGGACGGAAGGATGTCGCACAACTCAGTTAATGGTACAATGTGGGCATGCCACTGATGTACACACATATGACTATCACACTAATGAAAAGCACATATGCAGGACAAGCAATAAAATCCAACACTGCAGACAGGAACCACACAAACGACCAGTACTACAAATTTAGACGCCTAAAATGGTAACACACACCGCCCATGTGAGGTCACTATCAAAGTCTACATAACCAAAAAAACGCATGCCAGTACACAAAACGCCTGCTGGCTGCCATGACAAACAAACACAAAAACAACTAATCTGTAGTAAATGCACATGCAGATACACCATGTACAGAAAAAATTTGCACTCTGTATCTTGCAACAACAACACCTGCACAAACACAATGAAATGTCCTGCACTGAATACAGCATGCAAAACAGGGATATAATTAAACACAACGCCATCAGAGGATGCTCCCTGGATCAGGTGAATAATCAGGAGAAGAACAGCAGACAGCTCAACATGCAATAAGGTTTAGCACACCAAACACCTGAATCTCATCAAAAAGAAAGGGCCACATGCAACAGGATGTAAAGACCCTAAAGTGTGAGGTCGTTATTACACAACAAATGTCATGGCTAGGCAACACACAGGATGCACCCTTTTCTACAGTGAAGACAGTAAAGGGTGTGTGTAGAGCTGAGGAACCTGTTGGTACCTCATGGCCGAGTGAGGCCATTAGAGATGTTAAAAACAAAACATGTGTGGAAAAAACATGCATACAGCACACGTCAAACACATGACCATAGCCAATAACAAAAAGCAATCAATGAGCACACTCTAACACAAAGATCCCAAAGGGCGTGTGTGGATGTCAAGCGTACATAGACAGTGATGTGCCATGTGGCTGTCACTAACACAGCTGGCACTGTACAAGGATGTGAGCATAGGTGACCCATGTACATGTCCAGCAAACAAACACATAAAGGGGATGTATGTTCAAATACCGGAGGACTAACATAGTGAAGTGAAACATGGCTTGCACACCAAACAAACAGTGAACAATTCACAGAAGCACCCCATGTGGCCTATGGCAGGTCATGTAACCCACCATCACCTAGCAACAACAAAAACATCATCTACACCCTGTGACATTGAAAGGAAAATGATGGATCCATGGGCTCACAAGGAGTCATGACTGATACAAAGTCACACATTGAGCATGATGACAGACCTGAAATGCAAACACCACACGAAACAAATATTGGGTAAATACAGAACTTTATTTGGTTTGCACATCACAAATAGTGTAGACAGTGCCATCATAATATCAGGGCTGGCCGCATCACCTCGGAAAGTGCTCAAAACCTTTAGCATGTCACAAAGCCACCTCCTACAGAAAGGTAACTTGGTTGACAACAAATTATCCACACCAGATATAATGTGCATCAGGTGCATACTCTGCACCTGACACCAGACCCCAAGCGCCCCCTTGCTGCTGCATGTCGCAAATGTGTCACCCACATATGAGTGCATGTACAGATGAGATGATGCATGCTGAAGACCCAATACACCTCATCTGTCCCTCAGAAAATACCCAACTGTCAAAACAGGGGTCAGACTAACTCCAAAAAGATATTTGGTGCAAAGGATTTTAATGTACAAAAACATGACAGAAAAGTAATGATGATACTCACATCCCAATGCCCGATATGGGATTACAAGCTACACCACTATGGACACAAACAATCATGTAAATCACAATAAGCATCTGCTAACAAATACCACATGCACATGACCACAGACATAATACCAACTCAACAACCAGCAGAAATATGCACATATTACACCATCAAGGAGGTCAACATGCAGTGTTGGTTTGGGGAAACAGTGCATCGTCACATATACCCGGATACATGGAATTTCCCAGTAAACAAGTAGTATTGACACCCACACTGCCACACTCCAAACATAATGTGGCAATGTGAGTGTCGCTAACACAAGCCATAGTCATGACCGTGAAGACGGGAAATGCAAGGTGTGTACAGACATGCAGACTGTCATGTATGCACAGTATGCAAACACAAGAAGCAGCATATAAATAAGGAAATAATGGACAAACATATCACCTAAATCCACACAGAAGCCATAGGTCCACATGTGGTGTCACAGAAACATAGTCAGTGAGATGCACAAGCACCAGCCACATGGCAACATGATACAGTGATGCCACACATGCATGTAAACACCCATGGGTCACTGAAAACATCATTCCAAGATGGTGTTGTGCTTGAAAACATTGTGGAGTTTAAATGGGGATCATGTCCAGGTGGCAAATAGGTTGATGTAGACAATAGGAGCACTCCATCGTTGGCCACATGACAAATACATGGGCTGTATGCTTGTGTTGTAAGAAAAACATTAGAATATCGTCGGTGCCATGTCACAGCCATGGTACAAAACATTAGACACCCAACTGTGACAAAATGTAACACATACAATGTCCATGTCAGTTGCTGCTGCACAAGGGGGGATCATCGTAAAACATCAGAATTGTATCTGAAATCCAAAAACTCATGTTAAAAGTGTCTTTGAGGCTCAAGACATGCATAGTCAGGTGTCTGTGATCAATATACCATAGTCCTTCTAAGTCCATGTGTGTCCCCCACAATGAGGAGCACGTCCTGCCAATCAATTGCATCGGCAGTGCTATCGACACCTCTGTCAGGGTGAAAGCAGTAGTCAAAAATCAATAATGTCTATCCCAGTCATGTGTTGCACTCTCAGAGGTAAAACATCCAATGGCAAAATGTCATAGCAAAGAGTTGCATGGTGGTCTGTCCTCAAACAGGTGGGTGTTGTTGACAACAGTTGCAATGTAAGAGATGTGCCCGGTATGTCCACTGTCCTGTGTCAGGAGAGGAGAGGTATGTAATCGTCAGACACCTTTGAAAAGAAACACAAATGTCATAACGTCACAGCTGTGCAAATGCTGAAGAAAGGAATGCAAAGGCAAACAGGACCTGATAGCAATATGAAACATAACCATGTGGCCAACATCATTATGCCTCAACACAGACATGGTTGTCACATGGATATGTTAATGTCCATGCGCCTGTCACACAGGTGTGTTGCAGCTACACACCATATGCAGCTGTTCATGTGAGTCTAGAGAAAATGTTACATGCCCATCAGAACAACATTATATCATCAACAGTGAAAGACAGATGTAATGAACCCCAAAAGAAACCAATACACATACCGTGTGTGTGCATCAGGTGTAGCTCATCAATCGCTTGAGCCACTACACAACAATATCAGGAACACCTGAAGGTAGACAATGTCAGCAAAAGCTCGAGATTCACCATGGCAAGCCAACGTTGATGACGGTCCAGATTATGTGCATATCTGTAAACACAAATGAAAACAGACCAGTGCTTAATGACAACAAAAGAAACATGTTTTCTCAATGCACACAACACATGTCCATAATGTTGACAACGTTTACACCACTATGTAAGAGGTAGCATAGTCACAACAGACACCCAGAGGCACACACCCCTAACATCACATGATAATGTATGATGTCGGAGCAATGCAACATCACACAGGCAAATGAGAAATACACCCACCCACAGTATGGAAATGTCAAATTGACATCTGTAACACATGGCCTGCATGTGCACAGGTGTAGATCTGTAGATATAACGGCCCAGTGACCATGCAATGATATCCTGGTGTTGTCTGAGAGTACATTGTTTGGGGACAGAAAACGTGCAGCCAAACATCACAATACAACAACCTACACACACATGCAGGTCTGTTGCACATGTCACAGTGAAAGTGTGGTAGAGGACATGCTTAACCAAGACACAAGGGAATATGAGTGACACCAGCAAGAGATGGTTTACTGATGCTAATCCTAGAATATTGGAAAACAAATCATCTGTGCAATATGACAGATCAATAGGAACATATGATTTCAATTAGTGCGGTCACACACAATGTCTATGTACAACCACCTACCAAAACAAAATGCTTATTTGCTGATGTAGAGACACATGGCAAAGCACCAGACCAACACCATCCAAACCACGTATGTCCTCTGCACATGGAGACACAAGATAAGCAAACAAATGTCATGTTATAGCCGTGAATCACACACTGCACCGTCATGTCCCCAGCTATCACACCCCACAAGAGCCCACAATTAATGACTGCTCCCTATCACAATGTACAGATCACATACATGTCAGAGGCATCACGGAGATGTCTAACGAGATCCTGAGGTGTGTGTAGTGTCTCCGACCCCTCCCTTACCTCTCTGTCCGTGTACACACAGAGCAATTCAGGGGTATGCGCACACCATTCTGTTGTCTCAGTCGCAGAGTGCACTATAAACCTTTTATCACCATATTGTGACAAAAGACTCCTCTACCTGTTTAATATTGTGCCAAAGTTGTATGTTAATCCACTTACAATAGGGAAAAAGCATTGGAAATCTGCGCTCCCACCTCATGTATTCCCGTATCATAAACATATCCTGGTTTGTACATCTCATACCGTCTGTAATATTAACAGTTATGTGCTGATGATGTGCACAAATAACATGCATAATGTGTTGCATGTGTTAAAATGGACCACCCCATGTCTGCATGTGACAAACCCCTGAGGGCTGCATGCCATCCCAATGTGTGTTAGTCTGAATGTTGAAACATGCATACCCTACATGTGCACCTCTGATAAATAGCTGGCACCAACGTCTGTGTATGTAAGTCAACATAATCATGCCTTGCTTGTGTCTGCAAGATATTTGCTCATATGGTCTGTGTTCACGTTACCTACACACATACACAGCCTGTAGCTAACGCATGATGGATGATGTTGCAAGAGCATCAGCAAGATATGCCATCCAATCCATTAAATACCTGCTATACCACAAGCAACACCCACATGCTGTGATCCAACTGGCTATTGTAAAACACCCTTTGCTGTATCTGGCTGATACATCTCACCATGTGTGTAGATACCCATCACTGCAGTGAAGGTAGACTCACCAAGTTAAAAGTGTTTTATGACAACCCCCTGGCTGCACAATGCAGAAGGTCCCCATCCCTAAACATATCCATGTCATGGCTACCTGATCAACAATACATTTTGACACACATCATGTTTGACATCCACATACCACCCAAACTGTTTATATCATCTCCCCATACTAGCATTAACTATGTTTATTGTGCTTTATGTGACATGTTGCTACACACATGAGGAGCACACAAACATAGGTAGGAGCCTAATACCAACAAAAGCATAGGAGCCTAATACCAACAAAAGCATCACAAATGTGTCTAATCTTAGCGCTCCACAATGGACAACAGTCAACAAACAGGGAGTGACCGTCCAACATGAACATATCAACATATGGCTGACACTGTGTGGCACACATATCATGTAAGATAACACCTTCTGGTCTGACAACAGCTGTTTATATCAGAAGCATACACTACCTGTGAATGTCACCCTCCAAACAAACCACACAGATACCAACAAACCCCACATCATCTGCCACCAACTTCTGTTGTGCAAATCCCACATTATTTGTGGCACACCAATGGACATATGTGATGTTGGCATTTAGAGTCAACTGGTACTGCAGTGTGTCATCCAGATTCCATGTTAACATTAACACATAACACAATAAACATTACACACATTGTATAGCACATGTGTGTCGTAAGCGAATTAATACGTACATGAGAACAGCTCTGCAATCAACCTCCGCCTGAACGCTGAGCCCTCCCGTGTGTCACCACTGGCACGTACAGGGGGGCACAATGGATCCTCCTCAAGATCCTCATTAATTTCTGCAGGGATATCGTGCCTGAGAGCAATGTTGTGCAGGATGCAACAGGCTATGATTATCTCGGCAACAGTGCGTGGCTTATATTGTAAGGCCCCGCCTGTCCTATCCAGACACCTGAAGCGACTCTTCAAAACACCAAAGGTGCACTCTATGACAGAGCGGCTGGAGGCATGGGCCTCATTGTACCTCTGCTCTGCACGTGTCCGTGGCTGATGAACAGGAGTCAGCAGCCAGGGGCGACAACCATATCCTGCATCACCTGCAGAAAGAAATGTTGCATGTAAATGTAGGGGTCCATGTGACACATTCCTGACAGCTGTGTCGACATGAGAAAGAAACCAACAAGACAGTGTGACAACAATATACAGCTGAAAACTATGCAGCTCTATCAGATATACATATGATGACATACAAGCTAAACATGGCTTATCCAGCCCGTAAACACATATCGAATATCACAAACAACCATAGTCACCCTTAAATAATGTGTGTGTGTGTGTGTGCTACATGCGTATGGTGATGCAGTTACTGTCCACATCTGCAAACCCACAATGGTGACACCACAATAGCAATCCAATGCTCCCATAATCACAGGGTATGTCTCATCAATAACCAAGGGAAAACACACAGCCATTTGCGTGTGGCACACATACACACCATGTATGCCATGGTGGTAGGTAAGAATGAAAAGCATATCACCTGTAGACATCCTGTTTATGAATGGCAACATATGATGTTTATTTTGTCAGGCAAAATAGACTGTGTATTGTTGCGCGCCAATGCCTGTCATAGCCATACTCTTCCCAGTCCCCATCCTGTACACATCCCTCTGAAGGTGCGGTCGTTCCAACATGCACACTGTACCCGTCATTAGTTTGCCCCCAAAACATATGCATAGGCACATAACCGTCCGGTGTAGCTGGTTCCCATACCTCTGTGTATGCACCCACTTAGTCCCCTTGCTGTAACTGTACATTTTACACAATGTGATGTGAAATGAGAATGGCCAGACAAGATGACACAAACGTACCCTCACCTACAGTGTCAGAGGCTACTGTAAACACTACATATTGTTGCAAGTCTGCTGTGACATAGGCAATATGTCTGGCCAAATATATGCACACATGTTTCCCCTGCTGGAAACCTCAACATCATCTATCAGATATTAATATACACCTACTCATATCAGATATTGAGCCCTGGGTGACAACTCCATCACAGAGTGTGTGCGTCAAACTGACACACACATGACATGTGTCTAATATTAGGGTTATCCAGAACCAGACATGTTCAATGACGGAGAAACATTATCCAGCAATTAAACATCATCACAGGTGTATGTGGTGGACAAAACCACCCCACCAACCACCCCATGTTTGCATATGCTACCAACATGCACTATGAGGTCATCATCAACAACATAGATGTCTTCACTGAGGTGGCAGCACATGTACAACATGTGCATATAACGGTCATAGACTGTGAGGATAATCATGATGTAGGGTTAATGTTTCTAGTCGTACCAGACGTACAAAAACATGTAATAATGTATACCAACACCAGTCCTGTGACTAACATCAATCATATGCAAAGTGCATGTGTCAAACTATAAAAAACCTCTACTGTGATCACAAATAGAAACATGTATAATGACATACAGAAATAACAGACCCTGACATACTCACCCAGCAATATACATTCGCCAAAACGTCCCTCCTCAAATTGTGTGAATATTGCCGAGTGATGCAGGATATAGGAGTCATGGGTGGACCCTGCAAACCTAGGGACCACATTCAGAATATGCTGATTTGCATCACATACAACCTGAACATTCAGGGAATGGTAGTGTTTGCGGTTGCGGTACGCTACCTCCCTGTCTCTAGGCGGGACCAGGGCAACATGTGTGCAATCAATAGCTCCCATCACGTGTGGTATCCCGGCTAATGCCTCAAAGGCCTGGTTCAGGGTCCACCATTGTTGCCTAGTGTGGGGTATGGCTATGTAATCCCCCATCCGGCTGACCATGGCACGCAGTACCTGGTGGAGACATCGTGAGAAGGTGGGCCGGCTCATGCCACCCACTGCGGCCACAGATGTCTGAAAACAGCCGGAGGCAAAGAAATGTAAGGCAGCAAGGAGCTTGACTAAACCAGGTATGGCATTGGACCGATCAGTAAGGGGCTCGAGGTCAGGTCTAAGATCTTCATAGAGACCCCTAATAGCCCTTGTGCTCAGTCGGTAAAGGGAGATGACCTGGTCCTCTCGCATGTCGTGGAGCTGGGGACGGGGCCTGTAGAGGCGTGGCTGCCGAGCCTGCACCTCGGCACGCCTCCTGCGCCGTGCACGAACAACACAGGCTTGGACCGCCACCACAGCTGCAGGTCTGAGTTGCTGCGGGACTATACCCATGCCCTGTGCCCCAGCCCCATCGACACCATCTCCCGTGTCCGGCAACCCAAGCATCTGCCCACTGCACAGGACACATGCAGAAGCATAGACATGCGCCATAAACTCCTCCCACCAAACTAAGAAACAAATAACTATGTCACACACAAAAAACTATCTAAGCACTGTACAAACTACAAGACACACCAGACCATACACACACAAGACAATACAATCCTCAATACAAACACCAGCCAAACAATCTACACATACACCTGTTCGGACGCCCTTTACTGTCTCTCACCAAACACACTTCTACTCTTCTCCGCCTACAACCCTCAACGTCGACAAGCTGTTCTCCCTCACCTATATTTCTTTTTCCTTGGAGTGTCGTCCAATGAGCATGCTCATCTGCTCGCAGACGAAGGTATAGAGTCACGCGCAATGCGCGACTCTACACATGGGTGTCGGCATGTGCGTGGTGACATGCAGATGCGCATCGCCTTGCGCATGCGCAAAAAAGCACCCAGACGCCCATGCGGGACTCCACGTAATGCGTATGCGTGACCATAACACATACGTACCACTATTTCCCTCGGCGCATGTGTGTGTTGACGCCTGCAAACGCCCATGCGTATGCCGTCACACTCACGGCGCACGAGCGCGACGCACGAGCGCGTCCCACCAAATACACGCCTGCACAAATGCGCATGTGCAAAACTCAAAACGTGCAAATACCGTATAAATAGGCCTCAACACGTGGCACACGTTGAGGGATGTTAGAGGAGTTTCACAAACAGACACAGAGGTAAAGAGTGAGCCAGAGCCAGAGGATAAGTTAGAGGTAGTCCAGAGGAAGGAGTGAGACATAAAGGTACAGTGTGCAATAGGGAGTGAGGCTGTGGTGGCAAGAAGTCAGAGGAAGGCGGGATATAGAGATTGAAGCAGAGTCTGAGAGAGAGAGGCTGAGGTAGGGGTACGGCACAGGATAGAGGGAGAGGATAAATTAAAAAACACACTGTAGTATCTGTGTAAATGTGCTCATTTACTTGACACATCACCTGTGTTACAGTGTACTGTATTGTGTCCTCTATTGTAGTGTTATTGTTATCTGTTGTGTGTGCTGTGTCCTGCTGTGTGTTGGTGAACGGGGGTTGTTTGAGAGGTGCCTGTGTTCAAGTTGGAGATGGAGAGGGACAGTGACAGAGAGGGCCAGTGTGAGGAGGCGGAGGATGTGGGGCAGCCAGTTGGTGATGAGTCACCCAGGGCACAGACTGCACAGCCTAGCCACGAACAGGCAGGGCCATCTGCTGAGCGACAGCCGTCACATTACAGCCAAACGGCCAAAAGAAAAAGGGTCCCTGTGCCAGCAACACAAAGGAGGAGAGCTGTAAAGTTCAGTGGACAGTGAAAACCATATATTACTCTCCCATGTCCTTGAAACTATGATGTATTATTTGGCAGAATGAGCACACGCACAATCTGTTGCAAACAGAATGGCAGTGTGGGAGGATCTGCGTACTGCACTGTGTGGGGCAGGGGGCCCCACATGTGATGTAGACAGCTTAAAAAAGAGGTTTTCTGACATCAAGAGAGGTGTCCGTCAGCACATGGTTGC